>WOXC01009197.1:0-600000 GCA_011680675.1 Gymnobelideus leadbeateri
CCCTTCCCAACAAATTCAACTTATGCCCTCTATCCATATATATAACTGTAACCATATACACACACATTCACATATGTATTCATATGACCACACCCCCTTCTTCCATTATTTTCATAGTGAGAAAGATATCATCAGTCACAGTTATTGCTTTTCCATATAGGAATGTAAACAGTTCAACTTTGATAGTTCCTTTTGATTTCTTTTCCCTGATTACCTTCTCAGGCATCTCTTCCTTCTTGTGTCTGGATGTCAAATTTTCTATTCAATTCTGGTTTTTTCTCAAGAATGCTTGAAAGTCCTCTATTCCACTGAATGACCATATTTTCCCCTGAAACAAAATACTCAGTTTTGCTGGGTAGGTGACCCTTGGGTTCATTCCCAGTTCTTTTGCCCTCTGGAATATCATATTCCATGCCCTTCGATCCCTCAGTGTAGAAGCTGCCAGGTCCTGGCTATTCTGATTGTGTTTCCACAATATTGAAATTGTTTCTTCCTGGCCACTTGTAGTATCTTCTCCTTGATCTGGGGATTCTGGAACCTGGCTATAATATTTCTGGGAGTTTTCTTTTTGGGATCTTTTTCAGGAGGTGATCGGTGGATTCTTTCAACCTCTATTTTGCCCTCTAGATCTAAAACATCAGGGCAGTTTTCCTTGAGAATTTCCTGAAGGGTGATTTCTAGGTTCTTTCCTTGATCATGGCTTTCAGGTAGTCCAATAATTTTTAAATTGTCTCTCCTGGATCTATTCTCTAGGTCAGTGGTTTTTCCCAGGAGATATTTCACATTGCCTTCTAATCTTTCGTTTGTTTGGATCTGCTTAACAGCATCTTGATTTCTCATAAAGTCACTAGCTTCCATTTGCTCCAGTCTAACTTTGAAGGAATGAATCTCCTCAGTGAACTTTTGAGATTCTTTTTCCATCTGGCAAATTCGACTTTTAAGGCATTCTTCTCCTCATTGCCCTTTTGGGCCTCCTTTGCCATTTGAGTTAGTCTATTTTTTAAGGTGTTGTTTTCCTCAGTCAGGCTGTTGACCCTCATTTCATACTTTTCCTGCATCCTTCTCATTTCTCTTTCTAATTTTTCCTCCACTTCTCTTATTTGATTTTTAAAGTCCTTCTTAAGGTCTCTATGGCCTGCAACCCGCTCATGTTTTCCCCTGGGGCTTTTGGAGCAGGACATCTGACCTCACAGTCCTTTTCCCACTCTATGCCCCCAAAATAGGAGTCTAGGGTTGCATTTTTTCTGTTTCCTTTGCCTTGGCATGTTGCCACTTAATTACTTGACTTTTGGGCTTGTTGCCACACCATGGCTTTAAGGCCAGATAGAGGAATTTTCGTCCCGAACGTGTGTGGGGGGCAACTTCCGTTTCTGGCAAGCTGTAAACCCACCCACAACTTCCACCCTAGATCACAATCCAGATCCAGGGAGGTTAAAGCAAGAGCGATTACCCCCAAGACTGATCGCTGGATCTCCCCACAATTTGTAGGCTGGGAGCCGGAAATGCCTATGAAAACTACACAATGGCGTGTCTCCTCACCGGCTTCTAGCCCCCAGGGGAGGGAGCTGACGCATTCCCCCAAATACAGGTCCCAAAGTCCATAGGACACTAACCTCTTACTTTGTCCTAGGCATGTCTATGTTGATAATTCTGGAGTCGTCACAGCTGCTGGTGTTCTGGGGTTCCTCCAGCCGGCTGCTGGCCCTGCCGCCCTGGGGCTAAAACCTCGGCTCACGTGGACCTGGGCTCGGCTCGGCTCCTGCGCTCTGCGCTGCCGGCTCCCAGACCACTGCGCTGGTCCTTCCTGCAGGGTGCTGGGCTGTCCTCAGCGGGAGGTTAGCTTCTCTGTGTCGTTCTGTGGGTGCTGGGGCTCCAGAAGATTTTCAGAGTCCTTTTTTACATGGTTTGTGGAGAATCTGGGGGCAGAGAGGCTTGGACGAGCTGTTTCTACTCCGCCATCTTGGCTCCGCCCCCTGGACAATATGATTTAAGAGTAATTTTGTTTATCAAAGGAACAAGTAAAGGCAGTGAGGACAATCACATTAGGCTTCAGCTATCATTGCTTATTTTCTGCAGCCACAGCCTTCACCTAGATCCTGACCCAGTAATATCACATTGTGATTCCTATGTAAGACTCCAATTGGGAAACAATGATCAGAGATGCTTCACTGCGTTCCTGTTTGAAAACATGGAGGAGTCATATGAAGGAGCCATGATACAGCTGTTAGCAGAAGCTGGTGGATCTTCCAACTGATCTAAGTTAAGGAAGGACTGTAGCAGCATCCTGTTAGTGGGTATACCTCTAAGGCTCAGAATTGGAGATGGAGTACGTAATGTATCAGAGTCTTGTCAGCCAGGTCTGTATTGATTGGCTCATTTGAGAGAAGGCAGCCTTGAGATTTTTCAGAGAGAAGTGTTTTAAAGGACTTCCTTTTTCATAAGGTAGTCACTATGTGTTCAGTAATGCACAAAAGTTATCAGTACACTCCAAAGCAAAGCAGTCATTTCTCAGAACAGTGGGTGCTTTTATGAAAATTTCATTGAACAGACAATAAGATATCCCAAGTAGACTAGAACATTTAAAGAAACACATAACTTACAAAAACATTTAAAAGGGTAGCAAATTAAATGATCAGACTTAAGGTAAAGAAAGAAAAAAATATAACTTGAATTACCTCTAGTACAATGGCTCCTAGAATGGGAAGAGCACTGGATGTTGAGTCCCAAGAGCTTGGTTAGAATGCTCCATGTGGGTAAGCCCCCTTTTTTCCCTAGGTCTTTGACTCCTTGTCTGTAAAATTAGGGGGTGGGATTAAAGAAATTCTAACACACTTTTCAGATAAATAAAGCAATTTGTGTTGTGTGCTTTATTTCTGTTACTATTTTCTATTTCAAGTCTACAAAAATGTTAAAAAGATTGAGGGTAGCAACAGTGGGGTTTTAGTATCTTTATTCCCTGCCCCGCCTCCCCAGACTTAGTTAAGACACATAGGAACTTTTGTTGACTTGAACTGAATAAAAATTTTTTTGTCAAATGATACACATGAGTGGGTTTCAAAATTTGCCCATTCATTTGAAGAAATACATATACCTTTTTCTGAGTGGGAGAAAATTTTCTGCCTAGAAATCCTGTTTGTCAAGATGTATTTTTATTTGTAGTTTATTTTGTTCAGGTAAAGTCATTTTGAAATACTTTCTTTGAGGTTTCAAATAAGGGTAACGTACAAAAAGAAAAATTTTGTCCACTTCAAAAGTTTGGTGTGAGAAGGAGAAATAGGAGTGCTCAGTCATCTCACTAAACTCACCAGAGTACAAATTTCAGAGTGAAATTTCTGCCTTGTTTCTAGCCTATGATTAAATCAACTAGGGAGTCAAAGCTATAATAATGAAAAGACCTTGCCCTGACACCTTACTGATGGAAGGCACATTCAAAGGTAATTTGCTCTAAGAATTGGGTGAACATCAAGTCTCCTGTGTGTCTGTTCAGCTAGAGAGCTGAACCACAAATCTGACCCATTCCCTTGGATGCCTTTGCTCCTGTATACTTGCTAAAGGAAATGCTGCCTGAAATTCCTCTCAAAGCTAAAGAAGACCAATTCCACAGATCTATTCCACTTTGACTTACCCCACCATACTCTCAGACATTCCTTATTTGCTTATGACTGTCTCTTTTCACATTTTCCTTCCCCAAGTATCCTCTGAATGAAGCTTTTGGAGGTTCAAATAAGTTCAAGCAATAGGCAATATGATTCAAGGATCCTTCTTGCCTAGCTGCCTATCTTGGTATATCAGAGGGACAAGTGAAAACAGGGAGAACAGTCACATAAGACTTCATTTATTGTTTATTTTCCACAGATTAGATTAAAAATCGAGCTCTATGCATATACTGAAAATATAATCACTGAGCACAAACCAGTATGTGCCACTTTCCAGTTAAACAATTTGTTCATTTGTCCTTTCAATTCAATTAAAAAATAACATAGGCAGTATGGTGTAATGGTAACTAGAATTATATATCAATTATTTGCTATCTTTCATGGACTAACAAACAACAAATTTCATGCTACAAAAATAGACTCCAAAATACCCTGGAAATTCAACCAATAATCTATATTGGAAATGGACCATACTTGAAGTTAGGAGAGGCATGGGTTCAGAATTTATGTGGGACGCTTACTACTATGTGTCCACTGAAAAGTCACTTAACCTTAGTTTCCTTAACAGTCAAGTGGAAATACTATTAACACCTACCTCCCAGGCTTTTTATGTGGCTGAAATGTGCTAAAGTATGTGGAGTTCTTCACAAACCCTAAAGGGCTATGTATAATGGAATATAATTATATTATAAATAATATAATATTATTGTTGTGTTATCCTTATTCTCATTCTAAAAATAGGGTTCAGATAGAAACAATTCAGGGGAAAGTTGTTATCCTGTTATTATTCTGTTATATTTAATGTTCTATAGACTATTGGATAGGCAGGCAAAATAAATGCGTTTTGGAGTTGAATAAAATCATTTGGATATAAGCTCATATTCTGTAATTTCATTGGAAGCATCCTCAGTACAACATTAATAGCATGAAGGACATGGGAATAATATGTGCCTTATACTGATTTCACATGATTTTGATCTACTCTCCTGAGTCTCTATGTTCTGAAAGCTTTTCCTTCCATGGAGCTTGGAGATTATGAGTGTTTGGTATGGTAGCATCTATTAAAAATCTGTTCTTCAAATATAGCCCCAAGGAAGAGATATGTAATCTTTCCCCAACTTCTTTGCAGAGGTAGAGGTGTAATGTTCCATATATTGTCAGATTTTTTTTACAACGTATTGATGGGTTTTACTGATTTTTTTTTCCTTTTTTTTCTCTTATTCTTTCTTCTTTTAAAAGATTCTTTGTTGTATGGGATGGCTTTCTGGAATGGGAGGAGAGGGATAAAAGGGAAAATTTAAGTGACATAAAACAAAAGATATAAATAAAATTATTTTTAAAAACCTTATTCTCACATTTTAATATAAGTATTATGTTCGGCTAATTGCAGGCAACAATTTGGTCTGCAATAATGGTCCATTTTCCAATACAGCTTATTGGTTGAATTTCCAGGGGCTTTAGGGGTCTGTTTTAGTACCATGAGAATTTGTTGTTTGTCAGTCCCTGAAAGACAACAAGTCATTGATATATAATTTTAGCTACCAGGTCATATCATACTAGGTATTTAATAGGTACTGAATTTTTACAGGTCTGCAATAACATATTGCATATTTTCTACCTTAACTTTGTAAAGTCTACATTGATCAGTAAGCCTGGGCTCCTTAAGCATAACCCTTCTATAGTTTCTGGTGGCAATGATGTAGTCCTGAATCGGCAGGATAAGCCACTTCTTTTCCACAAAGAAATCCATATGACTCAAGTATTTGTTAATGCTTCTTTGTTGACACACTGTTGGATTATTTCATGAAGATTGCCCATAGAGGAACTTTGGATTCCATTTTTGGGTTTGAGTCATTACATGGACTTCATCTATCCAGAGGCAAACCGCTTTCAGTTATAATTGACGAGTTCAATGACGTATGCCTTTATGAGCTTTGACTATCACTTGATGAAGCAATAGCTACTTATTCCAGAAGTATTTCTACAGATTTTCGAACTGTTTATCATGTATTCTAAAAATGCTTATCAACCCTTGTCCTCCTTTTTCAGTGAGGAATTGCCCATCTCCCTACAGCTACCTCGAGTGTATTGTAGAGGTTTTGTGAGGACACTTTCCAAATTGGTTATAGTCCATTTTCTAAAGTTCTGAAGGTGTACTCTCACTCAGCTTTTATTTCAGGTGCCAACAAGCCTCTCGATGTATTTAATATAACCTTCTCTTTGATATCTTTATACTTCATATGTCTTGCCTGGAGGAGACCAAGGAATTCATAGGCATCACCTTCATTCATTGGTTTGATATCAACTCCAAATTAATAATAAGAGCTAGCTTTTTATATATATGTACACACCAATATATATGCATACATACACACATACGTATACACATGCAAATATATACACATACATATACATGTTTTCCAAGTACTCTACATGCGTTATCTCATTTGGTCCTCACAAAAGTCCTGGGAAGTAGGTGCTATTCTATTATTATCTCCATTTTATAGATGAGGAAATTGAGGCACATGGAGGTTAAGTGACTTGACAATTGTCACATAACTAATAAGTGTCTGAGGCAGGATTTAACCTCTGATCTTACTGATTCCAAGTCCTCCATTCTATACGCAGTGTCAAATAACTATGTCCAAATTCAAGCTTGAAGCCTCCAGTCTCTATCCTTCTTAGGTGTATATAAAAAATTATACATTGGGCAAGTCACTTAACCACAATTGCCTTGCCTTCCCCCCTCCACAAAAAAGAATTATATAGTTACAGAGTCCAAATTGCACTATGATGTTGTTTGAGAAAGATTCCATGAGATGAAGCTGCTATTTGATGGATTTTTCAGCAAAAAAGCTTGGTATCATCAAGCTAGAGATTTAGGTGGTACAAGAGAGTGCCAGGCCTGGAATCAGGAAGACCTGAGTTCAAATCCAGCCTTAGACACTTTCTAGCTGTGTGATCCTTAAATTATTTAACCTTTGTTTGCCTCAGTTTCCTCAAGAAGAAGTTGATAATTGCACCACTTCCCAGGGATCAAGTGAGATAATAATGGTAAAGTACTTAGTAAAATTCCTGGCACATAGTAAGTACTATATAAATGTTAACTACTATTATCATATTCTCTATCATTGTTATCATCCATGTACATTAAATCAGTCAATAAAAATTTATTAAGTGCCTACTATGTGCCAGGCATTGTGCTAAGTATTGGGGATACAAAAGAGGCAAAAGACAATCCCTACCCTTGAGCTCACAATCTCATGGGGATTAAATGAGTAATAAGATCATCTAGTATGATTCCCTCTTTAATTTTGAAGCCATATTTAATACTATTTAATTGACATGACAGTGTATTTAAAGCTAAGTAGAACCATAATGGGCTTAAACTCTGTCACTGAAAAATGCCAGATTTTATATCAGTTATTCCTGACATTTTTTTTGTTGGCGGTATATCTTATGTGGAGAATAGTTTGACATGTGGACATTAGATAGTCTAGCTTTTTCATTTTGGATCTCTTCTACATATTTGTAGCACAACAATAAGCCATCAATGTGGAGCTGAGTCAAAGATTTTACAATAACCAACAAAGGGAATATAAATGTTATCGTGCTTTCAGGAAGCTTATTCAACATTTATCAAGTAAGTTGCCCTTTAAAAGCCCAGGGATATTTTGACCCACTTTTTTTGCAACTCAGATAATATATTGTTTTCTTATGTTTATAGATGGTTTTAGGGATACGAATACTTTGTATAGAGTGCATATATAAACAAATAATGGACTTATATTTGGAGGGATCACTAGTGTTTTCATCTTTTAGCAATGGATGTATAATAAAAAAGATGGGATCAGGTTAATGTTTGAAAGAAAGCTGACAAATACTGCCTTGCTAGTAATTTGTGGGCTATTGTGAAGCATTTGAGTCAGTCATTATGTATGTTACTCAGCCTCACCTAGCTTCCAGGGAAGCTAGAGTTTCAATGGACACCCTTGTTTTCTTATTGTTTATATTAATGTTGACCTAGATTTTACTGTGTTGGATTTTTTTTCAGCCACATAGACAACTTTAAATTTTCTATATCCTTCTTTGGGATCTTTCTCTATTCCATGATTTCTTTGCTTTTCAAGTCTCTATAGAGAGTTTTTGGTTGATATTGAATTGCTTGTTTTATTCTTTATAGACTTTGACTCCTTGCATCACCTTAACCTTTTGACTTTTTTAAAATAGCTGATTAAAGAAATCTAGAGTTTTTTTATGTGATTAATTTTTCTGATTCCATTCGACATATTCCTTTTTTGTTGCTTTTAAATAGGCAATATGACATTAAAGTTTTCTACTGTGCAAACTTTGATAGCTCTCTTAAGTCATTCTGTCATAGTGATTTTTGATCCCTGTCCTTAGGGTATTTTAAAATAGCTCTACTTTTTCTCCAGTGGTCCTTACTTACCAGTGGCTGCTGCATATTCTGTTGTGAGATGGTCATAAAATGTTTAAAAATAGGGGCAGCTAGATGGTGCATTGAATAGAGCACCAGCCCTGGAGTCAGAAGAACCTGAGTTCAAATTCGACCTCAGATACTTAACACTAGCCATGTGACCTTGGTCAGGTCATTTAACCCCAATTGCCCTGCCTTCCCCTTCCAAAAAGACATGTAAAATTTTTTTTAAAAATATATGCCAAATATCATTAGTGAATGCAATTTTCACATGATGATTATTGCAAAAACAAGCTTTGTAACTGCCCTGTTTTGGTTGAATTGTTGCGATAGTGCCATTAAAATTTTAAAGTATTTTTCAAAATTCCAATCTAAGAACAACTATCTCCTTTTCAAAATAATTGATACTGGTGTTATTTTTTCTTTCTTTTTATTATTGGATAAAATTTCTGACATCTACATTAAGTAAAGATTTTAAATGACTTCAAGTTTTAAAATGTTTTACCTTTTCAGATTTTAATAGCTCTTTATTTTCATCTCACTTGGCTAATCTGGGATTAGAGATGAAGGTTTTTTAAATTAATCCCTTGCACTCATTAATAAGATGTTTCAACATAACTTGAAACCAAGTGTGATGCCTCTGCATATAATTGATGAGATCTATTTCTGATTTTGTTATGATATAGTATTGACACATAAGTAAAATATTCAATGCCCTCAGTCCATTTCATGAGCATTTGTAGCTTTCCCACTTTAATAGTCAGTAGCACCTCCCACTTAAGTGGCAAAGTTGGGCATTAATGTTTCTGGTTTGTTCTGATGTATCTTGTGGTACCAGAAATATCTGATGTATCTTGTGGTACCACGAATCCAGAACATGAAGAAATACCACTCACTAGACTCTATGTTAAACTAATCATCACAATGGTTTTTGAGTAGAGGTCATCCTGCAACTCTATCCTGCCCTGTCTACTTTGATTCTCAGAAGTTATATCACAGTGACCAGGATGCTGACCCCAATCGGTGTTATTGCCAGAGCACCATTCACTAGCCCTTCAGAGCCCATTCCATAATGGTCTCAGGATATACAAAGTCCTCATTGTACATCACTGTGACTGGCTTTACCCCACTTTGCCATTATACCCCTTCACAGAATGAATTTTGGATTGGTCTTGGATGGGGGTATTGTTTTTATTATTATTTTGTTTATCTCAACTTTATGTTTGATGAAACTCAGAAATAATTCTGGGACCATTTGCTATCTTGATTTCATTCCTTTGTGTTTAGTGTTTGTGTTTAGTGAGCTATTGGCCTATTTGGTGAATTATTGAATTATTTTAATAAAGTTATTCCTTTTTTGCAACTGAATAGAAGTATTGGAATACAAACTGTCCTATAGACTCATTGCAAGTATCTTCAGGACAACTTCAGTGGCAGACAGGACAAAAGGGATGATAGATATTTCGTCTTGTTTTCCACATGGTTTTGATTGCTTCTACTAGGTCTCTGTATTTTCAAAGCTTTTCATTTCATGTAGTTTGGATAAGTTCTCAAGGATATTTGAAGGGTTGCATATGTAATACAAAAGGGAACCTGCCACCTGTTAGTTTATCTAACAGATAAACTTACATATTTTCAGTTTCCATTTTGTTTTGTTTTCCCTCATTAGATTATAAGCTCCTTGAAGGCAAGGACTGTCACTTTTTTTGGTATTTGTAACACCAGTGCTTAGCACAGTGTCTGACACATAGTAGGCACTTAATAAACATTTACTGACTATTGACTACTGAGATAAGAAAGGAAAACGAGGGACTAGAGTAGAATCCTGCATGCTTAATCATGTTTTTCCTAGGAATTTTCTAGCTGCTACATTTTTGCAACACACAGCAACAGCTGAATTAATGGAGAGAATTTTCTCACCAGGGGTTTCCTGTATCAATGAAATCACAAATCCAGACAATCACCATGCTTCTCCTCTGCATCCTCCCTCCCCCAATATGAAAGATGCAAAGCATTGTACTGGGTACTGAGGGTACAAAGAAAAAAAAAAGTTTCTGCCCTCAAGGAATTTATAATCTACTGAAACTAGAACAACTTTAACTAGAAATTCTAGTAAACTTTCTAAAGAACAAAATTTAAGGCAGAAGCATACCAGCAAAAAAAGAATCCAACTGCAATTACCTAAAATAATTCTTTCTGGTGAGAACAGATGAAAACTCATAGGGTGGAAAAATTCCTGGAGACTTTACTCTCTCTGCTGGATGTGAAATAAAAGTTTACTGGAAACTGAATTATGGTTTGAGATTAGTTTGACAATCCAAAGCAAATAGTACAAAGACTGTAATTAAGGAGACAGAAGAACAGGTTATAATGTAGCCATAAGGCATTTACTGACTGAAATTCTAAAAGGAATTTCTCATGAACCAGACTAATAGCAAAGCTGCCTTCTGAACTAGTCTATCTTGGCTTAGCAGAAATGATTTTCATCTTTAAAGAATGAGAATAATTTCTTGACATCTCTGTCTTTCTAAAGTTAACTGTTTAGTTAGTTAATTTTGTTGGGTAAGGATACCTTTGAACTAAACTTGTGCAGCACAGAAACAGAGTTCGATAACAGAATTTCATCCTGCTGCTAGTCCCAGCTTCCCTCGACACATTCAGACACACGCACAGTCTAGTCTGAAATGAGTAGTTTGGAGAGTAATTCCAGAGGGAGCATATAATTATGATGGGCTCTTTGTGAAAGGAGAGAAACAGTTTAGGGCCATAAAGAGTCTTACACAACAGCCCTTCTCTCTCCAGATGCTCTTAAAGAAGTAACTTGTATTAAATCTACTGTAAGTCCAAGTCTGTAAGTAATTCATTGTCTTTGAGTGAACATTCACTAAGTCTAGATCAACAAGAGTTTAAAACTACTTGTACAATGACCAGCACAGAGAGAAACCTAATAAATGTTTGGCTCAAAATGCATTTATTAAGAACTTATTGTGTAAAAGTAAGGTTTCCTGCTAGACAGGGGGTTCTTGATCTGGGATCTACAGAACCTCAATGGCATATGGATAGATTTTTGGGAAGGGGTCTATGAACTTAAATGAGGGGAAAAATTATATCTATACTTCAATATAATTGGTTTACTTTGTAATTCTATGTGTTTTATTTTATAGTCTGAAAAGCATTCCTCTATGAATGTTTTATTAGACTAGGGTAATGTTTTATTAGACATAGGCTTTATTAGACTAGCAAAGGGGTCCATGACACAAAAAAGGTTAAGAAAAATTTAACTGTCAACTGACTTCCATGCTCAAGGCAGGCACTCTAGCCTGCTGCAGCAGAAGGGAATTCTGAGGGGAAAATGGGGTAGCAACATGCGCGAGGCAAGTCAAACCACTACCCTCACCTTGACTACCCTCTTCCCTCAACTGATGGAGATAGCCCAGGAACCCGCAAGCCCTGGGAATAGGGACATAAAATAATGACATAAAAAGAGGCATTAACATCAACTCTGCCACTGCACATTAAGGACCTTGGGCCTTTTCCATCTGACTTGCAGCTGAAACATTTCATATGTGTTATCTCCCCCATTAGAATGGGAGCTCATTGGGTACCATCTTATGTTTGTGTTTGTATCTCCAGCACTTATCATGGTGTTTTAAATGGTTCATTCATTCATTCAACAACCCCTACGCTAAGTACAAAGGATACCAAAATAAAAGCAAAACAGCCCATCCTTCAAGGAGTTTACATTCTTCTTGGGGAGATACAATGCATACAGGATTATAAAAGGAAAGTGTTGTGATTAGTTGTGAGAGTGGGTCATCTCACAAGAATAGTGAGTCCATGTATAAGGAGAGGGGGCTGTTATAGAGTGTGGCTCAAAGGGAGGCAGAAGAAACATCTCTAGCCTCTCCTCCTCTGCCTCCCCACATCCTACTCCAAGGGAGAATTTCATTCATGCCAAGAGGGCAAGCAGAAGTTTGGGACCAGAGGCCATGCTATGCTCTCATCAGAGAAAGGGGGTATGAGATTAGAAGTGTATCTTTCTGCTCCTTTAAATATTTTTCATTAACACGATGTGATCAGATTCTATATGTCTTTTGATTGCTTTGTCTTTTGGTGGGGTCAAAAGAACCCCAAACTCTATAGCCAAGGCTTGACCCTTTTTCCACCTAATACCAGTTCCACAATGAATACACATAGCAAATAGCAAAGGAATTTATCTAAATCATAGGAAAAAAAGAAATCAGAGAAGGTATACATAGAAGAATGTATGACAGAAAAAATATTGAGTGAAGGAGTTCTCCCACTAGGAGTGACAAAATTCAGCTCAACCAAGAGATAATGTCTTAGATCTCACCCAAGGGAAAACTCCCTGAAGTCTCTAGAATAGCACACTGGGGAAAGAGACATGATGGAGACTGCCAGTTCTTCTCAAGTCTTCCCAGAGCCTTTTCCATCTTCTCCTTCAATGCTGGAAGCCAATTTGATGCTTACCTCAAAGAAGACTCTTGCTTGAAGAGAGTCCCAAAGGGGAACTCCAACTTGAAGAATTCCCAAAGAGGGAACTTGACAGAGACTGGCAAAGACTAGAGTTCTTTGGCCTCTCACCAACTACATGCAGGGCAGGGCCTTTATCTCCACCAATAAGGGGAGAGTCCCATACCAATGGACTTTGGGACAAAGGTTATAAAAGAAATAAAGAGGGGCAGCTAGGTGGTACAGTGCATATAACACCAGCCCTGGAGTCAGGAGGACTTGAGTTCAAATCTAGCCTTAGAGACTTAACACTTACTAGCTATGTGACCCTGGACAAGTGACTTAATCCATAGACTAATAAAGGAAGAAGGAGGTGATATTTAATTACCAAATTAATTTGTAGAAATATTTTAATGCTTTAAGAGATCCATGATTTTATCAGAGTGAAATACACTAGTATTCAACCCTATAAGTACTGGACTTAGCCTGAGAAGATTTGAGTTTGAATCCAAATTCTGCTTCTTGCTATCTCTGTGACTTTGGGCAAGTTACATCATTTCTCTAGAATTCAGTTTCCTCATCTGAAAAATGAAGGAATTAGATGAGTTTATTTCCAAGGCCCCTTCCAGCTCAAAATCCTATAATTTATGAACATGTACCTTAGTCTGTGATCTTCATGAAGCCTAACTTCATCATGGCATGGAGGTAACCTTGGGCTCTCAAAGACTATGTCAACAAAACAAAAAGAAGCAGCTTTTGGCAGCTTACATTGACCCTGCAATAGATTATGCTCTCTGCTGTCACAAGTCTCAGAGTTAGAAGAGGTATCAGTGAATAGCTAGTCTAACCCAACTTTGCAATGTCCTTAACAAGTGGTTGTCCAACCCTTATTTGAAGACTTCTAATGAGAAGAACGTATTACTTCCTTTCCATTATCATAATTCATAGAAAAAATTAAACCAGTACTTAGTGACCTTAGCAAAACTGGAAGAGACCTGAGAGTCCATTTCACTTTACAAATAAGGAAACTGAGGCCCAGTAGTGTCAGAATTAGAATTTGATCTTAGTTCTTTGATTCCAAATCCAGAACTCTTTGTCCTATACCACAGATAGAGTCAAAATTCGCTGTTTCCATTGATTGTTCCTGGCAGCTAGATGGCACAGTGAATAGAATGTAGAGCCTGGAGTCAGCAAGACCTACCTGAGTACAAATCCAGCCTCAGACACTTACTATTTATGTAATTCTGGGCAAGTAATTTAACCCTTTTTGCCTCAGTTTTCTCATCTGTAAAAAGAGCTGGAGAAGGAAATGTCAAACCCCTCCAGTATATTTGCCAAGAAAACCCCAAACTGAATTATGAAGCATTGGATACAATTGAAATGACTTGAAAACAAAAACAATAAATTGCACCTAGTTCCATTCTCTGGACCACAGCAGAACAAGTCTAATGCTTCTTCTATGTGAAGACACTTCAAATTCTGATCCCCTTCCTTTCTTCAGTCATACCTCCTCTAAACTTCTGTATTTGAAGAGCATCCTAGCTAAGCTCAGGGAGGTTCATTAGCAGAAATTCATCACCAAAAGATGGAGTGGTTTGGTCACAACAACTTAGAAAATGCATCAAAATATAAAAGTAAACCATCAAGGTGTTTCTTATACAAGAAGAAACACGAGAAGAAATTCGAACAATTAGAGGAGTCCAACAATGGAATGGGTGAGGAGCGTTCTTTGTGTAGGTTTTGAGCATCTTACTCTTTCCTTTGGATTAAAAATGCTAATTATCTTCCACTAAGTGAGCTACTAAGAGAACCAGACAAGGCCCCAAGTAAAAACAATTTAGTCATATTGTGGCCAGCAGTCCTGGCTAGCCATTTCTGTGACTTGTCTCCATGAAAGGTCTATAGTGATTTAATATCATCTATTCAGAAATCTAGATTTGCCGGAACCTAGTGTGATCAATCTCACTAATCTGGAATCAACTGAAAAGCAATCTAAGTTAGTAAAGAGCTTGACATAATATTTTAATATAAAACATTTCTATCATTTTCAAATATATGTATTTATAAGGAGTAATAAATAATAAATTATGTTCTTGTTAGACCTGCTAAATCTGATTTAAGGAAGAAATTGTAAGTAAATGGGAATTGATAAAGAGTTTTTTTTCAAGTCTTCCAAAAGTATATATATGTGTATGTATGTATATATGTGTGAGTATATATATATATGCATATATATACACATATATATGAAAAATATATATATATATATATGCAGACTCAACTTTCCACCTGTAATCTTATTGAAGCAACTGATTTGTTTGGCAAACTACTTTACCAAATTGCATAAGGAATGCCTAATGCTCATGAATTCTAATATAAAGTCCAAAATAATAAGCTGTTTTTACAAGTGAAGATTCTGATTTGGGATTAAAGTATAGGTGTTCTCTGAATTAACCTTCCATGGTAACAGTGGGGGATTTCATCATAGATCAAGAAGTGGTGCAACTAAGAAATTCTTAGCCTTTTTATGCCCCCCACCCCTGGAAGATGAGTGGGCGAGGGATGAAAACAACCATGCTAACTTATAGTTATCTTTTGCCATTTATCCCAATTTAAGTATATCTCTTTCTTTAGTCTTTCCCATTCATACCTGTCTGTTTGGGGGATTTAGAGATATTCACAAAAGAGTCAGAACTGCCAACAATGCTAAAAGCAATAGGCTTTTGTTACTGCACACAAAGGAAAAGTTTGAAGTTTAAGAGAACACCTAGGGGTAGGAAAACAGAAGGAAAGGCTGAGACAGTAAGGGAGGGATGCAAGCAAAATGGTGACTGGACATGTCTGAGCCATCATGGGAGGTGTAAGGGAGAGGAGGGGCTGACAAACTATTGCATTCCCGATGGCATTTTTTCCTTTCTTTTTACCTTTTAAGTTTTTTCCTTTTCCCTTTTCCTTTTCCCTTTCCCTTCCCATTCCATTATTTGATCTTCACAACAGCTCTGTCCATTCTGCAGCTGAGATATACCAAAGTTTAATGATTTGTTCAGTCATATAGCTAGTAAATATCAGAGGCCTATTTTGAACTCAGGTCTTCCTAATAGTCCCGATAAAACCCAAAACGAATAATGTATCTATTAAAGGCTTACTATGTGCCAGGTACTTGCTAAGTACCAAGGACACAAATACAAGCAAACAAGATAGTCCTTACCCTCAGGGTACCCACTTTCTAATGGGAGAAGACAATGCACATAGGGAAGCTGGAAGGAGGGGAAGTGTACCCAAGTTGGGGCCAGGTACCGGGAGAGAAGAAATCCAGAGAGGAAATCAAGGCATGAGTTTGATGAAGCATAACTGGGGCCCCTAAAAGAGACAGCAAGCTTTTTCTTTCTTTCTTAACTGTTCAAAGCCATGTGTATTGGTCAGGGAGGGAGGCTCATGCATGCTGTGTAGAGAGGATCTCCAAGGCACACATCCAAAACCTTGATGAAACAATTGAGATAGTGGCTCAAGGATCATATCACTAGGGGTGAGGCAAATTATATAGTGACACCCAATCTTTTAGTAGGTTTAGAGTATGTAGCAAACAGGATGATGTAGGCTGCTATTGCTACTGCCACATACCTTAAGGATTACATGGAAGACCGACCAAGAACACCTACAACTTACACCTGAGTCACCTAAGTTATTGGCACAGAGTTTGCCAAGACTAAAGAATTAAAAGTAAATTAATTTCTGGTTCTGACTACTTTTCACTCACTGACTGTTTTTCATGGGCTCAAATAGGCTTTGAATGTCTCTTTTCATTTTCCAAGTTGACATCATCACCAGAAAAATACAACTGAAATGTTATTTTAAACCCTTGGATCAGGTAATGTTCGACTAGGAAAATCTAATATGGGTAAAATGTCAGTGCTCTTCCTGTCTCTTCTAATTGAAATCTTTGGCCTGATTCTGGGTGACAGGTCATGAGTTTTAATGTTTTTCAACCAAGTGTATAGATTTATTTAATAAGTGTAGTATACCTAACTCCTGAATATGGAAGTCAATCATTTATTTTACAAAGTAATGTTCTTTTTTAAAAGATTCACGAGTGATTCATTCTGACTGCTCCTCACTCCCCTAGCACAGCTTTCATCTTAGGAAGTTTTACTCAAATAAAGCAATCACTGAGGACAGCCTGGCCTGTAGGGAATAATAACATGCCCAGAATCTTTGTCTCTGTGGCACAAAGAATTCATCTTGCTCAGATTTAGACCTAAAGAAGATATAGGAAAAGGTGCCTCTCATCTTTTTTGAAGAGTTTTTAGGATCATAGGTCTGGAGCTGCAAAGGGACTTTTGAGATCATCTTGTATACCTCCCTCCTTTTGTTGGTGGGGAAACTGAACCCTCTAGCCAAAAGGTTAATGCCTGAAGCCAAATAGGCATCCAAACAGCAGAACTGAGATTAGAACTGGGGCCCTGTGACCCCACTGCACCATACTGCTTCTAAATATTCAGTATATCAGAGTTGGAGGAGTATAGGGCTGGAAACTGATCGAGGTGTTGGTTAATTTTGCCAAATTTACCTTTTCCTTTCTTTTATTCTTTGCTATAAGGAAAGGTAATTAACCTTTCTGTGTGTCATGGACCCTTTGGTGGTCTAATGAAGCCTAGTATATAGTATTTTTAATAGTACATATGTATAATCTCTCTCTCTCTCTCTCTCTCTCTATATATATATATAATCTATAGTATATGATATATATTTAATAATATAGTATAATAGGATAGTATTTTTAAATGCATATATCCAATTCATGGGATTACAAAGGAAACCAATTCTATTGAAATAGTTATCAAAATTTTTAAAAAGTTCTTGGAGCCCAGTTTAAGAATGCTCTGGATTGGGGCGGCTAGGTGGCGCAGTGAGTAGAGCGCCGGCCCTGGAGTCAGAAGGACCTGAGTTCGGATCCGGTCTCAGACACTTAATCCACACAAACAAAAACCTAGCCGTGTGACCTTGGGCCAAGTTACTTAACCCCAATTACCCTAAAAAAGGGGCGGCTAGGTGGCGCAGTGAGTAAGAGCGCCGGCCTCGGAGTTGGGATGACCCGAGATCGAATCCGGCCTCAGAAAATGAGCACCCACACACAAATAATGACTAGCCGTGTAACCTTGAGCAAGTTACTTAACCCCAATTGCTTTAAAAAAAAAAAAGAATGCTCTGGATTATTCTGAGAGAGAGAGAGAGAAAGGATATAAGTAGGCAATATGCTGATATAATAACAAAAAATTTCAATGAAAATTTATTAGAAAAAATAACTTGTCTTACAAAACTTGTTGTGCTCCACAGAGGCCAATAGTTTCTTTAGTCCCTGTTAATCAATTATGTTGTGTCTTCACTATCATAATCAGTATTTTCAGCCACTAATTTGCAACAGGGCTTTAGTGAAGCATAGAGTTCCAAGGGAGCAATAAGAACCAGAAAGATTAAAATTTGTCAGTAGAATTAACTCTTCAGGCTGGATATCTACTCTAGGGACCAGAGGCGGCCTCTCTATTCTAGTGGAGGACTGTCTAAAAGGATTCTGAAGAATAAGGCTTCAGTATCCACCCCCTCCATGGCCATGGAATTAGCAAGAAGACAAACTTACTGTGCGTTGATACCTAGTAGTAAGGAAAGCAAAGACTGAGGCTACTAAGGGCACTTGTGTTTGGTATCGTGCTCTAGGACAAAACTAGGAGCACTAGGAGGAAGTCATAGGGAAAGGGGTTTTGGTGCAATATGAGGAAGGACTAGTAATGAGAGTAAATCAATCAAACAACAAGTATTTATCATGTGTCTACTAAGGGCCAAGCATTGTACTAAGTGCTAGGAATATAGATAAACATGAAACATTTCTTACCCTCTAAGAGCTTATATTCCATTAAGGGAAAAACATAATAATAATCATAATAATTATTATTTTTACTTGAATTGTGCTTAATAGTTTGCGAAGTTCCTTAAAAATACCATTTAATGTGATCCTCACAACAACCCTATAAGTTAGGCATTTTAATTATCCCTATTTCACAGATGAGGAACTGACGCTGAGCCAGGGTTGGTGATATCTGCCCAGGGTCACACAGCAAGTGTCCGAAGCTGCATTTGAACTTAAATCTTCTGAGTACAAGCTGGGGTAAAGTAATTAGAAGTCAACATAGTGGACTTCTTGGGATGAAAGAGGGATTTCCTTATCATTGAGAAATGGATCACCACCTGCCTGCAATATAGAAAGGATTTCTGCTAGGAAAATCCTGGACGAGGCTCTGGACTAGATTGATTCTCACTTTAGCCGCTTGATAAATGTCTTTTTGAAAATTTTTGTTATTATATTACCATATTTCCTATTATGTCCCTTTTTTTCTCCCTCTCTCAGAATATATGCAGAGAGTTCTTAAGCTGGGGTTCAGGAACTTTTTAAAAATTTTGATAACTATTTCAATAGAATTGGTTTTCTTTGTAATCCCTTGGATGTCATCCAAGCATAGTCTGGCAGCTTGGTGGCAGAGTTGGGACAGCTAGGTGATGCAATGGCTAGAATGCTGGCTCTGGAGTCAGGAAGACTCATTTTCCTGAGTTCAAATCTGGCCTCGGACACTTACTAGCTGTGTGACCCTGGGCAAGTCACTTAACCCTGTTTGCCTCAGTTTTCTCAACTGCAAAATGAGCTGGAGAAGGAAATGGCAAACCATTGCAGAATCTTTGCCAAGAACTGCCAGATGGGGTCAGGAATAGCCAGATACAACTGAAATGCAGAGCAACAAAAGGCAGCGCATTGGTTTGAGCACTGGGCTTAGAGTCAGGGAGACTTGCACCTGCCTCCCAAGGTTGTGAGGCTCAAATGAGATGATATTTGTAAAAAGCACTTACTTAACACAGTGCCTGGCACATAGTGTTTGTTCAGTTGTGTCCAACCCTTGGTAGCCCCATGGATGAAGAGAGCACCCCACTCCCTTCCATCTTCCACTATCTCCCAAAGTCTGTCCAAGCTCATTTTCATTGTTTTCATGACTCTATCTATCCATCTCATCCTCTGGTGAGTGGTTTGCTGTTTCCTTCTACAGCTTGTTTACAGATAAGGAAACTGAGGCAAAATGGGGTTAAGTGACTTGCCCAGAGTCACACAGCTAATAAGTGTCTGAGGCTGGATTTGAACTTCAGGGCTGGCACTCCATCCCCTATGACACCTTGCTGCCCTATACATGGTAAGTGCTATATTAAATGCTTATACCCTTCCCTTCCCCTTTCTATTTTCAGGGCCTGTCTCTGTGTTTAAATTTTGTAGCTGTTAAGTATATCCCAGGAGGAAGGATACTTCATAAGAAATTGGTGAAAGTGTTTGAAGTTGTTCTGTTTGATTTTTCATTTTCATTTTAGCTTAACCTGTCAGGCTGACTGCTTGAGGTGAACACCAGGTTGGCAGTGTGAATTAAAAAGCTACTTTTTTTTGAGTCAGATTACTAGCTCTGTGCATACAATAACTTGCTTAATTGCCGCCCCCCCCCCCAGTTCTGCCTTATGCAGTCAGTTCTAAAATACATATTAAAAAACACAAATTTGTTCCATCCACACTGATATATTAGTGAACATCTGAGCAGCCTTATCTGTGTGATTCCCTGAGAAACAGCAAGAATGTAGAAAACCACCATCTCACAAGAACTCACCAGCTGTAACCTTTCCACAAATAAACTTCAAGTCTTTGTTGAGGTGCTATACTTATTGTATATCTTCTGGTGCAGTAGAAGTGGTGAAAGAGAAGGGCTGGTCTGCTCCCCCACCCCAACTTCTGCTCTAGGCCTCTGGCCTGAAGGCCTCTAATAGTGATTTTACCCAACTTGCTCCTACAGCCCTGGGCAGCCTGGGCCATAGATCAAGCAGTAGCCTGAGGCCCAGACTTGGCCATTATCCATTGCAGTATTTATGTATTTTTAAACCATTTGACACATATAAAATGTTCTACCATTTTTATTAGGTTCCTATACTGTTTTTTATGTATCATAGATGAAGCTTTTAAGCCTTGTGTCTCTAACTCTATTGTCCCCCATAAGACTCATGGCTTTTATTATCTAATTTTGCATAGTTGGGGATGGTGCTTTTGGTGAATGCATATGTCACTTTATAGTAGAACTGCCTGAACTCAGAACTCAGAATGAGTGGGAAAGAGCTGAATGACCTTAACTGACTCTAAATTGATGACCTTCGATTCTTTGAACCCTAGTATTTTTTGTTTAAATGGAGAGTGCTTCTATATTATTGGAGGGAGGGCACAACGGCCCTAGAAATTCTCACAGAGGGAGTTAGGCAGAGCAGAATATGTGAGACACCTTAACCTAAGAGCACACTCATCACAACAGACAATAAACCATATGAAAGAAAAGGAAATGATAAGAACTTTCATTTCCTTTGAGCCAAAGACTTACACAAACACAAATTCCACTCAATCGAAAGGCAAGCTTCTGATCTGTGAGCCCTTGATGCATTTCTTGAGTATACCCTCACAACAATCCTCTCGAAGGGGGAGCCCATGAGTAACTCCAGCTCCACTTGCGACTTGCGTCTCGTACTAGAAGCATGTACCCAAACTTCAGATGGTTGTCCTTTAGGACCCAGGAGTGGGTAAGGTAGCAGCAGTATCAAGGCTGAACCTTTGAGACTCCGGACTTTTGTCTCAGTGCAAGAAAATGGAGCTTTCTTCGACTCTTTACCCTTATTTTCCTCTTATATATCTAACATATTTATAGATATACAAATATATCTATAAATATATATAATATATTATATATAATGTATAAAACATATATATTATAAATAAATATATAAATATATCTAATATATTTCCTTTACCACTTATTTTCCTCTGAGCAAAACTTCTAGAAAAGTTTCCTTACACCTAATGTTTCTGTTTCTCTACCATCTAGTCTCTCCTCAAGGATACATCTGACTTTCATCACTACCCCTCTACTGAAACTGTTCTCTTAGACAGTCACCAATGACCTCTTAATCACCAAATACAATGATGTTTTAAAATTCTCATTCTTCTTGAACTGTCAGTGGCATTTGATATTGTTATCCTATAGCATGGGGGATGAAATGCTGTATCCTCTGTCTCTCCAGTCAGGGACCCCTCTGCTCTGGAACCATTCATATAGTCTGGACTGGATTCAGTCTTGGAGAAGCATGGCCTCTGATGAGAAAGGTTAAACTTCCTTTTCTCACCCTCTTTGGATTATCACATTCTAATCCCCAAAACTCTGGAGACAACTTACATAAAACTTAGGTTTGGCCAATGTCTAGGATCTCCCTAAAGAAGGAGTAGAAAGGAACTCAATGAATAATATTAATTAGGTATGGGACAGGTATTTATTTTCTACATGCAAAAGAAATGCTAAAACAGAATATCCACAAATGTGTATGAACAGAAAGACTTAAGGCAGGATTCAGTAACATAATTTATTATAATCGTTATACTCCCCCAGGAGGTTTTTACTTAAATTCAATAGAACATAAGTGAATTTGTAAGACTGACACATAGGCATAATTACATTTTATATCAGCTCTGGTCTGTCCTCTCAAAATCCAAGTCTACTGACCAGCCAGACAAAAACTTGAGTTCCTCCTATTATTGATAGTTGTCTTCTCAGCTGCAGAAATTTCTGCAACTGGTTAATTCTACCCAGTGAACTCAGGATCTCCAGAACTTTCAAAATTAAAAGGTCTCCTCCAAGTCGGGACATATACAACTTGAGACGGATGCTCTGTTACCTACTGAGGAATGGAAATACAAAGTGAAAAAGGAAGCCAGGCACTGTGATGCTCATGGGAGTTGCATATCTTCTACCCACTAATAAGCCTCATGTGGAGCCCAAGAAGAAAAACTTGGTTAGGAGAGGCTTGTTTTTCAGAAGGCCCACACCCTTTGTTACTTTGAATTAGGCAGTGGGTCACAAGGGTTGTGATGCCCTTTGGCTCTGAAAAAGCCTGTATAGACTCTGAGGGGAGGTTTTGCTTCGAGGCTAACTCATGGAAAGAGTGTTCATGTGATGTAGCCAGACAAGACTCTGGGTAGCTGTTAAAGAGCCCCCTTGGCTTTGAAAACTCTGATGTTGCTGCTTCTCTCTCTGGGAGCTGCATGTATAGCTTTGGTCAGATAGCTAGAAGCCCTGTCTGTTGATTTGTGTGATTTTCTCTGCTTGCATTTGTTCTGCTTGTAATTTCTGTTTTTATTTTTCTCTGAAGTTCAGGGTGCTGACTTTTGCCCCTGAACTAAGTAAATTTATACACACGCACACACACACACACACACACACACACACACACACACACACACACATATATTTGAGTCCCTGTAAAAATAAGCACTCTAGCATACCCAGGATGAGTACTAGTGCAGGTTCTTTGACCTGCTTTTCTAGAGGAAACAACTTTAAAGGGGTCAACAATCTTACTTTACTTGTACACACACAAACAAATGTATGTAATTAAAGTAAGATTGTTGACCCCTTTAAAGTTCAGGCTCAAGGTCACCTAGTTGAATGCTCTTGCTCTAGCAGTCACCATGGTGCTGGGATAGGGAAAAGGCAGCTATCCTGCCCTCACTTCTGTTTTTTTTTTAATTTTTGGAGGGGGGAGGGCAGGGCAATTGGGGTTAAGTTACTTGCCCAAGGTCATACGGCTAGTAAGTGTTAAGTGTCTGAGGTCAGATTTGAACTCAGGTCCTCCTGACTCCAGGGCCAGTGCTCTATTCACTGCACCACCTAGCTGCCCCATGCCCTCATTTCTTCAGCAAGAGGTCCAAAGGATACTCACTTCTGCAGCTGGGAAAAGAGAAAAGGTACTTAAGGTAGACTATTTCCTTTAAAGATCACAAGACTATGGCTGTGGAAAAGGTGGGGGAAGGAGGGAAGGACAGAATGAATTCAGAAATAAAAACAAAATAAAATGTAAATTTAAAAATTCCGCTGTGGCTCTTCTTACTCAATGGCTAATGAAAGAATGGCTTTATCTTCTCCGAGCACTCAATCTTTAGTATGGAGTCCTACATGGCAGGAAGCAGCCAGGGGGTTGTCATTCATCCCCTAAGTATGCAACATTGAGCTAGGATAGATGGTCAGCCAGAATCAGGAAGGACAGCTTTGTCCGTTTCTATTCAAGCTCTAGTTATAGGCAATCTTACTGGATGATCTTTCCATCCATCTATCCTTGGCTTTAGAGTTGCCACACCTTCCTGCTTCTTCCTCTACCTCCAAAACCTCTTCAGTGGTTTCTTATTCTTTTATAGAACCCTTAAAGAAGTTGTCCTCAAGGTTGTGCCCTTGGTTTTCTTCTCTTCTGTCTGTGTATGTTTTCCATCTTGATACTATTATTCACTCCCAAAGTTTTACCTGCTACCTTCCATGATTCTCCATCAGTAACAACCTTTCTTTTTGGAATTTTTGTAAGTTTCTTCTCTAATATTTCCCGTTGTTGAGTTGTTTCAGTCGTGTCCTACTCTTTGTGACCCCATTTGAAGTTTATTATTTTTTTTGATAAAGATATTGGAGGGATTTGCCATTTCTTTCTCTAGCTTATTTGACAGATGAAGAAACTGAAGCCAACAGGGTTAAGTGACTTGCCCAGGTTTACATAACTAGTAAATGTCTGAGGCCAGATTTGAACTCAGAGATGACTCTTCCTGATTTCAGGTTTAGTGTTCCCTAGTTGCCTCTCTAACACAAAGACCTATAAATATTTTAAATTATCCCTAAGTCTCACAAGAGCTTTACAACTCCCTTAGGACCTAGCTAAAGTTTTATAAACAGCAGGCAATTGATTAATATTTGTGATTATAAACTATGATTTCCTATGGCCAAGACTCAATAAGTTCCTAAAGCAATGGCCAGGTAGCACCCTGAATAAGTTAAGAGGCTATGTTTATCTCCATCTGCCTCTTACTCCATGGGGTATTTCTTAACCCCTGCTAAAATTCTAATTTAGCAGTTTATCCTCATACAGTCTAAGCACAAATTCTGTGAAACCCAAACTTCCAACTTGTGAATCCTCAATGAATTTATCAAGTCTACCTTCAAAACCATCCTCTCCAAAGGGGGTCTGTCAGTAGATTCAGCTCCGCCTGATGCTCTTGCTAGAGGTATGCCCCCAAACTTCAAATGTCCCATTCTTTGTGTCCTACCAACTGATCTTTCCTAGGCCATTTCTGTGGGGATTCGATTTAATTATGTCTGAAGGGATGTTTTTCTTTTTTCCTACCCATCTTTGTCTCACTTCTAGTATAGAAACACCATGTTGCCTCAATCCATTGTAGCTTCTTTTCAGGATTTAGAGGCTTTTGTAGAAGTAGCAGTGCAGCCTGAGGACCGTGGGATGATGTTGCTTAGAGCCTGTTTCCTCACTCTGTGAGGAAAAAGAATGTGTTCATGACACACTTTTACATTTGATCTGAATTATTAATATTTTCTCCATCACTTTGTTAAGTGTGTGGCCTCGAGGCCACATGTGGCCCTCTAGGTCCTCAAGTGTGGCCCTATGATAGAATCTAGTTTGGATTCAAAGGACCACACTTGAGGACCTAGAGGGCTCCTCTAAGCCAAAGGTTCCCCATCCTTGACTCTTGTCTAGACAATCAACAAAGCAATAATTCAAGCCCCGATTTGACAGCATTTGCCCATTTCTGGGGTGTATACACTCACACCGAATATTGAACAATCTGCTCTCAAGAGCTCTGATTGTCTAAAAGCCTTTATCAATTAGTATTTCTTAGGTACCTAATATATTTCAGGCATAGTTTTGAGGCAGTGAATAGAGTGCTAGGTCTGGAGTAAAAAATTCAGCCTCAGACACTTACTAGCTATGTGGCCCTGGGCAAGTCACTTAACCCTGTTGGCCTCAGTTTCCTAATCTGTAAAATGAACTAGAGAAGGAAATGACAAACCACTCTAGTATCTTTGCCAAGAAAACCCCAAATGGTGTCATGAAGAGTTGGACACAACTGAAACAACAGAACAACAATATATGCCAAGCACTACGTTATGTTCTAGGGATGCAAAGAGAAAAATGACACAATCCTTGTCCTCAAGGAGCTTACATTGTCTTAGAGGAGGTGACACATTTTAATTCACACAAAGAAAAGCAAAAGACCTAATCTGAGATACTTGGGGTGACAAGGATGGGGAAAGAGTAGGTAGAAAGGGTAGACAAATAAAAAAATATCGCGCTATGAGCCAGCATGAGTTCATTCAGAAAAAGCCCAATCAGACTATCCTCCTCTTTTTGGATAAGGTTACTAGACTGGTAGAACAGAGGGGTGTTGTAGGCCACATATTATCTGCATTTTATTAAGCCATTTGATAAAAGCTTCTCATTGTATCCTTATAGAGAAGAGGGAGATATAGGTTAGATAAAAATCTATATCATATTGGATGATAATCAGGTAATTTCAGAGCTAGTTTAATGACTAGATCCAAAGAATGATGAGAAATTCAGGGCTTCTTAAACTTTTTCCACCTGTGTACCCTTTTCACTCCCAGCATTCATTGGTGTTGCATGGCCTGAGTGCATGCACAGTGCAAAGTATGCATGCTTTGTGTTCAGAACCAAGGCTGCAGTGAAGGTGCATGATATAACACAGGCAAGGGCTGCCAGAAACATCTTGAATTCATTACACATTTGTTTTTTAATTAATTTTTAATTGTTGCACATTCAGAAACCCTGGACCCACTGTTTAAGAAGGGCTGAAGTAATTAATGGAATGAATAGATAGATTAAGGAATGGGATCTTTCCCTTGGTCCTATTCCATTCAACCTTTGATCAGTGATTTGGATGAAGGCACAGGCACCATATTTATTACAATAACGTGAATCAGAGAGGGGTGGCTAATATGTTAGATAGCAAAGCAAGATTCAAAAGCCAACAGATCTCAAAAGGCTGGACCAATGAGTCAAATCTAACAGAATGTAGTCTAATCTGAACATATAAATTCTTCCACTTGGTTTAAAAAAAAAAAACTGGACAAGTACAGGATGGGAAAGTTCAGGTGACAGACTTGGATGGGTGTAGGTGAATTAAAAACTCAACCTGAGTAAACAATATAGTATTGTGGCAATGAAAAAAAAGCTAATGTTTTCTTGGGTGGCATTAATTCACAGGATATAACGCCAATGTGATATTCATAGCACCCATGGTGGCTATGAATATGCTGGTGTAGTTCTGAATCACAAAATGTAACAGATTCTCCACATGGAAGACAGAACCATAACATTTATTCAAACACAGAAAGCTGAATCCCAACACCAGCAAGCCAAATACATCATAGCAACCAAGAAGCTGGTGCACATAACCAATGAAGCGAGTTCTAACATCCTCAAGCCTCCCCTCCATCAGGTCTTCCAAACAAAACAGACTCCCCTAAGCAAAATATGCCCTTCTCTCACTCATGCTAGCTCTTCTGCCTCCACTCTGCCTGCTCCGAGCCCAGCTCAAGTTCTGCTCTGTTCCTTCCTGCTCTACCCTTCCTATTCCACCCTTTCAGCAAGCTCCTCCCACCATGGGCTCTCTGTGATAATATTTGGCCTATTAAGAACAGGGAAAGTCTTCAAATTCCCTTAGGCCTGTTAAGGGGGTAGGGAAGGTCTTCAAATTCCCATTCCCATTACACAGGGCCACAGATTTAGAGGGAGGAGGGACCTTAGAGACCATCTAGCCCTACATCTGTCTAGTCCAGTTTTACAGATGAGGGAACTGAGGTCCAGAAGGGCTGAGGGACTTGACTAAAATCACACAATAAGTAGAAAAACTAGGATTTAAACCTAGATTCTCTTGCTCCAAATTTAGTGTTTTTTCTACTGTCCCCTATAGACTCTCAATTGCAGTATCAGAATAAGAGATCTAATACTTTTTATCTAATTCCCTTGAACTCTTCCCTGGTCAAAGCACATCTATAGTGTTGTGTCTTATTCTGAGTGCCTCATTTTAGAAAGGACATTGACAAGCAAAGACATGTACATGGCAGGTGCAGAGCAGGGTGACCAGGATGGTAAAGGGGACCTGAAAAATGTCCCTGAAGGACTGATTAAAGAACTAGGGATTCTTAGTCCAGAGAAGCAAAGATTTAGTAAGGGCTAGCTTTAAAAGAACAGAACTAGACAGGTGGCTAGGTGGCACAGTGAATAGAGCACCAGCCCTGGAGTCAGGAAGACCTGAGTTCAAATCTGGCCTCAGACAGTTAACACAAAAACTAGCCTTGTGACCTTGGGCAAGTCATGTAACCCCAATTGTCCTGCCCTCCCTCCTCCAAAAAAGAAAAAAGAAAAAAAGAACAGAACTAGAACCAATTAGTGAATGTTATAGGAAGATTTCAGGTAGATCTAAGGAGAGGGGGAAGAAGGGGAAAAGGGTGTTTGACTGAACATTTGTTCAGTTATGTCTGACTCTGACTTCATTTGGAGTTTTCTCGGCAAAGATATTGGAGTGGTTTGCTATTTCCTTCTCCATATCATTTTACAGATGAGGAAACTGAAGCAAACACAGTAATATGACTTACCCAGGGTCACACAGATAGTAAGTGACAGGCCAGATTTTGGACTCAGGAAGATGAGTCTTTTGAGTCCAAGGCTGGTATCCACTGTGACACCTAGCTGCCTTTATATACTTAGGATTGTTAAAAAAAAAATGTAATAGGACTGACTCATGGGGGTAGTTAAGTTCCCTAACACAGGAGGGAAATCCAGCAGTGACTGGATGATGACTTGTCAGAAATGCTGTACAAAAGATCTGTGCTTCAGCTGGTGGTTATACTAGGTCTGAGGTCCTTTATATCTTTCTGTTCTAAGATTTTATCAGTTGCTTAACTTTGCTTATTCCCCTTGTTTCATCTGTAAAAAAAATGTGGATAATACCTTTTCTGCATGGAAAGGAGAGGTCTGGATGCTACTCAAAGATATTGCCTCTCAAGGATGTTGAGTTCACTCTCCCCTGCAGAATATACACAATTTGCATGACTTAAGAAATTAAAAAAGAATTTGTTCTGTTGCATCTGACTCTTTATGACCCCATGGACCATAGTGTTCATGGACTTTTCTTGGCCAAGATACTGGAGTGGTTTGCCATTTTTCTTCTCCAGTGGATTAAAGCAAACAGGGTTAAGTGACTTGCCCAGGCTTACATAGCTAGTAAGTGTCTGGGGCCGGATTTGAACTCAGAAAGATCAGTCTTCCTGACTTCAGGCTCAGTGCTCTGTCTACTGAGCCATCTAGCTGCCCCCCCCCACCTTTTTAATAAGATGATATATTTAGAGCTCAGTGGAGCTTAGGAGGGTATCTAGTCCAATCTTCTCATTTAACAGATGAGGAAAATGAGCCACAGAAAAGTTAAGTGACTTGCCTCTGGTTGCATAGCTAATAAGTATCAGATGTAGAATTTAAACTCAGTTTAAACTCTAGACTCTAGCACTCTAGGATATAGGATATATCCTATACTGCCATACTGCCCAACTTCTGAAAGGGTCCTTCCATGTCAAAGATGGATTATCCTTATAATCACCCAATCAATAACAATTTATTAAATGTTCCAGGTGCTGTATGAGGTACTAGGGATTCAAATACAAAATATTAAATAGCCCTTGATCTCAAGGAACTTACATTCCATAGGTATAGATAACATATACACAGATAGCTATGTGCAGAATGATGTATTGTTTCTATTGGCAGAGAGTTTCCTTTGATCTTTATCAAATATTCTTCCTTATAACCTGGGAAGAGGAACGGATTAATATGTTTACCTGTGGCCTCTTCTCTCCCTTTAATGACCATTTCTGTATGTGGGATTGGCAGTGAAGAGACTAATTTTACAAACAGTATGGCCAGGAGTCAGGAAGATTCGTTTTCCTGAGTTCAAATCTGACCTCAGATCCTTACAAGCTGTGGGACCCTGGGCAAATCATTTAACCGTATTTTGCCTCAGTTTCTTCATCTTTAAAATGAACTGGAGAAGGAAATGGCAAACCACTCCAAGGGAACCCCAAATGTGGTCATGAAGAGTCGGTCATGATTGAAAATGACTGAACAACAATAAAATTCCCAGTGGTGGGAGGTAGGTGGCTGAGTGGATAAGGCCTGGAGTCAGAAAGACTCATCTTTCTGAGTTCAATTTCAGCCTCGGACACTTACTAGCTGTATGAACCTGGGTAACTCACTTAGCCCTGTTTTCTCATCTATAAAGTGAGCTGGAGAAGAAATGGCAAACCACTCCAGTATCTTTACCAAGTAAGCCCTAAATGGGGTCACAAAGTCTGACATAACCGAAAAATGACTAAATAACAATGTCCACTAAGTACAGAAACCAATCAAATAATTTTCTAATATGAATAATGGAAGTATTATCAAATAAACTGTTGTTACTTTAATATTTAAAAAAACTAAAAATCAGCAGTTCATAGAGAGCAGTAAGCATAAATTGTTCGTTTTGTTTTCTTTAAACCAATTTCCTACAAATTTTAATATCTACAGTAGTCCTTTTGCAGCTACTAAATTATCAGTCTGCTTGAGTAGTGCTTTTTGTATTCACTCCCAGTGTTTCTCTGAAAATTGTTTATTACATATGCTGAACTGAAATACTAAAAACCAACCCCAGAGTTCTGGTAAGTGTAAAACTGTTGGTTATTGAAAGGAGAGCCCAATCATTATTTCACACCAAAAGTTCTGCCTTTTCCTCATAATCTTTTTGGTTCTTGGTATAAATGAAGATGTTCAACTTGAAAACAATCGAAAGGCCAAGAAATCAAATCAGCAAGTACTGGTATCAGAACCAGGCAGTCAGGCAGAGCACGCATGTGTGGGGCCAGCCTGATCAAGCTTCCAAAGGTCAGATGGGATTTAAACAAGAAATTCTCATTAGTCAGCGTTGGGACCTGAAACAGTGCCATGCTGGAAGATTATATAACCGACCCTTTCCCCATCCACCAGCTATCAGAGAAGTATTCTTTCCCTCCCCTGAATTACCATGCTGCTTTCAATTAAAATCAGTAAGAATTTATTAAATATGGGGCGGCTAGGTGGCACAGTGAGTAGATCGTTGGCCGTGGAGTCAGAAGGACCTGAGTTCCGATCCGGCCTCAGACACTTAAAGCACACACAAACAAAAACCTAGCCGTGTGACCTTGGGCAAGTTACTTAACCCCAATTGCCCTCCAAAAATAAAAATAAAAAAATTATTAAATATTTAATATGAGCCCAGAACTATGCTAAGTACTGGGAACCAAAAAACAAAGAAAGAAACTGGCCTCTCCCCTCAAGGAACTTAGATTTTACTCTAGAGAAATCTCATGTTGCACATAAGCAAATAAAAACTATGCAGAAGAAATGCCAAATGACTTAAAGGGAAGAAAACTTCAACAAATAAAGGAATGAGGGACCACTGCTTGTAGGAAATCTATTTATTCTATACCTTTTCTGTAGCACTATTCACTTGCATATGTTTATTTGTGCATTTATCTTAAAGCTTCAGGGTGAGGAGGACTTTGATTTTTATCTAGTGGGATTACCTGAGTATGTGGCAAGAGGAGTCAAGTTAACCTCTCTCTCTTCTACTGGCTTCTTCACAAGGTTTGAATTTACTGGTCAAGGTCCTTCTTCTGGGCCCCCTTTGCTCCACTGACATTTATTCTGATACTGACTTAAGATGATAGCTTCATTTTGGAGCAATATCAGAATTCACATGACCTAGTCCTCCTTTGAATGGGAAGAAATAGAGAGGAAAGGGATTTGGAGCCTTGATGAAAGAAGGCAGGGGAGGAGGGAGATGTCTAGTCTCACTTGGACCTGGAAAAAGGTCTACAGGCTATACCATCAGTAAAATCCCCAAAGGAAATAAAGAATGGTTTTGTAGGAAACCATGAGCAAGCTAGATCTTACTGATATTGTGAATTAAGTGTATTGCATAGGTCTCAGAGGAAGGTGACATCCAACCAAGAGAGGATTATTCCATGTCCTGCAGAAAGAGGATGAGAGCCTTTTTGCCTGTCAGTTGACTAAAGTACAATCTCATTCTATGTTTGCTTGTCGGACTGAGTAAAACATGTCATCTATTCAATGTTCCTTTCATCTGAGTGCTTTCATGAGAACTTCGAGTTCTTTTAGGAAGAGCAAAACAATCTAGATGACTGACGTTCTCAGGGAAAACCTTGGGTTGGGGCACAGGCCAAAGAGAGTTTATGTAAGAACCTTAGATATTATACCTGGATATGTTAGTGTTTGGGTTCAGGGTGCAATTAGCACATGGATTTTGCACGTCTATGAATCTCAGAATTAGAAGGGACTTCAAAAGTCTCTTAATCCAACTCATACCTAAGTTGACTATAGTCCTCTTGACAAGTGGTCATCAGGACTTTTTCTGAAAACTTTTAGTGACAAAAAAGTAAGCCCATTCCATTTTTGGAATAATTATAAATGTTAGGAAATTTTCCCTCAGAATTAGTCAAAATCTGCCTCGGTGTGTTTTGTTAATACTTCTTTCTTAATTCTGCCCTCTGAAAACAAGCAAATGATTGAGTCTAGCCCCATTTATTTGAAGACACTGATGACATCACCCACCACCTTGCATAGTGCCTTGCTCATGGTTGAAGCTTAACAAATATTTTTTGAACAAATGAATGAATGAATCAACTGATCAATCAATAGACTGACTGTCCTATAGAGCCCTATTTTTATCACTTACCCAGGGGTTGTTTGCCAACTCAAGTATTTAAATTTTTTTTCAGGGGTGGCTACGTGGTGCAGTGAATAGAGCACTGGCCCTGGAGTCAGGAAGACCTGAGTTCAAATTTGAACTCAAACACTTAACATTTACCAGCCATGTGACCTTGGACTAGTCACTTAACCCAAATTACCTTGCCTTCCCCTCACTCGAAAACAAAACAAAACAAAACAAAAAGATTTTTTTCAATAAGAAATAAGTATTGTCTACTAAAAAGAGTGACCACTCCACTCATTCATAGGATCATAGATTTAGGAGTAGGAAGGACCTTGGAGGTAATTTTATCTAGCTCTAATTTTACGAATGAGGATACTATTCCATAGGGAATAAGGGATTTGAACCTGGTCTTCTAACATCAAATCTAGCATTCTTTGCATTGTATTAAGATGCCTTTAACAAACATTTATTAAATTCCTATGCTGTATTAAGCATTATGCAATGTGTTGGACATATAACTCTTCTGAAAAAGACCCCCTGCCCTTCAGGAGTTTGTAGGCTACTCAAGGAGGGAATACAATAGCATATCATAATCAAAATCAAATTGTGTACAATGCTAGACAGAGTTGTTCAAAGAGGGCAGAAGTACTAACAGTTGAAGATTTGGAGGGAAGGATGGATAAGAGTTGGCATCTGAAGAAGGCTAGGGAAAAGCAACATGGTACAGTGGATGGAACATCTGTTCTTGGAGTCAGAAAGACCTGGGTTCAAGATTTGCCTCTAACACCTACTATCTCTGAGGCAATGGGCAGATTACTTAATCTCTCAGTGCCCCAGGCATCTCCTAAAACTGGTGGTAACAAATGAGCTGCTCATCTGCTTTTAGCAAGGAACTAAAAAAAAAAAGAATGAAGAGAGGCTTTTGGTTTCCTTCAGCAGCAACTTGCCAAAGATAAACTTGTCTTCCCAATTATATCCCAATGTAAGAACAGTGCCATCAAAAAGTTCAGCTCCCTTACAGCCCCCAGCACTCTCCCCAGAATGCTCAACCCTGAAGGTACATTACCTTTGATGTACTGAAAGAAATTACATCCTAGACAGTACGTGTCAATTTACTTTCCATTTGAGTAGAACATGGGCACTTGCTCACTAAAAAAAAACAAACACTTAAACATTTTGTTCTGTTGCTTTCCCTTACTCAGGCAGAAGACCATCCTTATTAGATTCGCTCACCTGGGAACTAATGAAAATGGCCAGTCTTTGAAAAGCAATTATTTCTGAGTAAAGCAAGCACTTCTCTAGAAGAGTTGAATAAGGTTGCACATACCATAAATGATACAGCCATGTGTCCACTTTGGATATTTCTGTACCAATCTTCCCAAATTTGTTTTTATAAATATCTTCTTTTATATAGAAGCATATGATCAACAAGACATTAAAAGGATGTCTACTCCACCCCAGCCTTTAAGTAGGACTGTTCTAGTAATGTAAGAAGCAAAGTAGCTTAGTATTTTTAAAATATTTCTAAGGAAAGAGTACTCCCAACTTCCTTAAATAGCCCAATCCAGGAGAGTTGGAAACTTTCATCAATCGGACTGGGAAAGAGGTGGCATTGCAGGCTTGGAAGTATGGCATAATGAAAGGAGCACTAGATTCAGAGCCAGAGGACCTGGGGTGATTGATTATTGATCTCCAACTATATGCTTCTCCTCCCCTTCCTCCCCACTCCATTACCATTGGGATATACTCTAGGGAATTTCAGTCTCCTTTCCCAGTGCCCTCCATTCAGGAATGGTTTGACAACAATTGTATTTTCAACCATAAACAAATATCAAATGCCTGCTAATCCCATGGTACATTTCTTGGTATGGTCCATGTACTCCAAAAACTTAGAGTGTTGTTGGGGATATTAGGTAGGCATGAAAAGAGACCATTTCAAAGTAAAATATCATAGACTCAGAATTGACAGTGTTAAAGGTCATAATGTGAAATCCCTTCCATGGTATTCCTCAGTACTTCTGACCAATGACTCTCTAACCTCAGCTTAAAGACAGCTTGTGAAGGGAAACAGCTAATTTTGCAAGGCGGCAACGTGATACAATAGAAAAATTGCTTGATTGAGAGTTTAAAGATCTGAATTCAAATCCCAGTTCTGCAGCTTACTGGCTCTGTGCCCTTGGACATGTCACTTTCTTGTAGTGTTTCATTCTCTGTAATGTTGTGGACAAGATAATTTCTAAGGTCCCTTCTACTTCCAGAGTAAATCATCTATGCCTGAATAAGTACCGAATGAGAGGTACAGAGAAAGTACACAATAGGAACTTAGAAGAGAGGGACATCACTATGAGGATGGTTGGAACTTAATTTACTTAATTTTCAGCTAACTACTTACTAAAATTTTTACTTGGTCAGTGAAAACATCTGCATGGATGAAACAAGCAAGAACCCAGAACTGTTCATTCTTTTTTTCTGATCAGAGATCAATATATTTCTTTTTTTAAAAAATTATTTATTTTTAATTTATGAAGTACAACAAGCATTTCCATAACATGGTAGAATAAAAAGAGATTATTGCATATGAAACTGTAAATCTATTATCTATAGCTTGCTATTCCTTTTAAATATATAATAAAGTTATCATGTAAATTTCTTTCCCCCTCCCCAGCCCTAGGGGTTACAAAATCTTTGCTTTTAGGAGATTAACAAAGACCAAGGACCTGGGAAATAAAAGAAATAATTCCCTTTCCAAAATGATAACAACAGATCAATTAGCTTTGCTTCAAATTGGACTTGCCCCAAGTTCAGGGAGCTCTGATTTTTCTGACAAAGGCTTATTAATGTTTCTGTGAACTTGATGTTCTCATGCTAGAGGAATTACTTTTGACACAAGTGGCATTTTCAGTTCATTTCTGAGCAGCAACTTGGATAATAACAAAAGTGATAACTGCCTCCAGAGTAACAACCTACAATTCTGTGAACTTAAAGAGGTGTGTGTGTGTGTGTGTGTGTGTGTGTGTGTGTGTGTGTGTGTGTGTGAGAGAGAGAGAGAGAGAGAGAGAGAGAGAGAGAGAGAGAGAGAGAGACAGAGAGATGGACAGAAACAGGGACAAAGGAGACAGAAAGATAAAATGTGTGTGTGTGTGTGTGTGTGTGTGTGTGGTGTGTGTGTGTGTGTGTGTGTGTGTGTGTGTGAGAGAGAGAGAGAGAGGAGAGAGACAGACACAGAGAGAGACAGAGAAGAGAGACAGACAGAGAGACAGAGAGAGACAGACACACAGAGAGATAGAGGCAGAGAGAGAGAGAGAGAGAGAGAGAGAGAGAGAGAGAGAGAGAGAGAGAGAGAAAGGATAAGAAAATAAAATAGCAGGCAGGAAAGGAGGGAAGAAAAGAAAGAAGAAAGAAAGGAAAGAAGGATAAAGAGGGACAGAAGATAAAAAGAAAAGAAACGAACTTTTAATAGATATTACACAGCAACTCCAGGAAGAACACTTCAAAATCAAAGTTTCTATTAGTCCCCAGAAAAGGAAGCAGCCCAGCTAATTTGCATGGTGAATTTTCATATAGCTTTCTACAGAGTCCTAAGATTAAAGGTTTGGCATCTTCCCATGAAACTCTGTTAACAGCCACCTGATAATATCACAAAGATGACTTGGCATGGAAAAAGAAAACTCTTACTCTTAATTCAGCCTCTTAAAAGCTTCATTCTGAGACCTGGTATTGCTAAACTACCTCAATTTTATTGGCATTGAGAGGCAGGAATAGGTTCTAATTTTCTTGGTACCATTTACAAACGGTACCAAGATTGGTCCAAATATATTCCACATTCCACCCCCATCCCTATCCCCCATGGCTTTCATCAAGCCTGAGCATGGTCAGTAATAAGAGTTGTTTTTCAGATTATGTCTATAAATGTTTTCCTCTCATGGCCTAGTGAAGACAGTACTAGATTTAGGGTCAGGAACACCTGGATTCAGGTCTTACCTCTCCTACTTACTACTAACTCCACCTCAACATTTCTTCCACTTATGTGTGACCATGCACATAACTTCTCTGGGCCTCTCTGCATCTACAAAATGGGGACAAGAATGCTTGCCTCCTAGGCTTATTGTGAAGGTTCAAAAAGGTAAAATATTGAAAGCACTTCGCAAACTTAAGAGCCCTAAATAAATTTCAGTCATTATTATTGTCTTCTAGGATATAATCCATCTTGAGTATAGCCTGGTTTTGGACTGATGGTAATTCCTTGCTTTACCAGTGTTAAAAGATGTCTTTCTGGTCAACTTAATATTAATTAAACTCCCCCTGAATGTAGAAACCTCTACTAGACACTAGGGAATGTAGAAAGGAAGTAGGAGGTACTTATCAGACCACACTATTTGCCCCTATGTGTCAGTTTCCAAACAAAATTTCTTATTGTGGGGTTTGGGGGGGGAAGACAAAGCTTCTGGTGTTTTAATTCTGGATTTATTTTCCATTGAATCCCATTTTGCCACCATAGAAAGGAACTTAATATACAGGTCCCTGTATCTCTACCATTAACCTGAAGACAGATATACCAACCAAACTTAATAATTTTTAAGTTTTTTAAAGACAGCCTTCCATCTTTATTGCATGAGACCCATAGCCAGGCAACTCCAAGGGACCACCTGCTAGTATGAAAAGGACTAGAATGGATAAATACAATCTACAGATAAGCAAACATCTCATTTTAGCCTCCAGTAGGTTCAATCTCCTCCCCTCTCAAACCCTTTGCCAGGGTTGTTAACAAGGAGCAGAATTGACTATTCTGAGCTCCCTTCCTCTGCTTCTCTGGGAGAAGTGCTAATGAGCACAGACACAACTCCTGGGGTGGCCTGAGAGAGGAGGAGGAAGAGAATATGGAGGAGGAGAAGGAGGAGGAGAAATACAAGTCCTGGATAATCCACTAACTGAATGATCAGTCACAGAATGAGCAGTAATTGAGGGAATATTAAACATTTTAGTAATCACCTTAAGTGGGTTGGCTCTCCCAAACTCTCCTTGCCCAGTAAGAAATTCTTCAGAAATTCTTTTTATACACACCTCAACTTTCCTAACTCATATAAGGGCCTACACAGACAGAGATAGCAAACAGGTAAATTAGAATCAAATTGTATAGTGGTCTTAAGATCAGAATAAGGAATTAAAACTTTATGGGTGATGAGGGGGACACTGAAGGTCTTTAAGCAAAGAAAGATAAATTGAGGAGACGAGAGACTGGACAAAGAAAGACTAGATAGGAAGGTATTACATGGGTCTAAGAGAGAAAGTGACCTTTGCCACCCAGCAAGGAGAGCACCTACCTAAGGGAGTATGAGAGACTCTGTTCCCCTTCCACACACATAGATTCTTGGTCTTCCAGTCATGTTATAAGCTTGATAGTAGTTGTAAATCAAATATGATGTTGTAGCCTAACATAGGGCTCATCAGTTGGTATATTCAATCCAATGTTAGAAATTCAGATACTCTAATGGATCTAGAATTATTTCAATGTTGGTGTTATTTCTAATGTTGCAGACTACCATGCCTGCTTACTCTGAGGAGCTCTCATCCATGCCTGCCTTTCATTATTCAAATTCATTACAAATGGTCCTCTAACATACTTGGGGACTTCCTCACTTGTTCTCTTGATTTTATATTATTTTCTTTTCTTTTGATTCACTCTTTATGATTAAGTCTCTAAAGAGGAAATTTGTTTTGCTCATGACTACGGTCTTCTTAATTCTATGCTTCTTCTTAAACCCTTCCTCTCCATTCTCTCTGTCCCCATTTGTTTTCCTGTTGATTTTAATATAATTCTACATCAAGCTTGTGTGTGTGTGGGGGGACCTTGTGTAAATAAGATAAGAATGAGGTTCATGAGAGCTCTCCTACCTCAATCCCTTCTTCTGTTTTCTTCTATCTCACTCAGTTATGAGAAATAGCAACCTCCCTCACCTTCTTCCTCAGTTCTTCCCTAGTGTAGCCCTTTTCCTCTCCCTTTTCTTTCCTCTCTTAAGATGATTGAAAGAGAACAAAATCATCCCCTATGTCCTGTGTTTGTCTTTTCTTATTTCCCTGAGACTTTTGAAGATAATGGAATTCTGAAGAAACATTTGTCTCTTTTACTCCTATTAGAATGTATTCACTTAGTTAACATTCTTCCCTTCCAATTGCTCAACAGTATTTATTTTTCTAAGTTTCTCTTGTCTTCTGTACTTGTATTTCAAAGATTCTACCCAGTCTTTTTTATCAGGAATACACAAAAGTTTTCCATTCTATTAAAGGTTATAAGCCTTTATCTTTTGCTTTTTGCAATATCATATTCTAATCTTTCCTAAATAGTAGATACATCATAGTCATATGTAATCCTGACAGTGGCATCTTGATACTTAAACTCTTTCAAGAGGAAACTGGTAGATTTTTTTCCTATTCCCATTTTGCCCTCTGGTTCTAATAGGTGTATTAAATTTATATTTATGTTTTGTGAAAGATGATATATAAATTTTCATGTGAAGATGGTTTTCAAGGAGTCTGACAATTCTTAAATTCTCTCTCCTCTACTTGTTTTCTTAGTCAGTGGTTTTTTGGTAGTAAATTCCTTATATATTCTTCTAAGATTTTAAGTATTTTGTTCAAATTTTTTTTGCTCTAATTTGTTCTAGTATTTCTTGTTGTCTCATAAAATTGCTGAGTTCTGTTTATTCTATTCTGTTTTTCAGGTGGTCCACTACTTAGGTAAGGTTTTCTACCTTTTGTTACAAGTCATTTATTCATCTTCCAATTTTTTCCTTAGGAGCTCTAATTTCATTTCCTACTTTTGTTGCATTTCTTTCAGCCACTCTTGGGGTTCTTATGGCCAAGCCATTCTTGTCTCAATAGTTCCATTTATTTATTTTTTAAGGCAATTGGGGTTAAGTAACTTGCTCAAGGTTACAGGCCAATCATTATTTATGTGTGGGTGCTCATTTTCTGAGGCCGGAACCAATCCCAGGTCCTCCTGACCCTGGGGCCGGAACTCTTACTCGCTGCTCCACCTAGCTGCCCATCAATAGTTACATTTATGCTTACAGTCGAGTTACTCTCTTCTTCTGGGCTTCTCTTAACCAAAAGAATTTCTCCATTATATTCAGAGTTTGCATCTATTTAACATATTTCCAGGCTCAGATTCTGGATTAGAACTTTGTGCCAGGGCCAGGTTCCTCCTCCTCACACTCTAAGATGAAGTGAGCAAGTTCTGTATAGTTCTATCTCTTCTACAGTCTAGATCCTTGCCTTGATCTCCTGGTGGCACAATGTGGCTGTTGGCCTCAGTCCCATCTCTGTTTCTTTCTTCTTGTGAGATTCTCAACAAGGAAAAGACTCTATTCCCTATTGTAGTTCTGACAGACCACAAATGGGTTTCAGAGATCTTGCTTATCTAGGTATTCTGGAGGGATGCCCAGCATGCAGTTTTCCTGAGTGCTTGGCTAGCCCTACCTCCTGCTTTGACTTTTATAGGAGCATAGAGTTTAGGCTGCTTGGAGGGCCCTGAGGGACACATTGTTCACCCTGTTCCCCTATGCAGTGGTGTACCATTGACACTAACTCTGCTTTGCCAGGCTGTAGGTCCTTTTTATCCTTTTCTGACTTCTGAGCCTCTTAGCATCCCTCCTCCCACACACACACATACTCTTACTCCTGGTTCTTATGAATTTCCAGATATCTTCTTGTGTGGTCCTAGACCAAATGAATGACCTTATTATTGTTATTTTCCACTGGTACTCTTTTGAATCACCAGTTTAACCAGAAATCATTGTCCATTCTCTTGACATTAAAGAGATACCAATTAACTATGTGGACTATTCATTTACTTGTCCCTAAATCTTGCTATGTGAGTGGCTCAACTCTTTCTGCAGACATATATTTCTCTGGTTTTCTCTACATCATTTCTCCTGCATAACTCCTTGCTTGTAGTGTGTTGTATTAGCTACAGTTCCAAAAGGAAGAGTGAACTTCAACAGAGAACAGCAGAGTCAGAGACTAATAGAACAATAAGGGACTTTAGAGGTTATTTAATCTGATTCTCTCATTTTAAAGATGAGAAAGCTGAGTCCCAGAGAGGTTAAGTGGCTTGCCTAGAGTCACATAGATGGTAAATAGTAGAGCTGAAATTTGGTCACAGATTCTCTGACTCCAGAGCCAGTTTCTTTCTACTATATCCAACTACCATTCTTTAGGTAAGTTCATTTTTGTTATGTGGGATGAACTTTGCTATAGTTCAATTTGAAAAGCATCTATTAAGTACTTTCTGTGTACAAGGCACTTCTCCTGGTGCTAGGGATACAAAAACAAAAATGAAAGAACTATCCCTGTCCTCAAGGAGATTCTATTCTACCATGGGAAACAACATGTAAACAGATAAGTAAATATAAGATAATTTTGGATGGGGAAAATCCCCAACCCTTAAAGGAGTAAGTTAGTAAGAAGATCTAAGAGGATTCCCTGTTTTGAGACCTGAAGCATGAATGGTGTGATAAATAAGTAACAATAATAAAATTGTGATTATTGGAATCACACAGCACAATTTCAGCCAATAGTTAATTGCAGCTTATAAAAGTGTGTAGTGAAGATATTAGGGAATGATCACAGTAACAGATATTTATTGATTGAGTAGAATGTTGCCTTGTCCTTCGCCTATTCTTGTAAAAGTAGGAAGGTCTGCTGGGAATTGTGCCTTGAGATAACAAAGAAACCCTATAAAACTTGGAACCATGTCTTAGGATCCTAGATTTATTACCTTACTCTGTGTGTGTGTGTGTGTGTGTGTGTGTGTGTGTGTGTGTGTGTGTGAAAATGAAAGGCATAAAGTTTACTGCAAAATTATTGTGGTATTGAATTAAATTGAATTGAACTAGAATTAGCAGTCCCACCATGAAAATAAGAGCACACTTCCAGTCTATGCCTCCAATTGATTCCTAATTTTTAAGTACATTTTGTGCCCTTTTATCTTAGTTGAGTTCCTTGTGGCATCTAGGTGACACCTGGGATTTCAGAAGCTAAACTCAGGGACTTGTCCTAATAAAATGGAAAGGCCTGGAAATGAATTTCTGTCATCTGAGAACCAGCATAGCCAAGTGCAGAAAACCTTACTTCCATAAGCTTGTTCACGCTAGGTGACAAATTATTTTGGCAATAGCAACCTAAGAAGATTATGGTTAACTATCTGCATCAGTGGAGTGACTACTCATAAAGATGCAATGATTGACCTTTTCAAGTATTAAAGTTGAGATTTATGAGAAGAACTTTTGAGGAGAAAAAGCAATAAATAGTACTTTTTAAAAAAGAAACAACATAGTCAAAAACTTCCCTAGGACATTAGTTAAGAGAAGAAATCCCCTGAATACCATCTGCTCTTGGGTCTTCCCACTGAAGACTACATCAAACAAAAATGAAATGCTTCAGGATGTGTGCAGTGCTTATGTCAGACTTGCTTTCATCATGAAGGACCCGAGGGAATTTATCTCACTATTCTTGGTCTGAGCTCCCACGTATATAATGTGACTGGGCAGCCTGTGCTGCTAGAACTTCCCAGTAGCAAGCAGAGGCATTTCCCAGAGGCCAGACTCTATTGTGGAACTAGTAAAGTTGCAGAATACTATAGGGTAGATGGGGAGATACAAAAGAAGAAGCTGTGAGGAAGAGCCAGTTTTTTTTTATGTTGATAGTTTTTAATTAGTAAGCATGAGTAGCTGGGTTTTTTTATAGTTTACTTTGTGGACTGGTAAATATTTGTTTTTGGCAATTGGGAAACATTGAAAGAGAACATATGCGAGAGTTGGAAGGAGCCTTAGATATAATCTAGTCCAACCTCATCCTTTTATAAAGACTATTGAATCTCTATGAGTGAAGTGACCTGGTTGGGAGTATACAGCCCCTTAACAGTTTTAGGAGCTTTGGGGGATTAGAATTTAGACTTTCTGACTCCTTGGACAAAGCTTTTCTTGTTACATGGAAGGTAACTAATGGACAGGTAACTGATACTAATTCTATTCCAAAGATCCTGCAGTGAAATTTTGCCATCTGAAGCTGAGTTGTCTTAGGTAAGCAGTTACATCCTTTGTTTTCGTACCAAAGGTCCCTAAATATCTTAGTACTGGTTAAAGAAATCTAAGTATTCCTTTCCTCCTCTGGCTGGGGTTATAGCTCTCCCCCAAAGAGCTCTCAGATCTGCAATACTGTGCCAGACCTAAAATTTTTCCTTACATCCTGAGGATTTTCCTTCCTTTTTCTATGTCTTATGACCTTTTCACACACATATAGACTTATATAGGAGAGAAACTCCTTGTGTTGGGTAATATTCTTTTCATGTGGCTTTTAAAAATAGGATACTAGGGGCAGCTAGGTGGCACAGTGAGTAGAGCATCGGCCCTAGAGTCAGAAGGACCTGAGTTCAGATCCGGCCCCAGACACAACGCACACACAAACAAAAACCTAGCTGTGTGACCTTGGGCGAGTTACTTAACCCCAATTGTCCTCCAAAAAAAAAGGGATACTAAGAGGCAGTCAAAGTGGTATAATGGAAAGAGAACTGGATTTGGAGCTTAAGATCTGATTTTGAACTCCAGCTCTGCTACTTATTGACTGGAAACTTGGGAACATTGTTTAATGTTTCTGGGCTTAGGTTTGCTCATCTGTAAAATAGAAGGGTCTAGTAAGGAATGAAGAATAAAACTCCTGGGTCATGCGAACAATAAGGTGGTGGACTAGACATTTTCTCTGATCTCAATGGTCTCTCAAACCTCTTTAAAACAGAAATTATGCACCAACAATAGCAAAGCAAATTCAGCTTTGTCCATGGTTAGGACACCCAGAATACAAAAGAAGGGAAAAAAACCCAAAAACCAACTTCCAGGAGCTTATGCTCACTGAGCCTGATTTCACTCAGTACCCCTCTATAACTTCTTGTACTATGGGAAGCAAGTTCATACTAGCAAACCTAAGGAACACAAGCTTACATCAAAACTCACTCCTTCACCCTTTTCCCCTTCCCTCTTTGCAGTGCCATAGAAACCCTGGCTCCAAGTTTGCTTGGGCCTCAACAGCCATCTTGACCATTGCCCTTTAGAAACAAAAGCTTGCCAGCAGCTGGAACTCAGAAACATCAGCACTGCAAAGTTCTGAACTGCCAGTGCTGGGCCAGAGAACTAAGTAAACAAAAGAAGTGGGATGTGTTACCCAGAAAGGATATTCTGTGTGTAGGGAGTCATGTAGCACTCAAAGACAAAGAGAAAGAACACAGCATTCAGGTTAGGACCATTTCTGACCATCCAAAAGTCAGTTGGAGCAGAAACCTAGGTTGGTGAACCAGGAATTGTTTATTCATGAAGTAGACTTAAATGCTTTGAAATTCAGCACCCAAGGAAACCATAATCAGAGGGGAGGGAGTCAGGAAGTGAGTGAGAAGGAAAATAAGGGGTGGAAAAACACTGAAAGCTCCAAAGATTTCAAAAAGAAAAAAAAATTTCTAATACCTTGAACATGGCCATGTAGATAAATAGGAAAAGGAGTAAGAAATTTGGTCTCCAGAACCAATAAATGAGTTTAAGCATCTATGAATAAATTTTGCAAAATGCAGGAAAATGATCCAATACTTAATGAGACAGAGGACCTTATGGAATTTGAAGAGAACATAGAAACACAACACTCTGTTCCCAAGTAGTTTAAAAGAGAATGAGAATTATAAGAGCAGAATTTATGAACTGCACATAAATAATAAGCAGAATGGAAAAACTTGAATCTGCAATGGCAAGGAGAAGAAGAGATTGGGAATGCAAAAACACAGAATCAAAGGGCAACATAGAAGAAGAGAAGCAAAAACATTGAAAGAAAGTATACCCACTATGCAAGCAAAGCATATAGATCTAAAAGATGAGATGTATAGAGGCAACCTAAAGATCAGTGATCTCCCAGATTAAAATGGCAAGATAAAAACCCTTAACATCTAAAAGAATGAGGACTATAAAGACTTCACAGAAAGATTAATGTCCAGAATATAGAAAATCTCAAAGGATAGAAAGCATGTCAATGTGCAGTGAGAAGGGAGAGGAAGGTGGTGATCTCCACTGTTGAAGTGATTACCTATACCAAAGAAGTCATTGATCCAATTAAGTAAATAAACTGTCTCTTGAATCCATGTAACAAAAACCTAAACAATCATAAGTGTAGTCTGGCTCAGTCTGAGAGAAGATGGTGAGTTTTCAAGGCAGTAAGATAGTATAGTGGATAGAATACTACACTTGGAGTTCACAAATCCTATCTCAGACATTTACTGGCTGTGTGATCCTGGGCAAATGATTTAATCCTCTTGGTCTTTGTTTCCTCATCTGTAAAATAGGAATAATAATAGCATCTATCTCATAGGGTTGGTGTGAAGATCAAGTGAAATAATATACACAAATGAACAAGTGGAAAAAGCAGAGCACCAACAGCAATGATTGTAATTATGTAAATCATGTAAATGAACATCAGTGATAGTCCACTGGATTTAGATTATGTTGCTGTGCAATGACTAATCATTACCCTGGAAAACAAACAGTGAAACATACATATTTCACTCCATTCAGTAAAGCAGTGGGAAACTACAGGGGCAGAATGTTGAATATACTGATTAGACATGATCACAGTGTAAGTTGGTTTTGTTTAAATACTTTTCTTTGTTACAAGGGAGGGTTCTATTTGGGGGAGGTATATCAAGAAATGGCCTGAGCATAAAAAAGGCATAAGTTTAAAAAAGGGACTGAATGAGGTGATCTTGCAAGGTCCATTGCAAATGATCTATTATAGTTCTTTATGGTCAAAGGCAGGAAACAATAGTACCAGGAGAATGAAATGAGATTCCATTGTATTGGACATTGAAGAGCAATATAATGGCAGTGAGTTATTGACCTTGTACCATGTGGTTTTAAATCCTGATTCCTAAAAATTTCTCCATCTCAGACTTTCAAGCTTCACCTCTTTTCTTCATTGTCAATGATTTATACTTGACCATTGGTTTCTTTCCATAGAAAATGCAGAGTAATTATGCATTCATCCAGAAGAATTATTTAACTAAGACCAAAGATTTCTCTGGGTTCAGCATAAAATCCTTTATTGTCTTCTTTAATCTTTATCTCCCATGATGTAAAATCATGTGGGCTTTAACCCCTCTGCTGATGATGTTCAGATTTATACTTCATTTTTCAGCTTCGTCAACAGGATGCTTCTTCCGCCCTGGTTATCTGCTTGACCTGACATCACATGTTGGATGAGTCAGAGCTCTCTCACGTTAAAGACAGCTAACACTAAAAATGTAATATTGATTTCTAATAGTTTCTTCACTCCCTTACCCCTAGAAGTTGGCTGGACTAATGTTACTCCTAATTCAGTAATGTTGTCTTTGGTTCCTGCTCTCTCCTTTTACCTCAGTCATTATCATTTGGTGGGTTCACTTATGTCAAGAATTTTTTTAAAAGTTTCCAACACTGAATTTTTTTTGTTCTTCTAAAAGTTCAAACTTGTTCTGTTTTTGGTCCTGTTCTAAAAAGCATTTATTACAATATATCATTCTACCATAGACATTCAAATAATAGAATGTTATTCTTCCTCCAGCTGACTTATCAGTCCAACTTCATTCTGCATCTAAAGTAAGGCCAAATAAGGGCAAGATAGTATTTAGGAGTGCAAGAGAGAAGAAATGGTCCCAACTAGGTGGAGTTTTGTTCTTTCACTCATTCAACAAACATAAAATGGGTAAATTGTGACACAGTGGGGGAAATCATTGATATTGGAGTCAGAGAATATGGATTAAAATTTCACTTTCAGTGCCTACTATTTGTATGATCTTGGACAAATCACTTAACTTCAGTTGGACCTCAGTTTCCTAAATAAAGGAGTAGGGCTAGATGTTATCAGATGTCCCCTGCAGCTCTAGAACTATGATTCTAGGATTTTACTATATATGTGTAGAAAGTTAATGTGATATAGTGACTGGGGTGAGGGGTGCCTTTGGAATCAGGAAGCTTGAATTTTAGTCCTGCCTCAGACGCATACTATTTATATACCACTGGGAAAGTCTCTTAATCTCAGTGTTCCCACCCAATTCTCTAAAACTACAAGTTTCAGTTATGAATTTGTATCAATGAAGGGAATTTGCTTGCTGAGAAGGCTGCACTCTAATGAAATCATAGATCAAAACCTGAATGATTTATATGTGAGTTATTGTGCTAGGCACAATGGATAATGACAAAGAATAGACAAGGTCTCTGCTTTTGTAGTGCTTATAATAGACATGCATATAAATAGCAGGCTAGAAAACAAAATAAAACTGCCTAAGAGATATGAGTGAGCGAGGTGCTGTGAAAGTTCAGAACCTGGACAGCTCCTTTTCCTGCTATTAAATTAGGAAACATTTCATGGAAGAGATAGCATTTGAAATGGGTCTTGAAGGCTGGATAGGATTGCCACAACATCTTATGAGGGAAGAGTATTCTAAGCATATAGAGCAACACGAACAAAGGCACAGGGATGTGGGAAAGCATGGTGTCTGTCTCAGGGGGAGTATGAAATCTAGTTTAATTACAACATGGCATGTGTGAGAGGTGCTAGTGCAAGATAAGGCTGGAGAGGTAGACCAGAGTCAGATTGTGAAGGTTCTTGAATGCCAGACTAAAGAGATAAGATTTTATTTGGACGACACTTTTGCTACCTCACAGCAAAGCAGAACACTATAGGTATGAAAAGGGATCAACTTCTGCCATGCTTGGGGCAAAGTTATGCTAGTGTGTTGCTGTTTTTTTCCTTAGCTGCATTTTGTAACTCACTATGGTCTAGTCTAGTATAACTAACTATTTTTTGATGTAAATCTCTCTGCCCTTTATCTGCTTCTCTCAATTTAGGGTTCCTAGGCAGTTCCTTGTAGATTCTCAGGTCATTTCATTATTCATTTACTTGCATTGACTAGGTGCCTAAAAATAGCAAATTTAAAGTTTCCTTCCTGGTTTCTGTGATTTTAAGTAGGACCTCTTCAAGGCATAGAAAAGTCAATCTAATGCCATCACCTCCATGAAAATCTCCTGACCTCTTATTATGATTGGATTTCAATCAAGAGTTGAACTTCTAAGCTGTTCCTTAAAGAACAGAAACATAAAGCCTGTCAAAGTGATCTTAAATCAGCCAGTGTGCTTAACCAATGGATTATATCAAATACTCAGTGGAGTCATATCTACCCCTATGAAGGAACTCTATGCCAAATGGTGATGATCAAATGGTGTTCCTAAATCAGGTCCTACACCAAGCTATAAGAACATCATTAGACATCTATAGTGTTTCTTGGAAAAAAATTAGTCTACAATATATTTGTGTATTTTCTTTATTTCTAAATAATGTTGATGCATCTCTGTCATGGCCCAATAACTCCACAACCCTTTGTTAGTGCCCTCCCTAGTAATAGAGAAGTTATGCTTCATTTTACATTTAGTGTTCACCCCCTATCTGCTGAAAGGAAGGAGACATGCTTTACCATCTGTCCTTGAAAGTCAGGATTGGTCATCCCATTGATCAGAGTTCTAAAGTCTTTTATGTTGCTTTCCTTTTCATTGTTGTAGCTGGTCTGTTGCTCTGATTCTCATGATTCTGCTTACTTTCCTCTGTATCAGTTCATAGAACTTTACACAAGGGGCAAGGTTTCTTATCTTCTCTCCAACCATCTGTCCATCTACACCTTTCAACCCCTTTCCTCCATTAAACAGACTCACAGAGCATCCTCTCTCTTCTTTCCACTTTGATTACCACCACCTCCACACTTCCAACCAAATAAAAATTTGGCAAGGATCACTTCCCCTGTCTTAGACTCCTGGTAATACTTATTTAGTTACACAGTTAACATATCCATCCTACTACTTTTGGTAGGATTGTGCCCAAACTAAGGTAATATATCCAGCTAAGAAAAGCATTCCAGCAAACATTTGACTTGCATATATGGTATATATGTACAAATGCATACACACATACATATGCATATATACACAATAATATATTGTTGTTCATTTTCAGTCATGTCCAACTCTGTGATCCAATTTGGGGTTTTCTTGGCAAAGATGCTGGAGTGGTTTGCCATTTCCTTCTCCAGCTCATTTTACAGATGAGGAAACTGAGGTAAATAGGGTTAAGTGAGTTGACCAGGGTCACACAGCTAGTAAGTGTCTGAGGCTATATTTGAACTCAGGAAGATGTTTCTAGGCCCAGCACCCTATCCAGTACAACACCTAACTACCCCTATAATATGCATACATATATGTATATATACATACATGTATGTATGTATAATGTGCATGTGTGTGTATACACACCTATGTAATATGAGCAACTTTCTTAGGCCATAATGTTACTTCTATCTAGCCATTTGATAGTACAATTGACCTTAACTTTTAGTATTTGATACAAAGTGAGGAGTATAAGATTAATGTCTTTTGTAGAGAAATTTCAGAGATTTCAAGAGGGTCACTTGAAATAAAAATAAAAAACCCTTTCCCTCCAAGAATACCTTGAAGAAAACAAGGTGAAGGGATGGACATACCAAATGGGAACAAGAGGTTGCTGGTCACCAAAAAAGAATAGTGACTAAATAAATAGCAGCTGAGTGTTTAGAGGTCAAATTGACTTTATGTTCTTCAGGAAATAGCAACTGACATAGCAGATAAGGAACTGACTCAGTCCAAAGTGCATTTCAATTAAACTAAAATTTTTGTTGCACCCAAAATTATGCCCAGCATAATAACTGATCATAATAGGCAAATGAAGTCACTGGAACAATTTGAAAAACTTTCCAACTAAACCCCTAATAATGAAAAAAAAAATAGGAGGATTGATATCGAACCCAACTTGTACCTCCCAACTGAAGATAACACTTATAACACAACTGAGGAAACACAGAGCAGGTGACCTGTTCATCAACTGGTGGCCTAGACATCTACCTGATTCACATATGCTAATGAACACCACCAGGACATTGCTATTGTAGGTTTTAGGGAAAGCCCTAGATCAAGAATCCTTCTCCTCATTTCATCCTGCAACTCTAAAAGAATATCCTTAACTCCGCCCCCATCTTCATTTCAATAAGCATTTATCAATACACTGGTGCCAGGAACATAAAGATAAAAATAAAGATAGTGTTAGTCTTAAAGAACCTTACTCTTTACTGGAGGAACATGAACTTACTCAGAAAACAGAATACAAAATCTACACAAAGCATATACAAGTTGGGATGAGAAGGGATTGATAGGAACATGAAGGATATTAGAAAAGTATTTGTGGCTTTGTGAGGAAAACAGAGGTCAATGACTTGCCCAGGGTCACATAACTAACTAGTAAGTGTCTAAGGCCAGATTTGAACTCAGGAAGATGAGTCTGCCTGACTCCAGGTCTGGCACTCTTTTCACTGCACTACCTAATTGGATCAGACTCTACAGTCTTTCAGAATACTATTCACCATGCTGTCTTAAGTTATGCTGGAGAAGGAAATGGCAAGACCACTACTAGTATCTTTGCCAAGAAACCCCCAAATGGGGTCACAAAGAGTTGAACACAACTAAAAAAATGACTGAACAACACATGACAGTCAGACCTTTGCTTTAGAAATAACACTTGGCAGCTTTATGGTGGTGGATTGGAAAGCAGAGCAACTTGAGATAGGGAGACCAAATAGGGGACTATAGTAATAATCTAGACAAGAAGTGACTGAACTAGGGTGGTGGCCATGAGAGTGAAGAGAAGGGATCAGATGGGAGTGATGTTGAGGATCTAAAATCACCAGGACTTGGTAACTGATTTGATATGGGTTTGAGGGAGAGAAAATAGTAAAGGATGACTTTGAGGGTTCATACCTCAGTAACTGGGAGGATATCATGATGCCTTACAGGACAGTACCATATAGTACTTAGCATAGTAGCTGGCACATAGCAGGCATTTAGTACATGTTGACTGATTGATTGATTGCTACCCTCAATAGAAAAAGAGATAAGTTTGTGAAAAAATAAAATGAACTCTATTCTAGAGATATTACATTTGAGATGTCTATGGGAAATAAAGGATGAGTTTCCCAAGAAGCATTTGTTGAACACAGGACTGGAGCTTAGCAGAGAGAAAAATGAAATCTGAGGTGAAATTGCTTGTATTTAAGTTTTAACAATCTCTCCAGAGAACAGTATGTGTGTGGTTTGTCCATTGTTCTTGAAGAGGATTATGACATCAGGAGGATGATGCCATGACTTGAAAGTAAATTGGATTTAAGTGAGAAAGGGCTGTGCAAAGCCACCGGCCTCACATTCTCCTCCAGAGTCATCTGGGTCCAGTGGCCAGATACAGGTCAGGATAACTGGAGGTGACCTAGCCAGAGAGTAGTATGAGCTAGCTCTAGCACACCCTTGGTTCTAACCAAGAGAGAAAGAAAACTATTCAGTTTTACAGACACACAGTGTCATAGATTTAGTGACAGAAGAGTCCTTAGAGATTATCTAGAGGAAATTAATGTCTAAAGAGGTGATATGATTTGTCCAAGATCATAGGTAAATGACAGAGATGAAATTTGAACTAGTGCTTCTAACTCAAAATGTGTCACTCCCTTGTTGAAAAAGACCTCCCTACATAACCCGGGTAGCACAGTGAGACAGAGCTTACACAATGCCTGGCATATAGTTAATGTTTTAATGAATATTTGTTGACATTGTCTGGACTGGAAGTAATTTTACTTTTAGGCTTTTACTCCCAGAGGGAGCAACCACGGTCATTCCAGTAACAGATTGACTGCATATGCCTAGGAAAAGAGAAATACCTCAGACTTTGCTGTATTTCACCCAGGATGTGGGTAACTTTGTCCTGGTAACTCCACTGCAACTCAAAGAATAATTTTCTATCTTCTAGAGCTTCTAGGTTTCTTCCAATCAGAATGGAACTTCTCAAGGATTAATATGAAGGGGATTATTTTGTAGTGCACTCAATTAATTATCAGTCAGAAGATCTGGATTTAAAAGCCTATTTCTGTCATTTAATAGCTGTGTGACCCCAGAAAATTCACATAACCTCTCTGGGGTCTAGTGTCCTAAACTGTAAAAATAAGCAACAGGACTAAATGATTTATATGTTCCCCTTGAGCTCTGATATGAATCTAGCTAGTGTATATTTCATGAGAAAATAAGAAGTTATGATGAGCAGTGATTACTTACTCAGATGAATATATTAAGGCATGGCAGGAAGAGGAGAGTTCAACTAATACTCATTTTGCTTACTATATACAAGGTGTCCCCAAAATCTTAGTGTAGAGGCAGTTGGGTGGTAGTGGATAGGATGTTGGACCAGGAATCAGGAAGACCTGAGTTCAAATCCTGTCTTGGAAACTTGGTTGTGTGACCTTGGGCAAGCCACTTAACCTCTCTGCCTCAGTTTTTTCAACTGTAAATGGGGATAATAACAAATTAGTAATGTTTGTAAAGCACTTAAGTACATAGTAGGCACCATATAAATGTTTATTCTCTTCCCACTTTTAAGCTATTGAAGATTTAATAGCTTAAAATTGCTCTCTAAGTTACTTAAAATATAAAGCTTAAAACTGAACTAAGACTTTTGGGATATCTTGTATATTTAGTTTATTTGTCATATATTTAGTTTAAGGTGCCTGAAAAGTGTTTATGTGTAGATATCCAGCAGACAATGAGAAGTGAAAGTCAGATCAAAGTCTGGAAGTCAGGAGAGAGATCAGAACTGGAGATCTAGATGTGGGAAGAAATTACTGAATTGAGAATAGTGTACAAGGTTGCAGAGGAAACTTAGAGAGAAGCTCAAATTCAGCTTAAGGACCCTCTAAGCTCAGGAGAAAGTAAGATGAATCAGTTAAGGAGGAGGAGTAGTCAGAGATGCAGCAACAACATGCATTTATTTATTTATTAAGCAAATGATCAATAAGCATTTATTGAGAACCTACTCTGTTCTAAGCATTATGCTAGGCACTAGGGACACCATGACAAAATATGGTCCCTGCCCTCAAGAATCTTCCTCCTACTAGAAGGAAACCACATCTACACAGATAAGCACAATAATGCGAAACAACTAAAAAGGAAATAAAAAATAATTTCAGGAATGGAGTGGAAAGCACCAACCCCAAGGGAGATCAAATAAGACCTAGAGCAGGAAGGGGCATTTGAGTTGAATCTTGAAGAAAATAAGATTCCAAAAGGCAGGGATGGCAAGGGAGAGCATTCTAGGCATGGGGGGCGGGGGGCAGGGGGAGATAGCCTATGCCAGGACATGGAAGTGGGAGACAGAACATCACATACAGGGAATAGAGAGTAGGCTAGTTTGGTTATGACATAGAGTGTGTGAGGGGGATTCATGTGAAATCATTCTGGAAAGATACATTATAAGAGGTTTTTAATAGGGGAAGGAAATATGAATTTACTAAGTACCTATAATGTGCCAGGTAAGTGGGTACTATTTTTATCTCCATTTTATAGTTGGGAAAATTGAGACCGATGGAGGTTAGTCACTTGCCCAGGATCACACAACTAGGAAGTGTTTGAGATCATTTTTCAAGTAAGGTCTTCTTGATTCTTGCCTCAGAACTCTATCCACTAGGCCACCTAGTTGTCTCTAGGGCTGCCAACTAGATGAGTTTGTATTCTATCCTAAAGGCAATGGAGAGACACAAGCTTCTTGAACAAAGGTGTAACATGATTGGATCTGTGCATTAGGAATATACATTTAGCTGTTTTGTGGATGATGGAGTGGGAAGGGGACAATCTGAAGATAGGGAAGTCAATGGGGAAGTTATTTTAATATTCCAAGGCAGCAGTGATGAGGATTCAGCTTAGGGTGCTCAGAATATGTATAGGGAGAAAGGGATGATTTAGGAGAGTGAAGCATTAAATCAGAATTTCATGCCATGAACAAACTTAATGGCATCTTTGGTCTTTGTTTTGCCATGAAGTCCTGTATGAGCTCATAACTATGTATGCAAAAGAGCAGGCCACTTGGTTATGGGCATGTTTCATAGAGTGTAGCCATGGCCATGAGAGTCAAAGCCTTATCTCTATGAAAATGCTTATGAGAGTCAAATCTCTATGAGACCCTCAAGCAGTTATAGTGCTCAAAGATTCTAAAACATAGTTGTGGGAGGTGGAGGTAAGAAATCACACCTTTGCTACCCCCATGAATCACTGCTCTGGAACACCTGGGAAGTGATGAAAACTAACACTCATCAGAGTTGGAACCTTTCCTGTCTAAAAAGGGAAAGTAGGTAAGCCATTTTTTGCTGCTGCCTACTCTCTTCAGCACATTCCGATCTGATGCCCAGGTCACCTGCAAAGCTAGACTGAAGCCCCCTTCAAGACACCAAGCCAAGATCTGGCAGCATTCCCTATCTCCCACTTCCATGCTGTTGTCTAAGCCCTCCTTCATCCTTGGAATGCACTCCCTCCACCTATACCTCTTGAAATCCCGGTTGGATTTAAAGTTAACCACTTTTAAGTCTTACTTGGATTTGTGTGGGAACTCCTCTTTTTCTTTTTCTAATGCAAACCTTAATTTACCATAAAATCACTCATTTGTAGATGCATTTGCCACAAAGTGTGGGAACTAGAGTGGACAGGTGAAATTAATCACCTCTTTCTATTTTAATAAAAAAATTTTGGTTCTAAAGAAACATACTCAATTTTTAAGCTAACTCAACAACTTGCTCTTCCCCATACCTAACAGTCTATCTCCTACCTTCATGCCATTCCACAGGCTGTCCTCCCCCGTTCCTAGAATATACTCCTTCCTCACCTACACCTCTCAGGATCCCTAATTTTCTTCAAGGTTCAGCTCAAGTGCTACCTCTTACATGGGGGTTGGGAAGAGACTTTCCTGATTTCTTTAGTTATTAGAGTTCCTAAAAATGCTTGTCTTTTTTTGCACCTACTTTTTACATATTTTGTGTTGATTTATTTGCATGAAAGTTATTTCCCTCTGGAAAATATAAGCTCCTTAATACCCTTTCATTTTTGGCTTGTACCAAATGGGTGCTTAATACATTCTTGTCAAGTGAATAATGTGATAGAGCTGAGATTGGAAGCTGTATCTTTTCATTCTAAGTCTCAGACTTTTCCCCTCATACTGTACTGCCTTAATTATGAATTTAAATGAGTAAAGTTGTGGTACAAATAAATATTTCACTGACTATTCCTGTGGGTTTAAATTTTTATTTGGGTTTTGATATACAGTTTCCACAGAAATGTTGCCTTAGACAATTCTATCAGGTGACTAATAAATCCTTGATGATGATAATGATGGATTAAGAATAACCTCTGTACTGTAAAATGAGAGCTTTGGGCTGGATAGTAGTAGAGATTTTTTTTCATCTTTAAACATAGGGACCTATGATCCTAGTCACCTCCTTAAAAAACATCTTAGTCTACTACTGAATTGGGAATTGAAATGCACAGCTTCCTCCTCTCCCTTCCCACAAATGGCTGAGTACCAGCTTTCATTTGTGACAGAACATGTAAAATAAAGCCTCTAAAAGACAATCAAACAAAGTCAGGATACCAGAGTGAATTCTTCCAGTTAAAAAAATTTAAAAGCCTGGGAACAACTGTCAACATTTCCCAAAGGTGTTCTTGAGAGGACTAAATACAAGAAATCTCAGTTCCCATATGATGCCTCTAAATAAATGACTTGAGACCATGTATGGAAGTTCAGGATTAAAGTGTCATTAAGCCTTAGAGTCACAGCCCCATTCACCCCAGAATGGAGATAAGTTAAAAAGCTGCAGCTCTAGTATCTACTGACAGCTGAATAAAATATAGAGTTCATTTCTCCCACTGTGCTAAGGTCATGCAAGACACAGAAAACAACTCATTTAGGGCAAAGATTAGAAGCAAAATTCACTTTGATTTTGTCATTAGCAACCATGAAAATTGCATTATGAATTGTAACTGATTCAGCAAAGGGAGGGAAATGAGTACTGAGGCCTAAGCCAAAGAGTGAGAAGATCTAATTTCCAAAATGGGAGACATAGTGTGGGGACCTGCCAAGAGCCTCAGTTCTTGGCACTTTCCTGCTGAGCCTGCTGAACTCACTCATCTTCACAGTCAGCTCATTATCTTGCAGACTCCCCATGGCCTTCTGCATCAATTTCCAATGTCTCTCCTAACTTGAAAATCATTCCCACTTCTTGGAGTCCATCTTTCAGAAAGGCACAGATTTAGAAGGGATTGTGAAAGGTCATGTCATCCATCATTCCCCTTGCTTCAGGGAGGATCTTGCTTCAAATGCCACCTCAGGCTGGACCCTTACCCCAGACATTCCTCTTTCTGCCATCCTAGGGACTCTTTCACCCTCCAGCAGGCTTTCTTTTGTTTATCTTCCCAGATACTCCTTTATTTAGCATCAAATGGTTCTTCCAAGTTCTCTTGACTCTGACAATACACTTTCCATTTTCCCCTTAATCCTCTGTCTCACTCTTAACATACGATGGGATTAAATGACTCCATTGGCTAGTTTCACGATCTCTCCATATTAATTGTCCCACTGCTCACAAATAGCACTGGATGAACAAGGTACCACACAAGTTCTAGCCTACATTTGCTTTCCAGGAAAGTACAACAGATTGTGACGTGTATCTTTAAGCATATCCATCTACAACCATGTCTTGTGTCCCCCAGATAAGAGTGCTGGGCATTATGGTGGTTACAAAAGTGCATGAGACATGATGGGGACAAGACATGAATCCCAGAGACTTATCTAAGAAGTAAATGGATAGGGTATGGGCTAATTACCTAGAGGTCATGCTCTATCTTTATATTTCCTGTAGCACCATGGAAGAGTAGTATAATAGGTGCTTCATAAATGTTTGTTAGGAAAATAAATAGTTGGGGATCAAGCTAGAAAATGAAATGGCAACAGAAACTTTTAGTTTTTAATCAATTGCCTAATGTAGCCCTTGAGTAGCTCAATTTATCCTTGCAATGTGGGAATTGACAGGGGTTGTGCCTAGCAGAGGTTTGTATTTTATTTTATTATGTGAAAACCAAAGCAATCTTCATATTATTCCTTGAATGACTTCATTTTGTATTCATGAGGTCTTTTTTGTATCACACCTATGAATCACTGTCATCTAATGTAATTTTTCTCAAACTAAAATGTAGCCTATTCCTTAGCCTGGCATTTAAGACCTTCCTAAGGAGGGCTTCAATGTACTTTTCCAATATTCTCTCTGAAGGATGAACTGGGATTGCTCCAGGGCTATATTAGCCATTTTCTCTTGTAAGATCTCAATTAGAAAGGTAGCTGCCAATAGTAGAGAAACTTGAGATGGGGAAGAAGACACACAGAAGAGTGGGAGAAGAGAATAATGGAGGGGAAAAGGCCCCTTTTTCTGTTTCCACAAAGCTCTTCTCTCTAATAGGTGACAATTCATCTGATAAATTAATCCTGCTAAGGTGTTAATAAGCACTGTTCTAATATTTTCCCCAGGGACCCTCTGTGTCCTTTATGGAGAGAAGCCTTTGGGAATTATTTTGATGAAGGAAATATTAAGCCTATAATAGATAGGGGAATTCTGATTAGCCTTGCCATCATACTACTCACAGGTATGCCTTACCATACTATCAGAGGGACTAACAAGTAAGGACAGGAGACAGTAAACAGACCACTACTTCTGATCAGAAGTGGAATTATTTTTCTTCTGCACCCCAAATTGGAATTTCACAGAAGACAAATTCATCTGGGAGAATAAATCAGTCCCATACCATCTCTTTTTATAGTGGCAAAGAACTGGAAATTGAGAGGATCCTCATCAATTGGGGAATGACTGAACAAGTTGTAGCATATGAATGTAATGGAACATTATTGTTCCATAAGAAATGATGAGCAAGCAGATTTCAGAAAAAAACTTGAAAAAACTTATATGAACTGATGCTGAGTAAAATGAACAGAACCAAGAGTACATTGCACATAGTAACAGCAACATTGTACAATGACCAGCTTTATGATACAAGACAATTCCAAAAGACTCATGTTGGAAAGTGCTATACACATTTAGAGAAAGAACTATGGAGTCTGAATGAAGATCAAAACATACTATTTTCTTTCTTTTTTTTTTTTGCTTTTTTGGAGGGTAATTGGGGTTGTGTCTTGCCCAAAGTCACATGGCTAGTAAATGTGTCAAGTGTCTGAGGCTGGATTTGAACTCAGGTCCTCCTGACTCTAGGGCCAGTGCTCTATTCACTGTGCCACCTAGCTGCCTCAATATTTTCTTTTTTGTTTGTTTTTTTTTCTTTCTTGTAATTTTTCCCTTTTGTTCTGATTCTTCTTTCATGACATGAATAATGTGGAAGTATGTTTAATATGATTGTATACACACACACACACACACACACACACACACACACACACACATATATATATATATATATATATATATATATATATATATATATATATATCAGATTGCATGTCATCTTGGGGAAGGGGAAGGGGATGGAAGGGGGATATTTTAGGACTCAAAATCATATAAAAGTGAATGTTGAAAACCAAAAATAAATTTTTAAAAATGATGAGCAAGATTGTTTCAGAAAACCTGGACTTATATGAACTGATGCAAAGGGAAGTAAGTAGAACACGTAGAACATTGTACACAGTAACAGCAATACTATGTGACGATCAGTTGTGAATAACTTAGTTATTCTTAGGAATATAATGATCCAAGACAATCCAAAAGACTCATGAAGAAAAAAGAAGGAAGAACTGATAGAGTCTGAATGCAGATTGAAGCATACTATTTTTCACATTCTGTAATTTTTCCATATTTTTTTCTCCTTTGGGTCTTTGTCTTCTTTCACAACATGACTAATATGTTAATATGTTTTGCATGACTAAATATGTATAACCTATTTCAAATTGCTTACTATCTCAGGTAAGGGGGGTGAGTAAGGGAGAGAGAAAATTTGGAACTCAAAATTTAATAAAAATAAATGTTTAAAATGTTCTTTACATGTAAACTGAGGGGAAGATACTATTTTTAAAAGCCTCTCTCATCTGTCTCCTGTAGCCAAGTTGATAACTAGAGGCTGTATCTGGGTTTGGAGTTGTGTTGCTAAATGTGTAGAGCAGTTCTTTGGGCCATCTGTAGCTGGAGTTCACCTGCCCAGCCCTTATTCCAAGTGGACTGTGAGGCTAATGTAGGAGACAGAGTCCAATGCACAATTAATAAATGGCAGATTTACTTCTTTACCTTTTATACCATCACTGCTTCCAGAAGAGACTGAATAGGTAAAGCAGAAATGAATTTTGTCTTTTTCCTTTGAGTTCCCTCTCTCCCTTGACCCCAACACTCATTTGTCTGAAACTGATCTCACCTCTTGTAAGAATTTAGTGGTCTTTTAAAATGTTTTTAAAAGGCAAGAGTAAACCAAAAGCTCAGGAAGAGAAAGGGGAAGAATTAAGAGCTCTCAGCCCATTTTTCTAGAGGAGTGCAAGGGCAGGTTGGGGTCAAGAGCTTGACATAATGCCATGAGTAACAGGCATAATGTGAAGTGTGTGGAATAACCAAAGGAAAGTGTTTAAATGGACTCTGAAGACCTCCAAGTTAATGTTTTACTCCTATTTAAGGCTCAGATATTCATTATGTGAACCATCATGTCTCTTTGAAGGAAACCTTTTTGAACCTTTGCTTCTGGTTTCCAGGAAAACCTGTGGGTGCAATACTCACAACTGTGAGGATAATTCCAGAATGGAGAGACTCTCTGCAGCCTGGACTGTGCTGGCTCATTCATTCATACAACCAAACATCTACACAAAAGCAGCAGAAAACAAGCTAAGGAGAAATGAGGCCACTGAGAGCGAAATAGAAATTAAAAGATATTAAGAATCCCATCCTCTTTGCCTTGCCGCCTTCACCCATGATTATGAATCCTAAGAGATTGTATTTATATCACATTTTATAGTTTTTAAAGTGTGATCACAACCATTACCTTGTAAAAATCTCAACAAAATCACGAGGTGAGCAGTGCAGGTATTATTGGCTCCATTTTGTAAAGGAGGATCTGAAAATTCAGAGAGGTCAAGGACATGTCCAAAGTCACACAACTAGGAAATAGTGGAGTTTAGAATGGAACTCTGTGCTTGCTACTACATCATACTGTCTCTTTCTTGTTGGTAGTTTTAAATTTTGATGTCCTTTACTTGTACATCACCATCATGTCTAAATATAAACCTCCCCCAACCTTAGCCAGAAAGCTGTCCCTTGCAAACAAAGAAAAAAGTGTGAGGGGGAGCAGTTCAGTAAAATTAACCCAGACATCAACTAAGTCTGACAGTCTATGCAAGGTTCTATACCTATAGTCTCAGCCCTCTGCAAAGAAAGAATGGAGGTTCATGCCTCATCATTTCTTCAGGAGCAATCTTGACCATTCTATTCAGAACAGTGCTCAGTTTTCACTTTTGTGACTCCCCCCCCCCCCATTTACAAATTTATGGTTATTGCCTAGATTGTTTTCTTGGGGCTACTTTACTCTGCACTCGGATCAGAATTGTAAGGAGATGAGGAAAGGAAGGGAAAAAGCATTTATTAGACTCCTACTATGTGCCAGGCACTGTGATAAATGCTTTACAAATAATATCTCATTTGAATTTTGTGACAATCCTGGGAAGTAGGCACAGTTACTATTATTATTATTATTCCCCCATTTTACAGCTGAGGAAACTGAGGCACACAGATTAAGTGACTTGTCCAGAGTCATGCAGCTAGTAAATATCAAAGGTCAGATCTGAACCCTTAACCAAACTTTTTATCTACTGCTCCACCAGCTGCCTCTGCAAAACCTTAAAGGACAATCAAATCCAACTCCGTTCATTTTACAGATGAAGAAGCTCAAGCTCACAAAGTTGAGGATCATGCCTAGTGTCACCTAGCTAGTGTTAAGGGCAGGATTCAAATTCAGCTCTTCCTGACTCCACATCAAGTGTGCTCTCCACTTGGCCATGTAGCCCTCCCCTGGTTCTATGGATCCTTCATAGTCATCATTTCTTGCTAACCCATACTATTTCATTACAAACAGGTGCTATAATTTGTTTAGTGATTCCCTAGTTACTACTGTCTCTAAAGAGGGGCTGGTGGGCCTTTCCTCTTACTCTTTGCCTGTTCTGACCACAAGTAGACTTTATTTCTACCTGTAGAACAATTGTAGCATAGGAGCGGAGGAGAGTCCAAGCCCAAACAGTTGTGTGTGTGTGTGTGTGTGTGTGTGTGTGTGTGTTCGTTCCAACATTTTACCTCTAGGCAGTTGTGTGTCAGATTTTCTCACTCTGTGATTGAATAATGAGTTCAAGAAATACACTTTAATTCTTATTTATTTTTAATGGTTTATTTAGCACTTTATTTCCCCCAATTACATGTAAAAACTATTTTAACATTTGTTTTTAAAAAATTTGAATTCCAAATTCTCTCCCTCCCCCCCCCATCCATCTCATTGAGAAGGTGGGCAATTTGATATGGGTTATATATGTGTAATCATGGAAAACATATTTCCATATCAGTCATATTGTATAAGAAAATATAGACCAATAAAACCCCCAAGAATAATAAAGTTTAAAAAGTATGCTTTGATCTGTATTCACTCTACATCAGTTCTTTTTCTGGGGTTGGATAAGATAGTATTTTTTATCAGAAGTCTTGCAGAATTATCTTGTATCATTGTATTATTGAGAATAGCTAAGTCATTCACAATTGATCATCTTACACTATTTTTGTTACTATGTACAATGTCCTCCTGGTTTTGCTCACTTCCTTTGTATCAGTTCATGTAAGTCCTTCCAGGTTTTTCTGAAAGTATCCCGCTCATCATTTCTTATAGCACAATAGTATTCCATCACAATCATATACCACAATATATACTATTTCTTGGTCCCTCATCTGGCTGCTTTTCTTATTCCTACACATGCTATTCCCTAATACCCTTTTCTCCCTCCCCTTTCCCTTTGTGGAATTCTACAGTCAGATGTCAAAAAATGGAGCCCAAACCCATTTTCTGAGCTGAGACCCATCAACTACAAGGTCTGAGTTAAAGGTGAGGGAAGGAGGATATTTCATCTCCAAATATACAATATGTGGATATATTGTAGCTATCATTATAGACCCCCCAGTTTTCCTAAGCCTCCTTATCTTCATTGACTATCAGGGACTATAGACATAGAACTAGAAAGAACCTTAGAGAACTAGAAAGAACCTTAGAGATCATGTAATTCATCCCTCTCATTTTACAGGTGAAAAAATGTAAGAGCAGGCAAGTGAAAAGACTTGGTTGCATAGTTAATAACTACAAGAAGCTAGCCCAAATGCAGGTCCTTGTTAACAGAGTTCCGTGAAATTATCCTGTTCTCAGACCAAACGACTCCAAATATTTCAGTATTACTCTAGGCTGAATGCATCTAAAACTTCCAGAACATATCAGTAATGTAAATTTCCTGTATTCAATTGCATCCTTCTTCCTACTGTAGACCCCTTCCAACATTTCCTTCTGGCAAAACATCATCTTTTATGACCTAGGGCAAGATATTCCAAATGAAAAAGTCGACAGTTCTGCTGTACTTTACTATGATCAAACCACTTCTGCAATCCCATGTACTATTCTGGTTGTCACATTTTAGGAAGGACTTTGCTGAACTGGAGCATATCCAGAGGAGGGCAACTTCCAGGGGAGGATGACTATGACCAGAGGAAAATGTCAATCAGTCATTAATATCAACATTAGTTAAATAATTATTAAATTACATATTAATTAAATATTAACATTAATAGACACTAATATAGCATACTATGTGCCAGGCATTGTATCAAGTGCTGGAGACACAAAATATCCAAAAGACTGTCCCTGCCCTTAAGGAATTTACAATCTAATGGAAAAAACAACAAGTAAATAAATTTTAAAAATGAAGACCCAAGAATCGGAAATTGAGGGATGCCCATGGAATAGCTGAACAAGTTGTAGTATATGAATGTAATGGAATACTATTGTGCTGTAAGAAATGATGAACAGGTGAACTTTAGAAAAACCTGGAAAGACTTATATGAACTGATGCTGAGTGTAGTGAGCAGAACCAGGAGAACATTGCACATAGTAATGGCCACGTTGTGTGATGACTAACTTAGCTCTTCTCGGTAATGCAAGGATCTAAGACAACTCCAAAAGACTCATGATGGAAAATGCTATCCACATGCAGAGAAAGAACTTTGTAGTCTGAATGCAGATGGAAGCATATGATTTATTCTCTTTTTCTTTTGATGTTTTGTTGTTTCTTCTTGTCGTTCCTCCCATTAGTTCTAATTCTTCTTTACATTATGATTGATGTGAAAATATGTTTAATATGAATGTATAAGTAGAGCCTATATCAGACAGCATGCCATCTTGGGGAGCGGGGAGAAGAGGGAGTAGGAGAAAATTTAAAATTCAAAATCTTATAGAAATGAATGTTGAAAACTAAAAATAAATGAATAAATATTTCTTTAAAAAAACAGTGGAGGGGCGGCTAGGTGGCGCAGTGAGTAGAGCGTCGGCCCTGGAGTCAGAAGGACCTGAGTTCGGATCCGACCTCAGACACAACGCACACACAAACAAAAACCTAGCCGTGTGACCTTGGGCAAGTTATTTAACCCCAACCGCCCTCCAAAATGCAAAACAAAAACAAAAACAAAAGAAAACAGTGGAGGCCCTAGAATTGAGATGGATTGGGAAAGGTTTCTGATAGAAGATGGGGGTGAAATTTAAACCATATTCTAGAAGACTCAGTTGAAGGTAGTAAGGATATGTAGCTTGAAGAAAAGCCTCAGGGAGAATAGGATAGTTTTCTTTATGTACTCAAAGAGTTATCACATGGAAGAAGGATTGATTGGGCTATTTTTATCTGAACTTAGAATGTCCTCTGGCCAATGGGTAGAAATGAAGGAGTCATATTTTGGCTCAATATAAGGAAAAACTTCCTAATAATTGGAGCGGTTCAGTTTGTGAAAAGGACTTCCTTGAGTGGAGCAGGTTCCTTCCATTGAAGCTGACATGGAGAGTATCAGGACTGAAGGTTAGAAAAGGCAGTATTGAAGAGTGAGGATCCAGGTTCTGTGGACTTTCCAAGCTGGAAGTGCCAGACAGAACCAAGAGTTTCATAATCCCCTTCTCTATCCTTCACCAGCATTGTAATCCCAAACCCCCTCTGGTTTGGGGGACCTACATGAAGTCCATAAATCTCAGTTGTTTCCATTTGTCTTCTCAAGATACACCCCCTTCTGTTGCCCGATATCCACTCCCTTTTCTGGCATCCATTATGTTGAAAACTTCCATCCCCCATATCTGTACGTTTGGGTCCTTCACCCAGTAAATGACTAGCATATTTCCATCTGTAACATCAAAGGTAGCTCATCTATCCAAAGTTCTTGATCAAGAACCTCTTTTCTCTTCTAAAATCTATGGACCTTTGCCTGTGGAGCTGAGTTATCCAGATGTCAAGGCAGATGATGAAGAATGATAACACTTTGGGACAATAGAATTAGACCAATTCCAGTGGACCATCTTCCTTATGTTGTAGCCTGAGGATCATGACGCCTGAGCTTTGGCAACCTCTTTGGTTGTATCTTGGATTGCTCTTGTCCATCTCCAGATATCCCCTATTAGGTCTTAAGCTTTCTCTTATACATAGTAAAACATACTCATTAAAGGGACTCTATCTCTTCTGTGAGATTTCCATAAGTCCCAAGATGTTTGGTACAGATACACATCTCTACCCCACTGAGAAGCTTTGACACAAGGGGCAGTCTTGGGAGGATGACTAGAACTACCCTGTGTCTCTAAAGGCAGATTGAGAGCTGGCCCAAACTGAACAAACCCCTCATGAGTGCTGTATAGTCTACAGACTTTCTTCACTCCAGTTTCTATGTATTTCCAGTTCCCAAATTGTTACCTACTGTAGTTCAAGTATCTTAGTCAGGGAATATGTGACACCTGCCTTCATATAACCTCCAGGCCCCAGACAGCTAGCAATGGGAATTTATGGCACTCTACCACAGAATCTTCTAGAAGAGCTTACAGTCTAGTCTATTATCAAAATACCCCTTCAAGACCGAGCTATACACCAATAGCTCTGCTCTCCATTCAATAAAGAGATAAAAATGATTCCAACATAAACAGGTATCATAGTGGGACTGGCCAATGAAGACACAGTCCTTTGAGAATGCTCAGATTTGCCTTGTCTGGTGAGTTATATACAGAGGATGTATGGGATCTTCTGCTTGCTGCCATTACAACATGTGAAACTTCAGGAGCGAGTTTTAGCCATAATGAGTACTTGGTGATGATGAAAAGTCTTTTGGTTATCTGAGGAAATAGAAGGTTGGATGACTCAGGAGAGGTTAAGCTATAGATGAGTTTTCATTAAAAAACAGAGTTTTAGTAGACAGTCTGTCAGTCTTTCCTCTGTTTGGTTTCAAGTGAGGAAAAATGCTGTGAACTTCTGGGTGGAGAAGTAGTATCTGTCTTATCTCCCAATCAGAACACCGTGTGTCCATGAACACATGGTATTATTGTTTCTGTGATTATTCTTTCCTGATCTTAGGCTGATGAGTATCAGATGGAATTGACCAGGCTATGATCTTATGAGTTTCAAAACGTTAGAAAAGACAGTCCCTCAGCAAGCTGATTCAGTAACAGAGACCATCAAATCCAGTACCACCAGCAGCAGCTGAGTTTATTGAAAAGCTAGTATAGCAGCTGAGTGACATAATTGTTTTTTCCATTTAATAGTATTTTATTTTCTCCAATTACACATAAAAATAGTTTTCAACATTCACTTTTATAAGATTTTGACTTTTAAATTTTTTTCCTTCCTCCTTCCCCTTGTCCCTCTCCAAGACAACAAGCAATCTGATATAGGCCATACATGTATACTTATATTAATCATGTTGTAAAAGAATCAGAACAAAAGGGAAAAACTATGAGAAATAAAAAAGGGAAAGGAGTATGCTCTGGTCTACAATCAGATTCCATATTTCTTCCTCTGGATGTGGCTAGCATTTTCCACCATGAAGTCTTTCGGAATTGTCTTAGATTGTTGTATTACTAAGAGCTAAGTCTGTCAAAGTTGATCATTGCACAATGTTGCAGTTACTGTGTACAGTGTTCTCCTGTTCTTGAGTTACATATTTGACTCAGCCTAACAGTGGACTGAGTCATGAGCTGAGTCACCCACACCCAGCAAGGAGCCAGCTCAGTTGAGCAAAGGAGCAGTTTTTCCATTACTGATCCAAAACACCAAAGCAAACTTGATAGAGACTTCTTAAAGGAAATAAAAGTTCCCTCAAGGCCCAGGACACAGAGGTGGGAAACCTGTGACCTCAAAGCCACATGTGGCCCAATAGGTCCTTAAGTATGGCCCTTTGACTGAATCCAAACTTCACAGAACAAATCCTCTCAATAAAAGGATTTGGCCCAGAAGGTTCACAGCATCCCTTGTCCCTAAGGGTTCTTTACATGTGTACCTTACTATAAGTTTGAGACCACTCTGCCCAAGGATTTCCAGGGGAGAGTGTGCCCCCCAGTTAGGGGGATATTTTTTTGTAATTTCTATTCTTCCTAGGCCTTCTCAGTAAATATCCCTTTGTAAAAACTAATTGAGGTCAACTGGTTGATTGATTTTGATTTGGGCACACCTAATGGGAACCCATAAGTTAGAGACCTGAGCCCCACAGTGTTATTCCTAGATTTCTGAGCAGATGTGTAGTCAGCTCTCCACTAGAAAGCCAATACTGTAAGTAAGGGGGTTGGGAGAATGAACACAGAGTAAGTAGTGCACAGTACAAAGTGGTCTGATATTTGACATTACCAGGAATCATGGAACCTCATCTCTTTCTGAGATAGGGAGGACATTCACCGGGTCACATGAAAGGCAAAAAATAAATTGCAGTAATGATTTGTGTTAAGCTTTGGCATGAATTTTATGTGTTGGGGGTAGGAATATACAGGCAGTGGGTTTATTTCTGCCTAGGTGATTAGATCCAATCTCATCCATCCATCAATTCAAGTGTTCCTAATCAGTGGGACTGTTTTTCAAAGGGATCATTGCAAATATTTACCATGCTTACGTCAGTGATTGGTGCATTCAGATTGCTGCCTTTGTGTCTATTCTAAAAACCACTTTTGATATCTTTTGCCCAAGTTAAATAGAAGAGGCTTTGTGTCCCTTCCTCTCGTCACACTGAACCAGCAAGAATCAAGATATGGACAAGAAGTGAATTGTTTGGCTCAACTTCCATTCACATCATCCTATTTTTCTATCATTATTCAGCCTGGATAAATTGCCCACAGAAGTGATTGTGAAAAGACAATCCTAATCACACCATAAGCAATTTCCCATCTCTCTCACCCAAAGAGAAAATTCCCAGGTTCTGTGTGATTTGTTCTCTCTCTCTTTTGAAAAAATAAAAAGAATTCATAGGAGAATAACAAAATGTGCATAGTTGTTATTAATGTGACCTCCCTATGTTCTCCATAGAGGACATCCTGTACAGGGGACACAAAATGCTGCCTTTGATCAAGTGTAAACAGGTCACTCTGAAGAAGTAATTTTAAACAAATAATTACTTAAGAAATAGAGCTTGAAGGAAATTAAAAGAAAACAAAACCAACAATGCGTGACTGCCTGTAACATCTAGAAGTATAAAGTTGTATCCCAAACTCCTTGTGGGAGAAATGACTTCTCATTCTGCCAGAGACTTGGTGGCAAGAAGGCAGTGAGTGGAAAGGCCATGACCACTCTGACTGGGCACACCAAGAATTGGGGATGTAGTAAAAGGCAGGGGGAGGGCTGCCAGAGTGACCAGCTTGGTGATTGTACAAATGGCTCACAAAAGACTAGATATCATGAGGTCACAGATTTAGAGCTGGAAGAAACCTTAGAGGCCACTGAGTCCAGTCCCCTCATTTTTCCAGTAAGGAAACTGAGGTCTGGAAAAGTTGTCTTACTTGTGACTTACTTGTCCAAGGTCACATTTCTAAAATTGTCAAGGGCTAGATTTGAACACAGATCTTCCTGACTCCAAGTCCATGACTTTAGCCACTGTGACCCCAGCTTCTAATTTCATCATTTTATGGATAAACACATGAAGACCATAGAAAAGAATTGACAGCCAAAGTCATATGGGTAGAAAGCAGCAGAATCAGGATTCAAATCTAGGGGTTCTGACTTAAAATCCAGAGCTTTTGGATCTACCAGGCAAGGGAATAAGACCTATTGCTTGTAAACCTGTAGTAGAGCCTTGGCCAATACCACTAATAACACAAATAATAGTGATGGATCAACTTTCTCTTCACTAAAATATTACAATCAATAACATAAAACTTGGATGAATGTATGTTAAAATGAACAGGCCCTAGGCAGGATGAAAAACAGTAACACAATGACTGAGCCCTGAAGGCTCATTTGTGTGTTCATTTGCAAACTGGGGTGCCCATGCTAAGCATCTAAGTCATATATGTGAATGGGAATACATATAACAAATAGGGGCAAAAGGTGGAGGCAGAACCCAAAGAAACGAGCCCTCCTGACTTGGTACTTTATGATACCAAGGAAGGCCAAAGTGCAGGAATCCCTTTATCTCCTCCCCTATATCCCTGGCACTAGTACCATATTGTCAGTTTTTTGGACCCCTGCCCTTCTACCCAATCCCACCAGGCTGTTGAAAATCTGCAATAGTATTGTAATGTGATCTCTTTGTATTGGCAAAGCTGACAGGTACTTAGCACCTAGTTTGAAATTAGATCAAGCCTCTGTTAAGAAACAAAAGGTATGAACTCCTACTGCTGATATAACAGGAAGGGGCAGAAAAGGGAGGAGCTAATAGATATATAATGAGAAGCCCTGGCTGGAATTTCAGATCTTCTTGTAGCTAGGTCTGGAGGCTGAGGAAGGGAGGCCCCGGCTGGAGAGAATGATTTTTATTGTGAGAACCTGGATGAAGTGATTTTTGATTCTGGAAACCAGCTGAAACTTCTGCTGAAGACTTCCGAGGGCCAACCAGAGCTGCTGAAGAGCTGCCAAAGGAAACATGACTGTGGTGTTGGTACTTTGTCTGTTTGTGGCTTTGTTAATCCTTGACTTCCCAGGAACAGAGACTGTGAAGGATTTAAGGAGCACTGGACACTGAGAGCTTCAGTGTGGAACAGGAACTGCAAGGAGAGCTGGACAAGGAGCTGGGAGCTGTCTGCCTTTGAACCCAGGTGACACTTGGTGAATTCAGGTAGCAGATGGTACCATGGAAGGGAAACCATGAAAGCTGAAAGCCCGCCTCAATCAAGATGAAAAGACCTCTCTGTGAATACTGAGTAGTGACTGACCCTGATGTGAGGTTTTGCTTTGGAACTCACTTTGGGAAGAGTTGTGTGATTTGGCCAGATGAGACTCTGAGTAGCCATTGAGCCCCCCAGCTTTGAAAACCCAGATGTTGGTGTTTCTCTCTCTGGTAACTAACTAGGTATTGGTGTAATGGTCAGACAGCTGGAAGCCCTGTCTGATGAATTGTGTTATTTTCTGTTGAGTAGTAATTGATGGAATTGTAATTTATTTGTGATGGTACTTTGTGATTGAATTAAAGACCCTGTGATTGACTAAATGAATATACTACCCAGGGGTGGAGTACTTTGAATTTTGTATTTCATGTGATTGAATGATTGAGTTACTGAATGATTGTAATTTGTTAAAAACTACTATGACGACTTTGCTGAAAACTATGTGGCCATTTTACTGATAAAATCATTGTGAATGCTGTATTTTGTTTTTCTGTGATAAGTTGTAACATTGTGCATGCTATACCTTGATTTTCTGTGAAAGTTTTGCTCTGATTTGTTATTGAATAGAGTGTTCACTATACTATGTAATCAGAACCTTGAAAGCTGTTCACAGCAGCCATCCTCTGGAAAGCTGCTCTTACTTGGCTTTACAAAAGCAATCTGAGACATTCTAAGTGGTTGAAGATCTGGAAGATGAAAGGCATTTTGAACCAGGCTTTGATTTCAGAGAGACAACCCAGGGAATATAATAAGACAGATGAGGGGAAGGATAAAAGATATTTTAAAAAATTGAAGCTGAGGAGACTCAGTAGGGGAAATCAAGTATAGGAGCAATTTGAGGTGTTTGGGATTAGGGAAGGGAATTACAAAGTTGTTTTCCTTTAGCCCCAAATTTTATATGCCCTCTGTGTCAATTTCAACTTCTTAATGATGACCCAAGAGATCATCTTGGAAAGATCACCAAGAAGATCTGGGTTAGAATCCTGGTTCTATTATTTACTACTTATATGACTTAAGTGTAGATGACTTCACATTTCAGGACCTCAGTTTCCTTTTCTGGAAAATGCAAGGTTTATATCAGATGTCTTTACCTACCCCTCTAGCTCTAAATTGTTTTTTCAATAAACATTTATTAAATGCCTACTAATAGCCAGGTACTATGCTAAGCATTTGGGATGTAGTATGAAAAAGAAAGACAGTCTCTACCTTCAAGGAGCTTACAATTTAATGCAGAGAAGACAATCAGAAAAAGGAGCTGAAAATCAGGGGAAGCTAGAATTAATATGGAGGAGCTAGTTATTATAGAGGCATGATGGAGCCATGGAAATGAAGAAGTTATGGCCTAGGAGCCCTCTTTAAATGAAGACTTTGGGAGGAGTTCTTTGCTCCACCCTTCAGCTTTACAATTAGAGGGGTTGATGAGGTATCAGAACCAAGACTTAATTGAAATCTCACAGGATAATGTTTTCCCCTCACCTTAGACAATATATATGGTTGTTGTCTTTGTCTTGGAAGAGGACCAAAATGACCTCACTATATTGGAGTCAAAGTATTATGTATTCAGGGTGGCTAGGTGATGCAGTTAGTAGAGCGTCGGCCCTGGAGTCAGAAAGACCTGAGTTCGGATCTGACCTTAGACACTTAACGCACACACAAACAAAAACCTAGCTGTGTGACCTTAGGCAAGTTACTTAACCCCAATTTCCCTCCAAAAAGCAAAAAAAAAATCATCAGCCATATTCTCTTCTCCAGAGTTATCAGAGATCAGCAGTAAAACAAAAGTCAAGATAACTCATGTATTTGTTACATATTACCTAGAGAAGCAATATGATGTGGTGAAAAGAAAGTTGGACTCAGAGTTAAGAACATGGGTTCAAGTTCCATATCTCTTAATACTGGCTGCAGCTCTGCACAAGTCACTTAACTTCTCAGTGACCTAGGCAACTCTCTAAGACTCTAAGTTTCAGAGAAGGTATCAACTTGTGTTGAAAGAAGATGTTCTTCACTGAATGTTCCTTAAACTGAATTGGCCATCTCCAGTTGTCCTGATCTATATCTGGCCACTGGACCCAATGACTCTGGAGAAGAAAGTGAGGTTGGTGACTTTGCACAGCTCTTCCTCACTTAAATCCAATTCACTTTCAAGTCATAGCAGCAGCATCTTCCTAATATCATGGGCCACACAACCACAACCTTAAATTGATGAAATCAGAGATCTGGTACCAAAAAAAGCCTAGAGTCTATTATGTACTAGACACTAAGAACTCGAAAATTAAAAGTGACACAGTCCCTTCTTTCAAAGATCCTGTAATCTCAAATACTGGAGAAAGATCAGAGATGGGAGGAATGACGAAAGACCACTAGATTTTGTACTTGAGGGATCAGTGCTGAGAAAGCAGCTTTGGTAAAGTTTGGATAAAATCAAGATGCAAGGGGTTAATGAGGGAATCGGTTGATGAGGAAATGGAGATAGAAGAAATGTAGACAAATATTTCTAAAAGTCTGGCAGTGGAAAGGGGAAAAAGAACAAAGCAAAATGTACACAGCAGAAAACAAAATTTATAAGGAAGCAAAGATAGACCGTTCTCAACACAATGCATAATATTTATTATATAGAATTTCTTGAAATGGAAATTTATTGCTATATACTTTGAATTTTCTCTTACATTCTGCTGTGCATGTGACATGCTTTTTCCCCCTTTTCTTATTTTGTATTTGTTTCAGTATTTTAAGTTTATAATATATTTCTTTTTCTTTTCTTATTGTGCATTTAAGTTTTAGTAATAAAGAAAGAAAAAAATGATAGGAAAAGGGAAGAAGAATAGATAGGAGAGAAGGGTCAAGGGAAGGTAGCACTTGAGATGCCACACATGCAGATCTTCAGAAAACTACCCCTTCTGGATCTGAAGCACTTTGTGAACTGGGTTTCAATCAAATGACTTATTGTTGTTAAGTCACATCTGATTCTTTATGACCACATTAGGGGTTTTCTTAGCAAAGATAATGGAGTGGTTTACCATTTCCTTCTCTAGCTCATTTTATAGATGAGGAAACTAAGGCAAACAGGTTTAAGTTACTTGTCCAAAGTCCCACAACTACAGTTGGAAGTCAGATTTTACCTCAAGAAGATTGTCTTCCTGATCAATAATGTCACTGTCCTCACCCCCAGTTTTTAAAAATCTTCTTCAGTCCCTTCTGAACCACCTCACTTCTGGGTGGGATCTGAAGAATTTTTTTGAAAGAATAGGTAAGAATAAAGAAAGACTTTGCTAGGTAATGGAAAGGTTCTCCAAACACAGGTGTAGTTTAGGAGAAGCCTTCTCTTCTCCAGGCTAAACATCTCCAGTTCTTTCAGTTGGTCCTCATAAGGCATAGTCTTTAGTCCCCTTGATCATCCAACTCTTCCTCCTCTCTAAATGTTACAATTTCTCAATGGCCTTTCTAACATGTGGCATCCAGAACCAAATACAAAACCACTATGATCTGGCTAGGGCAAAGTAGAGTTGTACTATCATCTCCTTGTTCCAGATCCTGTGCCTTTCCTAAGGAAGCCTAGTATAGCAGTATCAGTTTCATCTACAATACACTCTACTGATTCATGTTTAATTCATGGTTTATTAAAAACTCCTTTTATTTAAGTGAACTATTCTCTAGCCACATCTCCCCCATCCTTTACTTAAGAAGTTGATTTTTTGAACCCAAGTGCAGGATTTAATATTTGTCTTGATCACATTTGTTCTTATTTGAGTCAGGCCATTATTAGACTACAAAGATATTTTTGGATCCCAATACAGCCATCCAAATATTAGCTATTTCCTCCAGTTTTGTGCCATCTAAAAATCTTATAAACCTGTCATCTTTGCTTTTATTCAAGTCATTGATTAAAATACCAAAAGTACTGGAACAAGGACAGATTTCTGGGGTGCTCCACTGGAGAAAGACTCAATATTCTTTGGGTCCAGTCATTCAGTCAGTTCTGAATCTATCTAACTAGTCCACATTTTACCATATAGTCAACCAGTATATGTGACAATTCTTTTTAACATTTTGCAAGAATTCTAAGTCAAGCTTTTGAACCTAAAATTTGCCAACCTGCCCCTCTTCTCTCTTTTAAAAATTGGGAATGTTGCCCTTTTCTAGTTCTAGAGTTGCCTCTCCCATTCTTCATGATCTTGCAGAATTTACTCTCAGTCACCCAACAATCACATCCACAAGTTTTTCCAGGATGTTAAGATGCAGTTACGCCAGCTCAGGTAACTTGGATGCATTGAAGTCAGGAAGACATCCTCTTACCAACTCATCACTAATTTTGGGTTTCACCATTCTCAACCATTTTTATTTTGTTCTTCTCATTGTCCTTGCAGAGAAAACAAAATATCATCAGATATCAACTCCTTGCCAGTAGGGATTATTTAAATTTTTTGTATCAACATTTCCTGTGCCTAGAACAGTACTAGCATATAGTAAGTGATGAATAAATGGTTGATTTACTTTGAACATGTCCTTATTGAGTAAAGAGGAGCAAAATAAGAAATGAAGAGTTCTGCTTTCTTCCCATCACCCATCATCATTTTCCCAGTCACCCCAGAAAGAAGCTCTTTCATTTCATTGACACGTCTTAAAAATGTAGCTTTAGAAAGTCCCTATTTGTCCTTAGCATTCATCACCAGTCTCAGCTCATTATGAGTTTTAGTACTCAAAGTCCTATTTTCTATTTATTTTCTGCTACCTGCTTTTGCTTCAATCTTCTGTACATTCTTCAAAAATAAAAAAAAAACCCTAATTTATTGTAAATTCTCTATGTTACACAAAGAAAAGATCTTTCATGCTGGAATTATTTGCATTTATGTCTTCAGAATTTCATTCTTGAGAGCTTCCCAAAACTCCTAGGCTAACAAAGTATTTTAAATAATCTGTTTGATCTTTACAATAACCAGGGTGTTCATGTGCCACAGATATTATTCCCACTTATAGATGAGGAAGCAGAGGTTCCAAAAAGGTTAAGTGATTTTTCCCAGGGTCATAGAGTTAAGTATCTGAGGGACAACTTGAATCCAGGTCTTTCTGACTCCAAGAGCTAACACTCTATCCACTAGGCAATTACCACTACACCTACATAGTGCCATCTTCTTCTTTATCATAAATTTCCTTTTTTTTCTTTTTTGGAGGGCAATTGGGGTTAAGTGACTTACCCAAAGTCACATGGCTAGATTTTGTGTTAAATGTCTGAGGCCGGATTTGAACTGGCTTTAGAGCCAGTGCTCTATTCACTGTGCCACCTAGCTGCCCCAATCATAAATTTTCTTATGAAATCGTTGTACATTGGGGGGACGGAGACAAGATGGCAGAGTAGAAACAGCTCATCCAAGCCACTCTGCCCCCAGATTCCCCCCAAACTATGTAAAAGGGGACTCTGAACAACTTCTGGAGCCCCAGCACCCACAGAACGACACAGAGAAGCTAACCTCCCGCTGAGGATAGCCCAGCAGCCCTGCAGGAAGGACCAGCGCAGTGGTCTGGGAGTGGGCAGAGCAGGGCGCAGAGAGTGGGGAGCCGAGCTGAGCCCAGGTCCCCATGAGTCGAGGTTTTAGCCCCAGGGTGGCAGGGCCAGCAGGCGTCTGGGGAGACCTCAGAACACCAGCAGCTGTGGCGACTCCAGAATTATCAACATAGACTTGCCTAGGACAAAGTAAGAGGTTAGAGTCCTATGGACTTTGGGACCATTATTTGGGGAATGCGTCGGCTTCCTCCCATGGGGGCTAGAAGCAGCTGAGGAGACATGCCATTTTGTAGTCTTCAGAGGCAACTCCAGCTCCCAGCCTGCGAACTGTAGGTAGATCCAGCGATCAGTCTTGGGGGTAATCGCTCTTGCTTTAACCTCCCTGGATCTGGATTGTGATCTGGGGTGGAGGTCGTGGGTGGGTTTACAGCTTGCCAGAAACGGAAGATGGCCCCCTCACACGTTTGGGGTGAAAGTTCCTGTCTGGCACCAGGCCATACAGTGGCAACAAGCCCAAAAGTCAAGTAATTAAGTGGCAACATGCCAAGGCAAAGGAAACAGAAAAATGAACCCTAGACTCCTATTTTGGGGGCATAGAGCGGGAAAAGGACTGTGAGGTCAGAAGTCCTGCTCCAAAAGCCCCAGGGGAAAACATGAGTGGGTTGCAGGCGATAGAGGACCTTAAGAAGGACTTTAAAAATCAAATAAGAGAAGTGGAGGAAAAATTGGAAAGAGAAATGAGAAGGATGCAGGAAAGGTATGAAATGAGGGTCAACAGCCTGACTGAGGAAAACAACACCTTAAAAAATAGACTAACTGAAATGGCAAAGGAGGCCCAAAAGGGCAATGAGGAGAAGAATGCCTTAAAAAGTCGAATTTGCCAGATGGAAAAAGAATCTCAAAAGTTCACTGAGGAGATTCATTCCTTCAGAGTTAGACTGGAGCAAATGAAAGCTAATGACTTTATGAGAAATCAAGATGTTGTTAAGCAGATCCAAACAAATGAGAGAATAAAAGGCAATGTGAAATACCTCATGGGGAAAACCACTGACCTGGAAAATAGATCCAGGAGAGACAATTTAAAAATTATTGGACTACATAAAAGCCATGATCAAAGAAAGAACCTAGAAATCACCCTTCAAGAAATTCTCAAGGAAAACTGCCCTGATGTTTTAGATCCAGAGGGCAAAATAGAGGTTGAAAGAAACCACTGACCTGGAAAATAGATCCAGGAGAGACAATTTAAAAATTATTGGACTACCTAAAAGCCATGATCAAAGAAAGAACCTAGAAATCACCCTTCAAGCAATTCTCAAGGAAAACTGCCCTGATGTTTTAGATCCAGAGGGCAAAATAGAGGTTGAAAGAATCCTGAAAAAGATCCCAAAAAGAAAACTCCCAGGAATATTATAGCCAGGTTCCAGAATCCCCAGATCAAGGAGAAAATACTACAAGCAGCCAGGAAGAAACAATTTCAATATTGTGGAAACACAATCAGAATAGCCCAGGACCTGGCAGCTTCTACACTGAGGGATCGAAGGGCATGGAATATGATATTCCAGAGGGCAAAAGAGCTGGGAATGAACCCAAGGGTCACCTACCCAGCAAAACTTGAGTATTTTGTTTCAGGGGAAAATATGGTCATTCAGTGGAATAGAGGACTTTCAAGCATTCTTGAGGAAAAAACCAGAGTTGAATAGAAAATTTGACATCCAGACACAAGAAGCAAGAGATGCCTGAGAAGGTAATCAGGGAGAAGAAATCAAAAGGAACTTATCAAAGTTGAACTATTTACATTCCTACATGGAAGAACAATAACTGTGTCTGATGAAACCTTTCTCATTATGAAAATAATTGAAGAAGGGTATATGGGCATATGTTTACAGGTATACATGGATAGAGGGCACAGGTTGAATTTGTTGGGATGGGATGAATCTTAAGGGGTGAAGTTAAGAGGTGAGAGAGGAAAGTGGCAAGAGGAGATGGGGAGAGACAGGGTAGGGTAAACTATCTCCTGTAGAAGAGGCAAAGGGAAGTAGTTGCAGGGGAGGGGAAGAACAGGAAGGCAAAAAAGCAAAAGCATATTCTCATTGAAGTTGGCTCAAGGAGAGAATCACATACATACTAAATGGGATATCTCACCCTGCAGGAGAGGAGGGGAAAGGGGGATGAGAGGGGGGGATGATGGAGGGGAGGACATTCTGTGGGGAGGGGAGGTTGGAGGTACCAACTTTCAAAGAGGGACAGGATCAAAGTAGGGAATGGACCAGGTGGGAGGTGAGATGGGTGGGAGGGAAATATAAGCAGTCTTTTACAATATATCTACTATGGTAGTGTTTTGCATAGCTATACATGTGCAACACATACTGAATTGCTTATCTTCTCAGAGGGAGTGGGTGACAAGGGAGGAAGGGAATAGATCTGAAAATCGAAGTTTTAAAATTAAGTGTTTCATAAGATGTCCAGGCATTGGGGTTCAGAGATTCACCTTGCCCTAATGGCAAAGTCGAAGGGGGTATGGGAGAAGATATGGGAGAGAGCAGATTGGATGAGGGGATATCTTGTGGGACTGCTATTCTGGGGTGGTGGGCAGGGAAAAAATGGGGGATAAAAATTGTAACTCAAAATTTGGTGGAAATGAATGATGTAAACCAGAAGTTAATAAAGCATTTGTTTAATAAAGAATTAAGACAAAAAATATATATAGCCAGGAAAAAAAAAGGTGATACTGAAATCTGTCTGTCCTGATGACTCTATGATCCCTTCCTATGTTGCAAGCTGCACTTGACCTGAGTTTTGGTGGAAAACAGGGATTTCAAAAGGTAGAAGTGAGGAACAACATTCTAGGTATGAGGGAATCACCTGTTCAAAGGCATGAAGATGGGAGATGTAGCACTGAGAGTGAGGAATAGCTAGTAGGCCAGTATAGCTAGACCTAGAATGCTTAGAGGGGGTGTAATATATAAGAAGACTAAAAAGGCAGGTAGAGGCTAGGTGGAGGTGGTAAAGAGCTTGACATAACAGGTAGAGGTGTTTATATTTGATCCTAGCATAAACAGAGAGTTACTGATGATTAAGGGGTGAAATGGTAAGACCTATGCTTTAGGAAAATCACTTTGGTGGCCATATAGAAGATGAATTAGAGGAGAGAGCTCTTAGGCAGGAAGACCAAATAAGAAGCTCTTTTGATAATCTAGGAAAGATGTGATGAGGTTCTGAACTTAGGTAAGAGCTATGGGAATGGAGAGAAAAGAACAGATATGAAAGATATCAAGGAGATAGAAATGACAGGATTTTTAGCAACTGACTGAGTGAGAGTGACCAGTTGAGAATAACATTGAGGTTATGAACCTAGGTGATCAGAATGATGCTGGTACACTCAGTAGTAGAAGGGAAGTTTGGAAGAAGGGTATGTTTTTGGAGAAAAGATAGTGAGATTCTTTTTGAACATCTCTATTATGCATATCTACCATCAATTAAATATCTGAATTTTGTACTGTATAATGCCAGGTATAAAACCTGACTGGTTTCCCTATCCTTAGAACTAGCTTTGCCTTTCCCCATTGTTTTGAAAGTAAGGGAGCTCAAAGCTCAGGAGACTTGCTGATGTCCATATTTTTATAATAATGTAATAATGAAGCTCATAAGGAAGAAGAAAACGACCTCATCCTCTTAGTTTAACTTTTGAGTTTGCTGCGACAATTTCTATGGCAAGATTGAAAGGATTTGAGGGGTTGCGGGGGCGGAATATGGTTATTCAAACACACATAGCTCTATAGAGTTTTCTTTGGTTTTGGGGTCAGAGTATACACGTGAGAAAATTAAATAGATGATACAAAGACTTTCTAACCCTAAGTTACAAAAAGACTTGGGACAAGGGCATGAGACTTCCCAACAGAAACCAGTTAGTTTAAAAGTCAATTAATTTTAGCTTGGGGGCACTTTACCAGGCTATTGGCTCTGAGTGTAATGAGAGGAGTTGTAGAATAGCTATGACTAAAAAACACTCATCACTCTTACTGGAGAGAGATTCTATAGTTATTTGACAATAGTAGACAGGCATTAAGATGTCCAATATATACTTTGAAGAGAAAAAGCTTGAGAGGTAGTGGCATAGGGGAGTTTTGCAGCCTGGAGACAAGTAAACACAATAAAAATAAAGCACCATCAACTAAGGAAACATGAAAATCCAGTTGAGAGCAATGTCTGGCGAAATCTACACACTACTCACATCACTAATATAGACTGTATGGCTGGCACAGACTGCATTCAGGCTCTATGAGAGTAGCAAAATAACATCACCAGAAAGATCACGTGTATGCCCTGGCCACATGCATTCCCCATGTATGTTGAGTCCTCTAACAGTAAGAGAAAGTATGAACCGTATGAAAAGAGCATTGGATATGATATAAGAGGACCAAGTTTGAATCCTGACTCTGTTTACTACTTGTGTGTCTTTGAATAAGTCACTTATCCTCTCTGGATCTAAATTTCCATATCTGTAAAATAAGGGGATTGAACTAGATAAGTTAGTCTCTTCTTAACCTAAATTTATGATCCCATGATTCTTTATATTGTATTTACCGTATAGACTTGTTGGAAGGATTAAATAAAATAATGTATATAAATTGCTTTGCTAGCCTTAAAGCCTTATACAAATGTCAGCTGTTATTAATATTATTATTTTATTATGTATTACTACTACTACTACTATTACTACTGCTACTACTACTATTATTGAAACTCAGAAGAGGTTTTTGGTGGCTCCAACTATGGCTGAACTCTTCTTGATTCTGTGTCTATTCACCTAATTTTCCATATACTTCTAGAATCAGGTTAAGCTGAAAAAAAGAAAAAACCAAGAAAACAACAATTGAGAAATAAGCATCTCCATAATAACAATATAACAACATTTTTGCAGAAGGCAATGATAGAACAATTTCCCTGAAAACAGAGTATACAAATTGGAGGAGCTTATTCAGATCCTATTCAAGTGAACTCATGGTTCTCTCAACTACTTCTATTACCTGGATAGGACTCTTGGGAAAATCCTTCTGGAGATTCCTACTACATATAAACATCATAGTTCTCAGAAAAGTCAGAAGAGAAATCACTGAATTTCTAAACTGGAAGGGACTTTCATAGATGTAAAAGTCTTGGGCTGTGATAAGGGAAGCATAAGTTTCCAGAAATACAAAGGTGAAAGCTCCACTGTGTACTGCCCTGGTCAGAGTCTGGAGTAAGGTGTTCAGTTTGGGGTGCCACGTTTTAGGAAGGACATTGATCAGCTAAAGGTTGTCCAGAGGAAGGCAAACCAGTCACCCACTGGCAATAAACATTTGTCAAGCACTTACTATATGTCAGGTACTGACATATAGAGGATATGAATGTAAGCATAGAGGATATGAATGTAAACAAGGGGCATACATTCTAATGGGGAAAGACAACACAAAAAAGGAAATTGAAAAGAGTAGGGCAAAGGAAAAGAAGATGCCTGGTCCTGTGCATGGTATTGAAGTCTGGAGAGTCAGCAACAGAGCTGTGATGAGAATGAAAGTTGGCTGACCTCGGACTTACCTTGAGTCTATGTTACATGAGGATTGGTTGAAGGAACTGAGGATGGAGCAGAGAAGTCTGGGGATGATGGTGGGGTCAGGGAGATGATAGCTGTCAGTATTCAAAAAACTGTCATATCTTCTTTGACCCAGAAATACCACTTCTTGGTCTATATCCCAAAGAGATCATAAAAGTGGGAAAAGGACCCACATGTACAAAAATATTTATAGCAGTTCTTTTTGTGGTGGCCAAAAGTTGAAGATTGAGGGATGCCCATCCATTGGGGAATGGCTGAAGTTGTGGTATATGAATGTAATGGAACTCTATTGTTCCATAAAAAATGATTAGCAGGTAGACTTCAGACAAACCTGGAAAGACTTACATGAACTGATACTGAGTGAAGCGAGCAGAACCAAGAGAACATTGTACATGATAGCAGCAACATTGTGCAATGACCAACTTTGATAGACTTAACTTCTCAGCAATTCAATAATCTAAGACAATTCTGAAACTCGGGGTAGAAAATGCTATCCACATCCAGAGAAAGAACTATGGAGTCTAAAAGCAGATGGGAACATACATACTATTTTCTTTTGTTGTTGTTTCTTCTTTCTTGTGGTTTTTCCCTTTGGTTCTAATTCTTCTTTATAATATGACTAATGTGAAAATATGCTTAAAAACTGTCATATGGATGACATAATGTGTTTATTTGGTCCCAGAGGACATAACCAGGAAAAAGTGCATCAGTGTTCCAAAGAGGCCTCAGATTTGATATAAAGAAAAACAAGGAGCACTAATCTTAAAGGGAATGGGCTACTTTGATAGGTAGTTGGCTCCTCCTAATCTTTAATCAGAATCTGAATAGGTTGATATTCATGAAGTATATTTATAATGGAAATTCTTTTTAGGCATAGATCAGGTAAGATGCCCTCCAAAGTTCTTTCTAACTCTAAGACTGATTCTGTACAATAATTTGTTCTTACCCTTTCAATTTACCTAGGAGATAAGGCCCAGAGAAGTTAAAAAATTTTCCCAAAGTCACACAACTATACATTGACAAAGCCAGAATTTAGAACTTGTTCTCCAGACTCCAAAGGCAGTAATCTTTTTACTACACTTCTCCATTGCTATATTTCACAAAGCACAGAATGTTTCTTTGCTAAAAGAGAAAATTAGCTGAAATATTATCTGCTCTTATGGTTGGTCTTCTTTCAATGGCATCATGTCATTAGATTCAGACAGGGGGTAAATCATTTCCCGTGTATATCTGCTCCATTCAAAACCAACACAATCACTTTTTTTTTTAACAAGGCAAACCCAGGGAGGGGAACCAGGAGGAACAGAGAATTGAGATTATTCAGGCATTGAAAATCCATTGTCTTCCAAAGAAAAGTACACTGTGAGGAGGTTCCTTTGCTCAGACGGGAACAATAAATCAAGGGCAAAGCTGAGCAGGGAGAGTGTCCTGACTCCTGAATCCCACACTGTACCCATTAGGTCAGCCTCATATATAGTGTTCACAGCTCTCCCCATCCTAAACTCCTACTCAGGGTGAGAAGCAGCTTACCACAGGTAACAGACAAGTAAATACTGTTTTTTTTCTGCTTATGTCCCTCTAAATGAAAGGGAGACAGTGAAAGAGAAATCTAGCAAATGAAGTCAGCCTCCCTGCCTCCAGTATTGACCATCTCCAATCCATCCTCCACTCACACATCTGCCAAAGTGATATTCTGAAAACATAAAAGTAAAAAAAAAGTGTCACTTCCTTGTTCAAGAAGGTCCAGGGGCTCCCTCTTGCCTCTTGGTTATAACACAAAATTCCCTGTTTGTTTTTGGAGGCAACCAAGGCTAAGTGACTTACCAAGGGTCACATAGCTAGTAAGTTATCTGAGTCAGGTTTGAACTCAGGTCCTCCTGTCTCCAAGGCTGGTCTCTATCCACTATGCCAATTAACTGCCCCATGGCATTTAATACCCATTGCAATCTGTCTCTGATGCCAAATTATTTTTCCAAACTGATTTCATATTCCACTCCAGTCCTTACACACTCCACATTCCACTCATGCTTGCCTACTTACTTCTTGTATACTTCATTCCTTCCTGTTTCTATGACTTTGCTTGGGCTATCCCCTAATCTGGAGTGCTCTCCCTCCTTGCTTTCTCCTGAGCTCCCTTCAAAGCTCAGCTCAGATACCATCACTTAAAACAGGCATTTCCCTATGTGCTGGTTGTTAGTGATCTTTAGCCTCTTAAAACCTTTCATTCATTTTGGGATATATTACATATTTACTAATATGTGTGCTGTGGGTCATAGTGCCTACATTGCTGACCTTGGGTTCAGGAAGACCTTGGTCCAAGTCCCACTTCCACCTGCTGCTGTGTGCAAGTGACTTTTCAATGCTCTAGAACTAGATCTGCATTGAAAAAGGAAATCAATCACCCCATATCCATGGTATTACAGATCTGGGGAAAAAAATCTATGTACATGTTTTAGAGTATAAGCTCCCTGAGGGCTCTAAGATTTGTAAAATATGTTTGCATAGAAACAATAGATTTCTAGCACCTAATTAGAATAATTTGTTTTAGAATTTAGAGTAATTTTGTTAAAAATAGAATGGTACCAAAAAGTGATCTAGGGTATAATACTCACTATTCCTCCTTGATCTATCTATGCAAAAGCTGAATTGAATGTTAACCTTCCTCTCTCTTCTTGCCTGTAAGACAGGATCATGGGAAGGACCCTTAGAGCTCATTTTTTCCAACTGCCTCATTTTACATAAGAGGAAACTGAGGCATAGAGATCATGGTCTTAGGCAAGATTTTAATTCATATCTTCCTAATTCCAAAGTCAGCACTCAAAATTCTACTATTCCACATTGCTTCTGTACTTATATCCCAGGTAAGAGTTCAGTTCATTCTGGAGTAGTCATCCAATTTTCATTCGGCCTGCCTCAGTTCTTTCCTGATCAGTAAACTCATGAAGTGATGACTAGTTACCTAGTATTCACTCTCAGGTATTACTTATTTAAGAGTAGAGGTGAAGTGAATCATTTAATCAACTTACCCCACTTAGCTCTAATATTATGAGATGAGACCATGACATGACTAACCAGAGATATGAGATACGTATAAGTAAACCTGGGACATCTCTGGCATTCAAATAGGGCCTATAGGAAGTCTATTCAGATGATTTGAAGAACTTGGTCATGCCTCAGAAAGCTTGTATAAAACCAGTAGCCTCATTTGAAATTGAAGATTCAAGTATGTGGGAGCTTAATGATAGAAGCCTCCAGCCAAGTGCCTGAGAAGGAATCACTGAGGAGGGGAAGGAATGAAAGAGGAAGAAAATTCCTCAGCCTCCTCCCCTTCCCCTACCCCCCCATCCACCCCAACCAGAAGAGGACCTTCTGGACTTCAGAGGAACATATTGGACTTCTCATCAGTATCTTAGCAATATCCGTAAGACAATAAGTGCTGAAAACAGTGCCTGTGTCAGGAGGGGAGGATGCAGTGGAAATGAAGTATGGGTGATGTCTTTTGATTTGCATGTAAATTTGATTTAAGTGAGGTAGAGTTGCATGAGGTCATCAAGCTCATCAACCTCACTGTCTCCTCCAGAGTCATCACAGTTCAGTGGCAGGACAGTGGTGATGGCTTAAGATGCAGTGGATGACCTTGACATCTTCCATGTCTGACCAAGCTCTAAGCCCACCACAGCACCTGCTTTAACCAAAGCCTTCTGGGCCATTGGAACAAATTGTTCTCAGCTGCCCATTCCACCAGGGGAAGTCTTCACATGCTTGAGGTAGACATCTCCCTAACTCACCAATAGGTTTAAGACCCCCTCGATCACCTGGTTTATCCCGTCTGCCAAAATGATTTACCTGGCTGTGGCCACTGTGCATGCTACAGCTTCTTAGAACCACGGGTGAGAGTTGGGTGGAACAGGTAGATACCAAAGGTGGAAGGTAACCATCACAACAGAGGTACTAGTCTTTCCTGAACACACCCTGCACCCCAAATGCTGAGCAAAGGCAGATACAAGGCCCTAGAAGTAACTCAATAGAAAAACTATGCAAATACTGAAGGGGAACTTCATGACTGTTCCCAAAAGGGGGAAAAAGACTTTTAGTAGCCAAGACTTCTAACAAACCCCTCTTACAATGTGTGTACTAAGTTCAAGTCTTTTTTCCTTTGTACTTTGTATTTATTGTGGAAGACTATGTCTCAGACTTTGGAGGGGGTACGTTTTATACAAACTACCATTGAAGATAATTCTTTTTTTTTTTACTTTTTGTCTTGTTTTGTTTTGTTTGCTTTTTGGAGGGGGTGAAGGTAGGGCAATTGGGGTTAAGTGACTTGCCCAGGGTCACACAGCTAGTAAGTGTTAAGTGTCTGAGGCCAGATTTGAACTCGGGTCCTTCTGACTCCAGGGCAGGTGCTCTATTCATTGTGCCACCTAGCCACCTCAAAGATAATTCTTTCTAAAAACTAATTGGGTCTGACTCACTAATTTATAGCAATTGATAATCATATATGGAGCACGCTCGTGGCTTATTAGCCATAGCATTAGGAAGATACTCCCCAACACTTTAAGGATATTCTTAGAATCTTTTTTTTTAAACAAATGCTTTATTAACTTCTGTTTTACATCATTCATTTCTGCCAGATTTTTGAGTTACAATCATTTTCCCCCATTATTCCCCTACCCAACCTCCCACAATAGGAGTCCCACAAGATATCGCTTCCTCCAATCTGCTCTCTCCCATACTTTCTCCCATACCCCCTTCGACTTTTCCATTAGAGGAAGGTGAATCTTTGTGTCCCTGCACAATGCCTGCACATCTTATCTCCCTATTACAAGCAATAGAGTATTAATAATAGTATTTATATATATTTGAAACATTTAATGTTACGACCTCGACTTTCAGATCCATTTCCTCCCTCCCTTGTCACCCATTCCCTCTTGGGAGATAAGTAATTCAGTATATGTTGTACATGTCTAGCTATGCAAAACATTATCATAGTAGATATATTGTACAAGGCTGGTTATAATTCCCTCCCACTCATCCCACCCCCCACCTGGTCCATTCCCTACATGATCCTGTCCCTCTTCTATAGTGGGTACTTCCAACTTCCCCTCACCCCAAGGATGCCCTCCCATCCATCATCCCTCCTCCCATCCCCCTTTCCCCTATCCTGCTGCAGGTTGAGATATCCCATTTAGTATGTATGTCATTTTCTCCCTGAACCAAATTCAATGTGAATGTGGTTTTGCCTTTTTAGCCTTCCTTATTCTCCCCCTCCTTTGCAACCACTTCCCCTTGCTTCTTCTACATGGGATAGTTTACCCTACCCTGTCTCTCCCCATCTCCTCTTGCCACTTTCCTCTCTCACCTCATAATTTCATCCCTTGAGTATTCTCCCTTCCCAACAGATTCAACCTATGCCCTCTATCCATATATAACTGTAAGCATATACACACACATTCACATATGTATTCATATGACCACACCCCCTTCTTCCATTATTTTCATAGTGAGAAAGATATCATCAGTCCCAGTTATTGCTTTTCCATATAGGAATGTAAATAGTTCAACTTTGATAAGTTCCTTTTGATTTCTTTTCTCTGATTACCTTCTCAGGCATCTCTTACTTCTTGCGTCTGGATGTCAAATTTTCTATTCAACTCTGGTTTTTCCCTCAAGAATGCTTGAAAGTCCTCTATTCCACTGAATGACCATATTTTCCCCTGAAACAAAATACTCAGTTTTGCTGGGTAGGTGACCCTTGGGTTCATTCCCAGTTCTTTTGCCCTCTGGAATATCATATTCCATGCCCTTTGATCCCTCAGTGTAGAAGCCTCCAGGTCCTGGGCTATTCTGATTGTGTTTCCACAATATTGAAATTGTTTCTTCCTGGCTGCTTGTAGTATTTTCTCCTTGATCTGGGGATTCTGGAACCTGGCTATAATATTCCTGGGAGTTTTCTTTTGGGATCTTTTTCAGGAGGTGATCTGTGGATTCTTTCAACCTCTATTTTGCCCTCTGGATCTAAAACATCAGGGCAGTTTTCCTTGAAAATTTCTTGAAGGATGATTTCTAGGTTCTTTCTTTGATCATGGCTTTCAGGTAGTCCAATAATTTTTAAATTGTCTCTCCTGGATCTATTTTCCAGGTCAGTGGTTTTTCCCATGAGATATTTCACATTGCCTTCTAATCTGTCATTTGTTTGGATCTGCTTAACAGCATCTTGATTTCTCATAAAGTCACTAGCTTCCATTTGCTCCAGTCTAACTCTGAAGGAATGAATCTCTTCAGTGAACTTTTGAGATTCTTTTTGCATCTGGCAAATTCGACTTTTTAAGGCATTCTTCTCCTCATTGCCCTTTTGGGCCTCCTTTGCCATTTCAGTTAGTCTATTTTTTAAGGTGTTGTTTTCCTCAGTCAGGCTGTTGACCCTCATTTCATACTTTTCCTGCATCCTTCTCATTTCTCTTTCCAATTTTTCCTCCACTTCTCTTATTTGATTTTTAAAGTCCTTCTTAAGGTCCTCTATAGCCTGCAACCCGCTCATGTTTTCTCCTGGGGCTTTTGGAGCAGGACTTCTGACCTCACAGTCCTTTTCCCACTTTATGCCCCCAAAATAGGAGTCTAGGGTTGCATTTTTCTGTTTCCTTTGCCTTGGCATGTTGCCACTTAATTACTTGACTTTTGGGCTTGTTGCCACACTATGGCTTTAAGGCCAGATAGAGGAATTTTCGTCCCGAACGTGTGGGGGGCAACTTCCGTTTCTGGCAAGCTGTAAACCCACCCACGACTTCCACCCTAGATCACAATCCAGATCCAGGGAGGTTAAAGCAAGAGCGATTACCCCCCAAGACTGATCGCTGGATCTCCCTACAATTTGCAGGCTGGGAGCTGGAGCTGCCTCTGAAAACTACAAAATGGCGTGTCTCCTCAGTGGCTTCTAGCCCCCAGGGGAGGGAGCTGACGCATTCCCCAAATACAGGTCCCAAAGTCCATAGGACACTAACCTCTTACTTTGTCCTAGGCAAGTCTATGTTGATAATTCTGGAGTCTCCACAGTTCCTGGTGTTCTGGGGTTCCTCCAGCCGCCTGCTGGCCCTGCCGCCCTGGGGCTAAAACCTCGGCTCACGCGGACCTGGGCTCGGCTCGGCTCCTGCGCTCTGCCCGCTGCTCACTGCCAGGTCCCAGACCGCTGCACTGGTCCTTCCTGCAGGGCTGCTGGGCTGTCCTCAGCGGGAGGTTAGCTTCTCTGTGTCGTTCTGTGGGTGCTGGGGCTCCAGAAGTTGTTCAGAGTCCCCTTTTACATAGTTTGGGGGGAATCTGGGGGCAGAGTGGCTTGGATGAGCTGTTTCTACTCCGCCATCTTGGCTCCGCCCCCTCTTGCCGATATTCTTAGAATCTTGAGGGGGAATATATGCAGTCTGCCTCTGAGGACTTGGCCTCACTGTGTGACTCAAGTCTGGGAAGTAGCTCCAGAGATCGTGTTTCATTTAGATGGACTTTCTCTTCAGAATCAGTCTCATAAGTGTAGAGCTGAAAGGGACCTCAAAGGCCATCTACTCCAAGCCTCTCATTATACATAGGAGGAAACTGATGGCCAGAAAAATTAGGGAACTGACTCAAGGTCTTTCTAGGGTGAACTATGTCTTCCAGACAACTCTGAGTTGGGCAAAAACTTGCTGAACATACACAATTAGTCTTGTTCTCCAGGAAAGACTCAGGCCAGGCCTCCTTACTCTAGAATACAACTCCTAGAAGAAAACTTGCCTCTGTGGGTGGGCTCAAGAGTCATCATTTGGTTTTTAGCATTGCCTTCATGGGACATGATCCTCGGTAAAGATTATTTACAAAGATAGGATAACAAGAGTATAAGGTTTAGGAGTGGAAGAGCCCTTAGAGATCATTTAATCTAGTCTCCCCCATTTTACAAAGGAAAAAAATGAGGCCAATTAAGCAACTTGTCTAAGGTTTGGGTCCTTTCTGCTACATGCTGATTGCCTCTGGCTGTTCTCTCTAGGTCACTCCTCCCCATTTCTCTAATATTTTTAGTGCTTTTCTCTGAATTTCACCTACATTATCTATTTAAAAAAAACAAAAAAAGAACATGGGTTTTTCAGATGGAACATGCTTTGTTTTGGAGTAGCTATGCTCCTTCAACTGAAATGAGGACACACTGTTACCCCTGGGTTAGGTCATGTGATCCTTTTGGACATAAACCGTATTCTTCACCCATCAAGCTCTCTGACCTTCCTGGTCCTTTGACCAGCAAATTCTGACACTCCTATAATCTCAGACATGTTTTGTGTAGAGCAAAACCTTTTATTACATCAGACCTCCTACTAAGGCAGGGCACTGTAATGGAGCAAAAAGAAATTGTGGAAGTGGGAAAAGGAGAAGAGAGTGGAGGAGGAGGTGGGGCCTCAGAGCCAAGACCAGACTGCAGTCTAAAAGGAAGAAAAAGACAACCAAAGAGCCAACGCTGAAGTGAGGTAGACAAAAACCTAGAAGGGAGAGAGAGTGAGAGAAAGAGACAGACAGACAGATAGAGACAGAGGGAGACAGACGCACAGAGAGACAGACAGAGACTGAGATAGAGAAAGAGACAGAGACATAGAGAGACATAGAGAGACAGAGAGAATTATTGGTATAAAAAATATAAATGGCAAGAACTCAACATTTCCAACTCCTGTGGTTCATTTGAATATTATAATCAATTTTTCTCCAGTACCAGTCTCCCGTTTGGCATCTATTAACCATGTGACTTTGTTCCAGAAGGTTCTACCCTTGTTCCAGCTTCCCTGAAGAAAGCCCTGCAGGGAGAAGAGCCATTTCAATTCTCCTTCTTCCCAGTTCCCTTCTAATGGATCCCCACTGTTTTTACCCTGCCCAGCAGGTCCAGTACTCCTAATTAGGTTTTCCCCAATACAGCTAGTCCAAATGGACAAAGTACCCCATGGTACTTACCAAAATGGGAGAAAACAGGTGCCACTCAGCTAGTAGCACTGAAACTGTTCTGACAGACTTCTTTCTCCTGCTTAAAATTCATTTCCTAGACATGGTCTGCTCCCTCCTAGAAGCCTCACCAGTGGGAGAGGTTGTGCTATTTCTACAGTCTTGCCACTCAGGAAATATTGAGAAATAATTAGCATGAGAAATAATCTCAAAAAAATGAGAAATAAATAACTATTATTTTCTTCTATCTTTTTTTCTATTTGCTGAATAATTGGCATATCAAAGACAATTTTCCTTCAGAGTTGCATTCCCTAGAGTCAAATTTCATTCTTTTTCATTTCACATATGTAAAAGTTCAGTCTCTTAGAAAAAAATATCTTTATTTCCCCAAGGCTGCTGATGTTTGCCTCTTTAGTCTCTAATATAAATTTAATTGGCACACTATTTACCTATCCTTCCAGATAGATCTTTAAGGAAGATATAACCATCAGCTGAACTGGTGCCCATTCAATAGAACAATAAGATTTATTAGAGTGGTCCTATAGGCCTTATTCAAGTGCCTGAAAGAACTCTGAAGGTTACGGGTTTATTTATACATAATGGTACCCACCAAGGTTATACAGCCTGCGTACAGGTAGCTTTCAAAATGTTCTTTGTTACCCTGAAAATTGTCGTTTGTTTGAGTCAACAGCAAGTTATTGAGCTTACCTTTCAAAAACTGCCTAGCTTATATTTTTTTCCTCTTCTCTGTTCCTCTCTCACCCACACATCTCATTGACCCAGATTCCCTAAAGTGGAAAGATACAATAACAAGGGGAAAGAGACAGAGAGCTAGGGTAAGGGATTGCTAATTATGATCCTCCCTTCTGCAGAGTCACAGATGACCCACTGGTCACAGCTCAGAGAAAACATTCTACTAACCACTTCTAAGTAGGTGACTACTATGCCCAATTACTGGGGTTTTTCCCCTTCATCCAAATAAATTTAAACACAGATTTGATCAGAAAAATGTCCAAAATATTTGCCAAAGTTCTCTTCTAAAGGTCAATACTCACTGACATTACCATCTGTTTATTCTACAGTTCTGAGGCAGGACCAAGAGACTAGAAACAATCCTATTTACATGAAGCATTGTCTTATGATGAATAGAATATTAAAGACTGCCTCTAACATATTAGATGCATGACCCTGGCTAAATCATTTAATTCTTTGGTGCTTTCAAGGCAATACTCCAAAATGCTAATTTGCAGAGGAATTATGAGTGAGGGTGTTTCCACACTGGATATTCTCCAAACTGATGAAATCTCAGGTCAATCAGTCAATCAATAAACATTTAATAAGTAGCTTCTATGTGGAAAAACTAGGTGGTTCAGTAGATAGAGTGCCAGGCCTGGAGTCAGGAAGATTCCTCTTCCTGAGTTCAAATCTGGCCTCAGACACTTCCTACCTGTGTGACCCTGGGCAAGTCACTTAACCCTATTTACTTCAGTTCCTCATCTATAATATGAGCTTGAGACGGAAATGGCAAACCCCTCCAGTATCTTTGCCAAGAAAACCCCAAATGGGTCATGAAGAGACATATACAACTAAAAAGACTGAACAACACTTCCTAGTACCAAGTACTGGGCTAGGTCCTGGGAACAGAAAGGCAAAAACAATAGTCTCTGATCTCAAAGAGTTTACATAGGAATGGGAGAGACAACATATACATATGTAAGTTTGTACAAACTATATGCCAAACACTTTTCCCTGGCTGTTCCCCATTCCTGACATGTTCTCCCTCCTTATCTCTGTCTCCTGGTTTCCTTCAATTCCCAGTTAAAAACCCACTTTCTACAGAAAGCCATTCCCAATCCCTCTAATGCTTATCTGAATAATCTGAATGTAGCTTTATTGTACATAGTTGTTTGTATGTAATCCCTCACATTTGCCTTTCCTTGTATCCCTAGGACTTTGCACAGTGCCTGGCACATAATAAGTGCTTAAAAAACTCTAATCACTTGGTTGACAAGGCCTGGATAGGGCTGGGAGAAAAGAGAACTAGAAGCAGATCTTCTCCTCTCCCTCTCCCTCCCCCCAAATGTAATCAGAGCTTGAGAAGTTCTTCTTCATAAACATTATTAGATGAGCATTAGAGATGTATGCAGATAAGATATTTACAAATCCCTAACAGTGGCATGGAATGTATACAGGGAGATGCAGTTGCTTTCTGCATTTTTCCAATCCATGGCAGATTCGTTCATGAATCAACTCAAACTCTCTCATCTCTGCCCCAAGTGAAAAATCAAACATCCTGCTTGATTCTTATATAAGTATTGTTTACTTTCTGCATATACTTATATAATACATGTTGTTTCCTACAATAGAATAGTCTTTTAGAACAGAAAGTGGTTTACTTTTGTCTCTAGCAATAGCACAGTGTTTGACACCTAGTAGGGACTTAGTAAATGCTCGTTGCTTGCTGTCTGTTCCAAAGATGAATTTCCATGCAGAGGAAAGGTATCTATACAGGGGGTATCCACCTTGCATCAGCCCAGAAGCCCTGGATCATGGCTTATATAGAAAGGTTGAGATGGCTACTTTGGTTTTATTCTGAGGAGAAAAATAGTGGCAAACAGCACAAAACAGAGAAATGCTGGGATGGATTTGTTTGTGAAAATACAGATGACTGGCCATTCTTTTGTGTTGGTGTTGTTGTGCTTAGGATGAATCACTTCTGACTGCCATGTACCAGAAGGACATATTCCTCAGACTGAACTACACCTGTCCTTCTCTCCCCAGTCATTGGTCACCTAGGCAACAAGCTCAAGGGGGCAAATCTGAGGGCTCAGCAGGAGACCCTAAGATTGCAAAGGGGAGAATCAATTAGTTTGCAAGCAGGGGAGGAAAATTTAAAAAATATTCTGAGGCTCTCTGTCCCCTAGTCAGGTGAGTCTGGGCTGTCTTGTTTGCAGCAGGCTCAGCAGCTGCCTGTATGTTAACTTTGGCCACATTTATGGGGCACTGGTGGGGAGGGGGAAACTATAGCAAAAAAAAAATCCATGTGTTCCCATAGTAACATGATGGAGGAAGCTCCTATTTTACTGTTGGCATATTGAATGAAGATGTTCCTCCTCTCCAGCTCAAATTGAAAAAGGCACAGTCTCCCCATCTGCCAACCCTTAAAGATACAGAAAGTGCCTTCAAGGACTGATTTCCAAATAAACAAATTCAAGGATATTCAGGGAACACAAAAGGATCAAGAATTTCCCCACTCCTCAGTTGGTTTCTCTCTAGTATGTGAGGGAGCATTTATTGTACACTCAGTTTGGTCTCATTTTTCAGATGGTTTCAAAGGTTAGTGCTTGAAGCACAGAGGGTGTAGGAAAGGATTATGGGGCTTGATCCTCATCACCACCTATGAGATAGCCATTGCTTTCAGAATGTAGTCATTACCTGTATTTCAACAGAGGTAAACTGTTTCTGTGTCTTTGGGACTCTCTACTTACTAAAAAGAGCTGGCAGGCTGCTCATTGATGTGTAGGTATATGGTATGGTATTTTAAAAGTTCAAGAGATATAATTTCTGGGTGATTTAATCATTGTATTAGTAATACCAGCATTTTAATAAAAGGATGGCCATTTGGCTAAATCTCTTTTAGACCAAAGTTAATCATGGCAGGGGCTTTATGGCTTATATGCCCTTTGGAAACTTTGTGGCAGTCAATTCTCATTGGTTAATAATTAATGAGAGAGCAAGTATTACAATGAGGGGTTGAAAGTGACATCATGTCAAAGGCAGGATATCCCTACAGGCAATCTATTCCAAGAATTTATCCCCACCTGAGTAGAGTACAATGGCATCCCCACCTAGGTGGGGACTGAACAAGATTGTTAAGAAAGTTAGTTGGTTGGTTGATTGGTTATTGATTGTCCTTCATTCTTGAAGATGACCAAAATGACATGGTTATGCTAGAGTCAAGTTTCAGTGTGTCAAATTGTGGCTGATCACACCAATACAAGCTCGGAATGCTCTGCCACAGATCAGACACAAATAGTCCATATGAACATTTGGGGTGGATTCTCTAAATTGGCACATCCTGTGTTTCCTTTGAGCTATTTCAATTCCACTTAGTACCTTTTCTGATGTGGGCATGCTATGCTGAGCAGTCCCGTGCCAATGCCTCCCATGTCACACAATCAATTACAAAGAAAGTTAATCCAATCTCATTATCAGTAATGTCCTTCAAGAGAATGAACTTTTGAAATCAGGATTTTAGAAAAAGGTGGGAGTGACTCTGAATTTCCCCAAATCATTGATTATTAATAATCCTTTCTCTCAATGGGGATTTTATGAGGGCAAGCCACATTATTCCAAATCCTGAATCTGCTCCTTTTCATGGGCTGTGTCCTCATACACTCACCATAGCCTCTTAGAATCTCTAGCCTCCTCCAAGGCTTAGCTCAGGTGCCACTATAAATCCTGGTAAATTTGTTTCTAAGAAGTCATTACATAGTAATCACATCTCATGCTTTAACAGATTAATTCCTATTCTGGAGTTCCCTAGTTCTCTTTTTCCCTGAATACCTTGTATTTACTTAGCTATGTGAATGTTATTTACCCCCAGGAGAATCTGTTTCCTTGAGGACAGTGACTATTTTTCCTTTTGGTTTTTGTATCCCCAAGATCTCATACAATTGAGCCTGATATATAGAAGAGGCTTAATAAACACTTGTTACATTGAATTGAATTGATTTGTCCTCTTTATCTGTTAAATTCCTAACAATCCTCTAAAGTCCAACTGAAATGCTGGGTTTTTGTATTTTTTTACCCTAGGAATATTTCTCCCTAATTCAAATGATCAGCAATGAATTGTCCCTTCAGCCCTCTTGTTTTGAAATTTTCTATTGCAATAATTATGTAATATTGGATGCTGTAGCTATCTAAGTTTGTATTTTACTCCCCCCGCCCCAACAATGAATTGTAAATTCTATAAGAACAGGAGCTACATTTTTTTTTTCTGATAATGTCACACATATACACAGAACCCCCCCCCCAAATAAACTTCTGTGACTTCCTATTACATCTAGGTTCAAATATAAAGTCCTCTTTGACTTTTAAAACTCTTCACAATCTGGCTCTTTCTTACTTTTTCACTTTTCTTATATTTTATGCCTCTCAATATAATTGTGGCATAGCTATATTGCTCTGCTTATTGTCCTTCACATACAACACTACATTTTGCAACTCCATGCCTTTGCATTGACTCTCTTTCATGCCTGGAATACTCTCTTACACTCCTTATCTCTGCCTCTTAGGTACTCTGGTCTCCTAATTTAGAAATTCAGCTTTTAGAGGAGTGCTTTCCTGGTCTTGTCACTTTCCTCCTATCCCACCCCCATTGCTTTGAGATGATCTTCTCTTTTCTCTTTCTCTCCCCCTTTGTATGTGTGTGTGTGTGTATGCACACACAGTTATTTATATATGCTCTCCCCTACTAGATAAATTAGATAAAAGATCAAAGGGTGTGAACAGGTGATGTTCAAAGGAAGAAACACAAACTATAAACCACACAAAATGCTCTATGTAGCTAATAATTCAAGAAATGAAAATTAAAGCAACTTTGAGGCTCTGCTTCATGCCCTTCAGACAGTCAAAGGTGACAGAGGAGAAAAATAACAGATGTTGGAGGGACTGTGAGAAAGCAGGTACTCTGTTGATAGAGCTGTGAATTGGTTCAGCCATTCTGGAAAGCAGTCTAATAATTCCTGCTGATGAAATAAGAGTTCATGTTTTCTTTGCTAACTAGGTGCCAACATCAGTCATTTTTACCATGCAGAAGGAGTGTGTCCTTTCAATTTTGATGCCCTGTGGCAAGTCCCCCCATCACCCCACTCTGGTTTTATCTTTGAAGGTTTGCAATAGTTCACAAAATGAAGCACCAGCCTCTAAATAACTGAGACTTAAAACTAGAAAACTTATTCTCTAAACCAAAAGAACAAAAACATAAGTTATATCTGAAACAAAGAAATCCTGAGAGAGAAGGACTTGCAAACCTAAAGGGAATTGTCTGGGGTATTCTTGTTGGCATGAAGATCCCAGCATCTTAGCTATAGATATGACCATCTGTGCTAGAGAAGACAGGATTTCAGCCTGAGGTTACAGAGTGAGGAAGTCACACTGGTTTGTTGCCTAGCAACTGAAACAGGGCTTCCATTTCCCCTTGCAAGTGAAGCTGGCCAGCTGTTTCTCTCATAAGAATATAGTCATTAACCTGAACCCAGACTGAGTTTGGGAGGAGGCTGAGGGATTTGGATTAGGTCTAAGATGATCTCTGGAGTTCTTTTCCAGTCATAGGAAAACCCAGAAGGATTAAAGAAGTGTTAAGAGTCATTCCCAAAGTTCACTGAGAGATCTGAAGCTGTTCCAAAGGTTCTTGGGGAATTTAACCCAAACCAGAAGTCTTTCTACAGAAGTCCCAAGTCTGTGTCATAGAGAAAAGAGCACAAGTTTGGGAGACAGTTGACCTGGACTTAGTTCTGCTACTTACTGTGTGACCTAGAACATATTTAACTTCACTAAACTTCAGTTTCCTCATCTGTAAAAATAATCAAGCTGAACTATGGGCTATCTAAGGTCCCATCCAGTGCTTACATTTTGTAATTCTATCATGCATTTTCTAGGAACAATCCTCTACACTGAGAGCTATTGAGCCTAGAGTAGGAGCTCTTTCCAGTCTTACATGTCCAACTGCCTATAATAAATCTCAAAATAGATGTTCTTTATACATCTTAAATTTAGCATGTCCCAAGCTGAATTCATTAACTTTCTCCCCAAACTTTCTCCCCTTCCAAACTTCCCTATTATTGTCCTTTGACCTTCAAAGACCTTCACAACCTAGGACCCTTGTGCCCTTTCCAGTCCTCTTAAACCCTCCTCCCCCATCGTATACTCTTCAATCCAGTGACACTGACCTCCTTGCTGTTCCTTAAACAAGACACTCTATCTCTTGATTTTGGGCATCTTTGCTGGCCGTTTCTCATGCCTGGAATGCTCTCCCATCTCATCTCTACTTCTTGGCTTCCCTCAAATCTCAGCTAAAGTCCCACCTTTTATAGGAAGCCTTTCCAGTCCCATCTGAATTCAATTGCCTTCTCTCTGTTCCTTATTTCATACAATCTATATCTATGGATATATATATCTATATACATATCTAGATATATCTATGCATCTATATAGATCTATATAGATATATCTTTGTATTTCTCTCTGTATATACGTGTGTCTGTGTGCATATGTGTATGTGTGTATACATCTCTATATCTTGCTGTATGTAGTTATTTGCATTTTGTCTACTCCATTAGATTGTGACCTCCTTGAGGGCAAGGAGAGTCTTCTTTCCTTTCCTTGTATCCCCAGTGCTTATCACAGTGCTTGGAACACAGGAGAACATTAATAAATGATTATTGACTGACCTCCACCTTTACCTCTCTCAAATTAGGCAGGTTTCTGGAACCTGCTCTCCATGGATCCTGAGAGGGAAAGACCCTGGAGGGAGGGGGATCAGTAGTCACTATTGACCACTTCTGCCTGTAATCCATATATCAGACCTGAACACTACTATATCAGACTGAGTTCATTCTCAGGAGACTTTCTCCAGTAGTAATCCTAACAGCTTGCCCCCAGTGTGTACTGGGTCTCTTTTAGGAATATTAGAATCTGACCTTTCTTTAAAAGGGCTTTTAGCTCTCTTGTAAGAACACTGGATAGCAAAAGCATTGAACATAGAATAGGTTTACTTGAGATAGAAAGGAACAAAAGAAAACTTTCATATCTGAGCACCTTACAATGAGCTTTATGTCTACACACAGAGGATCAATTCATAGTCCACAGAAATTTGTAAAATCACTTTTTGAAGTCTTTATATCATGGAAATTGAAGGTCCTGAGGTTATCTCCCATGTCCCCAGAATGCATTGCATCTGTGGCCATCCTTTACAGTACCAGGTAATGTTCATTGTCCCACGAACAACAGACCAAGAGAACAAGTCTGCATGCTCTGTGTTTCTCATTCCCAACCTCCAGACAATCTTTTTGACACCATCAGTCAGCATTCTCTTCTCTTTGGTGTTTCATTCCAATCACCATTTTAAGCACTGGTCCAAATCCTTGTCAGGGTGATACAATAATATTAATAATTAATAATATAATTTTAGTATCTTCCTTGCAATTTATCCTGCATATATATTATTTTCTATGTGAATAGTTGTTTGCATGTTGTCTCCCTCAGTAGATTATAAACTCCTTGAGAGCAGAGATTGGAGGGGTTTTTGCTTTTTTGGAGGAGGCTTTTTTATATCTCCAGCACTTAGCCCAATGCTTGGCACAAAGTAGGCATTTAATAATTTCTTATTGACTTGATTTGACTTATTTTAACTTGCTTTTCCCTAATAAGTAGTAAGTTGTAGGATTTTTTTTTCATACTCTTGCTTATTACATGAATTGTTCTTTGAAAAACTGCCTATTCAGATCCTTTGATCATTTATCTACCAAGGAATGTCACTTGTTCTTATGCATTCGAATAATTTCTTTTTAAATATTAAGATACCTTTCCTATAGATACTTTATGAAAAGATTCTCCCTCCACCCATCCTACCCCCGGCCAGGTAACCACTTTCCTTTAATTTAAACTGTAGTGGGTTTATTTATGAAAAACCTTGGAAAATATTATATAATCAAAATTGTCCATTTTATCTTCTAGAATTTTATCCTTTCTTTAGTCATGACTCCTTCACTATCCATAAATGCAAAAGGTTATTCCTTTCTTTCTCCTTTAATTTTTAAAAGATTATTCCTTTCTTTCTCCTTTAATTTTTTATTTATAACGCAGCCTTTTGTATCTAAGTCTTGTATCCATTTGGAGTTTACCTACATAGATGACTATCAAAGCAACCCTTTAAGTTATGGGGGCAGAGTTTCTGAACAAGTACAGTATCAAAATGCAACTCAGATTGTCTCCCGAAGACCTCCTCATCACAAACTTAGCTGTGAGGGTAACACTACCCCCTTTGCCTTGAAGGTGTACTACCAAGTGCTTCCAGAAGACATCAAACATAGGGAGGTAATATCTAGAAATGTTTTCTGGGTTGCTTCCTTTTCAGTTAGTGCGGGAGAGAGAAGAGATACACAAACACCCACATCAGGGAAAGTTATTTTCAGAAATCCCAGAAAATGCAATAGTACTCCTGCCAAGTCCCAGAGGCCAGCATAAGTCCCACCTAATTAAAATCTACTGGAATCAGTAATATCTTTTCCTCCTTTTTAAACTCTGGATATTTTCCCCCAGAAAACATCCCCAATGACAGAATCATTCAGTTTGCATATCATAGGGCCTCTGTTTTCTCTCAATTTTAGAGTGATTGCCTGATTTAGTGTTGCTAGCCACGGTGCTGACCATTTCTCTAACAACAGTGCTTTAATTTAACTTCAAGAAACTGACTTTAGTCCCAGCCATGCCATTTACTCTCTGCATCACCCAAAGCAAGTTCATCCAACTTCTCTAGCTCCCTTTTTCCTTATGTGTAAAACTTAAATCATGCTTTCATTACTGACTTCACAGGATTATCATAATGAACAAATGAGGTCACATGTATAAAGATCTTTTATGTTTTAAAGCATAAATATCAGGTACCTCCCCAGACCACCAGACAAATTCCTAAATATACTCTGTATCAACTTGGTCCTGATAGTTAAACATGATGTACAAGAGTTTTTAACATTTGCTATAAAAGCAATAGAGCCCTAAATATACCCTTACCTTTTCCCCAATTAGAATCTCTTCTTTTTAGAAACCCTAAGTGAATTTCACTTGTTTTATTCTTAAGGCACAATTCTGACTATGTTATTTCTCTTCTCCCAAACCTTCAGTGACTTCCTTTTGCCTATAGGATAAAACAAAAATTCATTTGCATGCTATATGGAGTTCTCTACAATCTGGCTCTTACCTACTTCTCCATCCTAATGTAAAATATGAGCCAATTCCCTTAATAAATTATATATTCCAGTGAACTTGGTACTATTCAATACTTCTTTCACTAAATACTCCATCACATATCTCCGTGCATTCACACAAGATATTGCCTATATTTAGAATTCATTCGCTCATCTCCATCTCTCAGAAAACTTGTCTTTCTTCACTTTCCCCCAGGCAAGACAACAATCATTTATTCTGCACCTACTGAGTGTCAGATGCTGGAAATGTGTGGGGAATATAAATATAAACAAAAATGACAGTCCCTGTCCTCAAGGAAATTACATTCTAATGGGGGACTCAATGAAGCTTTCCATCACTTTCCCCGTAGTTAATATTCTTCCCCAACTCAATTTTCCTTGTGCTGTACTTAGTTGTATACATGTCGTATTCTCCAATAAAGCATAACCTCTTTGAGGGTAGCAATTGTTTTGATTTTGTATTTTTGTTCTCAGCACCTAGCACAGTGCCTTACACACAGCAGGCATTTAATACATTTTTATTCAATTGAATGTATAATGAAATTGAAAAAATAACATCAAAGTGTCTTGCAATAAAGAATCACAATATTTATCCCCAACTAAATGCTGGATACTCATACTTTGTATTAGGAAGATTACTTTAAAAAAGAATCCTGCTGACAAAGAACCAAATAGAAGGGCCACTGTGGTAACCAGTTCTCTAATGAGAAAAAATATGAGCTCCTCAGGAGCTATATTAAGGGAGGGCAAAATGTTAAAAATCCTTTTTCACACCAAATGGGTGATAGATAATATCTGAAATGCCAACATTGTATACTCTAACACCTGTTCTTCCTCTTCTTTCTCCTCTTTTTAATTTTCTTATTTTTAGGATTCCTTATGTTTGCAGCCTTGTCTCCCACGATTGTAAGCATGTTACTGACAACACAATTAACTTCTAAAAAGAAATTATTTGTGTTGCTTCAGAATACCAGATACTAACCACTGACTCAACAAAAGGGAATTTCAAATAGCAGTGAATTTGTTAGAACTCAACTGTAGTTTAGTTAATCAAACGTTACTTCAACTGTTTTTGTTGTCCCAAACAGTTAAGGAACCATTATGAAAATGCTCCCTCTCTCCCTCCCTCTCCCTTTTCCTCTCTGTCTCAGAAAAATAAGATCACAAATTCAGAGCAGGAAGAAACCATGGAAGCCATTTAATTCAATTCCTTCATTTTCCAGATGTGGACACTGAGACCAAGGGAAATTAAGTGACTTGCCAAAACCACACAAGTAGCAATAAGGAGTAGGAATCTGCAGGAGTAAGAAGGAATAATAAGGAGTAGGAAGTCTTCTTACTCTGAAGTTAGTACTCTTTCAATTATACTGTGGTTCTTTTCACAATAATTTATTCTGACAACTCTTTTCAATTTTCTGTTTTTAGATCCTCCTTTATCCTTTTCTACCTCCCCCCACCACACACACATACACACATATGTCCACATACAAATACACAAAAACTAGCCTTTATCTTGTGGCCAGCACAGCCACTGGGTCCAATATTTCCATGAAAACAAGATTGAGAAGTCATTAAATTTTCCAGTGTTCTGTAATGGTGCTACAAGGGTCTCAAATAAAAATTCCAATTCCCTTTGAAAAAGTATATTTCAAATGTCCAACCATTGGTGAGAATTCAACAGAGAGGAAACTACAATCACCGGTAGGGAGATGTCCAATTCTAGAATTTGTGAAGAGGATCAAAGGGGACAATGTTAACTCTAGATAATAGGGCCCTAAAGGGTACCAGGCAAAGAACCCAGGACCAATTAGACCCATTGTTCATTGGACCCTTTATACTTCATCTTTCCTTTGGATCCCAGTGCTCCCACACTGACAATCCTAAATTCTAGACCTCTGATTCTGCTTCCTTTGACTCTTGCATGCTGGATAATCAATAATTACCTTTATACAGCCTTCTCCCTGTTCACTACCTGTAGTCTTTGTGTATTATCTATGTAGTTGCTATTTGTCATTTTTGAAGTAAGGGGATACACTTTAATGATATGTAATCATTCTTTCTCTGTCCTCCTCCACTTGTAGAGGATGCTATCTAGTTAGCTAAGTGACAATGTAGTAATGTAGATAAATTGTCAAAAAGCTTTCATGCCTTCAAGAGGCTTCTTAGTTGAGTGAAGATGATCAAAGGAGTATAGAATAAGCAAATATGCTTAAGTGAATATGCCCCACTGGAGGTGATATACAACATGATAAAGGTGTTCTGGGATGCAAGATGCTATTCTCACCTGGTAGTTGTAAGGTACCAGAAGCTCCAGTCTACAGGAAGCCAAGTTAGAACAGAGAAGCTATATCTAAGTAGAGTAGTTTAGAAGCAAAGTACTCACTAATCTTATATTAGGGCATTTTCTTTTATATACTTTTATATATACTTTGGGTAAGCCAAATGACTTAGTTGATAGATAATTGGGCCTGAAGTTAGGAAGACCTGAGTTCAAATCTGGCCTCAGATACTTACTAGTTGTGTGACCCCGGGCAAGTAATTTAACCTCTGTTTTCTTAAGAGGCAGCCAGGTGGCTCAGTGGATAGAGTGCTGGACCTGGAGTCAGGAAGACCTGAATTCAAATCTGGCCTCATATATGTACTAGCTTCGTGACCCTTGGCAAGTCACTCTGTTTGCCTTAATCCACTGGAGAAGGGAATGGCAAACTACTCGACTATCTTTCCCAGGAAAATGCTATGGACAGTATGGTCCATGAAATTGGAGAGCTGAACACAATTGAACAATAACAATATATGCTTTACACTGTTGTATTATTTATGAATTTTCATAGCTCCCTTAAAAATAAACAGTGGACAATGAACTCTTACTGTATGTAGTTACTTAAATTGATCATCAAGACATGACATCAGTGGCAGAGAAAAGTAATAATTTCTGGCAAACTAGCTTCTGTCAAACTGCTCTCAAATTTTCCCAGCAATTATTTTTCAGATGGTGAGTTCTTATTCCAAAAGCTTAGATCTTTGAGTTTATCAAGCATTAGATTACTATGGTCATTTACTACTGTGTATTGTATACCTAATTTATTCCACTGATCTACCACTCTATTTATTAGCCAGTAACACAGTGTAATATAGTTTGAAATCTGGTACTGCTAAGTTCTTTCCTTCATTTATTTTTATTGATTTCCTTGATATTCTTGACATTATGTTCCTTCAGATGAATTTTGTGATTATTTTTTCTAGCTCTATAAAATAATTATTTGGTAGTTTGAATGGTAAGGCACTGAGTAAATAAATCAATTTGGATAGAATTATCATTTTACTATATTAGCTTGGTCTATCTATAAGCAATTAATGTTTCTCCAGTTGTTTAGATCTGACTTTATTTATATTCATATGCTCCCTAAGTTTGTCTTGGCAGGTAAGCTCCCAAATATTTTATATTGTCTACAGTTATTTTAAATGGAATTTCTATCTCTTGCTACTGAGTTGTAGGGTTGGGTTTTTTTTGTAGTACATAAAAATGCTGATGATTTATGTGAGTTCACTTTATATCCTGCAACTTTTCTAAAGTTGTTCATTGTTTCAACTAGTTATTCAGTTGATTCTCTGGGAATTCTGTAGGATTCTCTAAGTATACCATCATTTGATCAGTGATAGTTTTGGTTTTTTATTGACTATTTTAACTCCTTCAATTTCTTTTTCTTGTCTAATTACTATAGTTAGCATTTCTAATACAATATCAAATAGTAGTGGTGATAATGAATATCCTTGTTTCACCCCTGATCTTATTGGAAAGGCTTTTATCTTATCCTCAGTATAGATAATACTTGTACTTTGTTTTAAGTAGGTACTATCATTCATTATCATTTTAAGAAAGGCTTCAGAAGCAGAATCAAGATGGCAGAATAAAAGCAGGAACTTGCTTGAGATCTCCCCCAAACCCTTCCAAAACCCTGTTAAAATGACTCTAAAGAAATTCTAGAGCAGCAGAACCCACAAAATGAAATAGTGGAACAAATTTTCAGCCAAAGGCAACCTGGAAATCAATAGGAAAGGTCTGTTGCAGCAGGCTGATAGAGGAAAACACAGTTCAGCACAGGACATACCAATGCAGATCAGGCCCCAGCAAACCCAGAGCAGGCCTCAGGGGACTGAATCACTGGCAGCAGTGATGGTTTCCATACTTCTCAACCCACAAACACCAAAGACAACTTATAAGGTCAATAGGAAAGATCTGTTGGACCTGGATGAGAAAATAGTGTGGTCCAGCCCCAGTCTGGGCACAGCCCTGGGGTGGCAGATGGTGGTGGTGGCTGCTTCCAGAATTCTTGTGCAAAATACTGTGGGAGGACTGAGCAGCTGATTGGAGGTGGATTACAGGGATCTCTTTGCTGGCACTGAGGCAGGATTCTGTTGCTTTGTCCATACTTGAATCTGGGTCACAATCTTAGGTAGAGGTCCTGGGGTGAGAAGGAGTGCTGGTATGGTGGAACTTGTGACAGTGGTGGAGAGGAAATCTTCCTCATAATTCCAGGGCAGAAAAGAGTGCTTGTGGTCACTTACAGACCAGAGCACAGACTAGAGGATAAGTAAACACCTCTCCTTAAATAATACTAAATTAGAAGAACTGAAAATTTACAGGTCCCCAGAAGTATCTCTGAAAACAGATACACAAAACCCCTAAAGCTTGGAACAGTGCACCCTCTGAAGAGGGAAGGGTGATAAGGAGGGGGTGAGGGCAAGTGGTTCTGCCAGGGATCCACCCTGGCATCCAGTCTGGAAGGAATTCACCAGGCTCAAGCAAACTTTGAAGCCAAAATTGTAAAGTTTATTGTTATGCTGTACAAGGACAGTGGGCTAGATTCTTATGGAACCTGCAAACTCACAGAGGCCGCAGGCATAGTTTTAAGGTGTCAATTATGCTAATTAGGTGAGTAAGGGTGGGATCAGGGAGGAGTTAAGGAGTGGTCACTGCTCAAAGGACCATACACTTTTAATATCAACTGCACAGGTGTATTGCCCATGATTCACTGGGAAATAGCTCAAGGGGGGGCTAGCTGGAGGTGTGGTTTTAGGCCTGACACACACGTCACTAAAGAGTTAAAGAGTGCCCAGTCTGTCACCCACCAAGGTCATCAGAGACAGTGTGGGTATATAATTGACTAAGGAGTTACCCTATAGATAAGGTATTGAAGAATTTATGGTGGGGCTGGCCACTCTAACTAAGGGAGATAACATTTACATAACTTATTGTTTCAAGCAGAGATAAACAGGTCATGAGTTGTTGCTGGGCAGAGTGCTGGAAGGGGGAAGGGGAAGAGTCAATGCTCTGAGGCTGGGGGTGGGGGGAGTGTGATTTTACAGACTGCCTTTACAAATTGATTTTACAGACATGAATCCCAAAGCACCCCATTTACAAACTGATGTTACAGATTGATACTAGAGACATATGTACATCACAAGGACCCCATCACCTCCACACTAGAAGCAGAACCCTACCTTAACAAAGAGTTAAAAAGTCAAATAATTGACTGGGAAAATGAGAAAACATTGAAAAAAACCTCAGACTATGGAATGTTACTTTGATGACAAAGAAGTTCAAAACATACAACCAGAAAAAAGGAAAAAACAAAGTCAAAGCTCCTATATCCAAAGCCTCCAGGAAACATATGAATTGGTCTCTGGCCAAGGAAGAGCTCAAAAAGGATGTTGAAAATCATGTAAAAGAAGTAGAGGAAAAAATGGGAAGATAAATGAGAGTTATGCAAGAAAATAATGAAAAACAAGTCAACAGCTTGGTAAAGGAGACCTCCCCAAAATACCGAAGAAAATAAATTACAAATAGACTAGAACAAATGGTAAAAAGAGATCCAAATAGCCACTGAGAAGAAGAATGCCTTAAAAAGTAGAGCTGGCCAAATGGAAAAGGAGGTCCAAAATCTTGCTGAAGAAAATAATTCCTTAAAAATTAGCATGGAGCAAATGTAAGCTAATGACTCTATGAGAAATCAAGAAATTATAATACAAATCTGAAAGAATTAAAAAATAGAAGACAATGTGAAATATCTCACTGGAAAACCAACTGATCTGGGAAATCTAGGAGAGGTAATTTTAAAATTATTGTACTACCTGAAAGACATGATTGAAAAAACAGCCTAAACACCAAAACAGCATGAAATTTTCCAAGAAATTATCAAAGAAAACTGCTCTGAGATACTAGAACCAGGGGTGAAATAGAAATTGAAATAATCCACTGATCACCTCCTGGAAGAGATTCCAAAACAAAATTTTATAGTCAAAATATTATAGTCAAATTCCAGATCTCCTAGGTCAAAGATAAAATATTATAATCAGCAATTCAAGTGTTGTGGAGCCACAGTCAAGATAACACAAGATTTAGCAGCTTCTACATTAAAGGATTGGAGGACTTAGAAAACAATATTCCAGAGGTCAAAGAGCTAGGACCAAAACCAAGAATCAGCTAACCAGAAAAACTTAGCGTAATCATTGTGGGGGAAAATTGACATCCAATGACAGAAATTTAATGCATTCTTGAGAAACCAGGGCTAAATAGAAAATTTGACTTTCGAATATAAGACTGAAGAATGAAAAAGCAAATAGGAAAGAGATCATAAGGGACTTATTAAAGTAGGATGGTTTACATTCCTACATGAAAAGATGATATTTATACTTCATGAGACCTTTCTCAGTAATAGGGTAGTTGGAAGGAATATATACACACATGCACACATATATGCATATATATATATGTATATATGTGTGTGTATACATACATACAGAGGGCACAGGGTGAGTTGAATGTTAAGGGATGATATCTAAAAAATAAAATTAAGGGGTGAGAGATTAATGTACTGGGAGAAAGAGAAAGGGAGAGGTAGAATGGGGATAAATTAGCTCACATAAAACAGGCAAGAAAAAAACTTTTACAGTGGAGGGAAAGAGGGAGGAGGTGAGAGAGAATGAGTGAATCTTACTCTCATCAGATTTGGCTTAAGGAAGGAATAGCATACACACTCAATTGGGTATGGGAATCTATCTTGCCCTACAGGAAAGTAGGGGGAAAGGGGATAAGAGGGGGGATGATAGAAGGGAGGGCAGATTGATGGGGAGGGGGGTAATCAAAAGCAAACACTTTTGAGGATGGAAAGGGTCAAAAGAGAGAATAGAATAAACAGGGGACAGGATAGGACGGAGAGAAATATAGTTAGTCTTTCACAACAAGACTCTTATGGAAGTGTTTTGCATGACTACACATGTGTAACCTTTTATTAAATTGCTTGCCTTCTAAACGAGGGTGGCTGGGGAAGGAGAAAGGGAGAGAATTTGGAACTCAAAGTTTTAAAAATGAATGTTAAAAATTGCTTTTACATGCACCTGGTAAATAAGATATACATAGATAGTAAGCTATCTTGCCCTACAGGAAAATAGAAGAGGAAGATGATAAGAGAAAGGGAGGGATAGAAGGTAGGGCATATTGGGGGAAGGAGTAATCACAATGCATGCCATCTTGGGGTGGGGGGGGGAGAGATGGGGAGAAAATTTGGAACTCAAAATCTTGTGGAAGTGAATGTTGAAAACTAAAAATAAATAAATTATTCTTTTAAGAAAGGCTCCATTTATTCCTATGCTTTCTAGTGTTTTTTTTTTTTAAATAGGAATTGGAGTTATATTCTATTAAAAGCTTTTTCTGCATCTATTGATATAGTCATACGATTTTTGTTGTTTTTGTTATGGACATGGTCAATTATTTTGATAGTTTTCTTAATATTGAACTAACCCTGCATTCCTGGTATAAATCCTGGTCATAATGTATGATCCTTGTGTTATATTACTGTTATCTCCTTGCTAAGTTTTATTTACATTTTTGCATCGATATTTGTTAGGGAAATTGGCTTATGGCTTTCTTTCTTTGTTTTGCTTTCCTTGGTTTAGGTAGCAAAACCATATTTCTGTCATGAAGGGGTTTGGTAGAACTCTTTCTTTACCTATTTTTTCAAATGGCTTATACAAAATTGGGATTAATTGTTATATAGAATTCACCTGTAAATCTCATTCTGGGGATTTTTTTCTTAGGGAGATCATTTATAGCATCTTCTATTTATTTTCCCAAGATAGAGTTTTTTAAGTATTCTATTTCCTCTTCTGGTAATCTGGGAAACTTATATTTTTGTAAATATTTATCCATTTCACTTAGATAGTTTTACTGGCACATAATTAGGCAAAATAACTCCTAATAATTGCTTTAATTTTGTTTTTATTGGAAGTACATTCACCTGATTCATTTTTATACTATTAATTTGTTTTTTTTTCTTTTTTTAAATTGAATTAATCAATTTTCTTGTGACAGTCCTCTGGTATAAGGCAGTCCCTTTAGGGAGTACAAAGATTATCATTTTGACTCTTGTTTTCTAGGACAGGGCTCATAATGCTGCCCAAGTTCTTATCAGAGGTGCAATTGTCAGAAAGTCCCTGTCCAGGGACCAGTTTATATCTAAGGAAAGGTCCAGAAACCAGCTGGGAATGTTGGGGAGAAACAGCCTGTAATGGAAATTTGAAGACCCCTTTGTGTTGGCAAAGGTAGCAGGTACTTAGCACTTAGTAATTGATCAAGCCTCTGTTGGGGAAACAGAAGGTATGAACTCCTGTCTCCTGTTCCTGATGTAACAGGAAGGGGTTGGCTGAAACAGGAAGCTAATGCTGTGTGTATATAAGAAAAGCCCCAGAGAGGCACAGTCAGAATTTCTTGGGACCACCATCTGGTGGCAGAGCAGCTACAGAAGAGAGAATGAAGAACTGAGCCAGAATTTCCTGAGAATTTGCCATGGTGGAGCTTCTTCTGAACAGGAGCCCAGAGCCCAGGTGACTGAGGAAGCATGACTGGGATGCTGAGACTTGTTTGTGGCTTGGTTGAGCCTTGAATTCCCTGGAGTAGAAATTGTGAAGGATCTGACATGGACCAGACCCTGTGAACTTCAGTGTGGAGCAGGACCTACCCAGAGAGCTGGACAAGGAACTGGGAGCTGTCTGCCGTTGGACCCAGGTGACAATCTGGTGAATTCTCTTTTTACTTTACCACTCCTCAAAAGTCCCTTTTGCTTCTGACTACTGCCTGTCTTAATCTGCTTTCCCTTTTATCATCCCCTCCCCTTCTCTTATTCCATTCCCTTCCTACTTTCCGGTTGAGTAAGATATATTTCTCTACCTAATTAAGTGTGTATACACACACACACACACACACACACACACACACACACACACACACACACACACATTCTTTTTTTTTCAGCTGTTAACAAAAGAGATTTATTTAGCCATAGCAGGAGAATGCTCAATGAGGATGTGCTTTTAGGATACCCAGAGTTGATTTTGCTGAATAAAGCTTGCTTGTATGAGTTGCCCATTGTCCACTAGCCAAGCATCTGAGTGAATGCCTGGAATTTCTGATCTGCATAGGTGCCTAGGATGGCAACAGTCTTATCCTTTGGTCCCCTGGGTCAACCAAATCTTAAGGATGGTTCCAATACTTTTTTTTTTTAGTTTCCTTTCCTTTTCTTTTTTTTTTTTCCAATTAAACAAATGCTTTATTAACTTCTGGTTTACATCATTCATTTCCGTCAGATTTTGAGTTGCAATTTTTTCCCCCGTTTTTCCCCTACCCACCATCCCAGAATAGCAGTCCCACAAGATATCACTTCCTCCATCCTGCTCTCTCCCTTATCTTCTCCCATACCCCCTTCCACTTTTCCATTAGAGCAAGGTGAATCTCTGTGCCCCAATGCCTGCACATCTTATCTCTCAATTACATGCAAAAGAGTATTGATAATAGTATTTATATATATTTGAAACATTTAATTTTAAGACCTCGAATTTCAGATCCATTCCCTTCCTCCCTTGCCACCCATTCCCTCTGGGAAGATAAGTAATTCAGTATGTGTTGTACACGTATAGCTACGCAAAATATTACCATAGTAGATATATTGTACAAGGCTGCTTATAATTCCCTCCCACCCATCCCACCCCCCACCTGGTCCATTCCCTACTTGATCCTGTCCCTCTTCTATAGTGGGTACTTCCAACCTCCCCTCCCCCCAAGAATGCCCTCCCATCCATCATCCCTCCTCTCATCCCCCTTCCCCCTATTCTGCTGCAGGTTGAGATATCCCATTTAGTATGTATGTCATTCTCTCCCTGAACCAAATTCAATGAGAATGTGGTTTTGCCTTTTTGCCTTCCTATTCTTCCCCTCCCTTGCAGCCACTTCCCCTTGCTTCTTCTACATGAGATAGTTTACCCTACCCTGTTTCTCCCCATCTCCTCTTGCCACTTTCCTCTCTCACCTCATAATTTCACCCCTTAAGTATCATTCCTTCCCAACAAATTCAACCTATGCCCTCTCTCCATGTATAACTGTAAACATATATACACACATTCACATATGTATTCATATGACCATACACCCTTCTTCCATTATTTTCATACTGAGAAAGGTTTCATCAGTCACAGTTATTGTTTTTCCATGTAGGAATGCAAATAGGTCAACTTTGATAAGTTCCTTTTGATTTCTTTTCCCTGATTACCTTCTCAGGCATCTCTTGCTTCTTGTGTCTGGATGTCAAATTTTCTATTCAACTCTGGTTTTTTCCTCAAGAATGCTTGAAAGTCCTCTATTCCACTGAATGACCATATTTTCCCCTGAAACAAAATACTCAAGTTTTGCTGGGTAGGTGACCCTTGGGTTCAGTCCCAGCTCTTTTGCCCTCTGGAATATCATATTCCATGCCCTTCAATTCGTCAGTGTAGAAGCTGCCAGGTCCTGTGCTATTCTGATTATGTTTCCACAATACTGAAATTGTTTCTTCCTGGCTTCTTGTAGTATTTTCTCCTTGATCTGGGGATTCTGGAACCTGGCTATAATATTCCTGGGAGTTTTCTTTTTGGGATCTTTTTCAGGAGGTGGTCAGTGGATTCTTTCAACCTCTATTTTGCCCTCTGGGTCTAAAATATCAGGGCAATTTTCCTTAAGAATTTCTTGAAGGGTGATTTCTAGGTTCTTTCTTTGGTCATGGCTTTCAGGTAGTCCAATAAATTTAAATTGTCTCTTCTGGATCTATTTTCCAGGTCAGTGGTTTTCCCATGAGATATTTTATATTGCCTTGTATTCTTTCATTTGTTTGGATCTGCTTAACAGCATCTTGATTTCTCATAAAGTCATTAGCTTCCATTTGCTCCAGTCTAACTCTGAAGGAATGAATCTCCTCAGTGAGCTTTTGAGATTTTTTTTCCATCTGGCAAATTTGTCTTTTTAAGGTATTCTTCTCCTCATTGACCTTTTGGGCCTCCTTTGCCATTTGAGTTAGTCTATTTTTTAAGGTGTTGGTTTCCTCAGTCAGGCTGTTGACCCTCATTTCATACTTTTCCTACATCCTTCTCATTTCTCTTCCCATTTTTTCCTTCACTTCTCTTATTTGGTTTTTAAAGTCTTTCTTAAGGTCCTCTATGACCTGTAACCCGCTCATATTTTCCTTTGGGGCTTTTGGAGGAGGATTTCTGACCTCACAGACCTCCTCCTGTTCCATGCTTCGATCCTCTTTGCCCCCAGAATAGGAGTCTAAGGTTTCATTTTTCTGTTTATTTTGTTTCCTTTGCCTTGACATGTTGCCACTTAATTGCTTGACTTTTGGGCTTGTTGCCACAGGAGGACTCTGCCACCAGACAGGAGAGCTTTTGTCCCAAACGTTGGGGTCTTCAAAGCTTTCTGGCAAGCTGGATACCCACCCCAGACCTCCCCCCCAGATCACAATCCAGATCCAGGGAGGTTAAAGCAAGAGCGATTACCCCCACAGACTGATTGCTGGATCTCCCTATAGTTCGCAGCCCAGGAGCTGGAGCTGCCACTGAATACTACAAAATGGCATGTCTCCTCATCAGCTTCTAGCCCCCAGGGGAGGAAGCCGACGTGTTCCCCAAATACTGGTCCCAAAGTCCATAGGGCACTAACCTCTCACTTTGTCCTAGGCATATCTGAGTTGATAATTCTGGAATCGCCACAACTGCTGGTGTTCTGGGCTCCCTCCAGCTGGCTGCTGTCCCAGCTGCCCTGGGGCTAAAACTTCAGCTCACACAGACCTGGGCTCGGCTCTCTGAGGCACTGCACGCTGTGCTGCCGACTCCCAGAGCACTGCACTGGTCCTTCCTGCAGGGCTGCTGGGCTGTCCTCAGCGGGAGGTTAGCTTCTCTGTGTCATTCTGTGGGTGCTGGGGCTCCAGAAGTTGTTCAAAGTCCCCTTTTACATAGTTTGGAGGTGATCTGGGGGGAGAGTGTCTTGGTCAAACTGTTTCTACTCCACCATCCACACACACACATTCTTTTCTCCTTAAATTGATTCAATAAATAGTGAGGTTCAAATATTATTCTTCCATTCCCCTCTTGTAAAAGAACTTCCTTGAAAGACTCTTTTTATGTGGGATAATTTTCCCCATTCTTCTTCCCCCTTCCCCCTTCTCCTGGTGTATTCTTTTTTTTCACTTATCCATTTTTTTTTGGTCACCCCAGCACCATCAACTCACTCCTGTGCCCTCTGTCTAAGGAGAGGCCTTATAACTTGCCTAACTATGATTTGGCTGAAAGAAATGTTTTTCAATAACCTATTATTTAGGGAAATTCAGATTTCTAATTTTTCTTAATCTTTTATTTCAAGACCTTAGTCTCTGAGGGTTGACCTAACCTTCTCCTCTATCCAGACCTCATCCAGATGGGGCAGCCATTGTGTTCTGCTCAGGTTGGATGAGGCATAAATTCTTCTAATAGGATACCCAAAGCTGGGGAGGACTTAGAAGTGAACGACATGATCAAAGTCCAGGTCAAGCCCCTCATTGTAATATTCATTCTCTCATTAACTGTTAATCAACCAGAATTGATTGCTATCCTTTTGAACACTCCTCTTCCAAAAGGACATACAAACCATGAGACCAAATCCATGATTGTCTTTGGTCTAAGAGAAAGAGATGGTCAAATGACCATCCTTTAAAAAAAATTTGTCATTATTAATAAAATTATTGTATTACCCAGAAATTATGTTCAGTGAGCATTTTAAATCACCACATAGCTCTTAGGAGTTACATGTATCATTTTTCCATAGAGGAATGTAGGCAGTTTAGTCTTTATTGAGTTCCTTATGTTGTCTTTCATGTTTACCTCTTTATACTTCTCTTAAGTCTTGTATTTGAAAGCCAGATTTTCTACTCATCTTTGGTCTTTTCATCAGGAATGCTTGAAAGTCTTCTATTTCATTAAATATACATTTATTCCCCTGTAGGGTTATACACAGTTTTTCTGTGTAGGTTATTTTTTGTTGTAATCCTACTTTCTTTGCCTTCTGGAATATCATATTCAAAGCCCTCCACTCCTTTAACAGGGTAGTTGCTAAATCATGTGTTATGTTGACAGTATTTAAATTGTTTCTTTCTAGTTGCTTGCAATGTTTTCTCCTTGATCTGCAAGCTCTAGAATTGGGCTATAATATTCCTGATATTTTCATTTTGTGAGATGATTGGTAGATTCTTTTAATTTCCATTTTTCCTTCTGTTTCTAAGATATTGGGGCAGTTTTACTTTATAATTTCTTGGTTTTTGATGTGTAGGCTCTTTCTTTGATCATGGTTTTCAGATAGTCCAAAATTCTTAAATTATCTCTCCCAAATATATTTTCCAGATCAGTTGTTTTTCCAATAAGAAAGTTCATATTTTCTTCATTCTTTTTATTCCTTTGGCTTTGTATTATTGTTTCTTGGTATCTCATGGAGTCAATAGCTTCCACTGCCCAATTCTAATTTTTAAGGAATTATTTTCTTCTGTGAGATATCATATTTCTTTTTCCATTTGACCACTTCTGCTTCTGGGGCCCCACTCCAGTGACACAGACATCTCCTTCTGACCCCTTAAATTGTCTTGGGCTGGAAAAATGTCTCCTCCTTACCTTTCGATGGCTCTATTGCTCTGGAATTTGATTTGAGGTTATATTTTAAAGTTGTTTGGAGGGGAATATTGGGAGAGCTTGACTGCTTCCTCTACTCCACCATCTTAGCTCTGTCCCCAAAAGTCCAAAAATAATTATTCTTAATTTTATGGTGATAAAATCTTCATGTTTGTTTCTGTATCTTTTTAAATCTTATTTTCTTCATATTTATCTGAGTTTTGTTGCTTCTGTTGTTATGGCATATAGTTGGTATCAATGTGTATATTCTAGATTTGTTTCTGCTTTCTTCATTCTGCTTCTCTTTCTTTTAGTTTCCCTATATCTCTTTTTTTTTTTTGCTTTTTTTGGAGGGCAATTGGGGTTAAATAACTTGCCCAAGGTTACACAGCTAGGTTTTATTTTTTGTTTGTGTGTGTTAAGTGTCTGAGGCCTGATCTGAACTCAGGTCCTTCTGACTCCAGGGCCGGCGCTCTACTTACTGCGCCACTTCGTTGCCCCCATCTCTTTCTTTTCTTCATATTTGCTATTTAAGACAGTATAATAGCTCATAATATTCCTAAGCCACAATTTGGCCAGGCATTTCCTAATGTTTCAGCGCATATATTGCTTTCAATTTGTTTGGTCTTTTTTTTTTTTTTTTTTGCTTTACAAATAGAGCTACTTGAGTTGTTTCTTTGACAGGTCTTTTTTTCTGTCAACAATGTCCTTAGAGTAGAGCTCCAAGTAGTAAGACTGTTAGACCAAATGTCAGAGAAAATAGTTTTATACTTTTTTATTTATGCAATTTCCCTTCTAAAGAGATAGTGTAATAATTATATAAGCCCAAATATTCATGGGCTTAAAAAGTCAGAAGATCAGGAATTTCAATGCTTTGAAGGCTTCATCCACTTGGTTTCTTCTGCATAGATAGTTAGACCGAATTCTTCTGTGTGGTTATCTATGTCATTTTGGAGACTCTGAAGTATTCTTGTATTTGATATAATCAATACAAAACTATGTGAAAATAGGAGCATCTGGAGGACATCTATAAGGAATCCCAATTTCATTGGAATTCTGTGCTGAATATTATTACAACAGCAAGTATCTTTGGTGAGGATACATCTTCCTATTTTATTGATATTTATATTAATATTCAAAGATTTGTCCATTATTGCATCTTTCATTATCTAAGTTATCTCTGTTGTATTTTTCAAGGAATCTTGCATAATATTTACATGCCGATGTTTAAATTTATACGGTGTCAAAAATGAGGTTCACCTTTGAAAATCAAAATGAAAATGAATAGTGTCATTTTGTTTTACTAATAAAAGTGTCGGTGTTGGTGGGTTGTTATTGTTTTGTCTACAAACACCAGTGAAGTGTTTTTCCTGCACCCTTTATATGTCTATAAAGTGTGCCATTCTGTAGAATTTATTTGAAAAAGTTTGCCCTTCTCTTCTCATTTTAATCAAAGATTCCTAATATATGTGGATAGACTATTCTCATAAATATTTTAGAGATGAAATAGTAAGAAAATAGTTTGGGAATTATTGTCATTTTATCAACCACTTTTTTCAGAAGTAAAATTTCCATATTGTTAAAAAAAAATAATTTTAGTATCCTGGTAGCTCAACTGCCATTAATATGTGCTATATTTTGTCATAGAAAACTCAACATATCTTTTTCTATTTTTCTCCTTTTTCTGTTTCCTTCCAGTTTCACTCTAAAATGTTCTCAGAATAACCAACTTAAGAGGGTCTCACACTAAACTGTTGCTCAACATTTTTTCTCATCTCCACCACTTTTCACTGTTTCATAAGGCAAATATGCTTATAGTCTTCCACCATCATCCTCCAAAAGATTTTACAAATTAATTTGTGTTCTAAATCAGCATCTCTCCATTTGAGAATGAGATCAGTTCAGTAAAGTGTTTTTAAGAGTTTTTCACTTCCTTATCTTAGAGATTAATTTTCTATAGCAAATGATGGTAGCCTATGCTGATGTCTATTTTTTTTTTCATTTTTATGGTTAATTCCTCATTTAAAAATGGCTAGATGGAGCCATTTTAACTACACACACTGTCTTTTATAATTTTTGCTCTAATATGGTTTTTTTGCTTTTTTTTTGGAGGGGGGAAGATAAGGCAATTGGGGTTAAATGACTTGTCCAAGGTCACAAGACTAGTTTTTGTGTTGTGTCTGAGACTAGATTTGAACTCAGGTCCTTCTGATTCCAGGGCTGGTGCTCTATTGACTGCACCACCTAGCTGCACCTCTAATATCTTTTTATATGTATTACATACCTATACATTTAATATAGATATTCCTTCATTTTGTGTAGCATCTTTTAGTATATGAAAATGTTCTTTTATTTCTTTTCATATTTTATTTTGGATTTGAGAGTATCTGATATCAATAGTGCCATTTATTAATTTTTTTTTAGAATTTGGAAGCAACATGGTAAATTACAGATTATGTTTCCATTTTGAATCTATGTAATTTTTTTCTGGGAAAAGTACATTTTTGTCGGCACCATGATTTTGAATTACATTTTAAAGACTATTCTGTGACTATTGGTGAGTTTAGTTAAACATAATAATGTGGTTAGTGTTATAATGATTAGACTTTACTCAGACTTTCAGAAGAGAATACATGCTTTCTTATTGTTTCTATTATTAACCTAACCTTTAAAAAAAAACCTCTCTAAATTAAGTTCCTGTCATATTAATAACACATGTATGTTTCTTTAAATGGAATTTCCTCTTTATAAATGACAGGAGCTTTGACTTGAAACTTCTTTTTCCCTAACTTTTCCTCTTTTCTTCTGGGAAAAGAAGCTCACCTTGCCACCTTTTCTCCCTCTGTTTTCTTTAGTATGCTTTTGAAACATTTGTCAATTTAGCCAGTATACATGGTGATAACATGGCACAATCGATAAAGTGCCAGGCCTGCAGTCAGAAAGACATTTTCTTGAGTTCAAATCTGGCTTTGGACACTTCTTAGCTGTGTGACTCTGGGAAAGTCACTTAACCCTGTTTGCCTTAATTTCCTCATCTGTAAAATGAACTGGAAAAGGAAATGGCAAACCACTCCATTAACTCTGCCAAGAAAACCCCAAATGTATTCATGAAGAGTCAGACATGACTGAAAAATTACTGAATGACAACAACATACATGAACAAATGAAGAAATATTTGTGAAGTGCTTACCATCAGTTAAGCACTATGCTAAAAACAGGATACAAATAAAAAAATCAAGATAGAATCTATTCTCAAAGAGCTCACTTTCTAATTGGTGGTGAAAATACACAAAAGACATTCAGCCTCAGAGTAGATGGAAAGGCCCAGAAGGCTGCAGTACTCACCCATGGCTGTTTATTTTTTTATTTTTAAAATTTCACTAATTTATTTATTTTAGTTTTCAACATTCATTTCCATGAAATTTTGAGTTCGAAATTTTCTCCCTATCTCTCTCCTATTCTCCTACCCCAAGATAGCAAGCATAATGATGATCACTTCCCCTAGTCTTCCCTCTCTTCTATCTTCCTATTCCATCCTTTCCCCCCTTTCCCCTAACTTTCTTGTAGGGCAAGATAGATTTCTATACCTCATTGCCTGTATATCTTATTTCCTGGTTGCATGCAGAAACATTTTTTTTTAACATTTGCTTTTAAAACTTTGAGTTCCAGATTTTTTTCCCTTCTTCCCTCCTCACTCACCCCCACTGGGAAGACAAGCAATTCGATGTAGGTTATACATGTGTAGCAATGCAAAACATTTCCATAGTAGTCATATTGTGAAAAACTAACTATATTTCCCTCTATTCTATCCCATGCCCCCCTATTTATTCTATTTTCTCCTTTGACCCTGTCCCTTTTCAAAAGTGTTTGCTTCTGACTACCTCTTCCATCTGCCCTTCCTTCTATCATCACCCCCTTATGCCCTTCTCCCCTACTTTCCTGTAGGATAAGATACCCAATTGAGTGTTTATGTTATTCCCTCCTTAAGCTAAATCCAATGAGAGTAAGGTTGACTCATTCCCTTTCACCTTCCTGCTCTTCCCCTCCATTGTAACAGCTTTCTCTTGCCTCTTTTATGTGACATGATTTGTCCTATTCTATCTCTCCTTTTCTCCTTCTCTCAATATATTTCTCTCTCACCTCTTAATTTTATTTTTTAGATATCATCCCTTCATATTCAACTAACCCTGTGCCCTCTGTCTATGTACATATACACACATACACACACATATATATGTTTGTATATATATATATATATGTGTGTGTGTGTGTGTGTGTGTGTGTGTGTATATATGTATGTATGTATGTATTCCCTTCAACTGTCCTAATACTTAAAAAAGTCTCATGAGTTACAAATGTTGTCTTTCCATGTAGGAGTATAAACAGATAAACTTTAATAAGCCCCTTATGATTTCTCTTACTTTTTCATGCTTCTTTTGATTCTTGTGTTTGAAAGTCAGATTTTATGTTCAGTTCTGGTCTTTTCATGAAGAATGCTTGAAAGTCCTCTATTTCATTGAATGACCAAGTATTATACTCAGTTTTGCTGGGTAGGTGATTGTTGGTTTTCAATGGTTTTTCCCATGAGATATTTCACATTGCCTTCTATTCTTTCAATTGTTTGGTTCTGTTTAACAGCATCTTGATTTCTCATAAAGTCACTAGCTTCCATTTGCTCCAGTCTAACTCTGAAGGAATGAATCTCCTCAGTGAGCTTTTGAGATTCTTTTTCCATCTGGCAGATTGGGGTTTTTAAGGCATTCTTCTCCTCATTGCCCTTTTGAGTCTCTTTTGCCATTTGAGTTAAGTCTATTTTTTAAGGTGTTATTTTCCTCAGTCAGGCTGTTGACTCTCATTTCATACTTTTCCTGCATCCTTCTCATTTCTCTTCACAATTTTTCCTCCATTTCTCTTATTTGGTTTTTAAAATCCTTCTTAAGGTCCTCTATGGCCTGTAACCTGCTCATATTTTCATTTGGGGCTTTTGGTGTAGGAGTTCTGACCTCACAGACCTCCTCCTGTTCCATGCTTCGATCCTCTTTGCCCCCAAAATAGGAGTCTAATGTTGCATTTTTCTGTTTAGTTTGTTTCCTTTGCTTAGGCACGTTGCCACTTAATTACTTGACTTTTGGGCTTGTTGCCACAGTAGGACTCTGCCACCAGACAGGGGAGCTTCCATCCCAAAGGTTGGGGTCTTCACAACTTCCGGAGGTATTAGTTGGGTGGTCTCTATAAAGCCTCCATATGCTCTGGCAAGCTTGATACCCACCCCAGACCTCCACCCCAGACCACAATCCAGATCCAAACAGGTCAAAGCAAGAGTGATTAACTCCCAGACTGATTGCTGGATCTCCCTACAGTTCGCAGACCAGGAGCTGAAGCTGCCACTGAAGCTGCAAAATGGTTTCTGTGTCTTGGTTCCTCAGCTGCTTCTTGCCCCCAGGGGAGGAAGCCGACATGTTCCCCAAATACTGGTCCCAAAATCCATAGGGCATTAACCTCTCATTCTGTCCTAGGCATATCTGTGTTGATAATTCTGGAATTGCCATAGCTGCTGGTGTTCTGGGGTCCCTCCAGCCGGCTGCTGGCCTGGGGCTAAAACCTCAGCTCATGTGGGCCTGGGGTTGGCTCCCAGAGCATTGCGCTCGGCTCCCAGAGCATTGCACTGTGCTTCGCTAGCCGCTCCCTGCAGGGCTGATGGGCTGTCCTCAGTGAGAGGTTAGCTTCTCTGTGTCGTTTTGTGGGTGCTGGAGCTCCAGAAGTTGTTCAGAGTCCACCTTTTACATTGTTTGGAAGCAGTGGGGGGGGAGCACCTTGGAAGTGCTGTTTCTACTCTTCCACCTTGGCTCCTCCCCTGTGATTGTTGGTTTTAATCCTAGCTCCTTTGACCTCTGGAATATCATGTTCCATGTCCTTCAGTCCCTTAGTGCAGAAGCTGCCAGATCTTGTGTTATCCTGATTGTGTTTCCACAATACTCCAATTGTTTCTTCCTAACTGCTTGTAATATTTTCTCCTGGAACTCTGGAATTTAGCTATGATATTCCTTGGAGTTTTCTTTTTGGGATCTTTTTCAAGACTCTATCAGTGGATTCTTTAAATTTCTATTTTGCCCTCTGGTTCTAGAATATCAGGGCAGTTTTCCTTGATAATTTCTTGAAAGATGATGTCTAGGCTCTTTTTTTGATCATGACTTTCAGGTAATCCAAAAATTTTTAAATATTCTCTCCTAGATCTAATTTCTAGGTCAGTTGTTTTTCCAATAAGATATTTTACATTGTCTTCTATTTTTTCATTCTTTTGGATCTGTTTTATAATATCTTGATTTCTTATGATGTCATTAGCTTCCATTTGCTCCATTACAATTCTGAAGGAATTCTTTTCTTTAGTGAGCTTTTGGTCTTCCTTTTCTATTTGGCCAATTCAGCTTTTTAAGGCATTCTTCTCCTTATAGGCTTTTTGGACCTCTTTTGCCATTTGAGTTAGCCTATTTTTTGAGGTGTTATTTTTTCAATACTTTTGGGGTCTCTTTTAGCAAGCTGTTGACTTGTTTGTCATGATTTTCTTACATCACTCTTTTTTGTCTTCCCATTTTTCCTCTACTTCTCCTACTTGATTTTTAAAATCCCTCTTGAGCTCCTCCATTACCTGCACCCAATTCATATTTTTGGAGGGCTTTGATGCAGGAGTTTTGACTTTGTTGTCTTCTTCTCGTCCTATTTTGATCTTCTTTGTCAAAAGAAGGATTCTATAGTCTGATTTCTATTCCTCTGTTTGCTTCTTTTCCCAGGCAATTAATTGACTTTTGAGGTGTTTGTTGTGGTTTTTTTTTTTTTTTCTGCTTCCAGAGCGGAGAGTGCTTGGTCCCAAATTTCTGCAGTTTTGCACAGCTGTTGTCAGAGCTACTTCTAGGCACCTGCCTCAGAACTGTAAGGAGGATTCCCTCTCCACAGCCTCCACAAGCTCTGCCATGCCAGAGCTCCTCACCCCAGGACCTCCACCCAAGACTGTGACCCAGATCCAAGCAGGACAAAGCAAGAAAATCCTACCTCAGTGCCAGCAAAGAGATTCCTGCAATTGTCCTCTGATCAGCCACTTGGTCCCCCCACCATCTGTGGTCCTGGAGCTTTGGAAGCAGCCACTGCCATTTCCACTACCCCAGAGTCAGGGTTTGTACTGTGCTCTTCTCTCATCCAGGTGCAACAGAGTTTTACCACTGACCTTTTTCTTCCCCTTTGGAATTTATGGGTTGAAAAGTCTGGAAACTGCCACATCTGCCAGTGATTCAGTCCCCTGAGGTCTGCTCTGACTGGTCTGTGCCACCAGTCTGTGCCAGCCCATGTGGGATTGTACTCTGTTCCCAACTTGATGCAACAGACTCTTCCTTTTGGCTTGCCAGGGTGACTTCAGCTGGAGATGTCTTTCACTCTGTCATTTTATATGTTCTGTAGCTCTAAAATTGAATCATTTTTTTACAGGTATTGGAGGTGATGGGGGCATGAGCTCAAGTAAGTTCCTGCTTTTACTCTGCCATCTTGGCTCCACCCTTGTTTGGTTTATTTTTTTAAAGAAATATTTTGTGAGGGGGCGGCTAGGTGGCATAGTGAGTAGAGTGTAGGCCCTGGAGTCAGAAGGACCTGAGTTCGTATCTGGCCTCAGACACTTAACACACACAAACAAAAACCTAGCCGTGTGACCTTTGGCAAATTACTTAACCCCAATTGCCCTCCAAAAAGCAAAAAAAAAAAAATTGTGAATAATGGGTTTATCTTGATTTGAGAAGTAGGAATAAAGTAGATATTGTGTTAAATGTTTATCTTTTAACTGGGGGGGCTTGCCTTTGATACTAAGACTGTAGAGAAGTGTATGTCTTTACAAACCTATCAAAGTTCATTTGCTTCTCAACTAATTCTTTTTTAATAGAAAATTATTTTTTCTAATTATACTTAAAGACAGTTTTTAATGTTCATTTTAAAAAAACTTTAAGTTCCAATTTTTTCCCTTTCTCTCCTCCCCTCTTCATAAAAGAGTAAGCAATTTGATATAGGTTGTATTTGTTCAGTCATGTAAAACATATTTCCACATTAGTCATGTTGTGAAAGAAGAAACAAACTAAAAGGGAGAAAAAGCATACTCACAAAAAATAAAGTTAAAATAGTATGCTTCAATATGCAGTTAGACTCCATCACTTTTTTCTCTGGATATGGATACCATTTTCTATCATGAGTCCTTTGGAAGTGTCTTGGATTGTTGTATTGCTGAGAAGATCCAAGTCATTTATAGATGATCATCACACAATGTTGCTGTTACTATGTACAATATTCTCCTGGTTTTGTTCATTTCACTTTTCATCAGTTCACATAAGTCTTTCCAGGTTTCTCTGAAATCTGCCCGCTCATCATTTCTTATTGCAGAATAGTATTCCATTACATTCATTTACCACATCTTGTTCAGCCATTCCCCAATTTATGGACATCCTCTCAACTTCCAATTCTTTGCCACCACAAAACCCCTCAGCTATTATAAATTGTTTGTGCATGTATGTTCTTTTTCCTTTTTAATGAGCTCTTTGGCATATAGACATAGTAGTGGTACTGCCAGATCAAAATTTAAGCACAGTTTGGTTGCTCTTTGGGCATATCAACTGCCGTTTCTTTACTTCAAACATAATACTGGATTTTACTGGGGAGATGATTCTGGGGGTTGGCTCTTGCTTCTTAATTTTCTATATGATGAATTTCATTTCCTCACATCATGTCTCATCTTCCATGAAAATTTCATGGTAATCCTGATTATTGTTCCTTAATAAATTGTTGCTATATTTCTACTGAGAGCTTGTGCTAATTTTTTTGCAAGTCAAAATTTCCTTTTTGGAATTTAGCCATAATGTATCAAGGTATATTGAATCTTGGGTCTTCTTTCCTGTAGAAAGTTCCATTTATAATTTATAATTTTTAAATTTTTTTTCTAATTCTAGGGTGTTTTCTTTGATTGTTTCCTGAAATATAATATTCATAATCTTTTATTTTTCTAAATTTTCTGGGATGTCAGTGATTTTTTAAAATTAAATTTTATGTTTATTTTTAGTTTATCAATCAATAATTATTAATCATTTATTATTTAACATTTTGATGGTAAATAGAGGTGGAAAAAAGAGGGAAGCATTGTAAATTTTAAACAGACAATAGAGTATTAACAATGACACAAAAGAATGAAAATCACTGGCCCAGTTGTTCAAGTGGCCAGGTATCCCAGGAAAGATGACTGGAAAAATCATTGAGTGTCACTCCACTGCTGGAGGGTGGGTGAGGTTGGTATAGAATAGACCTTCCCTTAATTCTCTGTAAACCTTTAGACTGCTATCCTCCAAAGGCTTATAGAATCCCAATCTCCAACTTTCAGTTTAGGCCTATGATATTTTAAGAAAATAGATGATATCACCCCTGAATCATACTGTTCATAATAACATAGGGTTTTGTTACCTTGGCAACCTTTCCTAGATTTCTAATCCCTCTCAAAGGATCTGAGGGATTGGATCTCAGATAAGATGGCTTATCTCCACTGCAGCAGAAAGACACCAACTACTGTTAGCTTTATTCTGCTGATAAGGATGTATTTACTTTGTGCCCTCAAAGAGCAAAACAGATTTAAAGGAAAGGTATGAGTGCATTCTGCATACAATTTGCTGACTAATCTTCCTAAAATAGCATTTTTATCACATCTCCTCTGTGATCAGAAACTTTCAATGGCTCCCTATCTCCTACCATATCAAGTTTAAATTCCTCTGACTAAGTTGATTTTTTAAAACTTATTTTTATCCTTGACCTAACCAACACCAAATAAAATGGGCATTAGTGTGTGTGGGTGCATGCATGCCTGAATGTGTTAGAATAGAAAAAAAGGATTGTACATGAAACTGTAGTTCTCTATTATATAGAGTTTGCTTTCCTTTTTAATGGTATAGTAAGTACAACCTTCAGCTGTGGAAGCTGCTCTTCTTGTCTATTTCTCTGCCTATATTTCAAGGACCTCACCATCTGGGTTTACCCTACTCATTAACCTTTTGTCCCACTGCTTCTCAATATACTCTCCCCTCTAATGTGATAGTCTCACTGAACCATGAATACACCATAGTTTGTTCCTGTTGTTCCATATCAGCTAGATTGCCTTTCATTCACTCCTCCACTTATCTATATTCTATCTACCTTTTAAGATTCAACTCATCCTTGGATCTTTCCCTGACCACTGTTAGTCATGCATCTCCTTCTTTCCTGAAATCCTACAGTATTTAAAGTCCATATCACTTGACTTAGAACTTGCATATAGTCTTATGTGTTTCATCATTGTTTTGGAGGTAGCATTTTTCACTCCATAAATAAACTATAAGTGCTCTGAGGGCAAGGACCATGAATCATGTTTCTCTAGTCCTCCATTGTATATGACAAATGTAGCTTCAACCTCATAATAGATTTCAAAGATACATTTGGACTGACTGATTGATTTGTACCAAAACACTGTTTTTTATTTTCAGACTCTTTAATTTTAGATAAATCTGTTTTGACTCTGATAAAAAATTGTATTGCTTTAGTATATCATACTAATGAATGCCAGAATTTTAGAGAGTGCTTTGACTTACTGTAAGGCATATACAAATGTCTATGAGGATCATCCTATCTAGAATGGCCATGAATAACACTTGACATATGACCAGTTAATAACAATCTTTGGAATACTCTGAAAAAAATTTAATTAGGTTTTAGTGGAGTTTAAAATTTTTAATTTGACATAAAGTCTACCCTAGTTCCTTGTATTATATATGATCTCAAAGGTAACTGTATTCTTTGAGTTTCCATAAGCAAACTGGGGCCCAAATAGGCCAGTCTTAATGTAACTATACCTGGTAATAATCAATTAGCAAACATTTAATAAGTACCTACTATGCGCCAGCCATTGGGAATTTTTTTCTGAATTCCCAAAATACTAGTGCCCTCTCTCCCTAAAAACAACAATAAGATAATCCCTGCTCTCAGGAAACTCATATTCTATCATGTGAGATGATATGGACACAAATAAGTTTATTCAAAAAAAATTCCAAGGAATTTTTTGGGGAAGGGTGGAGAGAAGGTAATAGCAATTGGGTAGATGAGAGATAAGAAACGACCTCATGTAAGAGATGGCACTTTAACTGAATTTTGAAGGGAGAGGGGGATTCTAAGAGGCAGAAGTGAGGAGGAGATGCCTTCCAGGTATGGGGTGGAAGTAGATGGAGGGTCAACCAGGCCAAAAGCTCTGAGAGGACAGGTGAAATGTGAGGAACAGCAAGAAGTCTAGATCTGACCATGTCACTCCACAAATTAACAAATTTTAGTAGCTCCCTATTACCTCTGGCATAAAATGTCAACTTCTCTGTTTATCTGCCAAAGACCTTCTCAATCTGACCAAAACTTTCCAGTCTCATTAATACATTACTCTCCTTCTTTTATCCCATGATCTAGCCAAACTACACTTTTCTTTGTTCCTCACACATGGCATGTGATCTTTTTCTCTGTGGCTTTGCACTGGCTATTCTTCATACCTGGAACTCATTCCCTTTTCATCTTTGTTTTAGAAAATTCCTTATTTCCTTCTAGATTTAGCTCAAGGGCTGCCCTCTACATAAAGTTTTTTTCTGGATCCCCAAAATACTAGTGCCCTCTCTCCCTATATTTCCTTATATTACTTATTCTGTCAGTCAATCAACAAGCATTTATGAAGCACCTACTACATTCTAGACTGTGTTAATGCTATGGATACAAAGACAAAAAACAAATAAACCCCCATACCTACTCTCAAAGAGTATATATTCTATCAGGAGAGCTGTGTTTACTTATACATGTACATGCCATCTCCTCAGATAGTATGCAAATTCCTCAAGTGTTTTTATTTTTGCCTTTGTTTAATCTCTAGCAGTCTTTTGCCTTGGCATGAATCCAAGATATGATGGAGAATATCATAAGGCTTACCAAAATAGATCACACTTACCCATAAGTGTTGATTTATATGAGCCAAAAAAGTATTTCCAAAAGAAATCTAAAAAGCATTGCCAAGATTTTTTGGGGGGAAACGGGGAAGAGGGAAGGGATCAAGCATTTATTAAGCAGCTACTATGTGCCAGGAACTGTGCTAAATGCTTTACAAACATTACCTCATTTGATCCTTAAGACAACTTTGGGAGGTAGGTGCTATTATTATCCACATTTTAAAGTTGAGGAAACTGGGAAGCAGAGCCAAGATGGTGGAAAAAAGGCAGTGACTTGCCTGAGCTTTCCCCAAAACCCCAAACATCTTTAAATAATGCCATAAAACAATTCTTGAAGGAGCAGAACCCACAAAAGGATGGAGTAAAATAATTTTCCATTCGAAGACTACTTAGAAGATCTACAGGAAAGGTCTGTGACAGTCGGTGAGAGTGGAGCACAGTCCAATTCAAGCTGTGCCAGCACAGACCCAGCACCGGCAAACCAGGAGCAGGCCTTGGGAACCACTGAATCAACAGCAGCAGCTGCTGCTTCCAGAGCTATCAGCCCATAGACAGTAAGGAGGTCAAACAATTTAAGTGGGATCGGAAGATTACAGGAGTCTAGGCTGTCACTGGGGGCAGGACTTAGTTGCTTTGCTCATACTCAGATTTGGGTTGCAGTCCTGGGTGGCAGTCCCAGGGTGAGAAAGACCACTGTCACTCCAGAGCTTACAACCACAGTGGAGCAGTTACCCTCCTCAGAGTCCCGGGGCAGAAAAGAGTGCTTCTGGTCATCCACAGAATAGAGAACAGGCCAAGAGAGTAGTAAACACACCTCTCCTTAGGTCATACCACCTTAGAGAAACAGAAAACTTACAGGTCCTTTGAAGTAGCTCTGAAAACAACCACATAAAACCCCAAAAGCTTGGGACAGTGTGCCCTCCACTCTGGAAGTAGAGCCCCACTTTAACAAAGAGTTAAAAGTCAAGAAATAGACTGGAAAATGAGCAAACAAAAGAAAAATCTGACCTTAGAAAGTATGTGACAAGGAAGATGAAAACACATACTCAGAAGAAGATAACAAAGTCAAAGTTCTAACATCCAAAGCCTCCAAGAAAATATGATTTAGTCTCAGGTCATGGAAGGGCTCAAATAGGATTTTGAAAATCAAGTAAGTGGGGTAGAAGAAAAATTGGGAAAAGAAATGAGAGTGGTACAAGAAAATCATTAAAAAAGAGTAAACAACTTACTAAAGGAGACACAAAAAATTATTGAAAAAATAACGCCCTAAAAACAGATGAAATCAAATGGTCTCACTAATGAAAATTATTCCTGAGTTTCCTTATTCCTTAATATTAATTACCCCCCCAAATTAAAATTGAGCAAATGGAAGCTAATTACTTTGTGAGAAATCAAGACATAATAAGACAAAACTAAAAGAATGAAAAAAAGAGATAACATGAAATATCTCATTGGAAAAACAACTGATCTGGAAAATAGATCCAGGAGAGATAATATAAAATTTTTGAACCACCTAAAAGACATGATCAAAAAGAGCCTACACATCATCTTTCATCTTTCAAGAAATCATCAAGGATAACTGTCCTGATATTCTAAAAGCAGAGGATAAAATAGAAATTGAAATGATCACTTACTGAAAGAGATCCCAAAATCAAAACACCCAGGAATAGTATAGCCAAATTCCAGACTTCTCAGATCAAAGAGAAAATATTGCAAGCAGTCATAAAGAAACAATTCAAGTATTGTGGAGCCATAGTAAAGATAATACAAGATTTAGCAGCTTCTACATTAAAGGATTGGGGGGTTTAGAATATGATATTCTGGACGGCAAAGGAGTCAGGATTACAACCAGGAACCACCTACCCAGCAAAACTGAGTATGATCCTTTAGGGGAAAAGATGGATATCCAATGAAATAGAGGACTTTCAATCACTCTTGATGAAAAGACCAGAGCTAAATAAAATTTTGACTTTCAAAAACAATACTCAAGAGAAGCATAAAAAGGTAAACAGGAAAGGTAGATCATAAGGGACTTAATAAGGTTAAACTGTTATATTCCTACATGGGAAGATGATACTTGTAACTCATAAAAACTTTCTCATTGTTAGGATAGTTAGAAGTATATTTAGAAAGAGGGCACAGATGTGAGATGAATATGAAAGGATGATATCTAAAAAAATAAAATTAAGAGGTGAGAAAGAGGAATGCACTGGGAGAAAGGAAAAGGGAGGGATAGAATGGGGGTAAATTATCTCACATAAAAGAGGTAAGAAAAACTTTCAGTGGATGGGAAGATGGGGAAGATGGAGGGGAGGGGGAATGAGTGAACCTTACTCTCATCACAATTGGCTCAAAGAGGCAAGAACATATATACTCAATTGGGTATAGAAATCTATCTTACTCTACAGGAAAGTAGGAGGGGAAGGGCATAAGAAAAAGGGGATGTTGGGGCAGCTAGGTGGTGCAGTGAATAGAGCACCAGCCCTGGAATCAAGAGGACCTGGGTTTGGATCTGGCCTCAGACCCTTACCACAAAAACTAGCTGTGTGACCTTGGGCAAGTCACTTAACCCCAATTGTCCTCAAAAAAAAAAGAAAGAAAAAAGGGGATGTGATAGAAGGGAGGGCATATTGGGGAGAAAGCGTAGTCAGAAATAAAACACTTTTGAGGAGAGACATGGTGAAAGGAGAGAGAATAGAATAAGCAGGGGGGATAAGATATAGGGAAATACATTTAGCAATCATAACTATGAAAAAATTTTGAAGCAAGTTTCTCTGATAAAGGCCTCCTTTCTCAAATATATAGAGAACTGAGTCAAATTTATAAACATTGGGTCCATTTCCCAATCAATAAATGATGAAGAGATAAAAACAGTTTTCAGATGCTGTCTGTGTCCATATGAAAAAATACTCACACTGTCACTTGGAAATTGAAACAATTCTGAGGTACAACCTCATACCTATTAGACTGGTTAATAGGACAGAGAAAGAACATGACAAATGTTGGAGGAGATGTGAGAAAAATGAGACATTAATGCATTGTTGGTGGAGTTGTGAATTGGTTCAACCTTTCTTTAGAGAAATTTGGAACTATGATCAAAGGGCTATAAAATCATGCATATCCTTTGACCTAGCAGTGCCACTACTAGGTTTGAATGCAAAAAGGGGACTTTTAAAAGAGGAAAGGACCTATATGTACAGACCTATTTATAGCAGCTCTTTTCTAGTAACATGGGATTGGAAACTCAGAGGATTCCCATCAATTGGGGAATGACTGAATAAATTGTGCTATGTGATTGTGGTAGAATGGTATTGTGTTACAAGAAATGATGAGCAGGGGTCAGCTAGGTGGCGCAGTGAGTAAGAGCACTGGCTCTGGAATCGGGAGGACCCAGGATCGGTTCCAGCCTCAGAAAATTAACACCCACACATAAATAACTAGCTGTGTAACCTTGAGCAAGTTACTTAACCCCAATTGCTTAAAAAAAGAAAGAAAGAAATGATGAGCAGGATGCTCTTAGAAAAACCTGGAAAGACTTACATGAGCTGATGCAAAGTGAAATGTACTGTGTACAAAGTAACAGCAATATTATAAGATGATCAGCTGTGAATGACTTAGCTATTCTCAGCAACACAATAATCCAAAACAATTTTCAAGGACTTATGGCGAAAAATACTATCTATTCCTAGGCAAAGAACTAACAGTATCTGAATGAGGATTGAAGCATGCTTTTTTTAAAACTTTATTTTTCTTGAGATTTTTTTGGGGGGCGGGGGAGAGGTTCCATAGTTTCTTTCATGACATGACTAACATGGAAATATTTTTTGCATGACTACACATGTATGGCCTATATCTAATTACCTGTCTTCTCAATAAGGGGGAGGGGTGGGAAGGGAGGAAGGGAGGGAATTTGGAAATCAAAGTTCTACAAACAAATGTTAAAATTGATTTATATGTGATTATGGAAAAAATAAAATACTAAATAAATTTTTTAAAAATAAAATTGAAGAAACTGAGGCAGGAATTCCTGATATTAAGTGACTTACCCAGGGTCACATAGCTACTAAGTGTCTGAGACCAGTTTAAAACTTGGGTCTTCCTGACTCTACTTTTGGCTCTCTATCTACTGTGCTACCTAGTTGCAAACAAAACAAAACAAAAAAACCTGGGCAATGGGGCGGCTAGATGGCGCAGTGAGTAGAGAGTCAGCCCTCGAGTCAGAAGGACCTGAGTTCAGATCCAACCTCAGACACTTAATGCACACACAAAAACCTAGTCGTGTGACCTTGGGCAAGTTACTTAACCCCAATTGCCCTCCAAAAAGCAAAAAAACAAAAACAAAACCAAACCTGGGCAAAACATTGAAGATCATAGGGGCTTAGATAATATTTTTTTTTTTTACCACTGTTGGCTATGGAAGACAAGAGATACAGATGAGAAAGGGGAAGTAACAGTTGATGAAGAAGGTGATGTCTAAGAATGCAATTTCTGGACCATAACTTAAAATATAAAATGGTTGACTCCTGGTCAGGGATGAAGGACACCTAACAAGAGTTTGTAAAAGTGTGTTTACCTGGGATCTTTGAAATCTAATCAAACGCTCTTAAACTGACAGGAAAGGAGGAGTGTGAAAACTTCCTAACATATGGATCACAGAGAGAGTAGTTGTGGCCATGTGAAGAAGAATAACAGTTAAAACACCTAGTAGTTCACAAGAGACAAAATCCAAGAAAGCCTATAATAAAACAAATGGCCTCAAATACCTATGTTATTGTTGTTCAGTTGTTTCAGTTGTATCTGACTCTTCATGACCCTATTTAGTGTTTTCTTGGCAAAGATACTGGAGTAGTTTGCCATTTTCTTCTCTGGCTCCTTCTAAAAAGAAGAAAACTGAGACCAGTAGCATTGTTGTTTTCCCAGAGTCACACAGCAAATATCTGAGGCTGGATTTGAACTCAGGTCTTCATTACTGTAGGATTGGCCCTCTATCTACTAGACCACCTAGATAAGCTAAATACCTTTACAAATAAACAAATAATAGACAACAAGCAAGATTAACTAGAAGTCTTAATGAAAGGAGGCTAAGGTGATCTCACAGGTATAACTGAGATTTGTCAGCATGGTACCCATATGCTATAGAATGTGCATCTGGAAGAGTATACTTTATTAAAAGGAAACAAAAAAGGGTGGAGTAACATTATCTATTAATTGTTTCCTTTTCTTTCCAATATGGTAGGATTAGGAGGGAGAGAAAATAAATTTCTTACATTTTTTAAAATAGAAAGGTAAGGGTGCTACAGATGTGAAATGTTACATTTGTTTTCAGATGAGGTCACTGTATTATTAATTTGCCTTAGCTCTTTTACTTCATTACTAGAGAACTCTCACTAAGCAGCAGTAATCTATAAATGTTTGTAATGTTAAAAACAAAACACATCAATGTAACTTTCTAAGATGGAAGCTATCTTCATGTGATGAAATCTAAGAACTACAAGAGTAAAACAGATTGGAGTGTAAATAGGTAAAGATCAATGGAGGTAGAAACAGAAGGCCCTTACAAGGCAAACCTACTTCTTTCTGATTGATGCTCTAATGTACACACCACAGAGTCTGTCCCAGTGTCTTCTCTCCCCAATCCTTTCATGACATTGTTTTCTCCAATCCTTCTCCTGTAAGAACTGATCCTTCTTGCCAAAGCAATCCTTCTCTGTGTACTACTGATTCCATCTCCTTTTGTTATCACCACCAAATTGTTCTCATATCATCTCCACAGTTTCTATAATCTTCAACATCTCTCATCTACTGGTTCTTTACCTACTGACTAAAATAATAATAAAATATCTCATGCTATTCTTCTATAAAAGACAGAGAGATGAGAGACATGTGATAGTGCAATCGGATGCATTCAGAACTGGTGAATGGACAACTCCCTCCTTCCCCAAATATTAATGGTTCAGTGTCAACAGTGATAGATATCTCTAATGAAGTGCCCTGGAGATCTATGCTTAGCTATCTATTGCTTAACAGTTTTAGCAATGACTTTATAGGGTCCATGATTGTTAAATTTGTTAATAATACAAAGTTGGATGGGATAGTTAACATGCTTGGTTGACAACTGGGTTCCAAAAAGCTCTTGACAGTTTAGATTATTTAGTTAAATCTAATAAGATAAAGCTTTCAGATGCAAAGTATTATATATGGTTCAAAAAAGAATTTCTCAAGTATAGGATAAAGGAAGCTTGGTCAGACAGCAGTTTATCTGGGAAAAAAAGATTTAAGGAGTTTAACAGACTGCAAGCCCAACATAAGTCAACATTATGACGTGGTCTTCAAATAAGCTAATTGAAACATGGATTCAATAGAGTCAAACCTTCCAGGAATATGGAGTGATTATCCGTTGTACTCTGTCCTAGTAAGACCACATCTGGAATATTGTTTTCAGTTCTGGTTGCCACATGTAGGAAAAATATGAAATAAGCTTGAGATCATCCAACAGAAAGCAACTAGAATGATGAAGGATCTGGAGTTCACACCATATAGGATTGTTTGATGGACCAGGGATAATTTATCTTAAAAATAAAAGGCAATGATAGCTGCCTTTGAGTATTTGATGGCTAACATGTGGAAGAGTAATTAGATGTGTTCCGTTCAGCCTCAGAGGGCAGCATTAGGAGCAATTTGTGGAGTTGCAAAGAAGTAAATTCAAGTTTGATATCAGAAAATTTCTGGTAGGTTGCATAGTGGTTGGAGTGCCAGGCCTGGAGTCAGAAAGACCTGAGCTCAAAACCAGCCTCAGACATTTACTAGCTGTGTGACTCTGGGAAAGTCACTTAATCCTGTTTGCCTTAGTTTCTTCATCTATAAAATGAGCTAGAGGAGGAAATGGCAAACCACTCTAGTCTCTTTGCCAAGAAAACGCGAAAAAGGTTTATGAAGAGCTGGACATGACTGAAAACAACAAAACAACAACAGCAAAATTCTGAATTTCTGAAATCGGCTTCTATCTGCCTTCCATTTTTGGTTAGGGCCCTTTTTGTCAATATAACACCAAAAATCTTCTGTAAGGATGAACTAACTTTTCAAGATTTGCTGCATGTATCTTCACAAGAAAGGCCAAGAATGTGACTCAGCACCTAGAGGAGACAATGTTCTCATTCCTTCAATTTAGTTTTATCCCAATGACTTTTCTCGTGCATTAATCTACAAAGTATAAGGGGGGCTGGACAATAGAAGAATGCATCAGTAAGATCAACTGATGAAATTCTCCACCTAGAAGTGACTGAGGACTTGCCTTTCAGTAGTCATGATGATGTTTAACAAGTGCCTTAGAAAGACTTTGCAACACTTGTATATGCGTAGACATCCTGTAACAGTTAAGGAAGCAGAACTGGGAATGCTTTCAAAAAGCTTAGCCTTAGACTCCTTCTCTTCCTTTCTCCGTGGAACTCTGATCTTGGTTTGACTATCTTGCTGATAACATACCACAGTAATAGGTGAATTTATTTATTTGTTTGTTTGTTTGTTTGTTTATTTTTTGCTTTTTGGAGGGCAATTGGGGTTAAGTAACTTGCCCAAGGCCACCCGGCTAGGTTTTTATTTGTGTGTGCGATAAGTGACTGAGGCCAGATCTGAACTCAGGTCCTTCTGACTCCAGGGCTGACGCTCTACTCACTGCGACACCTAGCCACCCTAGTAATAGGTGAATTTAAAGTGAGAGGCCTTGGACCCTCTCCCTCTGAGGTCAACATGTGGCTCCATGAAAATGGGTCTCAGCCCTCTGTCTCAGTATTTGCTATTTGGTTTTATTTTTATTTTTAATTTTTATTTTTTTGCTTTTTTGGAGGGGAGGAGATAGGGTAATTGGGGTTTGCCCAAGGTCACATGGCTAGTTTTTCTGTTAAGTGTCTGAGGCTGGATTTGAACTCAGGTTCTTCTGACACCAGGGCCAGTGCTCTATTCACTGTGCCACCTAACAGCCCCTGCTCTTTGGTTTCAGATGGAGAAATTAAAGGATGTTGCTTTGTAAGTCGCAAAAGGTCAGGAGAGTGAGCTGTTCTAGTGCCCAGGTATCCTTATAGTGAGGTGGTATGGGGGAGAATATCCATTTCCCCCAAGGTGCTGTAGGAAATGTTTATACTTAGTTTCTTGCTATATCTTCTAATCCGTTTGTAAAAACTATTGATGTTAAGGGATAAATTAACTATATTGCTAGCCACTAGCTATCATTGAGGTGGTGGTGGGGTGTTAACCAATGATAGGGAGATAGGTCAACCCTTCAGCATAATGACAGGATAATGTAGCCAGCCTGAACCTGGGAGAGTAAGCTAAAGATATACTTACTACAGGAGAATAAAAGTTTGGAGTTGGAAAATAGAATTCCACACCCTCCAAATTATGTTTGGCAGTCCTTCAACAAAGAGCTCTTACATGGATAATGATCAGGGGGCATGCCAGGACTCAGAGTACAAAATTAGGAGGTATAGAGGATACTTGCCATAAAGTATGATGAAATTTATTATAAAAATCAGTGTACCTGGGAGTTTAGTTCAAAAAGACATGATTGGAGCTCTGCCCCTTGTTCTAAAGAGGTTGGTGCCTAAGGTTAAGAAATTCCTAGATGGATGAGAAAACTCATAGCTCAGACACTGAAGAGTATAAAATGGTTGGTCATTGTATATGGGTAAAATCTGCATATTTTCAAAGAAATTTTTTATATTGGTCCATGACTGAGGTAGCTATTTTATTTAAAAACCTTTTTTTTAAGTCCCTAGATTTTGAACTGAGTCCACTATTCTCGTGGGGAATAAGTGGCTAGGGACTTCAACTGAATCCAGGAACTAGAAATAAACACTCTACAAAATATGTTCAGTGAGATCATGGACACCTGAAAGGGTATAGCCAAGATGATGTGTCTGGCAGAGCAGTGTCACATCTGGCAATCTAGCAGAGCAACACCACCTGAACAACATTCAACAGAAATTACACAAACAGCAGAGATCATGTATCTAAGGGATCATCATATAGTGGAGCGGACAATATAGTGAAACAGGCCTGGTAGTCCTTGTGAGCTGATGGTAGTCCCTATAGCAATAGAGGGATAGAGCAATAGAAATACTCCCCACCTTTAGACTCTGGCCACATGTGTGCCCTATGTACAAGTTTTTGCCTGTGTGTTCCCTATGTGTGCCCACTCTTACCACTGACATAATCTGTGTTTGTGGGAGAATGTCCTCTAGGTTTATTAAGGCTTTGAACTAATTGCATCCTCTGGCTAATAAAGAAATCTGTGGGACTCTAATGCATTGCTGGTGGAGTTGTGAACTTATCCAACCATTCTGGAGAGCAATCTGGAATTATGCCCAAAGGGCTATAAATAATTTCATACCCTTTGGCCCAGCAATACCACTTCTAGGGTTATATCCCAAAGAGATCATAGAAGTGGGAGGAAGGGGCGGCTAGGTGGCGCAGTGAGTAGAGCGTCGGCCCTGGAGTCAGAAGGACCTGAGTTCGGATCCAGCCTCAGACACAATACACACACAAACAAAAACCTAGCCGTGTGACCTTGGGCAAGTTACTTAACCCCAACTGCCCTCCAAAATGAAAAAAAAAAGTGGGAGGAAGACCCAAATGTACAAAAATATTTATAGCAGCTCTTTTCCTGATTGCAAAGAATTGGAAATTAAAGGGGTGCCCATCAATTGGGGAATGGCTAAACAAGTTGTGGTATATGAATGTAATGGAATATTATTGTGCTATAAGAAATGAGGAGGAGATGGATTTCATATTTACCTGGAGAGGCTTGTACAAACTGATGCTGAGCGAGAAGAGTAGAATCAGAAGAAATTTGTATATAGTCACAGACACATCATATGTGTGATGACCAACTGTGATGGACTGGACTCTTTTCAGCAATGCAGTGATATGGGTCAATCCTGAAAGACTCATGAAAGAGAGATGCGACATCCAGAGATATAACTAGAAAGAACTGAGCCTCAATCCTTATGGAAGCAAACTAATTGATCTTTTTCTTCTCGTTGTTTGGTTTTATTTCTTCTTTACCATTTTCCATCCCACCTAGTACAATACACCTTTGTAATTGGACTAATGTCTAATATGAATGTATTTGCAGATCCTATACTGGACTATATGCTGCCGTGGGGGGCGGGGAGAGGGAGGCAAAGGAAATTTGAAATTCAAGGAACTATGGAATTGAATCTTGTTAACTGAAACTAAACTAATAAATTAAACAAAACAAAAAAAAACAAAAGATATCAATAAAAATAAAATATTGCAACTGGGAAAAATAAAATATTCAAAGGGGAAAAAAGAAATCTGTGGGGGGCCCTGAAATACATTTTTAGTGGATTTGAATTCGCAATGAACCTGAACCTTGAGATAGCCATCTCTGAGGAGTCTACCCTATGAGGTAAGTAATATTCCCGGTTACTACATTTCTCTAGTTTTGTGTCATTTCAGACACACTGTCATGCTGTGCTATGTATACATATCTGGCACAAAGTAGGTACTTAACAATTGCTTATTAAGTGATTAGATGATTCATTGATGGTTGGCATATAGCATATTATTTCACAGTCTCCATCTAATATTTGAGTATTCAAATGAATTGGAAATCTCATTGATGTTAGTGTCCTTCCAATGATGAAGACTGTAGTCCATTCATTCTTCCCACCTATGGCACTCTGTCCATGTCCTTACAGTGGGAAGGACCTTCCTCACTTTCTTTTCACACTTAAGTGGATACCGATGGAGCATAATGGCAGTTCAATTATTTTCCCTCCCTCTTCCCACAGAACCAACCCATATTCTTTTCCTCTCATACATTTATTTATTTAATGACATCCTTTACTCCTTTTATCATTGATAATTGCTTGTTTTTTTTATGTGTTGGAACCTGCTCATACTCACTATAAGCCTCTCCATTACTTTTGTATGGTTTTCAATTTCAAATTGTTGGAGACTGGGGAATTCCATTATTTAGATCCTAAAAATGCTAGAGAAATATTGACATTTTAAAAAATTGGGCCTTTTTTTAGGGAGAGAAGATTGGGGTCATTAAAAACTTTTTGTGATTTTCCAAAGTCAATCTAGCCCTATGTCCTCCTCCTAGCCAATTCAGGTCCAATTCATTCTCCAATTGCAATGTTTGTCTAAGATATATATGTTTGTATGTATATGTATTTATACACATATACAAATATTTATGCACACATTTATACAAGTATGTATATTCTGGAGTGAGCAGATGCTAAGAATTACACGATTTTTAGACAATTTATAAACATTGACTTAGCTATTGGTACTCTAAAGTAAGGTCCGAGGACCAATGAATGGGTATACTAACATAAGCACTAAATTATGGTAATCTTGGCATTCTCTCTACATATAAGCCAGAAGACAAAAAGGAGTTGTGATTAAATGGAAGTATGGCTCATGGGTCCTTCTTAGTGGGGAAAATGAAGGAGATAGTAGAGAAATTGCAGGCATAAAACATAATTTCATTAGATTTTTGGTCACTTCATATTGCAATATACATAATAATGACCTACCAATAAAATAAACTCACTATGAAAATAATCATAACTTACATACCAACATCTGTTGCAGAGGATGAAAGACGTTCTATATAAAGTTCGAAGACCTTCCAAATAAAATATATATACATTTTGACATTCCATTACTTCAGTTCAAATGTGAGAATAAATGAAGACAGTGGAAAATACATTGGTAAACATGGTTCAACAATGAGGATTGAGAGAAACCAAAGATTTGTAAACTACATGGACTCTTCATGTCATGGTTACTTTCTTTGAGAAAATAATTGGAACTGGACATGAAGGATACATGTCATAAGTATAATTACAAAATGAAATTAATTATATTCAACATATATGAAATTACTCATATCTAGTACATCTTAAAGTAACAAAAATTACATTTGTATCGGGCTTTAAAGTTTTGAGAGCACTTTACATACATTATCTCATTTGAGTCTCACAGAAATCATATAAGGTCTATACTCTAGCTACTATATTTTATAAGTGAGGAAACTGAGGCTCAGAAAGGTTATGTATTTGCTTATGGTCACAGAGAGAGTAAGTGTCAGAGGTGGGATTTTAATGTAGGCCTTCTTGATGACAAATTAACAAGGGACACAGTAGACCAAACTGTCTTTCCAGCAACCTCCATAATTGGAGGATTTGCTTTTAAAAAAAAAGTCTGATAAGTTTATTTTACTAACAAAGGGAACACCTTTAAGCTACATGGATAATTTATCTGTGGCTGAAAATAAAGTTCCTGCCTCCTTTGGTCTGCTACAGCTGAGTTATCACTATTTTAGTGCTGTAATTTGTTTTATAGGGTAATAATTAACAGGACAAGTCTGTTGCCAAGAAAGTAAATCACATTTTACTGTTTTCTTCTTTTCTCATAAGATATAATCCTGGTCTTTAATTAAAGAGTAAGTTTCAAGGGCACTATCATCTGGTGAAACTGGAACATTTTAGCAAGGGAAAACCTGCTGAAATCTTCAATGCACAATTCCTTCTTCTAAAGGGAAAATTAGCACAGGTGACATTAAAATGAATTGTTTTCTTTAAGGTTTCCTACTATCTTCATCTCCCTTCTCTGCACAACTCCCCCATCCCTCCTCTCTCTTTCCCTCTCCCCCCCCCATGAATAAATTGTATTGCTCCCAAACCAAATACTATATTGGATACTTCTATAACAAAGAATTTTAGATCTGGAACGGCTTGGAGATCATCAGATCCAATCCTCTGCTTTTACAGATGAGGAATTGAGACCCAAAGAGAAGTGTTCAAGGTCACATAGTTTGTTAGTAACAAAGCTGGTGCAAACAAACAAAAAAACAACAACAAAAAAAAAACAGGTATCCTAACTCTCATCTGGAATCTCTTTCCACTATTTCACACTACCTACTTTGTCTGTCATTGACCAAAGCTCCTTTCTCAGCCCCCTTCTTACTAGTTTCTCTCCAATCTCAGGATTCCTCATTGCCTGTACAATATGACAATATGTATGTTAGTCCTCTCTCTCTTCTCTCTGTCTCTGTCTCTCTGTCTGTCTCTTTTTCTCTCTCTTTCTCTCTCATTCTCTCTTTCTGTATATATACATATACACACATATATGTATATATGTATGTATTTAGTCATAACCACCTTTCAACTAACTCTACCTTCCTTTTGTTCTCATCACCCCTGAATTTCAGTTGCCTCCTCATTCTCCTTTCCTTCTCACAGGAGTGGGTGTTCCTTCCTTATTGTTTTTAAGCTATGAGTACTCCAAGTTCACCCTGTCTCTTCGATGCCCACACCACAACTTTCCTCCCTCCTTTCTTCCACTCATCATTCTTGGAGGCTCTTGGAGCATCCACTCTTTATACCAGAGCGCCTGCTTTAGCTTCTCCCAATCCCTGAACCTACTGTTATTCTGCTGGAGGGAGGCGGGAGAAAAGAGTTGGGGGCGCGGCCAAGAGACCAAACTGCACCTCTCAGATTCAAAGCTCTATTGCTTGACGTCACAGAGACTGTCTGTCAGCCTCCTGGAGGGCACTCTCTCTCTCACTCTCCCTTTCTCTCTTCTTCTATCACTCACACACGGAAAGCGGGAAGCAAAGCGAAACACATACGATTACTGTGAGCTCAGGCTCGCGTTACCTCCTGCTCATACACTGAACCGGTCATTAGCAAGACAAGCACCCTCTGAACGGATCGCAGGAGCTTCAGGAGACTTATGTGAGAGCAGTCCCCATGCAAAACGAGCTTCCGCATCCCTAACTTGCCCAGGTGAGTGTCCAAACCGCCTTAAAAGAATTTAAGGGGGTGGGTTAGGGGGTGAAAGTGCCATGTACCATCGCCGCCTTTGATCCAGCTCTTCCAGAAGCCTGAGAAGGAAAACCAGGTTTTCCATTTGGTTTCTCAGCTCAGGAGCTCGGATTCCCCTTTAGTTCAGTGTCAGAAACTTCGCTAGTCAGCACCCCGGACAGCGACCGCGTTACCCGCTAAGCCTGTGCTTTGTTTTCCCGAATGCAAAGTGGGAAAGACACTAGCTTGTTTTTACAATCCGACACCCTCATGCGTGAATATGTCCACACGTGTATGCACTGCATGTATATTCGGTTACACACACATGTGATTAGTATATGTGCATGTGAGTGTGAATACTCAGTTTTCATGAGTAAATGAAAATATGTACTACATGAGTGCGTATTTTCTCACTATCCGTATTCCCTCTCCCTCTCTGCTCTGGGTTTCGAGGGTGGGATAGGTTAGGGTTAGGGGAGCCACTTCACTTGGTGGAAGTTGTTGGGGCATTCTGAACTGCACACCTAACACCTGTCTTTCTCCTTTGGTGCAGGCTGCAGCTCCGGGCCAGTATGAACTTGAGTACCACCTCCCTAAACGACTCAGGGGCTGTGGATGCAGCAGCAGTTGTGGAAGGAGCAGCGACAGCAGCAGCATCTGACACAACTCGGTGGTTACCCCCTGGGAGTTCGGCTCTGGGCAGTGGCGCCAATGGGTCCCTGGAGCTCTCATCGCAGGTCCCCGAGAGTTCGCCTGGGTTGCTTCTGTCCGCCATCAATCCATGGGATGTGATGCTGTGTGTGTCCGGCACTGTGATAGCTGGCGAGAATGCACTGGTGGTAGCCATCATCTCCTCCACTCCAGCTCTGCGCACGCCCATGTTCGTGCTGGTGGGGAGCCTGGCCACTGCTGATCTGCTGGCGGGCTGCGGGCTCATTCTCAACTTCGTGTTCCAGTATGTGATTCCTTCGGAGACCGTCAGCCTGCTCACTGTGGGTTTTCTGGTGTCCTCCTTCACTGCCTCCGTCAGCAGCCTATTGGCCATCACAGTGGACCGTTACCTGTCGCTTTATAACGCTCTCACTTACTACTCAGAGCGGACCCTACTCTGCGTCCATCTCATGCTGGCGGTAACCTGGGGGGTGTCCCTATGTTTGGGCCTCCTGCCAGTGCTCGGCTGGAACTGCCTGGCTGACCGTGCTTCTTGCAGTGTAGTCCGGCCGCTCACTCGCAGCCACGTGGCGCTACTCTCCACCTCCTTCTTCGTCGTCTTCGCCATCATGCTGCACCTTTACGCTCGCATCTGCAAAGTGGTTTGCCGCCACGCTCACCAGATCGCTCTGCAGCAGCACTTCCTGGCCCCACCTCACTATGTAGCCACCAGAAAGGGGGTCAGCACTCTGGCCATAGTCCTCGGGACTTTTGGAGCCAGCTGGCTCCCTTTCGCCATCTACTGTGTGGTGGGCACTCATGAGTACCCGTCAGTGTACACTTACGCCACCTTGCTCCCTGCCACCTACAACTCCATGATTAATCCCATCATCTATGCCTACAGGAACCAGGAGATCCAGAGGTCCATGTGGCTCCTGTTCTGTGGCTGTTTCCAATCCAAAGTGCACTTCCGCTCTAGGTCCCCCAGCGACGTGTGAAAAGGTCCTCTCTCCTCCCTCCCAGCACTACACAAGTTGACAATATTGGTGAACTACACAGTGCCTGTTGATGAACTTCTAGACCCATTAGTGTGAGAGTCTCTTAAAAAAACAAACAAACCCTAAACCAACACAAAAGCTCATCAAGAAAACATGCTTCAGGTTAGCACTTTATATATACAGTGTATATATTCATGTAGATATATACAAATAATTGTATCCTCTGAAAGTGTTCAGGGTATTGAGCTTACAATTCTGTGAAAAAAAATATGTGGTTGTATACCAAAATTGTACATCACATTTGTGAAGTGAAGACATTCCAATACTGCTTAATTATAGCACTTTATTTCTAGCTGCTGAACTGCCAAAACAGTGTTGCCATGTTGGAAAGCAGGGGAAAGAAAATAAAATGTTGTATTTTTGTTGTATGTGATAGTATATTTTGCTGCACACACATCGATAAATTACAACATATTTTGTACACAAATAAATACATCAAATGTGTATTTGTGTATGTGTCTAATTGCAAACCCAATATTTTAAATCTGATTCATTAAAGTATTTTGAAAGGCTTGGTACTGCAGTCTTCCATCTAATGATATTTTTAATGAACTCTGGGTCCTAATATTTTTATTTTTCTTAACCTAATTATGGTGGATAAATCAAACATAACACTCTCAGGTAATAATAACATTGCAGATTCTCAGAGTTGGAAAGAATCTTAAAGATTACTTGGTTTAATTCCTGTTAGATCAAGGAATTAACTCTACAATATACCAGACAGGTGGTTATCCAGCCTCCTTTTGACAACATCCTCTTGATAGAAGAAATCCTCTCTTATCCAGGACAGGATGTTAACCTTTCAAATATCTGGGGACAATTTTTATGCATGAACCCTCCCCTTACATACAAACATGACAACATTCCAGTTCTTCCATATGATCTTTGTATAATTCCAAAGGCTTGCTTCAAAAGTCCTTTCCTTTGCATATCAATTCTTAAATCTTATGGGGTTGTTGATTAAGTACTAAATTGTGGAGTAATACAAGCTATTGAGAACCAAGACACAAATATCAACACATTCTTCTCTCATGCAGCTATCATCTTCCAATCTGTCTGGGGAAAATTTAAAGTGTTCAAAGTCCATATTTATTTAATAGAGTAATGGCTAGGCCCTACAAGAGTAGATTGCTCAACCTTAAAAAATAAATCAATTCTTCTAGGTCAGGATTCCAGGGTACTATTTAATGCACTAGATAAAGGTGGTAGAAACAGGGAGGTATGGAAAGTCACAGCCCATTAAGTATAAAGCACTTTAAACCATAGTTCATCTAACATTTCCAAAATAATTTGTATAAATTATTTGTCAAATGGCTACCTACATATCTACCAAGAGAGTCTTGAAGACAATGGGGTTTTTTTTTAACTTGAAAACAATTCTGAGCTAGTTGAAAGAAATAGGCCTGTGTGAATCCAAGGAATCACTGATGTTAGTAAATTTTAGAAAATATACACATTGACATGGACCAGCCATTTTTCCCAAGAAATTCAAAACATTTTTACATTTAATACTGCCTATAAAATCAAACCCTGAAAGATAAACATTTTTGTTTATCCATCAAGACATTTGCTCCAAAAGAAGTCTTCTTTCTAGTCTAAATCAACAGCATCCTACACTATTCCTGTCCAATTAACAGCTAGAGTAGATCCAAGTGGGCTAAAATAACAAAGAAACTAAATGTCAGCTTTGACTCTACATTTGCCAAAATTTATGAAGGGGGAGAAAAACAGAGATGGAACACAAAGGATAACAGAGGGCCAATGCCATGAGGCATTTTTAATTACAGAAAAATATCTTACAATCAAGAAAAAATACCCTAATGCTAGCAAGGAATTTGATCAGAATCCAAATAATATTTCCAACCAAAGTATTAAAACATAGATGAAAGAATCTGACTTCTGGTTATTTAATATCATTATACTTTATCAAAATCTCAAAATTGGAAATTATCTCAGAGGTCTTATAGTCCAGGTTTGCCTAAATTAGGAAGCCTTCTACAAGATCTCCATCAAATACTGATCTAGCCTCCATTTGAAGATTTCCAGGGAGGGAAACCCACTACCTCCCAAAGTAGCTCATTCCATTCTGGATAAGTTTTAATTGTTAGGAAGCTTTTCCTCATGTCATGTTAAAATCTTCCCTTTGATAATTTCTATCCATTGATCTCAGTCATGGGCCTAACAGAAATGGTAAGAAATTCCAAAAATATGAAATTAAAAGAAGCAGACCATCCACCATGCAATTAGTTTTTTGTTTAAAAGTATTGAGACCATCCATAAAACTTGGTTGTTTCAAGGGACTGGAAAGTTCAGGCTGTTGAAGTCACTTTCTCATCACCTAAATACAAAACAAACTTGAGGAGCACCCTTTTTGGTGCTCGGCTAATGGCCTATCCTCCTTGAGAATCTTTCTCCTGTTATGGTTAAGTAAATCTCCTCTTGTTTGCTTTGAATGATAGCTGTGTCTCATTTTATTCTAATATCTAACCTAAGCTATCACCCAAGTCCCACCTCACCTATAATAAGAGGTGGGAAAACTGAGACTTAGAAAGATTAAGTTATTTACCCAGAGTAACACAGCAAAGTGTCCAAGGTAGAATTTGAATTCAGATCTCCCTGATTCTAAGCCCATCCACTATACCATGCTGCCTCTCAAGATGCCACTTCAAATATAGGAGAAAAAATAAGTCATGGAGGATATATGAAGATAATATTACCCAAGGAGGGGATTCCTTGAGATTAGGATTGGATCTGTGTTTTCATGAAACTTGGCACTTTCTCTGCAACTTCTAGCCTTAGAGAGTTCCCTAGAATACTCAAAGGTTAAGTGTCTTGTCCAAGGTCACACAGTCAGTATATCTCAGAGAAGGGACTTAAAACCAGATCTTTCAGGGTGGCTAGGTGGCGAAGTGAATAAAGCACCAGCCTTGGAGTCAGGAGGACCTGAGTTCAAATCTGACCTCAGACATTTAACACACTTACTAGCAGTGTGACCTTGGGCAAGTCACTTAACCCCAATTGCCCTCCAAAAAGCAAAAAAAAGTAAAAACGGATCTTTACAGCTTTGAAGTCAACTGCCTCTGTAGGGTCTGAAATGTTGTAATCAATTCATCAAAATGAAGTAGTTAAGATAGAATCTAAAAAACAAAAACATAATGTTCAGTTAATTAAACCTGATTTCAAATCAAATACACTTTTCTTTGTCATTCCACCCTGAATATCACATTGCAAAGATTTTTGTATGAGCCAAATTACTCAGGCAGAACATAATGTAAGGGGGCCAACGTTGCAAGCTTGGTCTCTTCTAAGGGTCAGTCAGTTTAGCAAAGAGAAAACTCAGTTCCAGAATCATACACTATATTCATAACATCCTATCTGTTCCTGTCCTTAATCACAAGGGAAACAATGGAAGAGAGTGCTAGTGGCTCATGGTAGAACCATTTCCTATTCTTGGAAAAATAACTCAAGGCTTCTTTCTTACTCCCAATGGACCAAAGGACAACAAGCAGCCTCATATCAGAGGATAGATGATTTTTTTCTTTGCTGTCAGAAAGTGCTCACTGCCAAATAAAATCAACCTTCCCCCTCCTCAACAAAAATTAAAGTGTGAGGTAATCACAAATTTTTTTAAAAATATAACTTAAACACATTTAGTTACTGCTATCAAGAAATGTTTACATCCAACATATAGTAGTATTTCCATATGTCTCACTTACATAATTTTTGCTACATTTTAAAAATTCCCGTGCTGCCTTAATGCATTTATAACCAAACAATACAAATGAATGTCATTTCAGTTTTGTTTTGATTTTCCTGTGGACTGTAATGTACGTTAATCTAGTTGCAGCAAAATGGCCTTTCATTTTATACAGAGCCATGATCTGCAGGGATACCTGAGTGGAATAACATTAACACAGACTACATCATCCCTGCCTCCGCAAATGAAATCTTTTCTCCTTCCTATAATGCCAGATGGGAAAAAAGAAATCCCAGTCTGTGCTGGTATATTTACCTAAGCTTACACTCAGAAAAAGAAAGGAACTCAGCAGTGTTTGTGTTAGTGCTTTCCCCTCTAGAGGTAACGTATCTATTCTGTATGTATGCTGGACATACCTGCTGATATAAATGTCTCTTCCATTAGAATCATGTTTGTCCTTCATTTTCAAAGAAGACCATGGTGTCAGGGAAATGATGACATGACTTGCAGTTTACTTTTAGTGAGGGATGACTGTGCAAGGTCATCAGTCTCTCTTTCACCTCCAGAGCCATCTGGATCCAGTGACCAGATATTCATCAGGATGACTGGAAATGGCCCAGGATACAATGGGAGACCATGGTCGTTTTAGGCTAAGACTGTTTCACACACTCACTTAGAGTGAGGTTATGCCCATTTAGTGAATAGGCCTCTTTAAAAGTGAGTCAGGGATGGCCCCTTTAATTGGAAAAAGATCAAGCTGGAAGTGGAAGACTCTCAGGGTTGCTGTTGAAAGCTCCTTGAAGGCAGGGATTCTTTTTTCTTCTTCTTTGTATCTACAACTCTTAACACAGTGTCTGGCACATAGTGCTTATTTAATAAATGTTTGTTGCTTAATTGATTGATTATGTTCAGTGAGAAATACCTTACTGTGTTTTCCTTTGGGAACTACCACTGGAGGAAATGGGAGGGGAAGCATCTTCTTGGGAAGGATACAAAAACTTACATGACCCACAAAACTAATCTTAGACCCTTTGAGCCCTGCCATAAGTAGAAGACTAAATGAATGGGGATACTTAGATATAGACATACAGATAGAGGGTGCAAATTAGAGCAAACTATAGCTGCTAAGTAGCTTCTAGGAAGATCTCCAGCATTTTGGGAAATACAGTAGAACTCCACCATAATCCTGGTGTGACGGGGACAAGAACATCCATTTTGAAAACAGTTAAAATGAAAGAGATCAATCAATCAATTTACAAGAATTTATTAAATGCCTGCTATCTTCCAGGCATTGTGTTTATTTGCATGGCAAGCATAATTTCACTGATCTGTAATAGGATTTGATCCATGAAATATTAACATACCTTATAATAGATGGTCCTTGCATTATAGTGATAGCTAATAAATATTTGTTAAGGCCCTATTATGTGCCAGGCATCATGCTAAGTTCTGGGGATAAAAATAGCCAAAAAAAGAAGATAAGTCTCTCCCCTCAAGGAGCTTATAATCTTATGGGGGAAGACAACTCACAAAGGAAAACTGAAAAGCTGAGGGGAGGAGTGGTGCCTGGCATGGAGACATGGTAGTAAAAATCAAAGAAATTTTTAAAAAGTCAAAAAGTCCAAAATGATTACAGCTAGAGAAGACAAGGAAGTTCAAAATGAGTGTAGCCAAATGAGAAATTAGGTGTCTGAGGCAACAAAAAAATCAGCATTTGGTTTATAAGATAAAGTCTTCCCAAGTGTTAAAGAATAAGCAATGGCTTTACCCTCAAGAAGTTGTAGAACCCACTGAAAACAATCATAGTGGTCTTCAAATCCAGCAGAAATTTAGCCGTCTTAAATGGTATTGAAGCAACTGTTAGCCCTTAAGTCTGATACAATGCTAAACATATATTTCAAAAAAGCAAAGACTAACCAACAGCTTGGTGGAACAGTGAAGAGGGCAGTGGGCCTGGAGTCAGGAAGATCTGAATTAAAATCCAGTCTCAGATACTTACTAGTTGTGTAACCTTGGACAAGTCACTTAACTTCTGTTTGCTTCAGTTTCCTCAGCTATAAAATGAGGATAACAATAGCACCCATCTCATAGGGCTGCTGTAAGGATCAAATGAGATAATATTTGTAATGCACTTAGCAGATTATCTGGTACATAGTAGGTACTTAATATATCCTTACTTTCCCCTTCCTTTAACTGTGATTTATTAGGTGCCACAAACTATAAATAAATTTGGGAGTGAATTTTACATTTTAATTGACAAATGTTAAATTTGAGTTTGGTACATTCTGCAATGCACAAGAGACACATGATTCATTTCACAAGATTTTGAAAAAACATAATTCAATATATATTCCTTTTGATTTGAAAGAAATGAACAGTTTGTGCATATAGCAAGCAATATGTACGTGTATGTATGTATATATGTATATACATATATATGTATGTATGTATATATATTAGACCAAACCTGTAATTTCATTGGCATAGGTACTTCCCAGGGAAAAAACTCCCTCTACTGATGCAGGGAATCTATTCTGTAACAGTCTTAGAGAGTTGCCTTTAACATTGGTAGGTTAACTGACTTGCCCTGGGTCATGCAACCTATATATGTCAAGGGCAGGACTTGAATAGGGACCTTCCTGACACTGATACCAGCTCTTTATTTATTTGACCTTGTTGCCTCTCATATACATACAAATAAATGTGTACATGTATGTGTGTATGTTATATATATATATATATATATATATATAGAGAGAGAGAGAGAGAGAGAGAGAGAGAGAGAGAGAGAGAGAGAGCTCACCTTCCTTTTAAGCTGATTGTATAGTTACGTACATATATAGGATGAGACTTACAAAGCCAATTCAAGACCAAAAGTCCTTTCTCCACAACATGCATGTGGAGACTGATTCCTCCTTCATTTGCAATGAGGTATAAAGTTTACAAAGCTTCTTGTTCCATGACTGTTCTTTTTCTCCTAGACATGTTTACTACCTTTCCTTAGACAGAATCACCTCACCTGAACTTATTTAATCCAAGAATTGTTTTAGTTTCTCTGCTTTCTGTTACTCCAGCACACCATTCAAACAGGTGTTCTTGTCTGTTTTCATAATATGTCGATTGGTTGCCTTCTTAGGGTTACTCTTAGCCTGTTGGATTGATTATGGGATTGCATAGGTTAAATGGAACTCACAATGAGGAGACTGTGTCAATGCAGACCAGAATCTGTTCTACCACTTAGTCTTTGAGAATGGTCTGGGGGCACTGAAATTCTATGGAAGTCTCCTAGGGTCACACAGCCAGTATATTGCAGAGGAGGAACTCAGGTCCAAGTCTCCCCCATTAAACTGTGAGCTCTTTGAGAGCAGGGACTTTCCTTTCTTTGTATCCCCAGAATTTAATACGGTACCTGGTACATAACAGATGCTTGTTCAGTCATTTCAGTCATGTCCAACTGTCTGTGACACCATTTGGGGTTTTCTTGGCAAAGATACTGGAGTAGTTTGCCATTTCATTCTCCAAATAATTTTACAGATGAGGAAACTGAGGCAAATAGGATTAAGTGTACATGAAGGGATGTAGAAGAAGGACCAAGAAAAAGAGAGTAATAACAATAAGAAAAGGAGATTCTGCTCGTTTGGTTCCTCACTCGGAAAAACCTGCTAAAGGGACAAGCTTCTAAGAGATCTTCAATAACTTGAGAATAAAGGAAACTTTTTTTTTAGAAGAATTGTGCAGGAGGGAGATCAGTGACTATTTCAGATCAGAGCAGGAGGGAATTAGTTGGGGAAAAGTTGTACTTTTGAGGGCCCAAACAAGTCTTTGTCCAAATGGTGTTAGCAATAGTACTTGACATGGTCAATCACTGGGGTAAAGGATGATATGGAAACACTTGCATTCTTTGTAGCTAAATTGATACTTGCTTGAATTAGGGTCAAGCTTTGAATGCAGTTTTGGTTATATTAAGTGTTTTCTCCCCTTCCATCGTTAGAACACACTCAAAGTGTCAGTATCTTATTTATCAATTGATGAAATTAGGAGTCATATTCAAGGGAATGTATATATAAAAAAGTAGATTCTCCACCACATGACCTAAATCTGCAGACCTATTCAGCAGCTCACGTTCAAAATGCAGACAGCAATTTGTGAATTTACCTTTTTTTCCCCATTGTTAAATTTTCTGCTTTTCAATTGCAGGATTTATATAATTTTATCCTTGTGTCTTCAAAGTATGTATCAAAATAGATGCTTCCTAAAATTATTTTACTGATGTACTGAAAATTGCAAATAATAAATGCATCCCATGTTGAAAAAAAAAAATAGGATTAAGTGACTTGCCCAGGGTCACATTGTGAGGCCAAATGTGAGCTTAGGCAAATGAGCCTTCCTGGTTCCCAGCCCAATTCTCTATTCATTATGTTACCTATATTTAGTGACTGATTGACTTCCTGACTCCAATATAGACGCTCTATCCACTACAACGCACAACTACCCTTGCTCTCCACCTCCCCACACCCTTTACTCTTTCATAAAGGCACATGCAGGGAGAATAATCCATCACCCTTCAATTAAAGACCAGCTTCAGTCTCATCAAGGTTCCCCAAAATAGGGACAAATACTAGGCAAAGCTAGACAAACAGGAATCACTACCCTTTGATAAGGTCAGCCAAACGTTAAGTCTGCTATTTAAATAGTGGAAGAAGGAAGGTTTAAAGAATCTAGCCAAGTCAGGTACCAGGTAAATGGGTTATTATGTAAGCTAAAGCTGAAGTCAGTCAGGTCTGGCAGGTACTACATTCAATAGTAATAATAACAAGTCATATTTGGAGCTGCTAGGTGGCACACTGAATAGAGCACAGGACCTAAGTTCAAATCCAGCCTCAGACACTTAACACTTACTAGTCATGTGACCTTGGCAAGTCACTTAACCCCAATTGCCCTGCCTTCCCCCTCCAAAAAAAGGGAAAAAAATAACACATTTGCAAAGCATTTTCCTTGACCCTTTGAGGCAGATGTTATGTATGTGCCAGGGGTCTCTGATGTTTGGTGCATTTTCATGGACAGCTAAGGCAAAGATGTTTTACTCAGTTGAATGATTGAGGTGTTCTCAATGCCTCTTCTTGTTGAATATCCTTCTGCTATTATGCTCTTTAGGAAGGAGTTTTACTAGCTCCTTACTAAGCTAAATAAATTTCTTTTTGTTAACTAATGAATGACCTATGGGTGTCTCATATTGTTTCAATGTCAAACCCAGACTATCAGGGGATTGGTCTAAGTCAGGCTGAACCGAAGACACAGTTTTACAAAGTATTTTCTCCCACAAGAGGCAGCTAGTGGATGTATTATTGCCTCCATCTTGCAGATGAGCAAATGGGGGTTCAGAGAGTTGAAGTGTTTTGACCAAAAAAATAGTGCGTAACTATCCAAAGTAGAACATGAATCCAGGTCAGGCTCATATTAGACAGAAAGCTTCCCAGATAGAGAAGCAGAGCTTCAAGTGCTACTATTGTTGATAACAAACTCTGTCTTGTGTCTTTGATGCTGCTCTACAGGTCCATCCACCATCTTTCTGGTCTTCCTTTTAAGCCCATTCTATCATAATGCCTGAAGATGTTCCACACCAAGGAATTAGAAGGAAGGGAGGAGAAGTCACAGTTGTCCACTCAGAGCTTCCTACCCAAGTCTGGGTTTTTACTTCTCTTTCTTTCTAGCTACACTAGTCTTTTTGCCACAGCCTCAGTCAGGTTACTGGAGCATCCACTTATCACTGCCATAACTCACTTATAGGGAAGCACTGGTCTCTTTGATCTCTTAGTTCAATGGAGATATATCCTCATTCCCTAAAGTTCAATGCTAAATTTTTCCAAGGGAACTTTACAAGGAATTTTTTAAAAATAATAGCTAATATTTATATATGTATAGCAAAGCACTTTACAAACATTATCTAATTTAACCCTCACAAGAAGCCTGGGAGATATGTGCTATATTTAGTGGATTTTATTAATTTTTGGATGAGGAAACTGAGGCAGAAAGAGGTTAAGTTATTCATCCAGGGCCACACAATTAGTAAGTGTCCAAGTTCATATTTTAACTCCTGACTCCAAGTCCAGGCTCTATCCCTTATGCTACCTAACTGATTTTTAAATTAAAGAACAAGTGGACACAAAACAACAAAAAATAAATTATAAACACAAAAAAGACAAGTTTATAAAATAAAGAATTATTCTCCCAAGGTGGCTAAAGTCTAGTCGATAACTGGTTTGGCTGACTCAGCTTACAGGGCACCTCACCCTTCTCCCTAGCCTTCATATTAACCCTATCTAAATTGGATGGCAAACTATGCTGCAAAAATTGCTAGCTTGTGGTAGATTGAGGTTGGAGCCCCTCTTAGGTATGGCAGAATTCTCAATCCTTTCAACTATCCAGAGTGCTGACAATCTCAACTATGTATAACATGGCTATAGATCAGAAATTGGGTGAAAACAATAGCTGTCAGGTAATCATGCTTGAAAGTTGCCAAAGCATTTCATATACTTGGTCTCATTTGATCTACCTATGAGCTAGATATTATTGTCCACTTTTTCAATAGATGAGGAAACTAAAGTTAAAAAATAAAAGGACCTTTCCAGAGCTGCACAGCTAGTTAATATTCAAGGCAGGATTCAAATCCAGATCTCTCCTGACTCCAAATCTAGACCTTTTCCATTTCACTGCTTTAACCTAAGTAGCCAAGATAGATGGCACAAAGTCCATGCCTAAAGCCCATTTATTCTATTCATAGGCATGTCTCTCATGCATATTTATGCTTATGTCACAATATTCTAACAACCTTGGTTATCTGGTTTTCAAAGCTCATAGAAGATTTGAGGTAGGAAAGTATATGTGAGGAAGGGAAATGGCTATAAGCAGGCACATGGACAGCCACAAGAAGAGACAACTAACAGCAAAGAGGGAAGAGAGAAAAAAAAACAGGCAAGAATTCAAAAGACATAGCAATCTAGGCCCATTTAGTGGAAGAGAAAAATCTATGGACACCTTGTTACACCTTGAACACCATCGTATTATTCCAGGGAACAAAACTTGATGTCTAATTGTTGCCTTGAGTCATCAAAGAAAGGCTAAATTATATTTGGTATATTCTTCTTTAGAAAGGCAGGAAATTATATAATACAATTTGGAAAAACAAGTCTGAAATGGTTAATTTTTTTTAAGTTAATGCATAGCAAAATCTCAGCTATGTGGAAAACTGCTACCCAGAAAAACACCTACCTTGAAAATTACAGAAAAGTGAAGTTTTACTGTATGTGAAAATATTATTCATTTAAACTATTCTGTTTTGGAAGAAGGAATAATTCAACATGATCCAAGGCAGGGCAAAAGCTTACCTTTGAACCATTTAGGGTCATAGTATCATTGATGTGCATACAGCTAGAAGGAACCTTAGGGGTCATTGAGTCCAACCCCCTCATTTTTAAGATAAATAAGCTGAGGCACAAAAATGTTAAGTGATTTGTGTGGGGCCACACAAGTATGTGTCTGAGGTAGGATTGGAATCCAGACCTTCTTGATTATAAGAGCAGCACCCTACCTACTATTCTACAAAAAGGGTATACAGGTTAGAGGCAATGTGAAGCAGGGGAAGAAGCCTTGGGTTTGGAATCAAAGGAGTCAAAGGACATCCCTCTTAATACTGACATTAACAGTTGTGACCTCTGTGACATGGTTATGAGACCTTTTGCCATCTCACAGTCATCCTTGTCTGGATTCACTCCAAGAATCGACATGGTTATGAGACCTTTTGCCATCTCACAGTCATCCTTGTCTGGATTCACTCCAAGAATTGGATAATTACCTGTTAGATGAATCAGGAACCTTCTCTGCAACTGCATAGAGCAATGAGAGTTAAGTGACTTGTCTAGGATAATATAATCAGTATGTGATACCGGTAGGACTTACACCAGGCCCCTCTAGCACCAAGGTCAGCTCTTTACTGCAACACACTGACTCACACATTGCAGTTTATCTTTCTTCAAACATGTATTTAAGTGGTTGTCATGGGGAAGAGGAATGAGATGCTGTACTGTATTCTTGGCACCAGAAAGCAAAGCTAGAAGCAATTGGTAAAAGTGATAGGGAGGAATAGCTTAGTGCAATGTAAAGGAAAAAATCTTTTTAAAAATCGCCGTCTTTTGTTTACATAGGAGATAAATATACACACAAACACACACGTGTGTGTATTTACTTACACATACATACATATATTTAAAATCATATTTGAAGGAATACAAACACCTATAGACAATTACTTTCCTTGGCAATCTTCAATTATTACCATTCTTTGCTCAGTCTAACCTTGACTTCTCTCTTAGACTTCTTTGGATCCTTCTAACTAACTTTAAATGTTTCCTTTATGTTTGTGATCTCTCTGTGTTTCTGAAACTTCTGGAAAGCTTTATTTATTTATTTATTTTATAAAATTTTATTTTTTCCCAAATACAAGTAAAAACAATTTTAATATTCACTTAAAAATTCTGAGGTCCAAATTCTATCCCTCCTTCCTTCTTCTCCCCGCTCCCTAGGATGGCAATCTGATATATGTTGTGCATGTGCAATTATATAAAACATATTTCAATATCAATAATTTAGTGGAAAAAAAATTGAATAAAAAATAAAGGAAGGGAGGGAGGAAGGAAGGAAAGAGAAAGAAGGAAAGAGAAGAAAGAAAGAAAGAAAGAAAGAAAGAAAGAAAGAAAGAAAGAAAGAAAGAAAGAAAGAAAGAAAGAGAGGGAGGGAGAGAGAGAGAGAGAGAGAGAGAGAGAGAGAGAGAGAGAGAGAGAGAGAGAGAGAGAGAGGATTAAAGAATATTTGGTCTTCATCCAGATTCCATCAGTTCTTCTGGAGTCAGATAGAAATTTTCATTTTAAGTCCTTTGGCTTGTCTTAGGTCATTGTATTATTGAGAATAGCTAAGTCATACACAGTTATCCATTGCATAATATCACTGTTACCATGTACAATGTTCTAGTTCTTCTCACTTCACTCTGCATTAATTCATGTATATCTTTCCAAGCTTCTTTGAAATCATCCTGCTTGCCATTTCTTGTAGCACAATAGTATTTTATCATAATCATATACGACAACTTGTTCAACCATTCCCCAATTTATAGGCACCCCCTCAATTGAAGGAAAACTTCTTAACAGATAAATATGTACAAAAATGGAATGCACTGCCTCATAAGGTAATGAATTCCCCATTGTTGGAGGTCTTCAAGTATAGGCTATATGATCACTCATCAGGGATGTCTTACATAAAATCAATGGTCTGAGTAAGGATTGAACTAGATGGTTCCTGGAAGGCTCTTCTGACTCTATATTTCTGTGATGCTGTTTTTCATCTGCATCTATAAAGAGAGCATTATGGTTCCCTGTATTTTTTCTCATCTAACTAGTAACTGCTGATTGGTAACTCGGAGAATCATTAAGCAGCATGAAAGCTCACTTATAACAAAAAAGCAGAATCACCATTCGTGAACACAAATCAAAATGTAAAATAAATGGAAAAACATGCCTTTGTTTAATAAAATTTGAAAGAGCAAACATCATCTTAAACTGGAAATGAAACAGTTTGATTGTGAGAAATACACATTAATGAATTCTGCACCTGCCAGAGTCTAAAGTAACCTCTACTAAATGTCTGCCAACTACCCTCATTCTTCTTTCACCAACATAAAAAATAAAAACTAAAAAAAACCATGCTATTCCCTCTAACTTAACACTACAACATATTCCACATTCTGTAGACTATAGACTATTTTCTACAATCTCATAGCAAATAGGAAAACGAACGTGTAAAAATCAAGGTTCTATTGATGCATTCATTCATTTATTCATTCATATGATAAAAATGAACACAGAAGATTTCTCCAGAATAAATTTTGCTCCATTCCATTCTTTCACTCAGTCATCTGGGCATCAAATACCTTCCGTTTGCTAGATGTTATGGTCTTGGTCACTGATCTTATAGTCACTGTTTGGTGGGCTGTCTCTGGTAGGAGTTGTTCCTTGGTTGCCACTGGGTAGCTCTGTTTAGCAGAAGGTCTCTAAATTTCTCTACCACCAACTTCTGGGCTTCCACTCTTCAGGAATTCCTGTTGGTTATACTAATTCCTATCAGCTAGGGTGGTGACTACAAAGCCTCTTCTAGTCAAGGATAGCTCTTTAGTCAGAGCCAGAAGCTATAAGCCACCATACCTGTCAAAAGGGAAGCCAGACAGATAGAAATACAGAAAATTAAAGCATTTGTTTAAAAATTACTGTCAGGCAGTATGCTGAGCATTGGGAATATACATACAAGCAAGTAAAAAGTCCCTACCCTTAAGTAGCTTATACTCTGGAGGCAACCTACATATTCTTTCAATTGACACATTTTCTGTTTTCAGAAGATCTATATGGTTTTTCTTGTATTATTTCTTTTTTATTTTTTTTGGAGGGCAATTGGGGTTAAGTGACTTGCCCAAGGTCACATGGCTAGTTTTTGTATTAAGTGTCTGAGGTCACATTTGAACTCAGGTCCTCCTGATTCCAGGGCTGGTGCTCTATTCACTGTGCCACCTAGCTGCACCTTGTATTATTTCTTGCATCATTGTTTGATTTGTTATTTGATTTGTCACATTCTTCTGGGAGACCTATCATCCTTAAGTTGACTAAATTCTATTTTCAAGTACACATTTTATCTTCAAGATTAACATGTTTTGCTTGTATGTAGATAATGTTTTCTTATAACGTTATTGCTTTTTGCTTTTCTCTTTCTAGTCTGTTCTTTACTTCTGTATATTTGCATTACCAATTAGTTATTCTGTCTTTTGTTTCTTTGGTGAAGTTTACCACTCTGGATTAAATTTTTTATTCTGCCTATTATTTCTGCTATACAGTCCACAAATTCTGGTTTCATAGTTTTTATTTCTCTTCTAAACCATTCGAGGACATATAGATATAATTCTGTGCTCATTTGGAAATCCATATACTCCTCTGTATCTTCAGATATTGATTCATTTCCCTTTATGTTGCAATGTTTAGTAATAGATATCTGGACATGTTTAACTGATCTGGAAGCTACCTTCCCTTCCTTTATGAATATCTTTCTCAAGGGTTTGAACCGAGTTATTTTCCTCCTGTAGTCTGATAATTTCATTTTTTTTTTCTTATATTCCCCTATTCACTTTCTGACTCTTTTTTTTTCATTGTAGTTTCCCTGGGATCTGGCTCACAAAATTGCCTCAACTTCCTTCCACTCTCCATGTGAAATTCACATTTCACTAGCCAGATTCTGTATCCCAAGTACCTTCTGGAAGGGCAAAACTAACCCTAGGTGAATGCTAGTCCCTTTTCCCTTAGACCTAGTCATGTTGTTTATCCCTTGTTTTTGAAGAGGCTCAGAAAAATCAAGTGACTTGTTCAAGGTCAGATAGCCAGCAAAACTCAGAAGCAGACTTTGAACCACAATCTTTTTGACTCCAAGTCTAATGCCCTATCCATTACACCATGATTCAAGATTGTCCTCTCTTCATGTAGGTAAGTATACATGTAGACACAACTCTGTATGGTGTTATATTGATACTTTAATGGATCTATTATTTCATCAATGTCATAATAATGACTGAAATAATGTAGAATACATCTATATATGCCTTTTTGTCCTCAGCAACTATTGTCCATGTTTTCTTGTGTATTAATGTTAGAGACCTTCCTGAAGTTTTCTTAACATTGAATATGTGCCAAATGGAGCATGTAGACAGTCCATTGATTAGTCGTCCCTCACTCTCACAACATGGTTGACTCAGAAACATAAATACATGCAGAAATTAATTCCTTTTGAGTAATGAGTTTCCTTTTACTTTTCTGTCTACCTAAAATAAAGTTCCATGAATGTTTTATATACTTGCACAAATACAAAATAAGTTACCCGTCATTATAACATTTCGTGGAAGTTTTCTCACATCATTCAATCTTATTTCACCTAAAACAATTGTCCCAGTTTTCTCCCTGATATAACATACACTTTCCACTTTAAGGATGTAAAGTAGAAAGCAGGAAAGTCATTCTTCTAAGGATTATTTTTTTCCCTCAGTCACATTCTACTTAAATTGCTCACTTCATTATTTGTAGGATTGTTATTGTTATGGAAAAGCAGCAATTCTGTTGGCAGGGCAAAAGTAGGGCAAATGTCATCTGCATTTTTAATCTTGTCCAATAAGTCCAGTTCTTGTGATCTGCATGGAGAATGAGGGGGATGATAGCCTATTGAGAGTAATCTCTTTTCCATAGCTTTATCTACTTCTTCTAAAGTTTTGCTAATCAAAATCCAGGGGAATGATTTGTTGGGATTAGGCATCATAAGAATTAGAAGAGGGGTGGCTAGGTGGTGCAGTGAGTAGAGCGCTGGCCCCGGAGTCAGAAGGACCTGAGTTCTGATCTGACCTCAGACACTTAACACACACAAACAGAAACTTAGCCGTGTGACCTTGGGCAAGTTACTTAACCCCAATTGCCCTCCAAAAAAAAAAAAGAATTAGAAGGAATTTTCTGATCAGAAATTAGACAAATGAATAAAAGACAATAGAGGAGAGAACAGTCTTTAAAATACCTGAGGGCCTTATGAGCTAGCTGACTGGGCACTGGTGGCTGGGTGCTCATGGCTGGGTTTACATCACAGAAAAACTAAAGTTAGTCCCTGGTCTATAAGCTGAAGAGATGGTAGACCTCTACAACTACAAGGAAGAAGCCACATTATGGGCACAGATCAGATGATGGCACCAGGGAAAAATAGCAGAGATAACTTTCTTTTTTTTAATTTTTTTATTTGTTTATTTTTAGTCTACAGGATTCAATTCCATAGTTCCTTAAGTTTCAAATTTCCCTTCCCTCCTCCCACCACCCCCCACATTGACTTATAATCCAGTATAGGATCTGCAAATACTTTCACATTAGACATTAGTCAGGTTACAAAGGCTGATTATACTAGATGGGATGAAAAATGTTAAAGAGGAAATAAAACCAAACAATGAAAAGAAAAAGATCAATTAGTTTGCTTCCATCAGGATTCAGACTCAGTTCTTTCTAGTTATTTCTCCGGATCTAGGCATCTCTCTCCTTCATGAGTCTTTTGGGATTGACTTATATCACTGCATTGCTGAGAAGAGTCCAGTCTGTCATAGTTGCTCATCATACATATGTTGTGTCTGTGATTGTATACAAATTTCTCCTGATTCTACTCTTCTCACTCAGCATCAGTTCGTATAAGCCTCTGCAGGTAAATATGAAGTCTGTCTGCTCCTCGTTTCTTATAGCACAATGGTATTCCATTACATGCATATACCACAACTTGTTTAGCCATTCCCCAATTGATGGGCATGCAGAGATAACTTTCAGAGAGCAGAACAGAAGACCTCAATAGAGCCTCAGTAGAGGCACTAAGGACATTAACAGTGTGTCAGTAGAGGATTCCTACTCTTTGGTAATAGCAGAGGACATCTGTGGCTATGCAGAATCAGAGCTGTGAGTTGCTTAAGCCGTATATATACCCTAACTACATGTGTTTCTTTTTTTTTTCTTTTTGAAGGGGGGAAGTCAGGGCAATTGGCATTAAGTGACTTTTCTTAGGTTACATGACCAGTAAGTGTTAAGTGTCTGAGGCCGGATTTGAACTCAGGTCCTCCTGACTTGAGGGCAGGTGCTCTATTCACTGTGCCACTTAGTTGCTCCACATGTGTTTCTTCTATGTGTACCCTTTCATACCTGCCCATATATGTTCCTTACACATATACCTATTTGTGCATATGCCCTGGTAACATATGTTCTCTATATTTGTATTCTTCTCTAGCAGTAGTATAACAATCTATTGGAGACTATATCTACTGTGTGTGTATGATCTTTTTTGTTTGCTTATTTTTTGTTCTGCTCTTCAGTTAGAAAAAATTAATGTCAAGGTGGATCCAAGATTGCAGATTAGAGGCAGCAACCCAGTTGAACTTTCTCAACATTCCCCTCCCCAAAACTGCTCTGACATCTTAGATCCAGAGGGCAAAATAAAAATTGAAAGAATCCACTGATCATCTGAAATAAAAACTTTCAGGAATAGAATAACCAAATTCCAAAGCTCCCAGGTCAAGGAGAAAATATTTCAAGCAGTCAGAAAGTCATGAAGTCATGAGTCTATTTGTCCCAGAAATCCTCCTGCTATAGGCAGATACACCAGAACAGCCAATAATAAAAAGAAAGACCCTATAATTTTAGCAGAACTTCCTTTTTAATAATATTTTATTTTAATAATATTTAAATAACATTCTATTTTATTACCAATTACATGTAAAAACAATTTTAAGCAATCGTTTTTTAAAATTTTGAGTTCTAAATTTTCTCTTTCCCTCTTTCACCTTTCCCACTCCCTGAGACAGTAAGCAATTTGATACAGATTATACATGTGCAATTGTGCAAAACATATTTGCATAGTCATGTTATGAAAGAAGATGCAGACCAAAAGAAAAAAGCATGAAAATATAAATAAAATTAAAAAGAGTATGTTTCAATCTGCATTCAGACTCCGTTAGTTTTTTCTCTGGGTGTGGATAGCATTTTTTGTCATGAGTCCTTCAGAATTGTCTTGGATCTTTGTATTGCTGAGAACAGCTTTTCATCATACAATACTGCTGTTATTTTCCTGGGTCTGCTCACTTCACTTTGCATCAGTTCATGGAAGTCTTTCTAGGTTTTTCAGAAATCATCCTGCTTGTCATTTCTTATAACAAAATAGTATTCCGTTACAATCATGTACCACAGCTTGTTCAATATAACAGAACTTGCAAAGAATTAGAAATAAAGTCACTGCCTCTTGATTGGGAAATGGCTAAGCAAATTAAAGTTCATGAATAAAACAGGACATTATGGTGCTATAAGAAACAATGAATATGATGAAAATAGAGATGCATGGAAAGATGCAAAGTTCTGATGTGAGATTGAATAAGCAAAACCAAGAAAACAATGTATACAGTGACTATAATATGAGGGAAGAATCACAACATAATAATAGAAACTGAATGCTGGGAAATTATAATGATCAAGCTCCATCCCAAAGAAGGGAGAAAGCACCTCCTCTATTTCTTTGTAGATGTGGACTATGAGTATGGACTACTGCATATGATGTCAGGCTTTTTATGTGTTGGTTAATGTGCTGAATTATTTTTTTTTCTTTTCATTCTTTGTTAAAAGATAGGGCTCTCTGGAGTTATTAGGGGAAGGGATACACTGGGAAATATATATATATATATATATATATATATATATATATATAAAATAGAAAATAATTATAAAATGTATAAAATAAAATCATAAAATAATAAAAGGTATCAATAAAACCTTATTTTAAAAAACACCAGGGGTGTCTAGGTGACACAGTGAATGGAGCACCAGCCCTGGAGTCAGGAGGACCTGAGTACAAATCCAGCCTCAGACACTTGACATACTTACTAGCCGTGTGACTTTGGGCAAGTCACTTAACCCCAATTGCCCTCCAAAAAGCAAAAGAAACAAAACAAAACACACCAGAAAGTTAAGACACTACAAAAGATAGAATGTCATAGAAAACAAGGGAAGGGGAAGAAGTCAAATGGAGTAATCAAGGATATGAAAATCAACACGTAGAACAAGGAAAATGAGGACTAAGAAAAGGTCATGAGATTTGGTGATTAGCATACTGTTGGTGACCTTAGAGGGTACAGTTTCAATAGAATGATGAGAAGAGAGTAGGTGGTGAAGCCTGGCAACAAGCATAGACCATGCTTTCAAAACTGTTGGCAGTGAAATTTATCTCATCTTTATCCAATCTCCCACCAAAATCAGGGGGCGTTGGGCCAGAGGCCAGCCCATAGAATCAGGCCCATTCCTGGAGTAAATAAATGAGCTTGGAATTTGCCTTGATGTCAAATTGGCACATGAGTTATAAGTAGAAAAGGAAGATATTTTGGAACTCTAGAATTCTAAATTCCACGTGACCAATTCCCAAAAGATTTTGTACGTGATGAAACAATTGTGCTGCCAAGAAAACATCAAAGTTCTATCAAGCTTAATTATGTAAAATCTGTCTGTAAATGAAATCACTTCTGTGCTGGGTGAGGCCTACCCAGGCACTAATTGAATATGACAGCTGTATAACCAACAAGACCTCATTTGCCTTCAGTTTCTTTTGAAAGGTGAGTGTGCCTACCCTTCATCAGTCACTAGCAGGTTCTTCAACATACTGGAATCCTTTGTGCAGAGTTGTTTTGGGGACATTGGTGATACCATTTTCCATGATCCACTTTGCCCCTCTCCCCAAGTGTCCCCAGTCAATTCATATTAAGCCATTTGTCTGTTATCATTTATAATGACAATAAAGAGCAAATAGATAACTAGATCTCAGGAAAGAAATGAGTGATAGCTATGTAGATTTAGGAGTCATCTGCATAGAGATTACAATTTAGCCAATAGGAGCTGAAGAGATCAAAGGAGAGCATAGAGAAGAGGAGAGGGCTCAGGACAGGTGAACCTCAGGCATAGGAGGTAAGACATTTATTAGGCAGTGAGATGGCTCATTGGATAGAGTGCTGGACCCAGAGCCAAAAAAACCTGAATTCAAACCCAGCCTTAGTTACTTACTTGCTGTATCACCTGAGGCAAGTTTCTTAATACCTGTCTTCTTCATTTTTCTCATCTTTAAAATGGGGGTAATAATAGCACCCTACCTCCCAGGATGGTTGTGGGCATCAAAGGAGATATTTAAGCCATTTGTAAGCCTTAAAACACTTTAAATGTAAGCTATTATTACATTGATGATGATACTTCAAAGATGACCTAAGAGTGATCCAACATGTAGAAGAGACAGTTATTCAAATTCAGAATGGAGAAAGTATTTTAGAGAAGAAGGTATCCAAAGTATTAAAAACTGCAGAGAAATCAAGAAGAAAGAGGACTGAGAAAAGAACAATGGGTTTAGTATCTAAAAGATTACTGACAACTTTGGAGAGATCAATTGTATTCCAATAGTAGGATTAGAGGTTGTATTGCAATGGATTGAAAAATAAAGAAGAGATAAAAGGAAATAAAGAGTGTATATAGATCCACCATACATCTCTTTATTGTCCTTTCAGGTGACTATTTTAATTCTCCAGAGAATGTGGCATGAAAGATGACATTAACAAACTATGTAATTGAAAAAGGAGGTGGCCAGGCATGTAGAGAGAGAAAAGAGAGAGAGAAAGCCTTTAGACAGTGAAATGAGCTGCCTTTTTCTTGGAGTTTGGCTGTAAAAGGATTGAAAGATATATTATGATAGCTTCAAGGGCTAGAAGGGCCAATATGAGGATTTTGTTTCATTTTGTTTTTAAGAAAAGAAGTGATTTGTGTATTGATAAGTAGCAAGAAAGGAGTCATTCAATACAGAGACTGAAGATTTTAGAGATAGGGCAAATGATTTGAGGAGACAAGGCCTGAAGGGGATGGGAGTTGGTGGGCTCAAGAACAGTAGCAGAACTATTGGTCTTGGCTAGAAGAATGTACAGAAGATGGCTTAGTGGATAGAACACTGGGCCTAGAGTCAGGAAGATCTGTGTTCAGATCCAGTCTCAGATACTAGCTGTATGACCCTGGGTAAGTCATTTAACCTCTGTTTGTCTTAATCCACTGGAGAAAGAAATGGTTGATGACTCCAGTATCTTTGCCAAAAAATTCCCATGGACAGCATTGACATGACCTTAGAAGCCCTTGAGTACAACCCCCTCATTTTACAGAAGAGGAAACTGAGGTAGATAGGGTATAAATTATATTTACCATTGTAATGGTGCTTCTTACCTAGTACCATGGTGAATTCTCTGTCTAAAACTTTTTCATGGAATCATGAAATATTACAGCTAGAAGAGACTTTTGGTCATTTGATGATAACAGGATTTAGAACTGTAAGAGAACTCAAGAAATTTTCTAGACCAACCTCTTCACTTTGTAGATGAGGAAAGTGAAGCCTAGGGTGGTTAAATTATTTTCCTAGGATCACAAGCCCATGGGGTCATGAAGAGTCAAACACGACTGAACAACAGGAGAGAGGATACTTCTAGTGACTGGAGCAAAGGAAGATTAAATAGCAGGAAGAGTAATGTTGAAATGATTTGAGGTTTAAAATTGAAGAAAAGTGGGAGCTCCTGACAGTGTATATTTTTTGTGTGAAGCATGATTCTTGATCCTCTGCTGAGAGGGAAAGTGATGGTTTAGGTGGTTTAAGAAAAAAAAGAAATTTTGAAAAAGAGGATGGGGGGAAGCAATAGATATTCAGGAAGAGTGAAGTAGTATTTCAGCAGTATTTCACCTACAGTAAAGTAGTATTTCACCTACCAAATGTGGATGATGGGGGTAACCCAGAATTGAGTTTTGGGAAGTGATGAGGCAACAGGAAAAAGGGGATTATTCTAGGTTCAAAATAAAATTATCTACAGAATTTAAATAGTCTTCCTAACTCCACATCTGGTGCCCTATCCACTATACCATGTTGCTTCTCAAGGGACCTCAGAAGTCATTTAATTCAATAACCCCCCATTACACAGATCATAAAATCCATGAAAGGCCAACATTTGTCCCAAATCACTCAAGTGATAAGCAGCAGATCTGGAAATCAAACCTACATCCTCTTATTCCTAATGCTATGTATGGTCTTGCCACTGTCCCAAACTGCCTCCCATTGCTGAACTGATAGGCCAGGGTATGTGAGAGGATGTTGACATGTATATTGAAGTTCTAAGCATCTGGGCAAGTCCGAAAGTCAGCTGCTAAAGTCCTTGAGAAAGAGGAATGGAGAATGATCTGAGGTATATAGATATGAGAAACTAGAATCTGGAAAAATGTGGTAAGGAAGCATAGAGGGAACCTGAAAAGAAGAGTTTGCAGCTGTGGTACAGTTTGGAAATGGTAGCAAGGGATGAGTGTATTTACAGTTGAATATAATGAAGAGGGAATGGATTCCAGAGGGCACAATGGAAGGAATGGACAGATCAAGAGAGGAACACTAAAGCGTTCAAGTGAGTGTGAATGAGCAATTAAGGAGTGTACTAGGAAAGGAGATTTTGAATAAATAACATTTGAGTTTCAGTGATTAAAAGAGAACAAGGAAAGTACTTGCTAGACATAGAACAATAGATTGTCTGAATTCCTAGACCTCAGCTATGATGCTGACTTGACTTTCACCCACTATTGGGAGTTGAGGGGCACTGAGTTTCTGGACCTGAGTTGATACTAGGTAGCTGATTGCCACCAAGCTCTTGCCATGATGCTACCAAAAGGCTTGTGTCTGGGCTGCCACTAATTACGGAAATCTGAGGCGCAGTGGGTCAGCATTTGCTCAAGATATACATGTAGATGGACTATTTCTATGCCTTTGTACTAAAAAAAAAAATAACTTATTATCTCACTTGGGACTTAGATCCTGGTTTGTAAATTTTGGTGCTGCTTTCTCAGTTCTTAGATCTTGGTATAGGAAATTTTTATCCTGGTATCTTGGGATCCTAGTTCTTGGTGCTCACTCCCATGGGTTAAAAGAACTTTGCTTGGAGCTCATCTGACATCCATTGACCTGAAAAAGTCTCAGCACTAGCTTATGATCTCCTATGTCAGTGGTGGTTAGAGACCCAGTATGCTTTGGATAATTGCTTCATACATAATTTCCTGCACTACCAGTCTCCCCTTATTTTCTCCTCCCATCATGTTGCCCAGTTACCTCACTTTGCTTGTGTTACTCAAGTTCTCATTGCCTTAGTTTGCCATTGTTATTGGGTTTTATCGGTAAGTTCTGCTGCCTAGTTACTCTGATCCCATTTCAGATTATTAAGAAGCCCTTGTCCTACAGTCACTGAATTTTACTTTTTCAAAAACCTATAACAGTCTTCCTACTCTGTTTCACTTTTTTGTCATCTGGTTATTTTTTGCTTATAATCAGATTCAGTTTTTAATTTCCCCCCTGTGAGCTCAGGCAAAGAGCTAGTCTTACATTTCTCCTGAAAATTGTCTATGGAACTTTAAAACATAAGAGACATAGGATTGTAAAACAAGAGATTTAGAGCTAGGAGGGAAATAAGAGGTCATTTAATCTAACATCCTTTTATCAATGAGGAAATTGGAATTACATGATATAACATAGTATAAATTATATTTGGTATTGCTCTGGTACTTCTGGTTTGGTGTTCTCTGTTTGGAGTTCATTTGATCCCAATAATTTCAATGGAATAATAGAAAATTAGAGCTAGAATGGACCTTAGAAGCCTTTGAGTACAACCCCCTCATTTTACAGAAGAGGAAACTGAGGTAGATATGATATAAATTATATTTACCATTGTAATGGTGCTTCTGATCTAGTACCATAGTCAATTCTCTGCTTAAAACTTTTTCATATTTTTCATAGAGTCATGAAATATTACAGCTAAAAGAGACCTTTGGTCATTTGATGATAACAGGATTTAGAATTATAAGAGAACTCTAGAAATTTTCTAGACCAACCCCTTCACTTTGTAGATGAGGAAAGTGAAGCCTAGAGTGGTTAAATCATTTGCCTAGGATCACTTATTTCATGATAAAGTCAGGACTAGAAACTAAGTCTTCTGATATTTAATGCAGTGGTCTTTCCATTATGCCATATTGTCTCTCTCCCCCCACCAAAACACTAATTTTTGGTTCAGTGAACATTCACACTGCAGGAATCATAATTTCCAGAACTAGAAAGTCAAGGTCTCCTACATTTTGTCAGGTGTGTAAATTATTGCTATTATATTCAAATGGGGGTAAAGTTGGGAGAGAAACAGAGTGACACAGGCACAGAGAGAGACAGAGACAGAGATACACCAGGGGAGGGGGTGGGAGGGAGATACAGAAAGAAAGAACATTCATTCTCTGTATCTCCTTCTTCCATTTGGTGATTTCTTCCCAGGGCCTTGATTTTGGAAAAGGACCCAAGCCAGCCCTTTGTTCCCTTGCTGCTTTGCTTCTGCCTTTCTGGTCTTGGACATCATACCGCAAAGTAGATATCCCCCTCCCCACTTTTAATCTATTTTTTGTCTGTTGTCCTCCCCATTTGAATGTAAATTTCTTGATCTTTTTGCTTGTCTTTGTATATCCTGCCCAGTGCCTGACACAAGGTAAACAATAAATGTTTGTTGCCTTACCTTGCCTTCCTTTATTTTCTTTCTCAAGGATAGAGACTCAAGGCTTTAACTCTCAAGACTTTAGAAGTAGCTGCATCTTGTAGAAAAGGTGGGAACCCTCATATAAAACATAATAAAGAACTAACAAAGGAAGGAACATTTAATCAAGGAATAGAAGCTAAACAAAGGAACTCTTGTTCTTTGGGAGGAAATTATATTGAATAGGGGTTTTTTTGCCTTTCTTCCATATTTTTTGGAAAATCAGATCTGTGTGCCCATGAGGTAATGTGGTTTATACTGCACTATTTAAAAAAAGGAGGGGACTTTTTGTATTAGCATAAATTGGACATTTTAAATAGAATACATTCATGCAGAGTCCGTAAATTTCAGGCTTAATACATTGTGGAAAGGGGTAGCTGAGTTTTCTAGGAAAATTTAGAATTGAAAAGGAAGTTGGATTCATTTTAAAATAATACTAATTATTTCACAATTCTCTGACCTAGTTCTTATACTGAGCCAAAATCTATGTCCCTGTAGTTTTAGTCCTCCCCTCTGGAGCCACCCAAAAGAAGTCTAAACCTTCTTCAATGTGGCAGACCTTCAAATATATGAAGACAAGCTATTGTTTGCTGCCCTCTACTCTATTTAGTCTTTTCTTTTCTAATGTATGCCATGATCCGGCCCAACTGAACCAATTATTGTTTCCTGAATTCCATTTTCTAATCTCTTGCCTCTGTCTTTACACAAGTTGTCTCTCATGCCTAGAATGCTCTACTCACTTCCTCCATCTCCTGGAATCTCTATATCCCTCAAAGAATCAACTCGAATGCCACTTCCTACTCTTTCTAATTCTCCCATTTTTTAGTCTCCCTAAAAGTATTTTGTGTTTATTTTGTATGTTTCCTCATCTTTAAAATAAAAGGACTAGACTAGGTGACTTTTAAGGTCACCTTTAGCTCAAAATCTTTCATTTACTAATCAGTATACATGCTGTTTCCCAACAGTAGAATGTAGGCTCCTTGAGGGAAAGAGTCATATCACTTTTTTCCATGTCTTCAGCAACTAGCTTAATACTTTACACATAGTAGGTGATTAATAAATGTTTGCTTAATTAAGTTGAATTGAATGGACAGGCTGGGACTAGAATTGAGGAAATGAAGGGCCTGAGGATAGGAAATTCACAGCACTTTCAATGACTTTACACTATTATTTATTATGAAAAAAATCTATCCTTTTAATAGTGAGACTATATAACTCCAAAACCTAAAATACTACTATCTCAAAAATTAACATTAATGTAAATAACCCAAGAGGCAATGGAAGGACATTTTATGAGCTTAGTATCTGCAGAAGGTTATTAATGATGATTTGCCTAAAAACATGTAAAGGAAACTTTTGAAGATATGTATGACTAGAAAAGAAGGCACACTGATTATGTAGGGAAGTTGAGAAAAAAGCAAAAGCACTATACAAAGTGTATGTTGGTATTCTTATCTAACCTTGAGTTCCAGCTTGGAGCACTTGCATCTTCTCATTGGTGAAGAGAATGATGACTCAATGCTGCTTGCCACTGTGACTGGTGATGGAAGACCTTCTGACTTAAGAATAGACTCATATGGTGCCAGACTCTGGGAATGGGGAAGAGAGAGACAGAGAACTTTGGAAGGCAGACAGGTAAAGGAAATATGGGGCCTTGACATGTCCCCATGTTCAACTTGTCTTCAGGGAATTTCCCTTAGGAAGAGCTCTGTCTCTTCTCTCTCTTTTCTCTCTCTCTCTCTCTCTCTCTCTATCTCTCTCTCTCTCTCTCTCTCTCTCTCTCTCTCTCTCTCTCTCTCTCTCCCGCCCCCTCCTCTCTCCTCTCTCTTCTCTCTTTTTCTCATCACCTCTTAATCAAAGACTGAATTAAAGGAGAGAATAGGCATATGATGAAATCCCCATAAGAATATCACTATATTAAATGGTTTTAAAATATATCCTAAGGAAAAAGAGAGAAGTTAAGGTGGATAACCTCAATTTTATCAGATTATTATGAGGCAGGGTCTTCTGCTAAGGAAGATAGGAGGTATGGAATAGTTGAGGAGATAAGGTACCATAAGGGCCTCACTGATATTAGATGACATACATGACTAATAATACATAAATTACTTTACATGTATAATTGACATCCTATTGCTTGCCTTCTCAAAGGGTAGGGGAAGGGCAGGAAAGAGGGAGAGAATCTGGAAATTTTTAAAAATTAAAAATGAAAGTTAAACTTTTTTACATGTAATTAGGAAATGTATAACAATATAAATAAAAATATTTTTTAAAAAGAGATTGGATGACAGTTTTATGGTGGCCTGAAAGTCATGTGAATTCCTCTAGCAACTGTGCTAATAAAAATATTACATGTTCACATCTTCTCAGGTATGAATATATTGCAATATTCACCAGTGGATAGAATTCCCATAGTAATAAGATTGCAGAATCATCAAAATATCAAGTTTGAAGGCATTAGAGGACATTCTAGAGGAAATATCCAACAGATAATTGGAGATATAAATCTGGAGCTTAGAAAAGCAATGAGATCGAGGATATAGGGATAGCTGAAGCTGTGAAGGTAGATGAAGACCTTATTCTTCCTCACGTTTACCTTTTTGTATCTCTGAGTCATTACTTGGGTACTATCTCCTATACAGGTGTCGAGAGACAGTGTGGTAGCATGGAAAGAGTCACCTTGGAGTGAGAGAGGACCACAATATATTTTTAAAAATTCAGCTTCCTTTCTAATCCTACTTCTGGTCTTTGTAAGCTGTGCAAACCTTGGTAAGCCATTTAAGCTCTTCAAGCTTCAGTTTCTTCATTTGTATAATGAGGATAATGATAACATAATTTCACAGGATTATTGTGAAGATCAGATTATAAAGTGTAAATTCCCTTGCAAGTTCCCTGGAGTCCTGAGGACCTGAGGACCTGAGTTCGCATCCGGCCTCAGACACTTAACGCACACACAAACAAAAACCTAGCCGTGTGACCTTTGGCAAGTTACTTAACCCCAACTGCCCTCCAAAAAGCAAGAAAAAAAATGTTCATTATTATGCACACAGACCCTCTCCACCCCAGTTGACTGTCTTCTCCACTGGTCCATATCCCTTGGTATTTACTTTTTTACATAGATATAAATCCCTAATATAATGAAAGCTCCCTGAGAGCTAATACTTACATTTTTGCTTATCAAATGCCTTTTATATTGTAGATTCTTAATAAATGTTTGTCAAATTGAGTTTAACTGAACTGAATTGAGAGGATAGAATTTGGGAGGCTAGAAGTTACCATTTCTCAATGTGAGAGGGTTTAGAGATAGTCAACTTTAAGGACAAGTGTGCAGTTAGCATTCTCATTCTGAGAAGCACAGTAGTTTGGACCTCCTTGTTCCAATAAAGTTCAATAGAAGGAAGAATTAGTTTGTTATTGGGTAAAAGATAATGCCAGAAATGCTGAGAACTTCTGTGATAAATAAAAAGAGAGATAAGAAACTATCAACCTCTCATGTCAGAAAACATACTGCAAAGGTAGAAAAATAATGACTATGAAAACCTAAAGAGCAGCTAGGTAGCTCAGTAAATACTCAGGAAGACTCATCTTTGTGAGTTCAAATCTAGCCTCAGACACTTACTAGCTTTGTGACCCTGGGCAAGTCATTTAATCCTGTTTGCCTTAGTTTCCTTAAAATATTCTGCAAAATTAATCTGAAGATGGAAAGGGCAAACCACTCTAATATGTTGGCTGAGAAAACCGAAATGGGGTCATTAAAGAGATGGACATAACTGAAATAATTGAACAACAACAACAAAAATCTAAATTGCCTAAAAGCTAAGATCTGGAAGACATTGTGGGAAGCAGAAAAAAGGATTTGCAGTAAGTACTAAATAATTATTACAGTAAACACAAGATTAATTTTAGAACCTACATTTGGTATACATGTGACATAATGGATAGAGGACTGAAGTTGAGATCAGGAAGACCTGAGTTCAAATCCTGCTTGAACAACTAACTAGCTGTGTGACTCTGGATAAGCCATTTAGCATTTCTGAGCCTATTTCTCCAGTTAAAAAATTGTGATAATAATAATATCTACCTTCCAGGGTTGTTGCAAGGATAAACATGTTAATATTGCTTTGTAAGCCTTAAAGCACTATATAAATGTTGCTACTTCTATGAAAGGCATCATGGTAGATTCTGGGGATATAAAGACAAAATAAATCCAGTGGCTATGTGAATTGAGAGAAGGGAAAGGATGCCCCTTTCCCTGCATCACCCTAGACAAGTCAGTTAATCTCTATCAGTTCCAGTTTCCTCATCTATAAAATAAGAGTAATGTTAGTATCTAATTCACACGGTTGTTGATAAGATCCCGATTTATGGAAGGACATGGATGAGAATGGCAAGAATAGGCAGGCATGGATGAGTAGTCATTGGAGGAAACATAAATGCCAATGACGGCACAGATCATTTGTACATTTGGTGTTTAAAGTACCCATAGTGACACATTTCTGAATCCTGAGAATAATGGGTTTCAAATCCCTTTATGTATGTAACTTTCCAGTTTAGTGAATATAGCAGGAAGACCTAGATTCAAATCCCACCTGAGACACTTAAGAGCTATATGACCTTGGGCAAGTCACTTAATCTATCTGTGCCTCAGTTTCTTCATTTGTAAAATGAAGGGATTGGATTTAAAAACCACTAAGGTACTTCTAGTTCTAGCTTTATGATCCTGTTTGTTATGTCAATATGAACATCCTGCAGGGATGGGTGGCAACTTACCAAAAAAAGATTGTATAAAACACTAGTAAAATTGAATTATAATATAGTATCTGCTTTGTGTAAACTTAAAACATTGGGGCAGTAGGAAGGAGAGACAGAAACACAATTCTGGTTATCCATCTGTTCTAGGCTCTATGAGGGCAGTGAGCATATCTTACCTAAATTTTATATGTCTCCCAATGCTTGGCACAGAGTTCTCTACATAGTAGGTGCTTAATCAAGGATTATTCAGTTTGATTGGGATTTTTCTCCCTGGACTATGAGCAGGCTCCAATTCCCTACCCTAGAACTAAGAAGGAATAGAAATTTTTTTTCAGGTTTTGGGTAGAGATTATTACTAAGGAAATATGAGAGAATGAGAGAGAAACAAAAAGACAGAGATAGAAACAGAGAGAGAGAGAGAGAGAGAGAGAGAGAGAGAGAGAGAGAATTTACCTCTGCCTACCACAAAAGCCTACAATTCCCAGCTGTAGTCTTCTACCTTGCCTACCTGATGAGATCAGTTATAGCACAAAATCAAAAGAGACTTTCATCAGCCCTCTTATAATGTATTATAATTTAATATAATGCATATGTAATATATAATTCAATGTAATGCATATATAATTTAATGTAATGTATACAATGTATTTTACATAATTTAATATAATGTATATATTATATATAACTTAATATCTCATACATATATTTATATATAATTTAATATCATGTGTATATAATTTATTTATATATAATTTTATATAATATATATTTTTATATAGTTTAATATCATTATATATAATATATTTTAATATAATGTATATATAATATATATTTATATGTAATTTAATTATCAACTTGATCCAGATCCATCTATCCAATTCTGGTATCTCTCCTGAGCTCCAGTTATCCTGCATCACCAAATGCCTATGGACACTTCAAACTTAATGTTCCATTAGCATCTCAAATTCACCACAGCAAATTTACTTTCTTTTCCCCTAAACCCACTGCTCTTCCTAACATTTGCATTTTCTTTTAGTGAATGGCCATCCAACTGGTTATGCAGGTTCACCCCCTTGGCATCAACTTCAGCTCTTCACTCTGCCTCATCGCACATTTCCAATCATTTGCTAATTCTTACAGATTTTACCTCCATAGCATATATTACATTCATTCTTTTCTGTCACTCACACAGTGACAATCCTTTTATCATCTCTCACCAGGACTGTTGCAAGAGCCCCTTAATCTCCCTGTTTTTGGTTTTACCTCTCTCTAATCTATCCTCCATAAACCATTAAATTGATATTCCTAAATCATAGGTCAGACCATGTTATTTCCCCTGCTCAGTAGCTCTCTATTGGCTCTAAAAAAATGCAAACTCCTACCCTTGACTTTTAAAGCCCTTCCAAATTGGCCTACTTGCAGTTCTCCATAGAAAATATTATATCTCTCATGTCTATGCTTTTAGACAGACTGTTTCCTATACCTCAAATGGACTCTCTCAAAAAAAAAAAAAGATTATATAAACCACTAGTAAAATTGAATTATAATATAGTATCTGCTTTGTGTAAACTTAAAATATTGGGGCAGTGGGAAGGAGAGATGGAAACACAGTTCTGGTTATCCATCTGTTCTAGGCTCTATGAGGGCAGTGAGCATATCTTACCTAAACTTTATATCTCTATATCTTTTAGAATTGCTAGTTCCCTTCAAAGATCAGTTCAACTGTCTCCTCCTACATGATGCCCCTATGCATCACTACCATTCCTACCAATTACTTTGCATTTGCTTTGTTTATGTAGTTTGTGTTTATTTATCTGTGTGTGTGTGTGTGTGTGTTGTTTCTTCTGTAAGAATGTTAATTTCTTGAAGATAAGGGCCACTCTGTTTTGTTTTGTACCCCTCCAATTCCCAGAACAGTATTTGGTCTAAAGTAAGTAGATGTTGAATAAATATTCATTGAGCAATTGATTCAGGACTTACTTGCTCTCTCTTAGTTTCACATTTTGTTTCCTTGGTTAGAGTATAAGCTTCATGTAGGGTTCTTGATAGTTCTTTGTATAGCCCATACAGCTTTGCATAGTGCTAATCATGTACCAGGAAGGTGCAATCTGCACTTTTTATCACTTCTTCCTCCTTTCTTTGTCTTTTCCTTTCTTTCTACTGTATCTGGGAGTGACTTTCCTAACCCTTTGTGTCTATCTCTAGAGAAAAATAACCAGACTAAATTAACCAAATTCAAGCCCACAAGCATTTGTCATACTCTTGCTACATGCCAGTCATCGTGCTAAGAGCTGAGGATAGAAAGAAAGGCAAAAACAGCCCCTGCCCTCAAGGAGTCCCTACTCTAATGGGAAAGGCAACACACTAAATCCAATTGTTTTTATTTCCATTTGTCCCTTGATTTATTTTTTTGAGTATGGGTCCATAGCCCTTGATAGAAACAAATTCTCCATCTCTGGCCTCAGTTACAGAACTGAGTTTTATAAAACTGCAACAGTCTTAAAAGAAAATCCTACTTGTGTAATGAAAAGCAAATATCCAGCCTCCATCTGTTTGAAGGAAACATCATACCTTGATTACACATATCATTTACTGCTTAAGCCACAAGAGTTGCTCATGTTAAAACGTGCTGCCCTATATTAGCCCTTTGTGTTTTTCTGATGCAATCTGACTGAGTGCAGATAATTAAAAGGAGTGCTTGTTGACTTCAGAGCTCAGGTTATTTCTCCAGGTTAACTCTAGATTAACCCCTCTCCCTTAATATATACGAGTTCCCAAATATCATTGATTCTACCTTACAACCTCTCACATTTGTCTATTTTTCTCTATTCACACAGCCACAACTCTGTTTCAAACATTGCTCACATCTCAACTGGAATAATAACTTACTTATTTGGTATACCTGCTTGCTTCTCCAATCCATTCTCCACATGATCACTGAAATAATCTGCTTTAGGAACATACCTCTTTAGGTCAATTTGTTAGTGACCAGGTCACTCCTTTGTTCACAAACCTCCAGTAGCTCCCCATTGCCTACAAACTAAAGCCTGGCTTCTTTACAGAGAGGAGGGAGACTGGCAGCAGGAAGACCTATTAGGTGGCTGTCATAATAGTTTAAGAGAGAGGTGATAGGAAACAGAACTAAGGTAGCAACTGTGTAAGTGAAGAGAAGAGATAGTGTGGAGGTGGAATTGACAAGGTTCTACAATTGATTACATATCACTAAATTGTTAGAGTTGAGGTCAATGATGACTCCAAAGTTGAGAACCTGAGTGACAGGGTGGTGCCTTCAACAGAAACAGGAAAATTAGGAAGAAAAACGGATTGAGGAGGAAAGGTAATGAGACCTGTTTTGGACACATTGAGTTTAAGCTGTGTAAAAGACATTGAATTTGAAATATAGATAGTTGGTGATACAAGATTAAAGAGAGATAAAGGTTGGATATAAAAACATGGAAATCCTATGACTTAATATATTATAAATTTGTAAATAAATGGACAGCTAGATGGCTCAGTAGATAGAGCTCTGGGTCTGGAATCAGAAAGACTCATCTTCCTGAAATCAAATCCTATTTCAGATACCTATTAGCTATGTGACCCTGGGCAAGTCACTTAATCCTGTCTGCCTCAGTTACTCATCTATAAAAAGAGCTGGAGAAGGAAATGGCAAACCACTCCAGTATCTTTGCCAAGAAAACCCCAAATGTGGTCATGAAGAGTTGTACACAACTGAATAACACTACTAAAGATGATATTTAAATGCAATCACCAATAATAGAGAAAATGAAATAGAGCACAAGACAGGAGCTTACAGTACACCCTCATTTCACAGGTCAGATATAGATAATGATTTAGCAATGGAAACTGAGAAAGAAGGGTCAACCAGATAGAAGAACTGAGAGAATAGTGCCATGAAAACTCAAAGAAGAGAGTGCCAAGAGGAGAGTGCAGTCAGCAGTATCAGATACAGAAGAGATGTCAAGAAGGCTGAAGACAGAAAAAAGCTGTTAGATTTAGTAATCAAGACAATATAAGTTTGGAGTGACTAGTCCCATTGGAGTGAGGAGCTCAGGAGCCAGATTGCAAAGAATTGAGAAGAGAGAGAAGAAGGGAAATCAATGAGAATAGTCGGCTTTTTGTAGCCAAGCAGCTATGAAGATGAGAGATATAGGACTTGCCATTTTCGCCCTTCCTTCTACCTATTTTCCATTAATCCTTACTTCCTGCTTGGGTGAAAGGCAATGGAAGAACCTTGCTAGTGACCAGACAGTGAATGGAAAAGCACAAAAGTCTGAAGTCATTCTAAGAAGGAGCTAAGATGCAGATCCAAAGTTCCAAAGTCTTGATCTAATGATTGGCCCTACCAGATGGTATGAATAAAACATCATCTGGCAACTGTAATGTGTTTTCTATTCTCATTTCCCTGCAGAAGAAGTGGCCTTGGGGACACGGTCAAACCGAACTTTGTCTTTCCTATGATTCCTTGTTTCGGAATAACCTATGTATTCTTTTGTAGTTGCCTAGATCTAGGAGAAGCTAAGGGCACACAACCTAGTTGTTGATGCTTTATCAATGTCTGGCACATGGTGGGCACTTAATAAATGCTTGTTTAGAGAAAGATCTTTTTTTTCACCAGACCTATGTTTTCATAAGCTTAGGAAGTTATCAATGAGTAACCTTCTTTACAAATGAAGATGGGCACCTTTGCTATAATATGTAATCCTAGAGTTGACTGGGGGCTTGAGAGGTTGAGGGACTTGTCCAGTGCCACACATCTAGCGTGTGTCTGGGAAGGGACCTTTACCCAGTTTGTCTTGAGTCTTGTAGGCCAGCGTTCTATCCACTATGATATGCTCTTTCTCTGATTATACATTGTTTTATTTGTTCCTATGCAAACATACTGAAGATTTAACACTTCACAAAAAGGATTCTTTAGAGCCCATTATAGTTCAGTCCAAGGAATATTTATTGAGCACTTATTATCATAGGCAAAGTTTGCTTACTGTGTTCAAAATTTGTTTCATTGAACAAAAATCAAACTTATAAAACATTTCAAAAGCATGACCCACTGCACAAAGTGAGATATGCCCACACCTGCAAATTATTGTTCCCTATTCTATCTACCTCAGAGGTCTGAACTTGACATTTTAATCTTGCATTGTCCTGATTCCTAAAGAATAGCCAGTCACACACTATGGGCACAGTGGTTTATATAAATTGCTCAAAAATTGCCCATCAATCAGCAACACCTATAGAATGATTGTTACGTTCAGAACACTGTACCTAGTAAGCAGAAAATAGAGGTAGTGACCAGTTAAAGGCACCAAAGCAATTTGGAATTCTATATTTTCCAAAATACCAAGTCTTAATTAGTAGTGTATAGGATAAACAGCTCTTTAAACATTTCCTAAGAATCCTAATCAAGATAAAACAATAGCTATACTCTGTGGCACATGCCTTTTTATCTGTTCTAATGAATGTGAAGCATTTATCCATTGTTCTTATTCCTTGATTTCTCCCCTTCTTCCCCTCCCCCCCAACACATCATGAAAACTTTGTCAAGAATTGGTGAACCCCCATGTTTAGAGCTTACCCCAGTGCCCTGGAAGCAGGAAAATACAAGGAAAATGGCTAGAATTTGTGTTCCACTGGAATAGCCTTTTAGGATGCAGGCTAATAGAAGCCTATCTCCTATTTTTATCTGTTTCCAAATGTTTGTTTTCACACAAATATATGTTGTTGTTGTTGTTATTGTTTGTCCTTCATTTTTGAAGAGCACCAATGACATTATGGAGTGATGTCTTAACTTACGCTTGAATTTGATTCCTGACATAAATGCATAGAAAGCCACAAGCTGATGACCCATGTCAACATTAGACAACTTTCCATCTTTAAGGCCCTGAAGCACTAGGCAGAATGCCTCTCCACACACTGACTGGATCAGTCAATATTTATTTATTGGATTCATTTCAGATTGATTTTTGTTGGTAGGACCTTAACCAAAGTAGGAAGAACTAGATGTCTATAGTATCTTAACATTCAGAGGATTAACTGTGAGGGAGGGAGGTTGCCTTATATTGTAATAGGCCAAATACCTAGAGGGGAAAGTTTAGGGTTAAGCCTGAGTATCAATCATCAGAACTGTAAGCATTCTGTTCATGCCATATATGAGCCTAAAATCCAGGGTCCCCTTCAGTAACCCCCATGGACTTTTATGAGAATGGTAATAAATATCTTCATAGTCATGCAAGTCTCTCTAATTATATTTGTTTTTCATTAGCTTTATATTCATCTGTGAGTGGGACCAACAAATCATTTAATCTGCCATGCATATGGAATATAAGCCCCTTGATTCATAATTGATTGCACTCCCGCATTCATGCTATTCAGATTTAATATGTGAGATGCAGGGTGGTACTATGAAAGGGGCAGAGGATTTAGAGTCAGGGACTGTGTTCAAATCCCACCTCTCCCAGGTCTAGTCTGATAAAAATCAAAGGCAAAAGAGAAGAAATTCCAGCTTCTCTCCAGGCAAGACTAGAAGGTATATATGTAAGCCTCCCCTTTCTCCATAGCCTTTTCTTACCCCTCGGTTGGGGTCGCTCCCTAAGCACCTGGGAAGGCTTGGAGATGCTTTTTGGGCCTTCTCAGGTCCTGTTAGGTCAGACAGTTACAAAACTGTCTCGAACTCAGCCTGATGCTAACAGGCTCTTGATTCAGCAATTCAAGGCCATAGACCTGGGCATACCTTCTGCAGCTTAGAGGACAACCACTGTATTCAGAAGTGTATACCCAGTTCAATTCTCTCAATTCTCTTGGGGGTAGGGAATTGGGAAAATTGCAACTGCTTACTTCCTTCCCTCCAAGACTCCATGTCCCCATGCCCATGCCTACAGGATCCCCCTTCTCTCCTGGCCTCCTGGCCACCAGATGCTTGAAGCTGGACTCAGCAGGACTTCCCTGAGTGTTGTCCCTAGGTTAGCAAAAAAAAAAAATTGAGACTCTTCTTCCTGTAGTGCTGGCTCTGACCAGGCCATGAAAAGTCAGAACAACAGTGAAAAGTGAGAACAACTAAAAACATCTTAGCAGATTCTAGAGATTTTGTGATTCCTCTTTAAAGAGTTTTGAAACAACCCTGGTCACTCCCTTCTCCCACTCCCTTCCCTTGAGTCAAGAAGGTAGCTCAAACAGTCCTGAGTTTTTCTGTTAATCCCTCTCATTCCAGATCAGGAAAAGAGAGTTTCACCCTTCCTCCCATCTGCAAATTCATCATCCCCCACCTGGTAAGAGGAAAGAGACGGAAGGGACAGCAGCTACAGCATTACTGGTAATGGCCCTGGGTCTGTGGGCCCAAAAATCTAGAAGTATCTCTCAGGCAGCACAAGGTGAGAAACCAGAGAGACTCCGAATTTAGGTAAGCCTAATCGCTTAAAGTTGTAGTTTTAACATGTTAATCATGAGATGCTGATTCTCTGTGTAAAGTAATTTAGAAATGCGTTCAACAAAATTGAAGTCACCTGATTAGTAATAGGTTTGTTTCAAGTTTCAAATTGGTAAACTTTTGGATCAGTTATATAATGTGTAAACTTGCCAAAAAGCTTATTTGGGTTATGGAGTTCCTAGATGAGGAATTTGGCTTGCCGAGAATTTGCAAGTATACAATAATGATCTTTACTGACTGGCTTTTGCATGAGGACAAGTTCAAGTTTGAGATGTGAGTCCTGGTAAATTCTTGATTAGTGAAACTTGCAATCTGAGGAAAAACTCGTGGGATTATAATGGATTTTATTTTGAGTTGTCTTGTAAAAATACATCAATAATCAAAAATACACCATCTGAGAGAAATGCCACAAGCTACTCAGAGAGAATGTGACTGTTACATGTCTGTCTCCTATCCTAGCACCCATCTTTCTCATCCTGTCCCTAATCTTTAACTCCCATAAAAACCTCTAAAACTACATGACCATTCTGAAATTTCAATATAAGCATAACTGCCTCAAATATCAGGGTCTCACTTAGCTTTCTTGCTAAGGAAGCCTGTAATGCTTTTTAATATAAAATAAAAAGTTCCCAGTAGCTAAACAAGAAAGTCTGAGTTCTTTTACACCTGAACTAGCTCTTCCAATGCTAAACCTCATCAGGAGAACCAAGGCAGCTAAGTGGCACATTGGATAGGATGCCAAGCCTGGGATCAGGAAGACTCACTTCCTGAGCTCAAATGTGGTCTCAGAAACTTACTAGCTGTAAGTGGGCAAATTTACCTGGGCAAATCACTTAACTCTGTTTGTCTCAGTTTCCTCATCTGTAAAATGAACTGGAGAAGGAAATGGCAAACCTATATCTTTGCCAAGAAAACCCCAAAAGGATTCACAAAGCGTCAGAAAATGACTAATCAACAAAGGAAGAGAACCAGGAGAGAACTGTGTCAGAAAAACCTAGAGAGAAGAATGTATCCAAGGAGAAGAGGGTGATTAATAGTGTCAGAGTTTTCAGAGAGGTGAAGAAGGATAAGGATAAGTAAAACCCATTATATCTGGCAATTAAGAAATCATTGGTAACTTTGGAGAGGGCAGTTTCAGTTATAGCAAGTGAGAAGAGACATAGTGGAGACAGTTATTGTAGATGGCTTTTTCAAATAGTTTAGCCTTAAAGAGGGCTAGAGTTGTAGGATAATTAATAGGAATGGTCACATCAAATGAGATTTTTTTAAAAGATGGAGGAGACATGGGCATGTTTTTAGATAGTAAGGAAAGAACTAGAAGATAAGGAAATTTTGGAGATTAGTGGGTAGGATAGTGGGGGCGATCTACTGGAAAGGATAGGATATATGTAAAGGGGTTTTCTTTGGCAAGGAAAAGGACTGCCTGTTCATTTGGGACAGAAATAAAGGGAGACAAGGTGGAGGAAGATATCTGAGTGATGAAAGATGAGGAGGAAGTGAGAAGAGGGAACTCTCAGCAAATGACTTATGCAGAGTGGGTGAAGACTAGTTATTTTGGCATCTTAACTGCAGAACTGGCATCCAGTGATGAGGGGGAGGGGAGATGGGCACCATGAGGGTTAGGACATGAGAAAGTTTGCTTCCTCCAGTGGAACCTAGATGAATGTAATACTTAAGAGTTAGATCATTTTTTTCTACTGGTGACTCACTAGTTTTTCATTGAGATGTTTACCAAGTGCTGCTTTAGATACCATGCCCCAGTAAAGACATATGCCCTTGTTTGTTTCTCAAATATTATGTCATAAGCTCATCCAACAGAGGCCCATGAGCATCTTTGCACTCAGCAATACCCATGTATGCCCATTGCCTAAAAACACCCTTTGCCCTGTCTATGTGCCTATTCTTTGTTCTTATTGATGGATTTGGGGCTGGACCTGTGATTTTACTGATGCAGGGAAGCCCCAAATGAGGAAAATCCTTCTGCCAATACAGATCAGCACCTGCTTTGAAACATATTCTTAGAGACTTGCCTGAGGGTACTGATAGATTAAGTTATTTGGCCAGGTTCATGGTGAGTATATTTATTTTTATTTTTATCTTTTTTTGCTTTTTTTGGAGGGCAATTGGGGTTAAGTAACTTGCCCAAGGTCACACGGCTAGGTTTTTTGTTTGTGTGTGTTAAGTGTCTGAGGACAGATCCGAACTCAGGTCCTTCTGATTCCAGGGCTGGCGCTCTACTCACTGCGCCACCTAGCCACTCCTATGGTGAGTATATTTAAAGCATTTTTCACCTCATTGCTTTTTTGGATCTCTTTTGCCATTTGGGTCAGTCTATTTTTAAGGTGTTATTTTCTTCAGCATTTTTGGGTCTCCTTTAGCAAGTTGTTGACTTGTTTTCACGATTTTTTTTAATATAACTCTGATTTTTCTTCCCAATTTTTGCTCTACTTCTCTTACTTGATTTTCAAAATCCTTTTGGAGCTCTTCCATGACCTATCACCATATTTTTCTTGGAGGCTTTGGATGTAGGAGCTTTGACTTTGTTGTCTTCTTCTGGTTGCATGTTTTGATCTTCCTTGTCACCAAAGTAAGATTCTATAGTCTGATTTTTCCCACTGTATGCTCATTTTCCTAGCCAGTTACTTGTCCATTTAACTCTTTGTTAAGGTAGGACTCTGCTTCTAGTGTGGAGAGTGTACTGTCCCAAGCTTCAGGGGTTTTATCTAGCTGTTTTCAGAGATATTTCAGGGTTTTCTAAATTTTCAGTTCTTACAAGGTTGTATGATCAAAGGAGAGGTGTTTACTCCTCTCCTGGTCTGTTCTCTGGTCTTGAGTGACCCCAAGCACTCTTTTCTGCCTTGGAACTATACAAAGGCAGGAAAAATAAATACATATACACCCAAAGTTGTATATAGAAATACATCTTACTAAGCAGAGAAACAGGAGGTAAAAGAAGAGGAAGAAGGGGGGAGAAGGAAGATAGATTAAGATTAAGGGGAAGAGTAGTCCTAAGCAAAGCAAACTCTAAGGATGTACAAAAATATTTATATAACAGCTTTTTGCAATGGCAAAGAATTGAACGCAGAGGGTGTGCCCACCAATTAGGGAATGATGGAACAAGTTATGGTATATAAATATGCTCAAATATAGTTGAATATAAGAAATTGTAAAGGAGATAGTTTCCAAGAAATTTGGGGAGACTTCTTTGCAGAATAAGGTGTAGAACAAGGTAAGTGGAATTGGGAGAAGGGTTTATACAGTTACAGCAATATTGTAAAGAAAAAACTTTAAAAGACTTAGTAACACTGATTGACAGAATTACCTATCATAATTCTAGAGGTCTTATAATGAAACACAACTCTTTTTTTTTTCTTTTGCAGGGCAATTGGGGTTAAGTAACTTGCCCAAGGTTACATGGCTAGGTTTTTTTTTTTTTTTTCGGTCATGTGTGTTAAGTGGCTGAGGCCGGAACCGAACTCAGGTCCTTCTGGCTCCGGGGCCGGCACTCTACTCACTGCGCCACCTAGCCGCCCCAGTGAAACACAACTCTTGACAGAGAAGTGAAGGATTTATGCAGATTGAGACTTCTTTTTATACATGGTCAATGTGAGAATTTGTTTTGCTTGATTATACATGCTTGTAACAGGGGTTTTGTTTTTCTTTCTCAATGGGGTGGGGGAAGATGGAAGGGAAAGAAAACAAATTTTTAGAGGTTAAAAACAATTTAATGTAATGAGGATCAGTTAAAGGAAAGGAGGATGTTAAGTCTGGGAAAGAGAAGACTAATGGGAAAATGAGTCTTCCTGACTACAGGCAGGGCCCTCTATCCACTGCACCACCTAGATGCTCCTTCTAACAATTAGAACTATGTAAAACAGAAATCTCAAAGAGGGACCTAGACTGAAGTTCCAAGTCATACTAGCTTGTTCAAAGACTAAAGAAAGTTCTAGAAAGTCTAGTCTTTCTCCAACTACCCATTTCTATGTCTGTCCAATATCACTGTAATATTCACTGGTTTCTAAAATGTGAATATTTCTAGTACATACTAATTTTGTCTTCAAATTAAGAAGTCAAAAGTTACCTGGAAATATACAAAATTTCAATGATGACATAGAACTTCTGTATGAATGATATTTTCTCCCTACCTGGGGACTCTGAGTTATTATGATAAAACTAAACTTTTCTTCTGATATAAATGCCATAAAATGAAGAGAAAGGGACCATATGAATGTGAGGGATAATATATTTTCCTTAGGATAAAAGTGAACTAATTGTCATGCCAGGACTAAATCTCTAGCCCCTGTTCTAAGAAAGGAAGAGGAGAGGGTGCAGATAAACGGGGCCTGGATGTGATTCAATTCTGCTGCCTCTAGAAGCCAGGAGGGACTAAAGGGGTCGAGTACCTTCCACGGTGACACTCAATGATTTTATACTTCTCTGAGACATTTCCTGACACCTAGAATGTGTCTACCCTTCATGTTGTTCCTTTCAACTCAAGTCCTTGAATTTGCCTGATCTTCAAGTCCATGAAGGTTGGAACCACACTTGTCTTCTTTTGTGGCTACCATTAGACCTTCATTATTGTCCTAAAATGACTTCAGTAAGAAAATTTCTCTGAACCAATAGTAGAGCATTTTTGGTAACATTTGCCAAAATAATTGCCATGAAATCCCTCCAATCTTACTATTTTTTTCTTTTCTTAATATCCATCCAATTTTTGGACATATTCATCATACTCCAGAGAATTTGATCTGGGGTCCAGTCTCTGATATATGTATGATTCTGGGAGAGTCTCTCAACCCAACCCTGCTCCTGAGACTACCTTGCTCCATTTCTGTCTTACAGCAGTTATCCACTCTGTGTTTCAGTTGCCAAGATGTTAAACCTAGAATAATTATCTCCAAAGTGGTTTATGGTATCATGTGCTCTGGGTGCATCTAATTACATGAGAGAGCAGTGATCTTTATCATAATTAGACATTACTGGGGCTAAAGGCTTGTAGCTACAGGGTTACAGCACACACTAACTTCCTTTTTCACTTAATATTTAATGTCTTCGATGACCTTGGGTCATAGGATGAATTCCCAGAGTCTGTGTTAAGCATACACCTGCACACACCACCAGAATATCGTCAACAAGATAAATGACCAATATGAGAAATAAATACATATGAATGATAAAGAGAAAAATTGGAAGATATGAAAGAGTTGATTAAGTCAGAATTAAGCAGAATCAGGAACACGAGATACAGTATGACTAAGTCAGTGTAAATTAAAGAACAATAAATTTAAGTTATATGATAATGGTCAATCTTGGCCCCCAGAGAAAGTATGATGAAATTTACATTTGTCTTTTAATTGGAGAGGTAGAAGACTACAGTATGGAATACTTTATATGTTGTTAGACATAACTGATATATTGATTAGTTTTCTTTAACTATTTTCCCCCTTTATTAGAGAGAAAAATCTCTTTGGGGTGGTCTATATCTGGAAATGACTGGGATGTAAAAATGAAAGTTATCAATATAACTTCAAATGAAAAAATATAAAAGACCAGCATGGCAATCAAGGCCAACCATTAGTAAACTAACTTAGTCACCCACTGTTCTCCAAAACAAAATTTCTGCATCAATTTATCAATTAACAAACATTGATTAAAGACCTCCTCTATGTATTAAGGATGCTTGTGCTTTGCACTGAGGATGCAAATATAAATGATGAAATAACCTTTACTCTCAAGGAACTTACCTTCAAATGGAGGAGATGGCAAGTATATACGTATGTAAGTAAACACAGAAAATATATAACGGTAACAAACACAAAGTAGTTGAATACAAGGTAATATGAGAGGAAGGGCACTAGTAATTGAGGGGATTGGAAAAGACTTCATGTAGAGAAAATGGCGCTTGAGCTGTGTCTTGAAGGAAGAAAGGAATTCTATAAGTGTGGTGCATTCCAAACTTGGGATTCCAAGTCAGTAAAAAGGCACATGTATGGGAGATATGATTTATTTGAAGAACAGAGAGAGAACCAGTTTAGTTAGATCATAGGGTGTAAGAGGAGTAGTAATGGACAATAAAACTATAAAGATAGGTTGGCTAGCCTCATGGTCCCTTGCACATACCATGCTCATTTCTTTTTTTTTAATATTTAATTTATTTGTTTTATTTTTAATTTATGGAATAAAACAAACATTTCCATAACATAATATCTTAAAAATATGATTGTACATGAAACTACAAATCTATTATGTACAACTTGCTATTTCTTTTAAATATATCATAGTTATCATGTAAATTTCTTTTTTCCCCTTTTTTTCTACCCTCTCCCCACACCCTAGAGATGGCTACCATTAGAAACAAAAAGGAATGTGTGTGTGTGTGTGTGTGTGTGTGTAATTTATCAGTTTTTTTATTAGTTCTTTTTATTTATCAGTTTATTTCTATTTATCAGTTCTTTCTCTGGATGCAGATAATGTCTTGCTTCCTGTCCTCTGTAGTTAGTTTAGATATTTATAATTGTCAACAAAAACCTTATTCACTCAAAGTCATTCTTAGAACAATATTGCTGTTAGTGTATACAATATTCTCGATTCAGCTCATTTCATTCTTCATAATTTCATGTTAGTCTTTCCATATTTTTCTAAGATCATTAAGCTCATCCTTTCTTATGGCACAGTGGTATTCCATCACAATGCTCATTTCTATCCCTGCTTTGGTTCTGCCTATTTGCCCTCCTTTCTACTTTCTGCTTATCCAAAATCTTCTCCTTCAGAACTTGCACTTCTCTGATTGATTTCTTCATCCCTAATTTATCTTTCCCTCCTCAGAATCGCAGAAGCAATAATTAATTCTTTGTCTATCACTCCCATTGGCTGCTTAAATAGAAGTGTGAGACTGTTTGCAATGGCATACAGCCCAATTTGCATCATGTCTTAATCTTTCGAAGAATATCACAAGCCTCCTGAAGACAGGGTCCTTGTCTGTTTCTGTTCTGTTTTCCCATCCCCAATGCCTAACACTATATTGGGCATATCATAGGTGCTCAGTAGATACTGGTTGACTTGAGTATATACCTGTGAAACCACTGATTTTAAATCTTCGGGTCTTGCATGAACTAGAAGAAACCCTCTGAAGGCCTTTGAGCACCTTTTGGCTCCTCTATTCAATTAGAGCAGGGTAAGCCAGCCAGATCAATCGCATTTTATTCTCTGCACAAGGCGTCCTCTGTAGCAAGACTTCTCTGTCACGTTTGCCTGAGGTGAGATGACCAACATTTAATCAAGTTAACATCCCAACAAGATGAGAGACGAGTGTTACTGGTCCTTAGCAACAAATCTCTCCAAGAAATTTGCCCCTATAGAGAACTCATTAATTTATCTGAGTTGCATGTGATGAAAATCCCAAAATAAAATTTTCTCTGTCTGAAGCCACATGCGGCACGTGGCAAGAACTGGAGGTGAACCTGAAACACAAAAATCTTCCTCATAACAAAGCCACTGGAAGAAAAGCTGTGGAACCATTGCACACCAATAGAACAGCAGCCTCACCTCCCCCTACCTCACTCCCTCCCCAAGCTTAACTCTGAGCCCTCCAAGCTGGGTTCAAGCCAAGAGTCTTCAGAGGCAAACGTGTAACAGTGAAACCTACAAACCTAGCCTCCCCTGTTACAATGACCTGAGCTTTAGATGCATCTAATGACAGGCAGCAGGCAGTGAATCTTCTCAGAATTCTGAGTCACACAGACTAAGCTTTATTGGTGCTGAGAGGCTAAAAAGACACGTGAGGGTCCTCACCTAGATAACAAAGTTTTCCTCCTAATGGTGGCAGCCCCTTCTATACCACAAAAAATAACAAACTTCATTTAGAGTTCTGTACTTCACTAATTTGGACTTAAAAGGGAAATCTGTTTCATGTAATGAAAAGTCTGATCTTCAGAGTAATTTTTAAATATACTTTGATTACTTTCAAGTAAGTGCAGAAATGTGAATTAAACTAACCTAAATACTGTCAAGCAGAAATCTCTCCTGACTTGCTTTAGTGAAAAGACAAGGATGGTCTAAAATGAGCAAATGTATTAGTTTTTTAAGGAAACAAGTCTAAAATACTTGAAAATGGCTTGTTGCCTTAAGTAGGTTAAGCATTCCCCTTATTATCCTGTTTACTCTGTTTGCTTAGGGTTAAAAAATTTAGGTCAAATCTTTCCCTTTATATGATCTTTCTAGAATGGAAAGAACATTTCTTAAATGGTGGTGTCATTGTTAAAGATCATAGAATTGTATAGCTAGATAAGAAACTAGAGGGCATCCAATTTAAACATCTCAGTTTACAGATGAGGAGGCAACTCACATGCATATCAGGTCAGTGTAGTCATTTTTCAGATGTGTCTGACTCTTCATGACCACATATGCTTATTTTTCTAGCAAAAAGCTAGAAAAAGAACGAATTAAAAATCCTCAATTAAATACCAAATTAGAAATACTGAAAACCAAAGGAGAAATTTAGAAAATTGAAATTAAGAAAACTCTTGAACTAATAAATCCATTTCTAAATTTTTAAAATGTACATTTTACATATATGTGCATTTAAAACATGTGCATGCATTTACATATGTGCATGAATATATATAAATGCATTTTAATTTTTAAAATTGAAGAAGCTTTGAAAGTCACCTAATCCAAATTTCACATGTGTATATATATGCATATATACATATATACATATTTGCATGCATTTAAAATATATAGTACATTTACATATATACATGCAAATATGTGTGTATATGTTCATGCTTTAAAATTTTTTTGATGGAAGAAGCTTTGGAAGTAATCTAATTCAAGCCCCTCATGTTTTAAAGTGCATATATGTGTGTACCTATATTCATATATATATAATATATATACATATATACATTAATTTTAAAATTTAGAAATGGAAAAGTACACACACACATATATGTTGCACTATGTTAGTCTGCTTTCCAAGCTATATACAGATATACAAACTACATACGTATTATATATGTTGAGTATATTTATATATGTACAATATACATATTCATACATATATGTTATGAATCAAAATCTCCAAATCTAAGCTGCTGAGTCAAATGCTTTCTTTTTAGTAGGTACAATGTACCTTCAGGGGGGTTGCTTGGTAAGCACAATGCTTTTCTTTTCACTCAGAATAAATTTTAAAAAATAAAACAACAGTTGCATACCAAAGGGGTGATATGTCTGGGGAAAAGAGATAAGGGATTTGCTCTACCTATCTGCTAACATGCAGGAATACATCACAGAAGACTCAAAGGGAGACTTCATCAGAATTAAACAGTAGACAAACTAACCGGCATCATTATTGAAAAGACATTGCCAAGCCAATGCTCAGGAAAACTGCACATGTACCTGAAAATAATGGAGGAGGAAGAGAAGGAGGAAGATGCTGATGCTATATTAGAGAACAGAGTACTTCTTCTGTATCCTCTATTTGTTAATATGAAAATGAATGTGCTCATACACCAAGAAGGATGTTTGTTTCTTCATGAACTAAGATTTCATCAGACTTGTCATTAGTGCCACCAACAGAGTGAGAAAGCCAGCTAAAGGAATGTATGTTCTGAGGTTCAACTGAAGGACCTGAGGAAGAAAAGACTTACGGAAGCTATAACAGTGTTCAAATATTTGAATACTGTTACCTGGGAGAGGAATTATATTTATTTTGCTTGACTCCAGAGGACAGAACTAGGAGAAAAAGTTGGAAAGTGTTGTAAGAAAAATTTCTCTATTACAGTTACCCAAAAATGGAGCAGCCATTTCACTCTATGTTTCTGAGTTTCTGTGAGTGGTTATAGATTTTACTTTGGGTTTGCTGATAACAATGATAATGATAAGAGTTGACATTTAAATATTTTATGGTTTAAGAAAGTTCTTATATGGAGTGTTCCAAAGTCTTTGTATAGTTTTAAGCTGATAAAGCTTAAAATGAGGGTTCACTTTATCACTCCACCAACCTTGTGAGATAGGCACTACTATTCCCACTTTACAGAAAGAAGGAAACTTAACTGAAAGTGATTTGCCCAGTGATAGCTGGTCTGAGCGATGTGCACCCAAGTATTGTTGGGAGTCCTTATTGCCACCTGCACAGAAGGCTTTTGTTCTGGCACTGAAGATGTCTTTTTGACTGACCCTGAGTAATCATTGGCTCACTGATGCCAAACTAAAAATGCATGATTGATTCAGTGTCAGTACATACATGTTGAGCTTCACTCTTGAACTTGACTTTTCAATGAGATGATCTGGGAGAGGAAGATAGGAAAAGAGCTGCAGAGACTCGGACTCAATTCTTCTGAGAGGAAGCCTGCACATCTGTGAGGTCATTTCAGGGAATTGTGTGACTCCAGGGATAGAAGAAACACATAGTCAAAGATTATATCAGCAGAGGAGTTTGTAGACAAGTGGAGATATTACAGAGCCAAGCTTCCTGAACAGAAAAGTAGAAGTTTCCCAGACAATGCTGAACTCCTGGACCAGGGGTGCCTAACTGTGGGTCAGTGAACTTGTTTTTAAAAACCACATTTCAATATAATTAGTTTCCTTTGTAATCTTATATTTTATTTTATTTTAAAAATATTATTCTGAGAATAGATCTATAGACTTCAGGAGGCTGCCAAAGGATATGTGGACACAAAAGAGATTAAGAATTTAGTCCTAGGCAAAAAGGCAAAACCACATTCTCATTGAATTTGGTTCAGGGAGAGAATGACATACATACTAAATGGGATATCTCAACCTGCAGCAGAATAGGGGGAAGGGAGATGAGAGGAGGGATGATAGATGGGAGGGCATTCTTGGGGGGAGGGGAGGTTGGAAGTACCCATTATAGAAGAGGGACAGGATCATGTAGGGAATGGACCAGGTGGGGGGTGGGATGGGTGGGAGGGAATTATAAGCAGCCTTGTACAATATATCTACTATGGTAATGTTTTGCATAGCTAGACATGTACAACATATACTGAATTACTTATCTTCCCAGAGGGAATGGGTGACAAGGGAGGAAGGGAATGGATCTGAAATTCGAGGTCTTAAAATTAAATGTTTCAAATATATATAAATACTATTATTAATACTCTTTTGCATGTAATTGGGAGACAAGATGTACAGGCATCGGGGCACAGAGATTCACCTTACTCTAATGGAAAAGTCGAAGGGGGTAAGGGAGAAGATATGGGAGAGAGCAGGATGGAGGAAGTGATATCTTTGTGGGACTGCTATTCTGGGAGGGTGGGTAGGGGAAAAACAGGGAAAAAAATTGTAACTCAAAATCTGGCGGAAATGAATGATGTAAAACAGGAGATAATAAAAGCATTTGTTTAAATAAAAAAAAAAAGAATTTAGTCCTAGACCACATGGAAGAGTTTGGAGACCAATCAGTAATCCAAGTAGAAAGCAAGCAAGGTTAGAGGCCCAATGTGAGGGATCACACCTGCTCCTTGCCCTCCATTAGCACTAATAGTTTTTCTAATTATAAAGGTTCATGGTGAAAAGTTCTATCCCCAGCCTGTTGATCCTGAATTTTTTCTCTTAGTTGGAGGGACTCAATCCCAGTGTAGGGCTCTAAGTACTGTAGGCTGTTTGGGCCTTGGGGCTGTGAGGACTCATTGGAAGTGTGGGTTGCTTGATTCTCTAGCACTTCAAGTGATTTCCCTTTTTCAGGAGCCCTCAATCACAGAGCAATACTAATAAGTCTGGAAAACTGTTGAAGTGAAAGCCCCCTAGAGAAGGAAAGAAACAATTTTGCCCTTTCATACTTTTGGTTATATTTTTTGTTTGGGGTTGTTTTTTGTCAGTTTAAATAAAGTTTGTACTATATTTGATGTGTTATCTCCTAAATGCTTGTCTGGGAACTGAGACTCCTTTTACCTTTTCTACAGAGACCTAGACATGAGCAACATTCTGATGTTCCCAGGGGTAACCCTGGGTAGGAGCATGAGCCAAAGAGAGTTTTTTGTGAGAAGTCCCTGAGACTGAACCAGATACATGCAGATCCAGATCTTAAATTCTGGGTTAAGGATTATACCAAATACTATGGCTCTAAAAGCAGTGATTTTTTTACATGTAGCATTATGCACATGGTTTTTAATTTTCTTGTATTTATTTGAATATGCTTCTATTTCTATTAAACAGTGATTCTACAAAGCACAATCTACCATCATTCATCTCTGAGAAAGACTGAGTTAATATCCTGAGTAGCTCTCAGGGCCTTTTGGGAACTTCTGTAAAGGCCCTGAGAGCCATAAACAACATTCAGTTTATTTCCTTTTCCACAATGTCCATGTAAAGTACAAAAAAGTTCTAGTTCCCATGAACTGGGATCCTCAGTCCTACTTTCAGTTTTCCTTTGACCCAGACCTCTTCATACCATTCCACATTAGACCTGTGTGTAAAGGAACATAAATTCAAAGCACCGGTCATATCTGTCCATGTTTTCAGCTTCCAGTGACATTCAGTTTTTACACACTTATTGCTTGCTGCATTCTTCTTTTAGTGTGCACATAGCTTCCATTAACTCTAATGGGAGTTAAGCACATCCAGAAATGAGTCCATCCCTCAGGAAAGAAACATATCATCGAACCATGCAGAGTAATTACCCACAGTTGTGTTCAGTCATCCTGATTCACAATTCTCAAACACCATTAGATTGCACAGAGGGGAAAATTAGTTTCTAAATACTTTCTGAAAGTTTTAAACATGAGCAGTGAAGACATTTAAAAATTAATGGTGGAATTAAAACTTAATTATTTGGAGCTGAGGAGAGTAATGCATGGCTCTGAGTGCCTGAGACTTACAATAACTGCCTTAGCTTTGCTATCTCAAAAGATCACTTGACATCAGCCACTTCCTTAGATCTACATTTTCTACAGATGACCAAAAAAATTTAAGAGAGGGAATGAGTTTTCTCAGTGTTGAATATTTATTTGATTTATTTGTCCTAACCTAAAAAAAAAAAAAATACCCTTGTGCTTCAGTATGTTCACAGGTGGGGTCAGGGTGAGGGCCAAGATTACAGTGTTTACTTCTTCCCTGCTCCGTGCTCACTCTTCATCAGCAGTTCAAGAGCGTCTTCGGCAAAAGTCAGCCATCTCCATACCTCTCTTGTCTATCAGCAGTCCTGAGTAGTCCCTGCTTTTGGGAATAGGTGCTCTTGTTGAGTCTGAGGCAAAGAAACAAAAGAGAAGAAGAGAGAGGAAAATAGGGAGAAAAAGGAGAGAGACAGGAAAATAGGGAGGAGAGTGGAAAATGAAGGAGGGAGAGAAAAAGAAAGAGAAGAAAGAAAGGAAAGGGGGAAAAGCAATGCATATGTTAGGAATGGTAAGGTGACTTCTAAGGTCATGAGGAGACGAACTAGTGGTATAGTGGGTAGAGCACTGGACTTGGAGTCAGAAAGACCTGAGTTTGAATCTTGCCTCAAATATTTGCTAGATTGTGATCCTGGGAAAGTTACTTAACCTCCCTCAGCCTCAGTTTCCTCATCTATAAAATGGAGATAATAATGTCACCTGCTTCACAGAGTTGCTGTGAGGATTAAATGAGATAATATGTTTTAAATGTTTTACAAAGTTTAAAATACTATGTAAGTGTTAGATATTGTTATTATAAGCTACTACTTCTTATCTCTAGTAACTAAGGAAGCCAGAGTTTACACTGAAGTGAGGACCATCTGGAAAATGAAGGGTCTCTAAGATTCCCTCCAGCTCTGGCTTATGATCCTACAATCAGTAGTGCCTGTTTTCCTTTCCACCATTTCCTTTTCTTCTAGATAGAATGAGAGCAGCTATGCACTGTCTATGGTGCTAAACCAGGATCTGCTGTCTAAGGTCAGAAACAAAACACTCCTCCAAATAGCAGCTGAAGTCATCATTTAGCTGGATCACGGCTTCCCCCTCTAGGAATGACTCTGCACATTTGCACAAAAATTACATTTTTTTTAAGAAAAACTTTTCAGGGGCGGTTAGGTGGCGCAGTGAAGTCAGGAAGGCCTGAGTTCAAATCTGGCCTCAGACACTTGATATTTAACTAGCTGTGTGACCTTGGGCAAATCACTTAACCCCAACTGCCTTGCCTTCCCCCCTCCAAAAACAAAAACCTTACATTTCTCTAATTATTAGTTCCTTGGAGCATATTTTGGGGGTGGCTACGTGGTGCAGTGAATAGAGCACCCACTCTGTAGTCAGGAGGACCTGAGTTCAAATCCAGCCTCACACTTAACACTTACTGGCCATGAGACCTTGGGCAAGTCACTTAACCCCAATTGCCCTGCCTTCCCCCCTCCAAAAAGAAAAAATAAAAAGAAATGAAGACCCTGGAAGTTTAAATGACTTTCCCATCATCACACAAGTGTTAAGCAATAGAACTTGGATTTCAACCCAGGTTTTCTGACTCCAAATCCTGTGTTTTCATATAAGGAAGAGCTTAAATTCTCTGACTAACTGTGCTGTCACCCAGGAATGTTTTTCATAAAGTAATTCCTCAGGTAGTTGACACTACAAATGGAGAACTATGTTTCTAATTCCCCTACATTAGCAGCAATACTTAAACCATAAGTGTGTTGTAAGGATCAAATTAGATAATGTAGGTAAAGCATTTTGTAAACCTTAAATTGATCTATAAATGTACATTGTTATCATTTTTACTTACTGTTCACACAGAATGAATCTATATTTCCCACTACCAGGTAGAGAAGTACCATGTTTATATCTGTTACTCCACATTAATTAAAACTTTATATGCTAGGTACAGGAGATAAAGACAAAACCAAAATAGTTCTTGTCATCAAGGACCTTACATTCTGCTTGGAATGGAACATACATACATTTTTTTCTGATTTCCTGTATTCATGAGGTTTTTATGTTGTAACCACATGGTCAATTTTTGTGAAGGTGTCATGCACAGCCAAGATATAATTATACTCCTTTCTATTCCCATTCAATATTTTTCAGAGGTCTATCTTATTTAACTTTTCTAACTTTTCCTTTTATCTCTCATTTGATTTCTAAAATCACTTTTAGCTATTTTTAACTCTTTGTTTTCTATCTTTCTGGAATCCTAGTTGGACTTGTGTTCAAGATGCATTTTTCTTGGAGGTTTTGCATGTAGGTGTTTTCAAGCCATTCTCTTCTGGGTTTGTATCTTGAACTTCCCTGAGTTTTAATGAGCTTCACCATAATAGCTCTTTGTGACAGTATACTTTCTTGTTTCTTCCTTTTTCCAGGCTACTTCTTGACTCTGGACTTTATGCTAACACTGGGTTGTGAACACTTCTGGGAGGAATGTCTGAGCTTCTGTTCTCTTGTATCCTTCTGCTACTTTCACAGCTCTGGCTTAGGGCCTACAAACTTCAATGCTACAAACTGATGAGACCTGGGGTGAAGTCTGCTCACTGCCTTCTTCATTGGAGTACCATAATTCCTGAACTAGGTTTGGGCCGGTCAACTTGTTCCTGAGTGAAAATTTTAGTAGACTCCTATTGGACCTACCTACTAGCAGACTCTGTAGGTTCAGAGTGACTGAACCCTCCTTTGGTTTGTAATTCCTTGGTTATTCCACTGCAGACTTCAGCTTAGGCTGGAGGCTAGAATTGAGTCTTTGCTCTGCTCCTGGGATCAGAGACACATGGCTATTGTTTGCTTCTGAGCTTGTTCCTTAGCACCCAGGACCCACAATCTCTTTAGGTCTCCTCCTGAGTATATCCTGGATCTGTGTCCCAGAACTGAGTAATGGTCAACAGAGCTGCCAGATGGCACCCATTCTTGAACCCTGTACTAGGGATCCCCTGAGATCTTTTCCTGCCCTGGTTCTTCCTGCCCTGATGCTCAGTGTCAGCAGTATTTTATCTTCTGGGTGGTGGAATGCTCCATGCTTGGTGCTACTGACCAAAACCCATAGCAAGTTTGCACATGTGTATGCCTATTTGTTTGTGTGGTAGATGGAATCTGAAATGACTGAGGAAACAAAAGTTCAAGCTTCCAGGCATATCAATTTATTAAGCATACCAATTACATAACAAATCATGACCAGGCCTTCTCAGCTTTGACACAGAATCCCAGATACAGGAGGAAACAGACTTTTATGTATTAAAAGCAATTAATTAAATGAGACCAATTAATTAAAGGAAAACAACCAGAATACAAAATTAGATAACCTGATTTCTAATTAGAGGAAAGATTAGGAGTTTTCCAAATTGGGAGGGTGAAAATGAACAGGTACAATTTCCTGAAATTAAAAAAAAAAAAAGGAGAGGGGGTGGCTAGGTGGCGCAGTGAGTAGAGTGCTGGCCCTAGAGTCAGAAGGACCTGGGTTCGGATCCAGCCTCAGACACGTAACCCACACAAACAAACAAAAAAAAAAACCTAGCCGTGTGACCTTGGGCAAGTTACTTAACCCCAATTGCCCTAAAGGGGCGGCTAGGTGGAGCAGTGAGTAAGAGCGCTGGCCTTGGAGTTGGGATGACCCGAGATCAAATCTGGCCTCAGAAAATGAGCACCCACGCATAAATAATGACTAGCCATGTAACCTTGAGCAAGTTACTTAACCCCAATTGCTTAAAAAAAAAAAGAGTCCCACTCCCTAGACCCCCTCATCCAATGTCTGAATTCAGTCAAAGGAACATAGAAACAATAACTGATGAACCAGTATGGGTCAGCTTTCAGATAAGACATATGAGTTGCTTAACATGTATAATTGTGAGAAAATTCTCTCCATCAATCTTCATATCTGGTCAGTATAACTTAGGTCCTTAGTGAAGGGTCTCTAAGCAACAGGTAGAGGTGGTCCAGATTTCCAGTCATGCAGGATTAGGTTCAAATAATGCAATAAGGGTTTCTCACTATTCCCATAACTGAATAAGGTTTTCTTACAAAAGTTGGACTAAATTCCATAATTGGATCAAAAGGGAAGTGAGCTAGATTCAGAATTACATCACGGGGCAGCTAGGTACCACAGTGAACAGAGCACCAGCCCTGAAGTAAGGAGGACCTGAGTTCAAATTTGACCTCAGACACTTAACACTTAATTAGCTGTGTGACCTTAGGCAAGTCACTTAACTCCAATTGCCCTGCCTTCCCCCCTCCAAAAAGACAGAAACAAACAAACAAACAAAAAAAAATACCCCAGCAGAATTGCATCAAAGTTGGAGTCAGTGTGGTTCACTTAATTCCCACAATTCCTTCATGTGTTTGTTTTTAGACATCTCTGTCTTTCTCCCTCAACTTCCCTCAGCTAAAAAAAAAAATTTTGGCTTTCTGTGACTTTTTTAAAAATTGCCTGATCATAATCATTTATGCATTTTTTTAGATCTTTTTGGAGAAAGTGTGATGGGCTAGGCTGTTCTTCCTGCTACTCAGACCACTTGACTATGCCCTTGCAGTAGGCAGATAGATGTTTACATGGTTTATCCATGCACATTAGCAAGATAGTAGCAAGTCACAGACCTTCACAAAATAAAAAATATGAGTCTATTCACCCAGTAATATAACAATAAAAATACCCTATTTATATATCAATTTAAGGTTTGCAAAGTACTTTTCATACATTATCAAATGCCTGTCCTCTGTGATGTAAATATTGCTTCTAAAGTAGGAGAATTAGGCTGCTTTTAAAAGAGCAGCTCCCTGTTTATGGTGACAACTATCTGAAGCATTACTTAGAGAAAAACCTCCCCAGATGACAGCAAAGTTAACCAATGAAGATTGAGCTCTTCCTTACATGACATAGTGCAAGAAGCAATAGACTCAGGGTTTAAAAACTGTGTTCAAATTTCAGCACTGCCACATATACCTTTCATGACCATGGGAAAGTCATTTAAAGGCCCTGTGTCTTCTATGTTCCCAAGAGAATGAACTTTACCAGAAGCAATTCCACTTGACCGTCTGTCCTTGGGCAGGGCTGGGGAGACCTAAAAGCAGCCTCTGAATAGGCCAAGTTTCCAGAGGGTGGAATTGGTGATTCTAATTGACCTATTTCTTGGTTCTTGTGTGAGTCTCATACTTTGAAGGCTTACCACTAGAAGGAACAACCTGAAAGGGAGTATTGGACCTCTAATAACTTGATCAAAAGCATAAATAGACAGAGATTCAGAGCCTGAAATGATGAGGAAGGTGAAGTTTCTCTTGGAACCATAAAATATTAGTGCTAGAAAGCAATTTAGAGACCATCTGTCCCAACTCTTTCATTTTCCAAATGAGGAAACTGAGGCTTAGAAAAGTTAAAGTAATTTACTCCAGAGCTGAGCCAGAAATAAGAGCCTGGTCTCCTGACTTTTGTCTAGGATTCTTTCCTCTGCCACATTGTTGCACATTGGAACCCTCTGACCTCTCCTTCAAGTACCCTTTTCTCCACCATTTCTGATGGTCTCATATCACTCATTGGCTGTTCCAGATTCTCTAACCTGACATGCTGCCCTCATGGGGGAATGACCATGCTTTCTCCACCTTTTCCTTTCAAAACTTCCATCACAGTGTTTATTCTTCATTGTTATATACAACTGTATAGATAAATGTGTTATATACCTCCAAGGATATTTGCCTTTCAATAAGAAACAGAGGGGAGTCTAGGTGGCACAGTGAATAAGCACCGGCCCAGGAGTCAAGAGGACCTGAGTTCAAATCTGTCCTCAGACACTTGACACACCCTACTAGCTGTGTGACCTTGGGCAAGTCACTTAACCTCAATTGCCCTGCCCTCCCCCCTCCAAAAGAAAAGCAAAAGAATTAAAAATTTAAGAAAATAATAAGAAGAAAGAGTACCTTAACCCAAAGAGAATAATTCTCTGCAGTGCAATTTGGGCATCAGAAATAAGAGAGTGGGGGGCGGAGCCAAGATGGCGGAGTAGAAACAGCATTTCCAATGTGCTCTGCCCTACACAAATTTCAAACAATGTGAAAGGGAGCTCCGAACAACTTCTGGAGCCACAGCATCCACAGAACGGCACAGAGAAGCTAACCTCCTGCTGAGGACAGCCCAGCAGCCCTGCAGGGAGCGGCCAGCACAGCGCTCTGAGAGCAGGCAGCACAGCATGCTGGGAACCGACAGCGCAGCCCGCAGAGCTGAGCCCAGGTCCGCGGTTTTAGCCCCAGGGCGGCCAGGCCTTCAGCCAGCTGGTGGAACCCCAGAACACCAGCAATTGTGGCAATTCCAGAATTATCAGCACAGATATGCCTAGGACAAAGTGAGAGGTTAGTGGCCTATGGACTTTGGGACCAGTATTTGGGGAACACGTGGCTTCCTCCCCTGGGGGCAAAAAGCTGCTGAAGAAACAGCTGCACAGAAGCCATTTTGCAGCTTCAGTAGTGGCTCTAGCTCCTGGTCTGCGGACTGTAGGAAGATCCAGCAATCAGTCTGGGGGTTAATCGCTTTTGCTTTAAACTGCCTGGATCTGGATTGTGGTCTGGGGGGGAAATTTGGGGTGGGTATCCAACTTGCCAGAGTGGGTGGAGGCTTTACAGAGGCCACCCAACTGGCGGAAGTTGTGAAGACCCCACGTTTGGGCGGAAGCTCCCCTGTCTGGTGGCAGAGTCCTGCTGTGGCAACAAGCCCCAAAATCAAGTAATTAAGTGGCAATATGCCTAGGCAAATGAAACAAAATAAACAGAAAAGTTCAACATTGGACTCCTATTTTCGGGGCAAAGAGGCTCAAAGCATGGAGGAGGACTGTGAGGTCAGAACTCCTGCACCAAAAACCCCAAATGAAAATACAAGCTGGCTACAGGCCATAGAGGACCTTAAAAAGCAGATAAGAGAAGTGGGGGAAAATTTGGGAAGAGAAATGAAAAAGATGCAAGAAAAGTATGAAATGACAGTCAACAGCCTGACTGAGGAAAATAACACCTTAAAAAATAGACTAACTCAAATGGCAAAAAGAGGCTCAGAAAGGCAATGAGGAGAAGAATGCCTTAAAAAGTCGAATTTGCCAGATGGAAAAAGAATCTCAAAAGCTCACTGAGGAGATTCATTCCTTCAGAGTTAGACTGGAGCAAGTGGAAGCTAGTGACTTTATGAGAAATCAAGATGCTGTTAAGCAGATCCAAACAAATGAAAGATTAGAAGGCAATGTGAAATATCTCATGGGAAAAACCACTGACCTGGAAAATAGACCCAGGAGAGACAATTTAAAAATTATTGGACTACCTGAAATCCATGATCAAAGAAAGAACCTAGAAATCACCCTTCAAGAAATTCTCAAGGAAAACTACCCTGATGTTTTAGATCCAGAGGGCAAAATAGAGGTTGAAAGAATCCACCAATCACCTCCTGAAAAGATCCCAAAAAGAAAACTCCCAGGAATATTATAGCCAGGTTCCAGAATCCCCAGATCAAGGAGAAAATACTACAGGCAGCCAGGAAGAAACAATTTCAATATTGTGGAAACACAATCAGAATAGCCCAGGACCTGGCAGCTTCTACACTGAGGGATCGAAGGTCATGGAATACGATATTCCAGAGGGCAAAAGAGCTGGGAATGAACCCAAGGGTCACCTACCCAGCAAAACTGAGTATCTTGTTTCGGGGGAAAATATGGTCATTCAGTGGAATAGAGGACTTTCAAGCATTCTTGATGAAAAAACCAGAGTTGAATAGAAAATTTGACATTCAGACACAAGAAGCAAGAGATGCCTGAGAAGGTAATCAAGGAAAAGAAATCCAAAGGAACTTATCAAAGTTGGACTATTTACAGTCCTACATGGAAAAACAATAACTGTGTTTGATGAAACCTTTCTCATTATGAAAATAATTGAAGAAGGGTACATGGCATATGTTCACAGGTATACATGGATAGAAGGCACAGGTTGAATTTGATGGGAAGGGATGATTTTTTTTTTTTTTTTTTGGAGGGCAATTGGGGTTGGGTGACTTGCCCAGGTTCACGTGGCTGGGTTTTTGTTTGTGTGTTGGGTGTCTGGGGCCAGATCCGAGCTCGGGTCCTTCTGGCTCTGGGGCTGGCTCTCTGCTCGCTGCGCCACCTAGCCGCCCCAAGGAAGGGATGATTCTTAAGGGGTGAAGTCAAGAGGTGAGAGGAAAGTGGCAAGAGGAGATGGAGAGAGACAGGGTAGGGCAAACTATCTCATGTAGAAGAGGCAAGGGGAAGTAGTTGCAGGGGAGGGGAAGAACAGGAAGGCAAAAAGGCAAAAGCATATTCTCATTGCAGTTGGCTCAAGGAAAGAATCACATACATACTAAATGGAATATCTTACCCTCACTCACTCTCCTGAGTAGGGGAAAGGGGGATGAGAGGGGGGGATGATGGAGGGGAGGGCATTCTGGGGAGAGGGGAGGTTAGAAGTACCCACTATCAAAGAGGGACAGGATCAAAGTAGGGAATGAACCAGGTGGGAGGTGAGACAGGTGGGAGGGAAATATAAGCAGTCTTTTACACTATATCTACTATGGTAATGTTTTGCATAGATATACATGTACAACACATACTGAATTGCTTATCTTCTCAGAGGGAGTGGGTGACAGGGGAGAAAGGGAATGGATCTGAAAATCGAAGTTTAAAAAAAAAATACCCAGAGGAGGGCCTCTAACATTCAGTAGACCTTAATGGAGGATTTATGGAAAAATGAGATTTCATGCTAGAATGACCCTTAGAGGTATAGTCCAACTCTATCCCTCTGCCCCACCCCCAATGAGGACCAGGCTTAGAGACATTAAATGACCCAGGGGACAAGCAGAAGAACCTAGATTTAATCTCATGTCATCCAATTTCAAATCTAGCACTGTCTCACTGCACTGTACTGGCTTCTTTGTGGGTGAGAATTGTACAAGGTGAGAAGGTATGATGGAATCATTCTTTGTACTATGGGAAAAATATCCACACTGATGAAATCACGGATTTCTTGAAGTAAGTTCCCCCGTAATTACAAATAGCAAAACCCTAAAAAAAAAAAAAAGAAATAAGAGAGTGAGGGGCCTTTCCAGGATACCTGAAATCATACCAAATCCGCAGTCACTTAAGGGAAGGTTTGCTTTGCCAAGAATGACCCAGGCTTGTCTCTGTTTTTGAACATTATCAGACAATGTCTGACAACCAGTCTCAATTCTGACAAGAAGCAATCTGCTAACCCACACAATTCTCATTCTCTCTCTCTCTCTCTCTCTCTCTCTCTCTCTCTCTCTCTCTCTCTCTCTCTCTCTCTCCCCTCTCCCTCCCCCCCGCCTTGCTCTCATTCTCTCTTCCTCTTTTTCAGGAACATAACCTTCCATTTCAAAAGGTTTCTTAGCCCACACATATTATTTAGCTAGCCCCCTCCACTCCCACTACCAGTCCTACCCACTCTCTGGAGGTTACAGGAGTTTGTTGTTTAGTCATGTCTGACTCTTCATGACCCAATTTTGGGTTTTCTTGGCAGAGATATTGGAATGGTTTGCCCTTTACTTCTCCAACTCATTTTACAGATGAGGAAACTGAAACCAACAGTGTTAAGTGACTTTTCCAAGGTCACACAGGTAGTAAGTGTCCAAGTCTGGATTCCTGACTCCAGGCCCAGTACTCTATCCACTGTGTCACCTGGGGAGGGGGGAGGAAAGGCAGCAGTGAGATAAATGAAATCAGCCCCCTTTTCTCCTTGATCCACAAGTATTGTAATTTTCCTTGAAAAAAAAAATGAGCCGTGTTTGTATGTGTTGTATCCTTATTAAATAACCAAAGCAACAAAGACTCACCTTCTCTGGATTACTCTTAACAGCTCCCTCCTAACAAAGAGAAACAGCATTTTACCCCCAGAAGCTTTTTCAAAGGCACTTCCATAGCCTTCTGCTTTCTCACATTGCCGTAGGCAATCACTACATTTTCTTCTGAACTACTCCACTGAGAGTAGCCCCCATACATAGAAAAGCAAAAATGATCCTTTCTTTAACCAGAGACTCTCTCACACACCCTAGCAATTGCTGGCCACTAGGCCATAATAAGAAGTATCTGTGTTTGCTTCACTGCAACACACAGAGCAGGGAATCACTAAGCTGAAGACAGAAACCCATAAGAAATCAATCAAAGGGGAAAGCATAATAAAGACCATTCTCTACTGTACTCCAAAGCAGCCCTTACAAACCACCAAGGCAGTTTAACTCTGAAGAGCTTGTGGTTCATAATACAGCTGGGATTTTTAGACTGGAAAGGAAGACTTTTGGCTTGTGGTTGAACATTAATTTATAAGATTCAGGCAAATTGATGACCTTTTAAAAAATAGCAGACTGTGCATCTAGAATCCAGCAATATAAATGGCTGCCCCTTGGGAAGCCATATGTCCATATGACCCTGTTATCATATCTCGATTTAAATCCATCGAATCCATTGTCATTTTGGTTCTGTCTTCCTCTGTCTTTTCATTTATTCGACAAGCATTTAAGTATCTGTTATATACCAGGTATAAGGTAGGTACTGGAATACAAAGACAAAAATGAATCAATCCCAGTACTGAAGGGCTTTAAATTCTACTGTGTAAGTGGGGGTGGGCTGGGGGAGGATAATAATGTGTATATGGAAAAGTAATACCAAATATATAGATCTGTGTGTGTATGTGTGCATATATGTGTGTGCATATGTCAGATCCCATCCCATTACATATACATAAACACACACACACACACACACACACACATATATATATATATATATATATATATATATATATATACATATGTGAGTGCACATACATATTACAGATACAAAGTAATTCTCAGGATATGGAAGGCATTAGCAACTAGAGGGATCAGGTTACATGAAGGAAAAGATCTTTGAGGTGAACTTCAGAGGAAGCTAGTCATTCAACAAGGGGGAATTATAAAAAAAAAAAATTAAAAATGTTTTTTTAAAGTTAATATCATGAACCTTTATCACCATCTGAGAAAATAATCTTAATTTTCCTATAAGATAATGACTATACATATAATTTTGAAAAAATACTTATACAAATGCTTACATAGTATCTGGAACAAGGAATCATTGGGAGAAGTTATGTATATAAGGAGAACCATAACTATATATATATATATATATATATATATATATAGTTTACATAATTTACCTGTTTCACATTTAATATTTTTGATTAATAAAAAGTATGCAACAATTGTATATTAACTCATCAGTCTGTATTGATGATTTAAATGTTCCTTAATGTACATATTTTCTCAAAAATTGAAAGAATAAGACAAATAGGTTGAATGTTCAGTCATACCATCATTAATGGCACACCATATGCCATTGATAGGGAAAAGCTTTGTAGAGGTGGTAGAATTTCAAAATTTTTAAACTTTTCTCTCCATCTTTTTTTTTTGCTATTTTTTTATTTAAACAAATGCTTTATTAACTCCTGTTTTACATCGTTCATTTCTGCCAGATTTTGAGTTACAATTTTTTTCCCCATTTTTCCCCTACCCACCCTCCCAGAATAGCAGTCCCACAAGATATCACTTCCTCCATCCTGCTCTCTCCCATATCTTCTCCCTTAACCCCTTCAACTTTTCCATTAGAGCAAGGTGAATCTCTGTGCCCTGATGCCTGTACATCTTATCTCCCAATTACATGCAAAAGAGTATTAATAATAGTATTTATATATATTTGAAACATTTAATTTTAAGACCTCAAATTTTAGATCCATTCCCTTCCTCCCTTGTCACCCATTCCCTCTGGGAAGATAAGTAATTCAGTATATGTTGTACATGTCTAGCTATGCAAAACATTACCATAGTAAATATATTGTACAAGGCTGCTTATAATTCCCTCCCACCCATCCCACCCCCCACCTGGTCCATTCCCTACTTGATCCTGTCCCTCTTCTATAGTGGGTACTTCCAACCTCCCCTCCCCCCAAGAATGCCCTCCCATCCATCATCCCTCCTCTCATCCCCCTTCCCCTATTCTGCTGCAGGATGAGATATCCCATTTAGTATGTATGTCATTCTCTCCCTAAACCAAATTCAATGAGAATGTGGTTTTGCCTTTTTGCCTTCCTATTCTCCCCCTCCCTTGCAACCACTTCCCCTTGCTTCTTCTACATGAGATAGTTTACCCTACCCTGTCTCTCCCTGTCTCCTCTTGCCACTTTCCTCTCTCACCTCATAATTTCACCCCTTAGGTATCATCCCTTCCCAACAAATTCAACCTATGCCCTCTATCCATAGTATAACTGTAAACAAATATACACACATTCACATATGTATTCATGTGACCATATACCCTTCTTCCATTATTTTCATACTGAGAAAAGTTTCATCAGCCACAGTTATTGTTTTTCCATGTAGGAATGTAAATAGGTTAACTTTGATAAGTTCCTTTTGATTTCTTTTCTCTGATTACATTCTCAGGTATCTCTTGCTTCTTATGTCTCGATGTCAAATTTTCTATTCAACTCTGGTTTTTTTCCTCAAGAATGCTTGAAAGTCCTCTATTGCACTGAATGACCATATTTTCCCCTGAAACAAAATACTCAAGTTTTGCTGGGTAGGTGACCCTTGGGTTCAGTCCCAGCTCTTTTGCCCTCTGGAATATCATATTCCATGCCCTTCGATCCCTCAGTGTAGAAGCTGCCAGGTCCTGGTCTATTCTGATTGTGTTTCCACAATATTGAAATTGTTTCTTCCTGGCTGCTTGTAGTATTTTCTCCTTGATCTGGGGATTCTGGAACCTGGTTATAATATTCCTGGAAGTTTTCTTTTTAGGATCTTTTTCAGGAGGTGACCTGTGGATTCTTTCAACCTCTATTTTGCCCTCTGGGTCTAAAACATCAGGGCAATTTTCCTTGAGAATTTCTTGAAGGGTGATTTCTAGGTTCTTTCTTCGATCATGGCTTTCAGGTAGTCCAATAATTTTAAAATTATCTCTCCTGGATCTATTTTCCAGGTCAGTGGTTTTCCCCGTGAGGTATTTCACATTGCCTTTTATTCTCTCATTTGTTTGGATTTGCTTAACAGCATCTTGATTTCTCATAAAGTCACTAGCTTCCACTTGCTCCAGTCTAACTCTGAAGGAATGAATCTCCTCAGTGAGCTTTTGAGATTTTTTTTCCATCTGGCAAATTTGGCTTTTTAAGGCATTCTTCTCCTCATTGCCCTTTTGGGCCTCCTTTGCCATTTGAGTTAGTCTATGTTTTAAGGTGTTGTTTTCCTCAGTCAAGCTGTTGACTCTCATTTCATACTTTTCCTGTGTCTTTCTCATTTCTCTTCCCAATTTTTCCTCCACTTCTCTTATTTGATTTTTAAAGTCTTTCTTAAGGTCCTCTGTGGCCTATAACCCACTCATATTTTCCTTTGGGGCTTTTGGAGCAGGATTTCTGACCTCACAGTCCTCTGACTGTTCCATGCTTCAATCCTCTTTGCCCAAAAAATAGGAGTCTAATGTTTCATTTTTCTGTTTATTTTGTTTCCTTTGCCTTGGCCTGTTGCCACTTAATTATTTGACTTTTGGGCTTGTTGCCACAGTAGAACTCTGCCAACAGACAGGGGAGCTTCGTCCCGAACGTGTGGGGGGACAACTTCCATTTCTGGCAAGCTAGAAACCCGCCCCACGACCTCCCCCCCAGACCACAATCCAGATCCAGGGAGGTTAAAGCAAGAGCGATTACCCCCCCCCCCAGATTGATCGCTGGATCTCCCTACAGTTTGCAGGCCAGGAGCTGGAGCCGCCACTGAAAACTGCAAAATGGTGTGTCTCCTCAGCGGCTTCTAGCTCCCAGGGGAGGAAGCCAACACGTTCCCCAAATACTGGTCCCAAAGTCAATAGGGCACTAACCTCTCACTTTGTCCTAGGCATGTCTGTGTTGACCATTCTGGAATTGCCACAGCTGCTGGTGTTCTGGGGTCCCTCCAGCCAGCTGCTGGCCCCAGCTCTCCACATGCTGCGTGCTGTGCTGCCAACTCCCAGAGCGCTGCGCTGGCCTTTCCTGCAGGGCTACTGGGCTGTCCTCAGCAGGAGGTTAGCTTCTCTGTGTCATTCTGTGGGTGCTGGGGCTCCAGAAGTTGTTCAGAGTTCCCTTTTACATAGTTTGGAGGTAATCTGGGGGGAGAGAGCCTTGGACATGCTGTTTCTACTCCACCATCTTGGCTCTGCCTCTCATAAAAATGTTTTTTAAAGCGGGTGCAGCTAGGTGGTGAAGTGAATAGAGCACAGGCCCTGGAGTTAGGTGGACCGAGTTCAAATGTGACCTCAAACACTTGACACACCCTACTAGATGTGTGATCTTGGGCAAGTCACTTAACCCCAATTGCCTTGCCCTCCTCCAAAAAATAAAAAATTAAAAAAAAAACCCAAGGAGGAATTATATAGGTGTTTCTCTTGATGACAAATACTTAATTGTGTCTGTCATTCCATAGCTGAGGATGGTGATTAGAACCACCAACAGGCTGCAGTTAGCTAGAGAAAACTCAAAATATTTAGTGTAGTATTTTAACCCTTTCACGATCTGGCTCCCTCTAACCTTTGCAGTCATATTACATATTATTCCCCTTTATTTACTCTGCATTCCAAGCAATCTGGTCTATTAACTTTTCTCCATATATGACACTCCATTTCCTGCTTCCTATTTCCTGCCTTTGCATGGGTTTCCTCCTCCCCTCCCAGTCCCACTCCCTTCCCCTACACCTTCTGGAATTTCCCTTGTCACCTTTGCTGATCCAACTCTCTAACCTTCTTTTGGACATAACTCAGGCAATACCTCTGATACGAAGCTTTTCCTTATTGCCCCTCTCCCCAGCTAATAGGGATCGTTGGATTATTTTCTATGTACTTCTCTGTGTGCTTATCATGTCCCCCAGACACTGTAGAATGCAAGCTCTGTGAAGGCAGATATGTTTTTCATTTTTGTTATTCTATCTCCAGCACCTAACAGAGCCTTGCAGGTAGCATATGTTTACATATGTTTGAAGGGTGCTGTTGGTGTGGAGTATAACATACTGTCAGACTTGGCTTTCCTGAACTGCTTTCCCCATCTTTCTTTTTTGGATAAGAAAGACATAAGGCATTGTATCTCCTGAACTGTAAGCATTTTCACTGGCTGTCCCCCATGCCTGGAATTTTCTCCCTCTTCACCTCTATCCCCTGGCTTCTCTGCTTTCCTTCGGGTCTCAAGTTAAAATTCCACCCTCTGCAAGCTTTTCTCAGTCCTTCTTAATGCTAGTGCCTTCCTTCTGAAATTATCTCCAATTTTTCTCGTATAAATCTTGTCTGTATGTAGTAGTTTACATGTTCACTCTTTGTCTCTGTGTCTGTCTCTGTCCCTGTGTCTCTTTATCTCTCTCTCCTCTCTCTCCTTCTCTCTCTCTCTCTCTCTCTCTCTCTCTCTCTCTCTCTCTCTCTCTCTCTCTCTCTCTCTCTCCCTTTCTCTCCCTCCCCAATTGGATTGTGAGTTCTTTGAACACAGGGACAGTTTTTTGTTTTTGTCTTTCTTCATATCTCCAGGGCTTAGCAAGTGCCTAGCACATAATAGATGCCTAATAAATGCTCCTTGACTTTATTCTTTTTTGCAGGTGATGGTGTTCTGGGGATGGGAAGAGAGATATATTTGGAAATAAAGGTGATGCAAAAAGAAAATATAATAAAAATATTGGAAATACTTATCGAGTCGAATAGGATTTACGTCTCTGGGAATTGGACATACCCAGCAACTACTTTTTAAAAAACATGTAATTTGCTTAAATTGTCTTCTAAATCCATAAAAACCCAGCCCACATTTAAGGCCTCTTTTTTCTTCTACTTTGGTTTTCTTTCCTTTTTTTTCTGCCAAGTTTCTTTGTATTTAAATATATATCAAACATAGCCGCCAGTAGCATCACTACAGAAATATACCCTTGAGCAAAGAAAGTCCCTAGATGACGATTCAGAATTTAATGGGATATTTCTTCATTCCTCTCTCTTTATTTCTCCTGAGAGAACTATCCCATTCCGCAGGAAGATGGGAATGTACCAGAACAGTTAGTTTTAGTCTTCTCTCTTACTGATCCACACCACACCCAATATTAATCAGTGTAGGACAGTACAAACAGGCAGTTCAGTCGCTGCACATATTTTTAAATTTATTTTTATTTGTTCCCTTAGTCCCAATTAAATGTAAAAAAATTTTAATGATCATTTTTTAAAATTTTGAGTTCAAAATTCTCTTCCTTCTACCTTCCCCTCCCCACTGCTTGAGAAGGCAAGCAATTTTATTTCAATTCTACATACAAAATAGATTTTCATATTAGCTATGTTACAAAAGAAAACACAAACAAAAGCAAACAATAAAAATGGAGAAAGTGAAAAAACTATGCTTCAATTTGCATTCAGAGTACATCAGTTCTCTTTTTGGAGGTGGATAACATTTTTCATCATGGGTCCTTTGGAGTTGTCTTCTATCATTGTCTTGATCAGACTAGCTAAGTTTTTCACAGAAGAAAATTGTAATAATATTGCTGTTACTCTGCACAATATTCTCCTCTTTCTGTTCACTTCACTTTGCATTGGCTCATATAAGTCTCCTTGGGTTTTTCTGAAACCATCCCCATCATCACATCAGCATAATAGTATCACAATCATATGCCACAATTTGTGTAGCCATTCCCAGCTGTTGAGCATTCCCTCAATCTCCATTTCTTTGCTATTAGTAGGTTGCTATAAATATTTTTTAACAAATAGGCCCTTTCCCCTTTTCTGTGATCTCCTTGGGATCTGGTAATGGTATTGCTGGGTCAAAGGATATGCACAGTTTTAAAGCCCTTTGGGCATAGTTCCAAATTGCTGTCCAGAAAGGTTGGATCAGTTCACAACTCTACCAACAATGTCCCAATTTTTCCACATCCACTCCAGTATTTGTCATTTTCCTTTTGTGTCATGTTAGTCAATATGATGGGTGTGAGGTGGTATCTCAAAGTAGTTTTGATTTGCATTTCTCTAATCACTAGTGATTTGGAACATTTTTTTCACGAATTGTTGATAGCTTTGATTTCTTCTTCAGAAAACTGCCTGTTCATATACTTTGACTATCTATTAACTAAAGAGTGGCTCTTATGTTTAATATTTGACTCACTTCCCTATATATTTGAGAGCTGAGGGCTTTGTCAAAGAAACTTACTACAATTTTTTCCCTGAATTTCCTGTTTTCCTTCTAATTTTGGCTGTTTTGTTTGTGCAAAAGCTTTTTAATTTTACACAATCAAAATTATCTTTTACCTCCTATGATCTCCTCTATCTCTTATTTGATCATAAACTTTTCCCTTGTCCATAGACCTACATTTTTCCATGCTCCCCTAACTTACTTATGATCTCACTCTTTATATCTAAGTCACATATCCATTTTGACATTATCTTGGTATATGTCAAGAAATGTTGGTCTATGCCTAGTTTCTGCCAAACCACTTTCCAATTTTCCAGCAATTTTTGTCAAATAGTGAGTTCTTACCCCCAAAGCACAGATCTTTGAGTTTCTAAAACACTAGATTACTGTGGTGTAATACTACTGCATATTGTATACTTGATCTATTCCACTGATCTACCACCCTGTACCTTAGCCATTACCAGGTTCTTTTGATGATTACTGTTTTATAATATAGTTTGAAATCTGGAACTGCCAGGTTGCCTTCCTTAACATTTTTTTTCATGAATCCCTTGATATTCTTGACCTTTTGTTCTTTCAGATGAATTTTGTTACGTATTTTTTTCTAACTCTATAAAATAATTCTTTGGTTGTTTGATTTGGTTGTCTATTTGGTATGGCACTGAATAAGCAACTTAAGTAGAATTGTCATTTTTATTACGTTGGCTCAGCCTACCCATGAGCAATAGATATTTCTCCAGTTGTTTAGATCCGTCTTTACTTGTGTGAAAAAAGTATACATCCCTGTAGAACTAGATTACCAGCCCTCATCCTGAAGAGAACTGGGTTAGATCCCTTGCAACTCTTTTTTTTTTACTTGCCCATAAGGTCTTTTCAGATCCCTGTGCCCCCAGCCTAATTCAAAATTTATTGCAAGACTTATATGTGTACTGATGTGCTTATAATAATTATTTTTTTGAATCATCATGATTTGAATATCTTCTTGTCTTATTCCTTCTACTAAATAGTAAGCTCCTTGAGGGCAGGGACTATCTTATTCATCTTTGTATCTATAGCATCCAGAATGGGATCTTGCACTCAACATAAGCTCAATAAGTGTTCATTCTTTGTTGTTGTTTTGTTGTTGTTAATTTTCTTACTTGGGAGTCTCAGCAATATTTTCAAATACCCAACCCTCTTCCTCACCCCACAGCTACAACCTCAAATTCTGATACTCATTAACTACCTCAAAACATGGCCCAACTAGGGAAACTGGAGAGTCTTTTACCTGACTGAGAGAAGGAATACTTTTATACCTGTACTCCTGTGTTGACAAAGGTGACTCATTTACTCCTCATACTTATTCTTCCCCTGGGACTATACACCAAGACCTCAAATTTAACCTATTTTAACTGCATTTTGGAAATATTTTGGATATGATTCTAAGAAATGAGTTACATTAGATCAGAGGTTCTTAACCAAGGGTTGACAGACAGCACCACCCCTCCCCCACCAAGATCCATAGATAGATTTCAAGAAATTTGTGAACTTGGATGGGGAAAAAAATACAGCTTTATTTTACTAACCAAGAGGGATTTCCTTCATGTTTATTTGTTCATTTGTTTACTCTCTTACAGATTACCACACCTCCATGGGGACTATATGCAGGACACAGGAGGGGCAATAGGATATTTTTTGTCCTTTGTTCTTGAAGAGGACCAATAATATCAATCAGGTGATGTCTTAACTTGCAAGTGAATTGGATTTAAGTGAGGCAGAGTTGTGCAAAGTCACCCACCTCAATCTGGAAAGGGCCCCACAATAGTTAAAGACCAGTAGGTGGTAGCAGAGAGCAACAGTAGAAATGACAAGTCGGGGGCAGCTAGGTGTGGCAGTGAATAGAGCACTGGCCCTGGAGTCAGAACCTGAGTTCAAATCCAGCCTCAGACACTTGACACACTTAGTAGCTGTGTGACTTTGGGCAAATCACTTAACCCCAACTGCCCTCCAAAAAGCAAAAAAAAAAAAATGACAAGTGGGAGACCTTGGCCTTTTTAAGCTAAGGTCTTTTCTAGGTCTGTTTGTCTGAGGCAACATCCAATCAGTGATTAAGGCAAGGTAAGAAATGAGGTTTAAAATGGCCTCTTTTACCTACCCCTCCCAAAAAAATCAATCTAGGAGGGAAGACCCTCAGGGTTTCTGGCCAGAATGGAAACAATTGCTATTTACACTCACTCTGAACCATTAAAACCCAAATAAAGTCCAAGCAAGGCTTGGGCAGGGACCTACCCCAGGCCACACAGTGAGAGCCAGAATGATTTGGGTTTAAGGTATGGGTGGAGTAGCTCCATTTGCATTTCAATGGATTTTATCAAAGCCTGATTTTTTTTTTCCAGCTCTGTATTTCAAGTAACCATTAATGAAACTACAGGGGTAAAAGAGGTCATTGTACCAGGTTTTTTGTTTTTTTTTTTTAATGATAGCATAAATAAGCAAGGAAGAGGGGGGAAATCTAGCCCACAAACCCCAAGATATCTTGCTGGGTTTCAGCCATCAAAATTTATATTCTTTTGGACAGAGCACCCACAGGTAAGGGTATGATTCCCTATGTGGACATAGGGAGGAATGAATAAGCAAGATATGTGGCTGAGAAAGTAGAGGAAGGAGACACACTTGTGACCTGGAACCATACATGACCAGGTTAACTCATGTCTTAAATACCATCAGACTCCCACTGTTCTTTGATGATGCCAGTGGGTAAATTCCTTTCTCTGTTCCTCTGCTGCACTTAACACAATGTCTGGAAGATAGTAGCTGTTTGATAAATACTTGTTGACTGGCTATTCTCCATCTTTGGTTCTGTATCTCCCCTCTCTCACTTTGGGGCTTGCTGCTAGGCATCTCTACTGCTGCTCTCTGCTACCACCTACTGGTCTTTGACCATTATGGGCCACTTTCCAGCAAATAGGACTACTTATAGAAGTCCAACCAGCCACACCCAGTCATCCAGCTAGAAAAGCCCTTGATATTTTAACTGTCCTCCCCCGCAACCCCCATACACACACACTTTGGGGGGAGGGAGACTTGAGCCCCTTGGTCACAGTCTCCTGTCTCACTTAGAGGTTAAAAACTCCTTTTTAACTCCTGGCATATCTCTGGACAATTTAAGACTTCAAATGTGGGCTCATATTAGCAAAAATACAAAGAAGTAATTTGGAGCTGGGGTGATGAAATTTGTTTAAATGACCATGCAAGTCAATTTGGGAAAAACGCAAGAGTCAGATAGAAATGACAATCTTCACCCAAGTCTTAACACGGAGTTGATGGATCCCTTGGGAGTCATGAATTAGACTTTAAGGGGTCCAAGAACCTGGATGGGAAAAAAATATTACATCTTTACTTTCACTAACCTCTAACTGAAATTTAGCATTTCCTTTTATTATGAATGGTGGCAATAAACAAACACTATTCTGAGAAGAGGTCCATAAGCTCTATTAGCCTTCCAAATGGGTCCATGACACCAAAAAAGATTAAGAACTAGTTCCTTCTATTCAGTATTTTCACTGTTATGCATCTTTCTAAGAACAAACACAATGGTATTCTTTGTATCCAAGGATTATAAAAATAATCAGAGGAAATCCCCCAGGGACATTGGATAGCCTGCCTGTTATGGATTTATGGAAGGACATTAATAAGAGTCATATTTTCTTTGCCAAGAAAACCCCAAACGGGGTCAGAAAGACTCGGATAAGATTTAAAAACGATTGACCCAAAAACCCCACAAAATCAATGACTCATATGAAAAGAGGCAGCTAGGTGGTACAGTGGATAGAGTGCCTGACCTGTAGTCAGGGAGACTCATCTTCCTGAGTTCAAATCTGATCTCATTCACTTACTAGCTGTATGTGCTTGGGCAACTCACTTAACCCTGTTTGTCTTGGTTTCTTCATCTGTATAATGTGCTAGAGAAAGAAATGGCAAATAACGCCAGTATCTTTGCTGAGAAAACTCCAAATGGGGTCATGTAATGCCATGCACAGAAGCTTTCCAGAAAAATGCTACTGTGAACAGCTTTTAAGGTTCTAATTACTCAGTATAGTGATCACTCTATTTATTCCATAACAAATCAAAGCAAAACATCCACAGGAAATCAAGGTACAGCATTCACAATATTATAATTTATCACAGAAAATCACAATATAATCTCAAAGTACTATAGTCCAAGTCTTCCACTCATGGGGGAACTGTTAACTCAGTCACTGATCAGTAACAATCATATAATAGTCACAATATAATATTCACAACATAGTCTCAAAGTAAAATAGTCACTCTTAATTTAACTCAATCAGTCACTTTTCAGTAGTTTCAAAGTATATGGTCAAAGTCTTCCATTCATGGGGCAAAGTCTTGATTAACTCAGTCACTTATCAGTAACAATCTCAAAGTACTCAAAGTATAACCAGTCACTTATTCAGCAAAGTCTTACTAAGTATCATACACAAACCCCTCTACCTCTTAGGTCACTAGTAAACTATAATTCCATAATTACTCTATACCAAAGGAGAGGTCTTTTCTTCATCTTGACTTGGGGCCTGCTCTCAGATTCCCTGGACCCCCTTCCATGGTCCCAGATTCTACTTGGATTCCCCAGACTGTCACCTGGGTTCAATGGCAGACAGCTCCAAGTTCCTTGACCAGCTCTCTGGGCAGGTCCTGCTCTACCCTGAAGTTCACAGGGTCTGGTCCATGTCAGATCTCTCACCATTTCCACTCCAGGGAATCCAAGGCTCAGCCAAGCCGCAAACAAAGTCTCAGCATCCCAGTCATACTTCAGTCACCTGGGCTCCTGGCTCCTGGGCTCCGGGGCTCTTGGCTCCAGATTCTGGGTTCCTAGCTCCTGGCCTCCTTGCTCTGGGCTCCTGTTCAGAAGAAGCTCTACCACCACAAGTTTTCAGGACTCAGTTTTCCATTCTTCTATAGCTGTTCTGCCACCAGATCTGGTCTCAAGGAAATTCTGACTGTGCCTCTCTGGGGCTTTTCTTATATACACAGTATTACCTACTTCCTTCAGCCAACCCCTTCCTGTTACATCAGTAACAGGAGACAGGAGTCTTGATCAATTACTAAGTGCTAAGTACCTGCTACTTTTGCCAACACAAAGGGATTTTCAAAATTCAAAATTACATTACCATTACAGGTCATGAAAAGTCAGCCACTACTGAAAAACAACTGAATGACAAAAGAAAAAATTAATGAGTCACATGAGTTGGTCAAGCATGGATGGGCTGCAGTCTTTATTATTAGACCTAGTGGCCACACTGATCCATCAAATTGTTGAAGAATACTGCACTATCAATGTGAGGAAAGGGTAAGAGTAAATAGCAAAAAAAAAGTAAATAATTGTGAGTTTTTCTGGTGGCCAGTGATGTTCTTCCTTCTTCTTGTTCTTCCTGTCATTCTAAGCCTGAGCCTATGGATTGGATTTCTACCCACCAGAATATTCACTGTCTGATTTCTCCAGGACCAAGTCATTCTTCTGGAACCTGTTGCCAACTCAGGGGTAGAACCCAGCTTGAACTTGTGATCTCTGATGCCCCTGGACATATCCTCAGTTAGTCTGAGAAGGGAAGAGAGTCTCACTCAAGCTAAGAGGCAGTCACAACAGAGAACTATGTTTACTCCTGCCTGCACTCAAAATTTTGAAACATCACCATGTAGCAAAGGTATATCTTGTATGATAGTTCCCAATTCCTGGGCCCCCAAATAACTGATTCACTAATGATTAAGGAGGCAGAGAGGTCCTCATTTTTCCATGTAGGGATGTAAATAGTTCAACTTTGGTAAATTCCTTATGATTTCTTTTCCATTTTACCTTCACATGCTTCTCTTGCTTCTTGTATCTGAACGCCATACTATTCAACTCTGGTTTTTTCATCTAGAGTGCTTAAAAGTCCTCTATTCCACTGAATGACCATATTTTCCCCTGAAACATGATATTCAGTTTTGCTGGGTAGGTGATTCTTGGTTTTAATCCCAGCGCCTTTGACCTCTGGATTATCATATTCCAAGCCCTTCTATCCCTCAGTGTAGAAGCTGCCAGATCCTGTGTTACCCTATTGTGTTTCCTCAATATTCAAATTGTTTCACTTAACCCACACAAACAAAAACCTAGCCATGTGACCTTGGGCAAGTTACTTAACCCCAATTGCCCTAAAAGGGGCGGCTAGGTGGCGCAGTGAGTAAGAGCGCCGGCCTCGGAGTTGGGATGACCCGAGATCAAATCTGGCCTCAGAAAATGAGCACCCACACATAAATAATGACTAGCTGTGTAACCTTGAGCAAGTTACTTAACCCCAATTGCTTAAAAAAAAAATATTCAAATTGTTTCTTCCTGGCTGCTTGTAGTATTTTCTCCCTGATCTGGGGATTCTAGAACCTGGCTATAATATTCCTAGGAGTTTTCTTTTTGGGATCTTTTTCAGGAGGTGATCTGTGGATTCTTTCAACCTCCATTTTGCCCTCTTGTTCTAAAATATCACAGCGATTTTCTTGAAGGATGATTTCTAGGTTCTTTCTGTGATCATGGTTTTCAGGTAGTCCAATAATTTTAAAATAATCTCTTCTGGATCTATTTTCCAGGTCAGTGGTTTTCCCAATGAGATATTTCACATTGCCTTCTATTTTTTCATTTCTTTGGATCTGTTTAATAGTATCTTGATTTCTCATGAAGTCACTAGCTTCCATTTGCTCCAGTCTAACTCTGAAGGAATGAATCTCCTCAGTGAGCTTTTGAGATTCTTTTTCCATCTGGCAAATCTGGCTTTTTAAGGCATTCTTCTCCTCATTGGCTTTTTGAGCTTCTTTTTCCATTTGAGTTAGTCTATTTTTTAAGGTGTTAATTTCTTCAGTCAGGTTGCTGACTCTCATTTCATAATTTTCTTGCATTGTTCTCATTTCTCTTCCCAATTTTTCCTCTACTTCTCTTATTTGGTTTTCAAAGTCCTTCTTAAGGTCCTCTATGGCCTGTAACCAGCTCGTATTTTTCTTGGAAGCTTTTGGTGCACAAGTTCTGACTTCACTGTCTTCCTCCTGTTCCATGCTTTGATCCCTTTTGTCCCCAAAATAGGAGTGTAAAGTTGGGTTGCTCTGTTTGCTTTGCTTCCTTTGCCTGCTCATGTTGCCACTCAATTACTTGACTTTTGGGCTTTTTGCCACAGTAGGACTATGCTACCAGACAGGGGAGCTTCGTACCAAAGGCTTGGGTTTTCTCAGCTGCTAAAGGTATTAGTTGGGTGCCCTCTCTGAAGCCTCCACCAGCTCTGGAAAATTGGTCACACACCTCAGGACCTCTACCCTAGACCACAGTCCACATCCAAGTAGGTTACCACTCAGACTGGTTGCTTGGTCCCCCTACAATCTGTAGGCCAGGAGCTAAAGCAGCCACATGGTGGCAGCTGCACAGCCACTGCATCTCAGCTACTTCTTGCCCCAGGGGCAAAGGCTGACCACACTCCCAAGCTACTGGGTCCCAAAGTCCACACTGCACTGACCTCCCACTTTGTCCTTTGCATCTATGATTTGATAATTCTGGAAACCACCATAGCTTCTGGTGATCTGAAATTCCCCCAGCTGGTGGTTGGTCAGGCCTGCCTTGAGGCTAAAACCTCCAGGCTCATGAGGGGCTGGGCTCAGCTGCCAGAGCACTGACCTGGCCACTTCCTGCTGGCCTGCCAGGCTGTCCTCAGCGGGAGGTTACCTTCTCTGTGTCTTTTTGTGGGTTCTGTAGCTCCAAAGTTTCTTCAGAGTCACTTTTTACATAAATTGGAGGAGGTGAGAGCCAGAGCCCTGCAGAAGTCCTGTTTCTACTCTGCCATCTTGACTCTACTCCCCTAGAAATGTTTTTTTTAAAAATGCAAAATAAAAACTTCTGAAAAGGACTCCATTGGCTTCACCAAAATGCCCAAGGGATCCATGACAGAAAAAGTTCTAGGAAGTCTACTGTAAGAGAAGGCTCCATTAGCCCTATTCATCATTTCATGGTATCCCCCCAAAATAGATTTCTTTCTAAAGGAGCAGATGACCTTCTTTCCCTTTGTCCTCTGTATTGCACAGAGATCTTGAGAACACAGGTCTTAGGAGAGAAAGAGTGAAAGAAAAGAGAGAAAGAAAGAAGGAAGGAGGGGAATGGAAGGAAGGAAGGAAGGAAGGAAGGAAGGAAGGAAGGAAGGAAGGAAGGAAGGAAGGAAAGAAGGAAGGGAGGGAGGGAGGAATGAAACTGTTGTACAAAGAGCAGAGAAATGCTGCCATCTGTTGTTCATCCACTTTTTATCTTTCATCCCAAACATTAGCACAACTTGGATGTGAATTCCTAGCAAAATTGCCTGGGGGGGAAACAAGACTTCAGACTGCTGCCTTTCTAAATTATTTTAATCCTTGATGCTTTTCAAATCCAATAGGTGGGTGGTTTGACCTATTGTGCTCATATTTAGACACCCTTTGAGCAAATGGCTATTGCCAGATTGCCACAAAATCATTACTAAGTGAGCCAGTTAAGTCTATAAAAATCTTTTTTAAGAAAAGGTTTCACCTACCATAAGAAAACAACCAATGTACCAAATGTCAATTTTCTGAGCCAAGAACACCATTAGGAAAAATCCTGATGAAAAGATTCCCTATTAAGGAAGTTGTTAGAAGCAGAAAAGTTCAGCATTTCATCCTTAACTAAGGGCTATTATAGTTTAATGGGTAAATGGTTGGGTCTGAAGTCAGGAAGACTCATCTCCCTGGGTTCAGAAACTTACAAGCTGTGTGACCCTGAGCAAGTCACTTCACCCTGTTTGCCTCAGTTTCCTCATCTGTAAAATGAGCTGGAGAAGGAAATGTCAAACCACTCTAGTATCTTTCCCTAGAAAATCCCAAATGGGGTCACAGAGAGTTAGACATGACTGAAATGACTTGACAACAACAATCATCATTTTAACAACTTTATATACTAACACTAAAGGTTAGGTGACAATCTGAATCAGTGAAGGGAGTTCCTCCCCTAGGAACTCACTACACTGATAATTCATCAGAAGAGAGAACAGAGGAGAGGAGAGGAAAAAGGGAAGAGAAAGAAGTGAAGAAAGGAGAGAAAGAAAGAAGGAAGGAGGGGGAGAAGAAGGAAGGAAGGAAGGAAGGAAGGAAGGAAGGAAGGAAGGAAGGAAGGAAGGGAGGGAGGGAGGGAGGAAGGAAGGAAGGAAGGAAGGAAGGAAGGAAGGAAGGAAGGAAGGAAGGAAGGAAGGAAGGAAGGAAAGATGGAAGGAAGGAAAGAAGGAAGGAAGGAAAAGAGGGAAAGATGAAGAAGAGAAGAAAGATGCTTTAAGGCTTACACTGTCAATTTATTTACACTTTCTAAGCCTTGGTTTCCTCATCTATAAAGTTAGAATAATAATATCTTCATTATCTACCTCACAAGAGTGTTGTGAGGTATAAATGAGATGTTAAATGCTTTGAAAAAACCTTAAAGCAATATAATCAGTTATGATGATGAAGATTACAAAATACTTTTCCCTGTGACAACGTTGTGAGAAAGGTAGTCCAAGCATGATTACTCCATTTCATAACAGAAGTTCAGGGTAATATGACTCGCCCAAAGTCAAACAGCTAATAAACAGAAGAGACAATTCCAACCCAGGCTTTCTGATAAAATCCAGTGGGCTTTTTTTGCACTGCATTAGTCAGTCTTTAGTCTTGGCCCTCATCAACCCCACACTAAAGTACTGCAGCTATGCAATTTGAAAGAGATGTGATAAGGCTGATGATGGCTTGGAGGAGTGCCACAGCATGACTCAAATTGGAGAGAATGAGGCTTTTAACAGAAATGCTTATGGATCCAGCAATTTTGCTCTGGGTAAATTTGTGAAGTCCTTCGTTTTTAGTAATCTCCTCTACCTCCTCTTTCATTCTCCTCAATTTTCAAAAAGCCTACAAGATTCCCTTCTCGAAATGTTTGGTTTTTTAATAATGGACTCCTGAAGACTCAAAAACTTTCAAGGAATAAATTTCTAAAGGTAAAATGTTAGGCTTGGTTGGATAAGTAAGAGCAATAGTGTTGGTAATAGAGGTCTTCCCAGGAATTCTCAAAGGTAATTAATTACTCTATTCACTGAGGGCAGTTAGGTGGAGTAGAGGTCTGGAGTCAGGAAGACCAGAGTTCAAATCCAGCCTCAGATATTTACAAGTTGTATGACTCTGAGCAAGTTGCTTAACCTTGTTTGCCTCAGTTTCCTCATCTGTAAAATGAGCCAGAAAAGGAAAGGGCAAATCACTCTAGTATCTTTCCCAAGAAAACCCCAAATGGGGTCACAAAGAGTCAGACACAACTGAACAACTACCCACTAAAAAGATCATACTTGGTTTTGAATAGCTTATTTATTAAAGAAAGGGCTGAGGTGCCACCAAAAGTGATCCTCAAAAATATTGTCAATTATAGGAAGAGTCAAAGAATTTAGAGATCATCTAATCCAACTTCCTTATTTCACAGATGAGGAAACTGAGGCTCAGAGATAAAGTGATTTGTCCAAAGTCACATAACTAGGATGTGGTAGAGACTAGATTCAAAATGAGGCCTTCCATCTAAGTCCAGGGCTCTTTCCATTACAAGGTAGAATGATTGACTCTTCTCTCTCTTTACCAAGGAAATAAGAAGGAAAGAATTTACATTTAAGTTAGATAAAAGGAAACCCCTACTCACTGTAAGAATCATTAGGTTAGTGATTCCCAGTCATTTTTTTTATTCATATAAATACTATCTTTGCTTGTTTTGCAAAGTTCTTTTTCCTCTCCCTACAAGTTCAGTCATGTGTGTATATGTATGTATATATGTGTATATGTATATGTGAATATATGTCTGTGTATTATGTGTGTATGTTGTATGTGTGTGTATATGTATCAGTAACTTCTTCTGGCACCCATTTCCTGAGGACTTGGTGTGACAAATTTCACCCTTCCCCCAGGATTCTCTGGTGCTCAAAGGGGTTTGAAGGTATCAAGTCTCTGCTATTGGCTCACTCTCTTAATAACTGTTTTCCCCCTCAATTTTAGGGTTCCAAGAACCCAGTTCCATTTCAATTCTCAGCTTCTACAAAGGAATACTTGCTTCAAGAGTATAACAAGAACAAACATACAAACATTCTCTCCAATACCTGGGGACATAATGCCCCCCTTCACTCCATCCATATCCATCTCTGAGCAAAGGAGTGATAACTGATTTGTTGCCTACCTCAGTTAATGTATATAGCATCATTTCCACAAAGTTCCAAGTCCAAAGCCCCTGGGCCAGTTTTGTGAGACCCTGGCTTCTTAGGGCATCCTTGCTAAGCTGGCAGCAACATCTGTACTGGAATCTTGGCTTCAAGGTCACTACAACTTAAGCTCTCAGGTCAAGGACTCCATTCCCTACACCTAGAGCTAAAGAGGACAAGCAAAGCAACACCAAAATCCCAAGCCTGTTTCTTGGGGCCACTAGATCTACAAGAGAAGAGGAAGGCATACTTCTCCAACTACTCCACTTAGTGCACGATGCTCATTTGACCCTCACAACAATGCTACTATTAACCCCATTTTACAGATGAGGGAATGTGGCAACAGAAATTACTTGCCCAAGGTCATTCTAATAAATATCTGAGGTCACATTTGAACTCAGTTCTTCCTGATTCCAGGATATCTAGCTGCCTTAGGTGAGAAGTAAGAAGTAGGGGAATCATTTATATAACAATATATTAATATCTATTTATATAATAACGTTATAAAGACAAACCACTCCAGTCAGAAAGACTTGTGTTCATAATTCTGCCTCAGACACTATTTGACCCTGGGCATGTCACATAGTATGTCAGCCTCAGTTTCTTCACCTGTAAGATGAATAACAATAGCTCATGTTTATATAGTGCTTTATAGTTTGCACAGCATTTTACATGGATCATCTCATTTGGTACTCCCTACAACCTTGAGAGGGAGATACTATTATTAGACTTGTTTTATAGATAAGGAAATTGAGGAAAACGGCAGTTAAGTAACTTGTCCAGGGTTACACAGTTAGTGTCTAAGGCTAGATTTGAACACTGGTCTTCCCCAATTCCAGGGTCAGCATTCTATCTACTTCATCACCTTATTGTCAAACTCCTATGACACCATTTAGGGTTTTCTTGGTAGAGATACTGAACAGTGGTTTGCCATTTCCTTCCCCAGCTCATTTTTACAGATGAGGAAACTGAGGCAAACAAGGTTAAGTGACTTACTCAGAGTCATACAAATTGTAAATGTCTGAGGCTGGATTTGAACTCAGGAAAGTGGGTTTTCCTGACTCCAGGCCCATCACTGTATCTACTACATCACCTAGCTATCCCACTGGGTCCCCTTGTGTAATGGGAATGGGAATCTGAAGATCTTCCCTGCCCCTTGGCCCCTTGATAGGCTTAAGTAACTCTGAGAACCTTCCCTGATTTGAAAATATACTCTGCCTCCTAATAGGCTGAATGTGGTCACACGGAGCCTGTGGCAGGAGGCTTGTTTTTCAGGAATGCCCACACCTTGTTACTTTGTGATTGGGCAGTGGGTCAAGAGAGTTGTGACATTCTCTGACCCAGGAGAAGGCTATATATACCCTGATGTGAGGTTTTGCTGTGGGGCTCACTTTGGGAAGAGTTGTGTGATTTGGCCAGATGAGACTCTGGGCAGCTGTTGAAAACCCAGATGTTGGTGCTTCCCTCTCTAAATCTTCCATACCCTACCTACATGTGGATGTAATGGTCAGACAGCTGGAAGCCCTATCTGATGGTCTGTTTCTCTGTATTTTTTTGTCTGCTTGTAACTTCTGTTTGTATTCTCTGAAGTTCAGGGTGCTGACCTTTTCCCCCTGAACTAGGTAAATGATATATGTTTGATTAAAGTAAGATTGTTAACCCATTTTGAGTTGCTTTCCTTCAGAAAAGCAGATCTAAGAACCTGTGCTAGCAGCCATCCTGGGTATGCTAGGGTGCTTGCTGCTACACCTTGCTGCCTCTACTAATAGCATCTATCTCATAGAATTGTTATGAGGACCATAAACACTTTGTCAACTTTAAAGCAAACACGGTATAAATGCTAGCTATTAGTCTCTCCTGTAGATTCACTAACATCACTAACTTCTCTTATCATTAACTGCCTTTTGTACATCTTAAATTGCATGTCTTGGAGACATCCCAATATCAACATGTTCTAAACAGACCTCTTCCCTCCCAGCCCCCTGTAACTTCTCTTTGAGCACCACCATAGACTTCCCAGTCATATAGGCTTGTCACCTGGATGTCATGTTCAGCTCCATATTTCTGCTCACCCCCACATCCAGTCCATTGCCAAATCCTATTTCTCCCTCCTACATCCTACATCCTACAGCCTCCTCCCACATCCATCCCCTTCTCTCAAGCTACAATCTTGTCTGGGTCCTCATCACCTCTTGCCTGGATTTCTGCAATAGCCTTCAAACTTGTCTCCTTGCCTCATCTCTCCCCACTCCAATCCATCTTCTACTCAGCTGCCAAGGTGAATTTTCTAAACTATAGGTCATAGGTCTGATCATATGAAAAGCTCCCTCCTTCCCCTGCTCAGTCATAAGCTCCAGTAACTCCTTATTACCTCCAGAATTAAATAAAAATCCTGAGTTTAGAATTTAAAGCTCTTCATAACCTGGATCGTTCCCACCTTTCCAGTCTCCTTACACTTTACTCTCCACTATTCTATGTTCCAGCAATACTGGACTACTTACTCATAATATTTCATCTCCCATTTCTGTGTCTTTGTATCAGCTGTCCTTTACTCCTGAAACTTCTCCCTTATCCCCAGCTCTTAATTTTCCCAACTTCCTTCATCCTACCAAGTCAAGAAGTCTTTCCTGGTCCTCCATCTGCTCTTGCCTTCTCTCAAAAGTGCCTCCCAACTTTTTGCTATGTTGTTCAGTTTTCAGTCCTGTCTAACTCTTCGTGACCCCATTTTGGTTCTCTAGTTCATTTTACAGATGAGAAAACCAAGGCAAATAGGGTTAAGTGACTTGTTCAGGGTCAGAGAGATAGTAAATGTCTGAGGCCAGATTTCAACTCAGGAAGATGAGTCTTCCTGAATCTAGGCCTTCCTTTTCATCCCCAGAGATTAGCATAGTGCCTGGCACATAGAAAGTACTTAATAGAGACTTGATGTGACTTGGTTGTAATGTCTCCATACAGTGGGATGGGAGAAATAGAAGTGGCATCCCTTTCCTTTTCTCCTTACCAGCATGTAGGCACACACACATTCACTCTCTCACTCTCTCTCTGTCTCTCTCTCCTCTGTGTATCTATGTATCTATCTTCTCTCTCTCCAGCCATACCCTTTCCTCTTACCACCATAATTACCACCATAGTTTGACAAAAATGTGTGAAATGATGTATAGCCTCCCAGAATGCTGGGCCCCCCCTAATTCATTGCTTGGGTAATAATAATAATGAAGGTTTGTTTTTCTTTTTTCTTTATGCTCATTGGCTCATTTGATTTCTCACTGGCAGTAGCCATATAAGGTACTGATAAATTGTATTCTCCCTGTCTAATCTGTATTCCCGTCCATCCTAAAGATCCTGTTCTATCCTTACTTCTCAAAGGGGATCAGCAGGAAGAAATGTCAGTTACCAGTGAGTTCCCATCCCACTGGCCTATATGTAGCCTCCTTATAGTCCCTTACTTTTGCCTATCATCTTCCCTTCCCCTTTCTTCCAGACAGCAGAGCTAAGTGGGTGAGCTTTTACTTGTGTTTCCAAAGAATAATTAGTGAAGCTGGTGCCTTTGTGGAGAAATGCCATTTGTTTGCAGAGTACAAATATTATTTCTTTTTCAGACCTCCTCTCTAACACACACACACACACACACACACACACACACACACACACACACTACCCTCTCTCTTCCTTCATCACCCACACCTCCCATCCTCATATCCAAATGCTACAAGCTAAAACATATGCAGAAATGCATTTGATCCTGGAACAATGCCTGAGAGGTTGTTGCTCAGGTAAGAATCTGCCCTTTTCAAGGTGTAGCCTGAAAACCCTGCAAATTATTTGATTTTCTAAAAATAAAAAAAAAGGGACATACAGATATATAATCTGACAGACAGAGACAGGGAAAGAAGGAAGGATGGAAGGAATGAAGGGAGAAAGTGGGAGAAAAATAAACAAAGAGAATGAGGGAGAAGAGAAGAAGAAACATATGCACATGGTGTTGTGTGTAAAAATTGGGAGAAAAGGAAGAAAAAGGTGAAGAGAGAAAGAGATAGGGAAAGAGAGAAGAGGAAGAAGGGAAAATGAGAGGAGAGAAGGAAGAAACAAATAAGAAGGAAAAGATTAGAAAAGGAGCAAAAAGGAAAAGGAAGAGAAAGAAGAGGGAAAGAAAAAGAGAAAAGAAAGGAAGAGGGGAGAGATGGAAGGAAGGAGGGAGAAGAGGACAGAAGAAAAGAGGGAGGAAGGAGGGAGGAAAAGAGGAGAGGTGGAAGGAAAAGAGGGAGGGAACAGAGGAAAGAGGAGGGAGGGAGGGAGGGAGGGAGACAGGGAGAGGGGAGAGAGAGAGGGGAGAGAGAGGGAGGGTGGGAGGAGAGAGAGAGAGAGAGAGAGAGAGAGAGAGAGAGAGAGAGAGAGAGAGAGAGAGAGAGAGAGAGAGAGAGAGAGAGAGAGGAGAAGAGAGAGAGAGGAGAAAGCGTCTAAACTGGAGTTTGGAAGCGCATGTCGCTGCCAGTATGTGGGTCATATACAAAATCCCCTCTTCCCTGGCATAAAGCAGCGAATGCAAGGAAAGCGCCATCTGCCACGGGCTTCTGGCTGCCTGGCCACGTGGCCCTAGTGCAGAAGGAAAAGAGAGAGGGAGTGTGCGGGAGCCCCCGCCTTTGCAGGAGTTCGGGAATCAAGGCTTCCAGGCAAGCCGGTGTCAGGTCGCTATTGTCTCCCGGCAGCTTGCCACGTGCGCAGCCCCCCACGCAGGCCGAGGGGAGCAGGCGGTGCCATTCTTCTGCACCCTTCCCTGGGAGCGAGGGCGGGGTGGGGAGAGGCAGCGCTGTGCTTGGCCTTGGCCAGAGAATGGCTCGGGAATTGCACCCCCCGCGCCCCCTACTCCCACCCCCGCCCCCTGGGAATGAAGCCCGTGGGTTGAGCTTTCAGGAGGGAACAATAGCAGCGCTTCACGTGGGGATGGATTTTTCTCCAGCGTGGCTGGCTGCTGCCTTCTATTGACCTGTCAGCGAGCGTGCTCGGTGGAAAGAGCCGCAAGAAACCCCTTAAACACCAGTGGCTTTTCACTAACCCTTTGGTTAAATTTTTCAAACTGGGTTAAACAAGGAACACCCTGATGACTCATGGCTGACATTTCAAGCACTGTGCATACCTCCTCATTTAATCCTCATGACAATTGTCACAGATTTAATTATGTCCCTTTAAGAGAGGAGGAAATTGAGTCTTAGAGGTTAAATGACTGGTCCATGGCCACACAGCTATCCTCCCTCTTCTCCCTCCTTCCTCCTATCTTCTAATACACAGCATAGACTCAAAGGTTCTTAGAGGTCATCTAGTGAAGCCCCCAGCCCAGACCTTAGCCCAGTGAGAAATGACTTTCCCAAGGTCATAGCAGAAATGATATTCGAATCTAGATCCTCTGACTCTAAACCCAATACCCTTCCCCTAACACTTGGCCCCATTCCTGTTTCCATTACACCAAGGCTGTCTCTGTGAAGGAAACGTATAAATTTCAATGCTACGTTTTGTTGTCTGAACTTCTATTTCCGGAGGTAGAAATAAATGAAGAGGGTGAGCCATATAGTATGGTGAAAACAGGAGCTCTGGAGTCAGAGCATGTAAGAGGATCTGGGCTCAAATCCTGCTCAGTTATTAACTACATATGTGACCTTGGTAAGTCATGACCTCCCTGGGGTTCAGTCCCTTATCTATAAAATGAGGGAATTGGGCTGGATGGTCTCTAGGATCGTTTGCAGTTCTAACTTTATGACCAGGAAGTATTTACTGAGGGAAGAGAGTGCCCTTTTCAAGTTGTGGAAGAAAAACTCTGCAATCTATTTGGTTTTAAAACCTAATCTAGAATTGAAAAGGGAAAAAAACAGCAGAAGGCCAGCCACATGCCCAGTGCCAAGGCACTCACTGTATGTGGGTCATATGAAAAATCAATTTGTCCTTGGAATGAAGCAAAATGGAAAGCCATCTGACACAGACTTCTGGCTGTCTGGTCTTTCTCCTCCTCAGAAAGGGGGGGCTATAGTTCTCTAGTCTTCTTGACCCCAATTTGGAATTTTCTTGGTAAAGATATTAGAGTGGTTTGCCATTTCCTTCTCTATCTCATTTTACAGATGAGAAAACTGAGGTAGAGGTCAAATTTGAACTCAAGTCTTCCTAACTCCAAGCTTAACACTAGCCACTGTGCCACCTAGCTGCCCTTTCAGAAGGGCTGAAATCTATCTATCTATCTATCAGAAATAAGCATTTCTAAATAGCACCTACTGTGTGCCAGATACTGCTCAGCTTTTTTCTCCCCAACATTATTTTTCATTTGATCCTCACAAAAACCTTGAGAGGTAGGTACTATAATCCCCATTTTACAGCTGAGAAAATTTAGACAACCAGAGATTAGGTAACTTGCCTGTGACCACACAGGGAATAAGTGTCTGAGGCAAGATTTGAACTCTAGTCTTCCTGATTTCAGGTCTAGCACTATACCACCAACTGCCTCTAGGTAATGAAGTAGAGTTCTGAAATTGAAGACAGGAAATCCTGAGTACAGATCCTGCCCAGACTCTAGCTGTATGACTATAGACAAGTCATTTAACCTCTGTATGCCTCAGTTTCTCCCTTTAAGACAGGAATAATAATAGCATCTACTTCACTGGGTTGTTCAAATGATAAGTAGAAGTACTTTGCCAACTTTAAAGCTATATATAAATGCCAGCTGTTATTATTGTCATGCTTTGTCCTATGGCCAAGTCTGGCCAGTCAGCTTAAATCAGATTTGCCTCTATGTCCCCTCCATATCACCCACTCTGCCTTGGGATACCCAGAGTTGCTCTTTCCTAAGTCAACTTCCATCTCCCTCTGACCTCTCCCCAGCCATCCCTCATGACTGGGCCACTCAGCAACACTACAATCCAAACATCACATCTTCTTCCTCCAAGGATCCAGCTTACTGTAACAACAATCTGATCCAATAGACATTTATTAAATTTCCACTGCATGCAAGAACTATACTAGGCATTGAGGACCAAAAAAGAAAAAGGGAAAAAAATGAAAGATAGTCCCTACCTGCAAAAATCTCTCCTTCTTCTAGTGGTGGGTAGGTGGGGGAAATGTAACATGAAAACAGGTAAAGCAGGTGAACTAGTAACTAGGGTATGAGGAAAGGATTCCTGCTGGAAGTAGCACATGAATTCAGACTTACAGGAAGCTAGGAATTCTAAGAGACAGTGGTTGATTGGATGTTGTCCTTCGTTCTCAAAGAGGACCAAAATGGCATCACTATGTTGGAGTTAAGGTAAAGCTTGGAAGGCTCTACCACAGGTTGGGCACAAATAGTCCATATGAAAATTTGGAGGGACAGAGACAGGTAAGAGACAGAGGTAAGAGTGGAATGAATGGCCAGCATGGAGAAAGCCTGTGTAAATACATGGAGAGAAGAGATGAATGCTAAGTTTGAGGAATAGCCTATAAGCCAATGTTCCTTCTTGCTCTCCAGGAGTACATCTCATGTTTAAAACTTTGTTCCTATGTCACTGGCTATCCCTCACAATGTTGTTTCACCTAGTTCATTTTCATGGAAGCAATTAGCTGTTAGGTGGGATACAACTACGTGTATAAATTAGGAAAGTGAATGGGAAAGTCACCATTATAAAATAGAAACAATGGCAAGGATCTCACACTGTATAAATGTTCCAAAAAGTCTCTATGATAAGCCCCATTTTTTAGATAGAGAAAGAATAGAGAGAGTATATGTGACCATACAGCCAAGATAAGGGAAGAGAACAGGGTAGAGAGGGGCTTCCTTTACTGGGAGGCCATAACTACAATTCCACCTTCTACAAGAAGTCTTTTCTGATTCCCCCTTAATGCTAATACCTTTTCTCTGAGATTATGTCCAGTTTAACCTTTATCTTGTTTGTACGTAGTTCTTTGCATGTTGTTTCCTTCATTAGACTGTGGGCTCCTTCAGAGTAGTGACTGCCTTTTGTCTTTCTTTGTATCCCCAGAGCTTAGCATGGTGCCTGGAACACAGTAGGCATTTAGTAAATACTTGATGACTTCTATATGAAGAAATTAAGTCCAAGAGAAGTTAAGTGATTTGCCCGAGGTCATATATGTATCAAGTAGCAGCCTTGAGATTTGAAGCCAGGCTGCCAGACTCCAAAACCAGAAGCCTTTCTACTGTACTACATGTCCTACAAAGTTAACCACAGTCACAAATCTGAACCTTCACTATTGAGCTCAGTCACCAGTTATTGGTGAAGACCAACAGTGGTCATCTCTATTAAAGTACATACATATCAATAACAGCAACCAAAATTTACGTAATACTTGAAAATTTGCAAAATGCTTTACATACATTTTCTTTTGAGTCTCACGATAATTCCATGAGGCCATTAAATGTATTATTGATCCTGTTTTGCAAAAGAGGAAACTGAGACCCAGAAAAGCTAAGTGACCTGTCCACATTCACCCAGCTACTGTCAGTAAGAGGATTTGAACTCAGGTTTTCTCCATTCTTCATTCAACACTCTATTATTAAACATGACATTTATTTAAATCACAAAAGCAGACAATCTCACAGTTGGAAAAGACCCCAGAGGTCATCTAGTTCAGCCTGTTTCTGTATAGGCATCTCACCTAGAACATCCCCAACAAATGTCATTCCAGTCTTGTATGCCTTTAAGGAAGGGAAAACCAATACTTCCCAAGATAGCCCATTGCCATTTTGAATTCATTAGGAAGATTTGTCATCTATAAAACAGTGATAACAATAGCACCTAATGCATAGGGTTTTGTTGTGAGGATCAAATGAAATAAAATGGGAAAAGAGCTTTGCAAATCTCAAAGCATTATAAAAATGCTATTGTTGTTGTTGTTTCTTTGTTCCCCATTCTTCTGCCCTGGGATTTTGTTTCGGTCCTTGAGCTTCTCCTTACGTGGATTAAAGTATGCTATAATAAAGGAGTGTCTCATTATGTACTACTGGTCAGTCAGATTCTTTTGGGAACCCCTCTCTATATCCCATAGATCCCATAACTACTGTCAAAGACTTGGACATTGCCTCTCTGCACCTGCATCCCATTGAGTGTGCCCATCACCCTTTCCCCAAGATGGTTCAAAGGTCATTAAAGGTGGCTCAGCTGTTCTTTCGATGATTGCAATTCACTTGGGTTGCACGAGCTACTTGAGGGCAACCTAGCTCCACTCTACCATGTCTTGGCTTATCCGGGGTATCATTCCCACACTGAAGGTCATGTTTTGAAGAGAAGACAGAAAGAAAATGAGTTGGAAGAGTTCTTTCTCTAGGTCTTCTATTCCCATCATTGCTATAACTCCAGACAGCTGTGCAAGCCCCTATTTGATACCCTGAGCTTTTGTAAACATGTTCAGCTCATTTTCCCTTTTGACTTCTATGGTAGAAGAGAAAAGAGCTTGAAGTGAATAAGGAGACTGAAATGATGATTGTGAGAACTTTGGATTATGAAGAGAGTCAGAAATTGAACTAAGGGAGAATTTTGGAAGAAACTGAGGAAAAACTAGAGGAGGAGAGAAGAGTTTAATCAGGAGGAGCAAGGACCTGACTTGAAGGATTCAAGGAGAAGTAAAAGGGGGAAAGGTAGGTGGCAAAAAAGCTAAAATAAGAAGGTAGAGAGAAAAGCATGGTATGGCAACTGAGTCGTGAAACCAAAATAAAGGAAGTTGGGGGGAGGTGTTCAGTAGTGATGAAAGACGATGAAGTACTTAATATGGTGCCTGTGAGGGCTGGTGTAAGCAAGCACAGGTCATTTGAAAGGAGCCTGAGATTTTTAGTTCATATTGAGAATACTTCCTGTTGCAGCAGCTTGAATGGTGTGAGAAAGTTTCTAAGAGACAACTTAAGTGCCTCCTAAAAGAGAAAGTGAGGGGCCTCAAGGACCACCTCACTAAATTCTAAATTGCCAGGAACACTGAAGTGTTTCTGAGAAGAAGAAAAAAAGCAGAAACTGGGTTTCAAAGAAAGTTTTGTATTTTTTTTAAAGGGATTGAAAGTATGTGAGGGGTCAAGGGTGGAGAATTTGACCTTTATCAGTAGGTCAATAGAAGAATGTTCACAGAGAAGGAAGGGAAGGAAAAAGGCAATTGTGGACTTTGAACATGGAAAAATAATGTTGTCCCATAGAGGAGAGAGCTAGATGCTCTGAAGAGATAGTTGCTGCTTGTTTTTGAATGATAGAAGGACAAATGAGAGATCTTTCAGGAACGGTCACAGGGACAGAAGATCAGTGGTAGGCTCTTGGTTGACCTGATTATGATAGATGGATCTGTTGTCTCCCTGGGGCACATATCCAAGACATAACCTAAAACTTCCGAAGACTTCAAAATGTATGGCCACTACCCACTTGTAGTGATTCACACATACACCAAGGACATAGACAAAAGAACATTAGAATGCTTTGCCAAAGAGATGTGGATTTATATCCTAGAGAGTAAGTTCAAGGAGAGGAGAAGAATAACAGTTGAGTCACCTAGAAATTCATAATAGACAAAACCTAAGGAAGGAACCATTAGTAAAAGCCATGGGCTCATATGAGCTCAGACCTGGGGTCCAGAAGACTTAAGTTTGAATCCTGCCTCAGATACTAACTAGCTTGTGATCCCAGGCAAGTCACCTAACATGTCCCAGTCTGTTTCCTCATCTACAACATGGGGATATTAATAACACTTAACAGGATTGTGGGGGGGATGAAATGAAATATTATGTATAAAGTGCTTGGCAAACCTTAAACATTATATAAATGTTAGCTATTATGTCTACATGCACATGTAGCAAGCAAGATGCCTAATGCAAAACGGCCACATCAGCCTCATAGGTCTTATTGCCATTGGATGGGATATAACCCATGAGTGGGACATGATTCTAGATGGGTAAACAGAGGGTGAAAAGAAGACATTTACTTAAAATGGAATGGAAGAGGGGCGGCTAGGCGGCGCAGTGAGTAAGGGCGCTGGTCTCGGAGTTGGGATGACCCAGGATCGAAACCCGACCTCAGAAAATGAGCACCCACACACAAATAATGACTAGCCGTGTCACCTTGAGCAAGTTACCTAACCCCAATTGCTTTAAAAAAAAAAATGGAATGGAAGATAACAAAGGATTAAATCAGTCAGCAAGTCCTCGCACTACCCATTTTCCAAAACTACTATCCCCTGAGTCTTTGGGGGAGGAGAAAAAACAAACCATCTGTGAGACTCTCACACTCTCCTTGTCCCTTCCACTTGTTAGAGCATCTCCATAGGATATGGAGTGGGAAAGAGAGCTTGACCAGGAACTGAAAGCTACAATGAAAGCCTCACTGCCTGGATAATGCTGCTTCTTGGCACGGAAACACTGAGATCTCTGCACCTCCTCCTCCCTCTTGTACCAAGGTGAGCCAGTATCAGCAAAACCTAGACATTACCCTGGAGTAGTATAGTTCCCAAGCGCTTGGAGATCTCTTAAAAATCTCTGAGGATCCCAATGAGTTTTTGTTTATGTGGGTTATACTGATCAATAGTTACCATATTGGAAATGTAAATGTCTTAGTAGTATTATAAAAACAGTTTTAACTGCACAGGCCCCTAAGAAGAAATACCTCTAGCTGCTAATGAAGTAGTTGTAGCATTTTTCTTCTCTCCTCACTTCCCTTCCCTTCCTCCCCAAACAAGTACTTTAAAAAATAGTCTATTTTTAAAAAAAAGTTTTCCAAGAGATTTCCCCTTTATTAATTCCCACGATATTACTATACAGTCATTCACAATGGTTCAGGAATCATACTGACAAAGCCAAGGGGTTCAGGGTCCAGCTATATCATCAAAGATAGCATCTGAGTCATAACAACGAACAACCAAATTCATGTAAACCTGAGGTGGAGGGAGGGGAAGATTGACTGACCTCTTTCCTCTCCTCTGTTCTCCTTCCCCCAGGCTCCATTAAGACTCAAATCTGGCTAGTTCTTGGAGCAAAATCTATTATCCCCCTGGCTACCCTCCATAAATTGAGAATTGGGTTGAGGAGAAGGGCTCAAGTTTGAGAACAAATAGGCAAATAGTCTACTTTTTGTCCACTAGAATCCTTCTAATTTACCCCAGAACTTTTTTTTCCCCACTCTAGGTGAGCTTGTCAACTAGTGACCATTCACTAGAATATCTTGGGCTTCTAGGAGATGTAGTTCCCAAAGACGAGTCTCTCTGACATTTTAATACTGCTCCAGGACTTTATTTAGGAAGTTTCTTACTGATATTCTATCAACTCTAAGGGCAGAAACCATGTGCACTATTTCCTCTCTTTAAAGGACCCAGAAACAATTGAGAGGGATTCCTTACTTTTTTCTTCTGGCATTCTCTCCTCCGCCCCCCCCCAAAAAGAAAATTTCAAAAACTTTCCATGGGCATCTAGGTGGCATAGCAGATAGAGTGCCAGGCCTGAAGACCTGAGTACAAATCCAGGCTCAGACACTTCCTGGCTGTGTGACCCTTGGCAAGCCACTTAACCCTGTTTGCTTCAGTCTCCTCATTCATAAAATGAGCTGGAAAAGAAAATGGCAAAACCAATCCCAGTATCTTTGCCAAGAAAATTACAAATAAGGTTACAAAGAGACACAACTTGAAGAAACAACCACCTCCCCGCCCCGCCCCCCCCAAAAAAAAACCAAAAAGAAAAAAATCTAGAGTTTTCACGTGTTGGAATTGCAACCTGGATTGAATCCTAAGGCTACTCCTTACTGTATGACCTTAAGTCACTTCCCCTGCCTTTGCCTCATTTGCCTTGTCTACAGAATGAGGCAATTAGACAAGAAGACTTCTCTGAGATCTAGGATTTCAAAATTCCCTATTTGCAAACACACAAGTTATAAACCTATAGAAAATTTTTATTGAAAGAAATAGAAAAAAAATCTCTTTGGGGACATCCTTAGTGCCAAAGATTTTACAACGGTGTCTCCAGAGTTACTTCCAGCCCCTAATAGGAAGAAGGTTGTTGTCGTTTGTCCTTTGTTCTGGAAGAGGACGGAGACATCAGGGAGGTGATGCCCTGGAAGATTCTCTGATTGAGGTCCCGCCTCAGTCTCCTGCCCCCTAACTGTTCTTGACTTGTGCAGTTCCCAACTACAGCCACCTGGGGGCTCTAGATACTCTCTAAGCCTTGCAACACAAGCATCTTTGGCTAGGTCTTTTGGCAGCCTCCAGCAGCAAATCCAGGGAGGGAAGGATGAACAGGGAAGATTAATTTAAATGTTCTCTGAGTTTTTTTTTTAAATTATTGTTATTGGCACAGAATATGCTGACAAGGCAAGGGGGAGGGAGGAATTCTAAGTGCTCTCTCCATGTCTGTAGGGAATTACAGTTCTTCGGTAACAGCTCCATTGCCTCTGCTACTTGCAGAGACTTTCCCCACACTAGGTCTCCTCCTGCCCTGTTCCAATACTTGTGTGTACACTCTATGTCATAAACTCCAGCTTCATGTGCACAATCAGTACTTAAAGCTGAAAGGAAACTTGGAGATTATCTAATTCAGGGGTTCCTAACCTTTATTTGTGTCAAGGACCCCTTTGTCAGTCTAAAGAAGGAGGAAAAGTGGGAAGAAAACAAGCATTTATTAAGTGCCTATAGTGTGCCAGACACTAGTGCTTTACAAATATTATTTAATGAGGTGAAACCTATGAACCCTTTCTCAGAATAATGATTTTAACTGTTCAAAATGAAATAGGTAAGATTACAAAGAAAACTATATTGAAATAAAGGTGTCATTTATGCCCCATCCAAGTTCATGGATGCCCTGAAACCAATCCATAGAGCCCTTATTTTACATTTAAGGAAATGAGGCCCAGATAGAGGAGTCATTTATAACATGTAACTACACAGTTAATAGCAGGCAGCTAGGTGGCACATTGGATAAAATGCTGGGTTTAAAGTCAGGAAGACTTGTCTTCCCAAGTTCACTTGATGTTCAGCCTTTTCTCAACTCTTACATAGCCTTTAGCTATTGAATGGGCATGGCTTCATGAGTTCAAATCTGGCCTCAGATATTTACTAGTTCTGTGACCATGGACAAGTCACTTAACCTTGTTTGCCTCAGTTTCCTCATCTGTAAAATGAACTGGAAGAAGGAAATGGCAAACCACTCCAGAATCTTTGCCAAGAAAACCCCAAATGGTGTCATGAAGAGTCTACAACAACAGCAAAAGTTAGTAGCAGAGCTAAATCCAGTGTTTATTATGCTGCATCAGGATCACATCATGACATACCCTGGTGATTTTTCTCATTCTGATCATTCCGATGAGGTACCCCCAACCATTCCACATTTCCTCTCTTTAAACAAGTGGGTACCTGAAGGAATGCCTCCAGCATGTTGGATAAATCCTCTGTTTCTAGAAAGACACTGGAAAAGAGCCCCACCTGATGAGGTCTCTTCTGCTGGTTGGAGTGTTCACATGATGAGATTACTGAAGGACTTGACTAGATTATTCCAGTCACCAAGATTTTCTGCTGCCTCAGCTATCGAAAAGCTCTGCTGCCATGGATGCAAATCTGCCTCAGGATGCAAATATTCTGTCAATTTGGTATAAGGAAAAAGAGGAGAAAATCCTAGCATTGGATATTTTTCTCTTTTTTGCATATACTGGCTGCTCTGTACACAAAGTGAGCTCAATAAATAAGTCTAAGTTAGCTAAAGGAATGAGGATATAATCACCTATAAAATAACACAACAACAGCATTAATAATAACAAAAATAACTCATTTATGTTGCACCTGTTGTTGGCTGTTCAGTCATTTCAGACTCTTCGGGACCCCATTTGGAGTTTTCTTGGCAAAGATACCAGAGTGGTTTGCCATTTTTTTCTCCAGCTGTAGCAGCAAGCATCCTAGCATACCCATGATGGCTGCTAGCACATGTTCTTAGATCTGCTTTTCTAAAGGAAAGCAACTCAAAATGGGTTAACAATCTTACTTTAATCAAACATATATCATTTACCTAGTTCAGAGGGAAAAGTCAACACCCTGAACTTCAGAAAATAAAGAATACAAACAGAAGTTACAAGCAGACAGAGAAACATATCAGCAGACAGAGAAACATATCAGCAGACAGGGCTTCCAGCTGACCATTACATCCATACCTAGTTAGTTACCAGAGAGGGAACCACCAATATCTGGGTTTTCAAAGATGGGGTGGGGGAGGAGGGAAGGGGAGGTGCTCAATGGCTACCCAGAGTCTCATCTGGACAAATCACACAACTCTTCCCAAAGTGAGCCCCAAAGCAAAACCTTACATCAGGATATATGTGTGTATATATATATGCATATATATATAGACTTCTCCTGGGTCAGAGAATGTCACAACCCTCTTGACCTACTACCCAATCACAAAGTAACAAGGTGTGGGCATTAAATAAAGCATATCAGGAGTCAGAGTATATTTTCAAATCAGGGATGGTTCTCAGAGTCACTTTTAAGCCTATCAAAGGGCCAAGGGGCAGGGAAGATCTTTAAATTCCCATTCCCCTAACACTGGCTAATATTACAGATGAAGAAACTGAAACAAACAGGCTTAAGTGACTTGCCAGGGGTCACACAGTTAGTAAATGTCTAAAATTTGAAGTCACAAAGGTGAGTCTTCCTGATTGAAGGCCCAATTCTGTATCTACTGTGCCATCTAGCTACCCCAATGTTACCCTGTGTTGGACCTATGGTGCCTCTGTCTCTCAAATGGGGCCCTAAGAAAAGCTATCCAGATAGTCAATGAACCCCAAACAATTTGTTTGCTTTTACTAGGCAGACAGAGGATGCATTTAGTTCAAAGTAAAAAAATTTAATGAAATATCACTATAGGAAAAATATCATAGCAATCGAATGTTTCTCACATAAACCTGGGCCATACTCTTCCCCCCATCAGTGGGAAGACTGAAAACTTGAGAACATGTTTAGACAAAGCACACAGAAGATTTGCAAATGGATGTGTGTTTAGAGAGGCATACAATAGGGAATGTGTGGAGAGGCAACTCACCTGCATTCTTACAATTCCACAATTTTGTATGGAGATATTACATTCCTCCTGGTATCTGATGGTATCTAATCTCTGCCAGGTGGTGCTTTGCTGGACAAATGCTCACTGATAAACATGGCTTGGCTGGTTGTGTAGTTACAGAGTTTTCTTTGTTTTCAACTTTAGCAGACTTCTTCAGCAGAACTACTATTTCTTCCCTAGAAGGGGAAAAATCATCCTGACCAACATTCTTTTAACTTAGAGCTTAGAGACCGGCTTTAGCTCTCTTGGGGAGGTAGGCCTTTTCTATTTGGTTAATGTGTTAGATGGTGTTACTGAGCTGTTATTGTCAAATCTTTGTTATGAGAGAAGGTTTTCTAGATAGGGAAGGAAGAGACATATTAAAAAATGGATAAGGTATAAAAGCATAAGGCATCAATAAAAATCTTTTTAAAAAATTACATAAAGATTGCAACAACTGAAATTGTAAATGATAGATTCAAAAACAATTCCAAAATAGAGCATTTGATTCATCACCATTAACAAAAAAAGATAAAGAACAGATGATAAAAAGGAAAGGAACTTGAGGGATTTTCCTAGAAACATAGAAACAAACATTTCTCTGAGAAGGAAGATAATAGTTCTAAATTTATAATCCTATGATATATATCAGCAATTAAAATGCTTTGATCACTCACAAAACCAATACTTGCCTGTGGAACAAGCATTAACCTACCTCTCTTGATTAAATTGTTAGCCTCAGTGTACTCCTCAAGTCTCCCAGCTATTCTGGGAGATGTGGCACTCCTTCATTCATCTCTCCTGTCAGAAGCTCCAATGGTTTATAAATTCAGGCTGACTCATTTCCTTCCACTTTTCTTTAAAGTCTCAGGTCAGGTGGGGTTTCATGTGGTCTGTGAGTGAGTCTATCTCTTCTGGTACCATGCCACAATTATGGCTTTGTTTGTGGAGAAAGAAGGATTGATTTCCATACTTGAGGTGGTAAAGAAATAAACTGAAACTTATGCATAGCAAGCATATATCTATTAACTAGTAAGGACCAGCTGTCTTAAAATCAACACCATAAATGAATGTCTAAAAATGCTTGTTTTCTTACCATAGGCATAAGTATTCAGATCAGGTACCTGATTCAGATCAGACAGCCACACTGACTGCACTTAGAAATTCCAAGCCGATTGGGGTCCCAAACGACTAACACAGGAACACTAACGCTATCATTCTTTGTCTCATATTCCAAAGGTATCCAATACTTTAAGCTTCATATTGTATAGATTCTTTCCTTATGAATGAAAAAAAGCTGTCTCAAATTATTTTTAAAATTCATTGTACTCAGCTTTATAACCAAATAATTCCATCTTGCACTAGGCAAATTTTGAAAGACAAGGTAAATGGATTTACTGTGATGTAGGGGAAAGAATGCTGGAGCAAGAGGGAGAGTGTACTTCCTGGAACTGTGTGACCCTTGGCAAGTCACTCCCTCTCTGTGGTCCTCAGTTTCCTTATCTGTAAAATGAGGGAGTTGTACTAGATAAAATTTCACATAAAATCTCTAAATCTATGGTTCTATGAACTGAATGTGTATGTATATATCTTGCATATAAGCAGACTTTTTTTGCTTTTTTTCCTCATTTCCTAGATTTACTTCTTAAATCCTCCTCACAACCTCCTCTTTTGCCATTGTTTTCTTTTCTAATACTCCAGTATCTGGCCACTGTATAAAATATTCAAGCAACTCAGTGGTTAACCCTTCTGACAGATTCCATGCTGGGCACTGCACATCCTGAATGAACAGAAAGCATTGCTCTTAGCCACCATTTTCCCTCATTCCCCTCTATTGCCATGCAGTACAGGATGAGACAAGCTGGTTCCTCAAAAAAAGAGCCAGGATGTCATCCTTATCTCTGCTTTAATCAGCCACACTTGACCAAAGAGTAGAAGAGTCCATACAGTACCTCATGGGGAATAAGTAACAAAAAAAAATTGCATTTTGTAAGTGATTCCAATATAATAATGTATTTTCACCCAGGACAGATGTGACATGTTAGTACTAATAATCTCTTCAGCTTTAGAAGGCACAAAGTCTATTCAGATATATAGACTTGCTGAAAGGCAGGCCTTTGGGAAAGAAATGCCTCTGAGAATTTAGGTAAAATATGAATAAACACTGAATGAATGAATTTTTTCAACTGTGATTCTTTACTGCTGCTTTGTTATTTCAATGGATCTGTGATCTTATCAACAGAGACACTCCCTCCAACCATGAGAAATGACACCCATGTCTCTTCATCCTGTGTAGCTCTGGTCTGCGTCTCCTATAATTCCCTCTACATGGTCCACCCAACATTATGGAGGCTTTATTCTATATTTCTAGGTATCATGAGTGTATGCTGTCAGCAGAGTCCATAGGTTGTCCATCAGATATCCCTATCATGGGTTCACCTCCTTTTCTGCTCTTGCATCTTTAATATCATTCCTGTTGAGCCATTCTTCACTGGTTATAGGTTGAAACCTGCTTACTTGGGCTATATTCTTGCCCTCCCCCACCAACTGACTTCATTGCTTTCTGATGGTCTGCAACTTAACCTCTCTGAGAACCATGATATCCCATTTTTGCAGCTATATGACATCATTGAAAGAATATTGGTGTTAAGCCCCTGATATGATGGTAGCTTTTGGACTATTTAAACTGTGTGTCTACTGGGGTTCAGGGCAGCTCCTGGGACTTTTCCTAGGACTGCCGCTGGCCAGCTAATAAACACTTCCTGAATTCGAAAAAAAAAAAAAAAAGAATATTGGTGTTAAAATGATAGGACTTGAAAAGAACATCAATGAAACATTTTTTAAAAAAACAATCAGAAGGGAGCAGAAGGAGGTTCCAAAGGTGACACAGACAATCAGGGCAGTGCTAGTACTACCGTGTTAAATTTGATGTATGCTTAAAAAAAATCTGTATATGGTCGATTCATGGCTTCATATATAATCCTCTTTATCTATGGAAATGCTCATGTTTGATGACCATCAATTTACTCATTTAAAACTCTTAGAATAAAAATTAAAATTAAAAGTTAGACTTTAACTCTTTGTTCTCATATTGTTCACTTTGGTAAATCACTCAAAGGCAGAAGAGAGTTCTAGTGCTGTACTATATGACGTTTGGGTTGATTTAAAACACTGAATAATTTTCCAGATGCCTGCTGGCTTCCTCCTACTTAATTCTTGACAGTTCACACTCGAGGTACAGTTTCTGTCCAAGCGACACCAGCTTCAGGGGTTTGTCCATCCAACTGTATATCACGGTCTGGACCATAGGCATTCCTCATCGATTTGGTTTTTACTGTGTGGATGGTCAGACCACAAAGTTCTTTTGAAAGTTTATAGATCTCAGTTGAGATGTTCTTCAGTATTCCAGGGCTTCATGCAATCAGCAAAATGTCATCCACAATCAGGAGCACCTGGAAGAATATCATCTATAAGAAATCCTTCTTTCATCTGAACTCTGAACACAGAGACCGTATCTTAAATATTTTTGCATCCTCCACACCTCACCCTTTAGTGCTTTGTGTATTCATTCTCTCAAGCAATATTAAATAATAACATATAAAGTAGCTAACATTTATACAGATTTTAAACTTGGACAATGTTCTTTATGTGTATTATTTGATTTGATCTTCTCAACATCCTTATGAGGGAAGTATTATCAATATCCCCACTTTACAGATGAGGAAACTAATACTGAGAGATGTTAATTGACTTGACTTACATAGTTTGTAAGTGCTTGAGGCAAGATTTCAAACCTGGGTATTCCTGATGCCAAGTCCAGTACTCTACTCCCTGTAGCAGCTAGAAAAGTTCTGAAATCTACCAGGTGCCAGGTAGTGTGCCAGATACTAAATACAAAGGTAAAATGCAACCTTTCTCTCTTTGTAGTCTGGCAGAGGACATAAAACTCATCCTTATTTAATAATAATTTTATATTTACACATTCTTATATATGTATATATATTTTTATATACCTATGTATAGGAAGTACAAACAGTTATGTCAGAGAGGGAAAGTTATTGATAAAAGAGGTTAAGAAAGGTTTTATAGAAGAGAGAGCATTTGAGTTGTGCTTTAAAGGGATAGGTAGGAATTGAAGAGATGAAGTAAAAAGTAAAAAGAAAGGATTTTCCAGGTACTAGAAATAGCTTAAGGAAAGAAAGGAAAGAAACCGAATTTATGGATCCTCTTCTGTATGCCAGGCACTTTCCCTTTATAAGTATTATTTTCATTTAATCTTCACAACCTTGCAAGGTAGGTGCTATTATAATCCCCATTTTACAGTTGAGGAAACTGAGGCAAACATAGATTAAAGGACTCGCTCAGGGTCACACAACTAGTAAGTGTTTGAGACCAGATTTGAACTCAGGTCTTCCTGACTCTGGGACCAGTGTTTTATCAACTGAGACACCTAGCTGTAGCTGGATGAAACCAGAGGATGAGTTTTGGGGGATAGAGAGTTGTCATGTTTGACTAAAGCATAGAGTGAGTTTAAGTCGGTGACCTAAGATAAAGCTAGATAGGTAGGATGGGGTCTTTTCGGGGAGAGTCTTGAATACTAGTCGAAGGTATTCAGATCGATTTGGTTTGTAGTAAGGAACCATGGAAGATTTTTGAGGGAAGGAGTGGAAGCCCAGTTTGATGTGTGAGGGGAGATTACTGTGGCAGTTGTAATAAGGATGGTTTGGAAGTCTGAAGAGTGGAGTGGGAAAAACTTGTTACAAAGCCAATAAAATAGAGTGGATAGATGGTAGTGAGCAACATATACTAGGGTGAGAATTGAAAGGAGGATATCACATAGAAGAGATCTAGAGATCTAATCAACAGGACTTGGCGATTGATTGGCCTTGAAATATGAGGGAGAGGGCAGAGAATGACAAGGATCTGAATATAGGAGACTGAGTAAATGGTGGTGGTGCTGACAGAAACAGAGGTCAAAAGTAGAAACTCATAGAAGGCATTTAGTAAGTGGTTATTGAAAGGAATAAATTTAAATCTTGATCAGCAACATGCAAGGAAGGAAGTACAGCACAATAATATTGTAGGGCCTCTAGGTGGTACAGTGGACGGACTACAGGGCCTAGTGTCTGGAAGACTCATCTTTGTGAGTTCAAATTCGCCTTCTGACACTTATTAGCTATGTGACCATAGGCAAGTCACTTAATCCTATTTGCCTCAGTTTCTTCATCTGTAAAAAGAAATGGAGAAGGAAATGGCAAGTCACATATTTTTACCAAGAAAACCCAAATGGGGTTGCAAAGAGTTGGGCATGACTGAAATGACTGAATAACAATTATTGCTCCTTTCTACCTTCTGAGCTACTTACCAAATGAACAACATGAAAACAAAGAATTAAACTCATAAGTAACCTAGAGACAGTTAGTAATTACTGTTGATAAAAACAAATTCCATTTGATCAAGCAGTACTTTATAGTTAATGAAAATAGAGCATATTTGAAAAAACTCAAGAGAATGCAGATTCCATAGAAACACAAATTATTTCCTGCTGTGGATTCAGAGGGTTGAGTACTGATAGGTTAGTAGCCTAATAAATCTCCTTGTTGAATTAAGGTAGCATCAAAGATAAGACCAAAATGTAACATATGCTAAGAGAATATATTAGATGAATTTATATGCATAGCATATTTTATTTCTCTAAATCAAATTGAGCGATTGAATGAAATATTTTACTGTAAACCAGCCAAGAACACCTCCCTCACAACCTAGCTTCCAAGGGAGAGTCAATAAATAAGAGGAAATTTCATTTCTCCAAGAAGCTGTTTATCTAGAAAACATGCATTACAACAAACCCTTATTACCATGTCTAGATAAATAATGCCTGTAATTTCTGTGATTTAAGGTTGGCGATGTTTTCTGCTCATGTTTCAGAAATAAAGGATTTTGAAGATATGCTTAAATTCACCTTACTGACTTGCCCTTGTAAATCTTCTCCTTCCTAATTCTTTCATGCACACTACATTGGGAAAAGTTCTGGAATTAGACTCAAGAGAGCCAGGTTTGAATTTTTCTAAGGGAAGCAACCTATGTGACCTTGGCAAAGTCCATTAATATTTCAAAGTTTCCATTTGCTTCATCTATAAAATGGAGGTGATAGTACCTATCTCACAGAGTTGTTGTGGGGAGAAAATGCATATAAAATGTCTGCAAAATTTAAAAGTCCTAGATGAGGGGTCTTTTATCTTTTTTTGCTTTTTTGAAGTTCTGATGAAGCCTAAGGACCCCTTTTCAAAATATATATTTTTTAACATTTATAATTGGAAGAAATACTCATTTTGGCTAGAGAGAGAGATACATGAAAATATAGAAAGAAAATAAAGGGGGGGGTTTCCCATCTAAGTTCACAGACCTCTTCCACCCCCACCAAAATTTATCCACATATCCCCATGAACCCCAAGTTGAGGAACCTTGTCCTATAAAAATGTTAATAATAGCAACAACAATTATTATCATAGTGTAATTATTACTTTTTGGCCAATTAGATCCCAAGGTGTACACTTTGTAAGGATCTTAAAGTACCTCATTTAGTCTCCTTCCTAATAAAGGTGTATATGTCTTAAGTACCTCAGGGAAAGACATTGCAAAATAACATCTTCCCATCTCTTGAACTGCCTGGCACACACAGGGCCTAGCCTAAAGGAAGTGCTGCTCAGGAAATACTTGCTGAAGCAAAATTAATTGAATTGAGTTCAATCCAATTCAACAAGCAGCTACTTTATTAAGCAGCAGCTACTCTGTGCCAAGCACTGCCAGGCTAGGTTATGAAGATTCAGAGACAAAACACAGTGTCCCTCCCAATCCTCAAGGAGCTCTCATTGGGAAGAAGGATACAGAAGCAAGTGCATGAGATAAATGAATACAAATTGCATACAATATAAAAGTCTGGACACATAGGAAATTTCATTAACTATGTATATTTTCAAGAAATGAAATGAATGAAATATTCAACAATATTTTATTTAATTAGCATAAATGAGATTTTATAGGGAGACATAGGAGACACATATGAAATCTCAATGAATTAAATCAATTAAATTAGATTAATCTCATTAATATGGAAAAGAGTCCCCAATAGCCAATGAAGCTTTTATTCCATATGAAATTGTCATGGCTAAAATTTATGCTGATTAAATAAAATGTTGTTGAAAATTTCATTCATTTCATTTCTTGAAAATGTGCATAGTTAATGAGATTTCCTATGTGTCCAGACTTTATGGACACCCTGTAGAAAGTCAAAGTAATTTGGAAGGATGGAAGACTAGCAATTAAAAAGATCAGGAAAAGACCTCTTGTAGGTAAAGGTATCTGAGCTGAAGCTTAAAGAGAGCTGGAAATTAGAAAGAGGAGAGGTGAGGAAAAGCTGAGTTCCAGATATTGGGAATCCAAGAAAAGAATCCACTACCCCTCTCCCTGTTCCAACCAGGAGAGAGAGTATGTGTCTGGGCAACCACAAGTAAGCCAGTTTACTTTGGACTGCAGTATTCATGAAAGGGAAGCTGGAAAGTCAGTCTGCGTAGAGAAGCTAGAGTCAGATTGTCAAGGGTTTGAAATGGCAGAGAAGTTTGCATTTGTTTCCTCACCTAGAAGCATTAGGAAGCCAATGAAGCTTCTGGAATAGGTGGTGACATGGTCAGAAGTTTGCTTTAAGAATATCAGTTTGGCAGCTGGATGGTAGATGGATTGGAAAAGGGAAAGACTGGAGACAGGGAGGCCATGTGGGGGAGGAGGGGCAATTGTAATAGTTAAAGCAGGAAGTAATGAGGGCCTGTCCTAAGGTGGTAGCTTTGGGAATAGAGAGAATCCAGAATAATAAGTTATACAGAGAAAAAGTATGGATATTCAGGGATACAGGAACATTGGCGTGATACCACAGAAGGTTCAATTGTCTCTTCTCTGGGTTTAAATCATCCAGCTCATTAATTCTATTTTAGTCCTTAATTAACTAAATAAAATGGGTGGTACATCAACAGCCCTGACACCCCTTCCCCCCCTTTAATTGCCTTTAGACATATTGTGATATGAGGCACTTTTTATGCTCCCCTGCCTCACATTATTTGCCAAGGTACCTAAACCCTCTACTCAAAAGCTTTATTCTTTGGGCTTTTCAAATCTTGGAAATCCCAGGTGTAAATATCCTTGAAGGGAATAATAACACAGTATTTTAGTGGAGATTTAGTGATCTGATTACTTTCCAAAGTGATGGCAAGGAAAGCAAGCCCCTTAAGGACTGTGATGGGGATAGGTTATTTATCAGTAAAGAGTAGTGGGCAGGCTGAGGAGGGGCACAGCCAAAGTCCCTGGGCAGTATAAAATCCTTGCAGACTTCGGGTTGGGAGGCTGATGGAGATGAGGAGGGAGAAGGAGAGGGAGAGGTTGCCTTGCAGTGGGTGAGAAATAGTAAAAGGGGAAAGAGGAGGGGACCAGAAACTAATTTCCCCTCTTCATAATCTTGCCTTGGCATTCTTCCTCCTGTTCAATTCTGAGCATAGTTCATTATCCATCTGTTGTGTCTGTCTAAGATATGTCGAAGATACTAACGGGCTAATTCAATGGGCCGCCCATCTAACTGCATGTCAGTGTCTGGACAATAGACAATCTTCAGCTGTTTAATTTGTTTTTTCCTCCTGTGTGTACTATCAGTCATAAGCAGGAGACTGAGAAGGCTTTTGTCATCCCCCAAGTAACCTTTATATTGAAATTTCCTGACTTCCCTCAAAATATTTAAAACACTAAGTTACCATATTTTCACCTCAAATCTGGTACAGAAATAACCCTGGGTAGGAAGCAAGCCAGCACCTGCAGATAAAACCCAGACTCAGGCTCACCTTTTGTTTCTGTATTTGCTAGTAGGCCTACCACACCGGAGATCGATCGATCTCTCTCTCTCTCTCTCTCTCTCTCTCTCTCTCTCTCTCTCTCTCTCTCTCTCTCTCTCCCTCCCTCCCTCTCTCTCTCTCCCTCCCTCCCTCTCTCCCTCTCTCCCTCTCTCCCTCCCTCCCTCTCCCTCCCCCTCTCTCTCTCTCTTCCTCTTCCTCCCTCCCTCCCTCCCTCTCTCCTCTGTCTCTCCCTCTCTGTCTCTCCCTCTCCCTGTCTCTCTCCCTCTGTGTTTGTGTCTCTCTCTGTCTCTCTCTCTCTCTGTCCTCAGAATTATTGCCATGGGTCCTTGCCTAGACTCTGCTGCACCCAGAGCTAATATTTACATAGCACCATTGAAGGCAATGAGAAGCTGCATGTGGGTAGAGACCTAGCTTCAAAGCCAAAAAGATGGGTTCAAATCCTCCCTCTGTCCCCTATGAACTGTGTCAGACCTTGGCCAAGTCATTTAACCTCTGTGTTCTAGGCCACTCTCCCAGACTAAGACTGGTAGAGAAGGTGCTGCCCTAAAGGGTAAAGGGGGTTTCTCCATCTGGGGGCTCCATATAATAAGGTTCAACCCTTACCCTTTAAGGTTTATGAAGATATATATGTGTGTGTGTGTATGCATATACTCATACATATACGTACACATAATATATACATACATAAATATTCTATATACATATATATATGCGTATGTGTGTTTTTCCTTACAAGAAGGGGGAAGAGAGTAAGCATCTATAAAATGCCTGCTGTATATACTAGGCGCTGTGCTAAGCCTGGTAAAGTGTTATTTCATTTGAGGCTCATAAGAACCCTAAGAAGTAGGTGCTATTATTATCCACATTTTAGAGATGTAAGATTCAGAGAGGATAAGTGATGTACCCAAAGTCTCACAGTAAGTGTCCAAGGAAGGATTTGAATGCAGGTCTTCCTGACTGAAGGCTCAACTCTCTATCCACTAGGTCAGCCTGCCTCTCACTGTATCTATCACATGAAGCTACCATGTTATAGTCAGGAAATATGGGGAAATCTGGATGCCCTGTAAGGTAGACTAGAATAGGTGGCATCTGTACAGAGATGCCCTTGCAATAATTATGGAGGCATAGACCAGGGCAGCTAGGTGGTAAATATCAAGCTTGGAGTCAGGAAGACTCAGTTTAAATCAGGTCTCAGACACTTCCTAGTTGTGTGACCCTGGGCAAGTCACCTAAACCTGTTTGCCTCAGTTTCCTCATCTGTAAAATGAGCTAGAGAAGAAAATGGTAAACAGCTCCAGCATCTCTGCCAAGAAAACCCTAAATGGGGTCACAAAAAGTTGGATAGGACTAAAAAGGACTGAACAAAAAGACTTACTGAAATCAATAGAGAGAACCTCAGATAAGACTGGATTGGGAGCCCAGGTTTGGAGGTCTTCCCCCCTCTCTGCCTCAGATGATTTCTTTACACATCCATCTCTGCTCCTGTTTGGAATTACGCCTCAATCAATAATCACTCTGAATAATATTTCTTCCACAGTCATTTTTCTAGCTGTCTAGTCACAACCCTATTTCCAAGTGCTGATTCTGGAGAAAATTGCTTTTTACAAAGAGTGGAAAAGTGGTCATTTGAGACTTACTTTATTCAAGTTACCTAAAAAGTCGTCTATTTTCCAGAGGTTGTTGCATCAAGATGACTCAGATTATAGAATCATAAAATTTTAGCACTAGAAGAGGCCTTAAAAATCAGCCAGTCCCAGAGCTGCAACATCCAGTGCGATGCCTGAGGCAAGTTTTAGAAATCATGCTTGGGGAGAGGAACAGAAAATGGGCCCTCAAATGAAATCTGAAGACAAATTCCATAGGAGGAGTTGGGACAAAGCCTGGAACACAGTTGCCCTGGAGCAGGAGGAGCTCATGATGACTTGGAGAGGGGGAGGGGAAGGAGGCCATCTGGTGGCTTCTGATTTTATTTTAATTAATTATTGTTGCTGGCTTGTTGCTAAGCTCTGTTTCACTGCTGCTAAAACACTGTAAATTCTGTTAGCATCCCCTAAATTGTAGAATTCTGTCCGAAAGATCCAATCATACCACCCTAGTTATAGTTTTGTTAGTGTACAGACAAGGAAACTGAGGTTACATTTCCCACCTTTCTGTTGAATTTGGTTAGAGTTGACATCCCTTTCCAAGTTTTCCTGCATATGTTATAAAATTCTAGCATTCACTTCCTAGTTTATTTTCCCCAGGAAATGATTGAGCTTAATATTATCTGGAATTAACGTAACATTTTTATTCTCTTATGATGTCCAATACCATGAAGAGCACAGTTGGAAACCTTGATAAAAATCACTTACCTGCCTCACTCCAACCAACTGTAAAATGAATATGAGTCTGGCCCTAAGGCTGTAAGGTGGCAATAGGTGGTTTGACTGGGTTTCCTACACATTATCGGTTTCCTCTGATTAGATTTCAGCACCTGGCAATATCCTCTGGCAAATACTATTTGTTTCCCATTTGGGCTGTTAATGCAGGGTTGTAAATAAGGTAGAATGATCAGGATTTTTGATGGAATTGAATTCTAGAGGATGTGGATGGCAATTTTAGTAACAGAAATAACTAAACTTGGGCAGCTAGGGGGTACAGCGGATAGAGTGCTGGTCCTAGAACCCGGAAAATTCATCTTTTGGAGTTCAAATTTGACCTCAGACATTTATTAGCTGTGTGACCCTGAGCAAGTCACTTCACCCTGCTTGCCCTGAGGCTCATCTGTAAAATGAGCTGGAGAGGGAAATGGCAAACCATTCCAGGATCTCTGCCAAGAAAACCCCAAATGAGGTCGCAAGAATCAGACAGGACTGAAAGTGACTAAAGGTGCTTGGCATTGTGCTTAGTACTGAGGATACAAAAAAAATTCCTGACTTCATGGAACTTACAGCATGGGGGGGGGGGCGGGGAGACTATATAAAAACAACTACGTATGGACAAGGTATGTACAGAATAAATTGTAGATGATCAGCAGAGGGAAGTGTAGCAGCAAGCACCCCAACATCCCCAGGGTAGCTGCAAATATAGGTTCTTAGATCTGCTTTTCAAAAGGAAAGCAACTCAAAATCAGTTAACAAGCTTCCTTTAATCAAACAAACATATATTACTTAGTTCAGGGGGAAAAGGTCAGCACCCCAAACTTCAAAGTATGCAGACAGATCAAACAGGTTTCCAAACTGTCCAACCATTATCAATATCAAAATCACAGTTACCAGAGAGGGAAGCATCAACATTTGGGTTTTCAAAGGCGGGGGGGGGCTCTCAACAACGGCTTCCCAGAGTCTCATCTGGTCAAATCACACAACACTTCTCAAAGTGAGCCCCAAAGCAAAGCCTCTCCTCAGGGTTTATATAGCCTTCTCCTGGCTCAAAGAATGTAACAACCTTCTGGACCCACTGCCCAATCACAAAGTATCAAGGTGTGGGCTTTCCTGAAAAACAAGCCTCCCACCACAGGCTCCAGGTGCACTTAAGCTAGGGGCAGGGAAGATCTTTAAATTTGCATTTCCATTACAGGAAGGCACTAGCATTCCCCAGCATGTAAGCTTGATGTCACAGCTTCTAGACTCGGAGACTGACTCTCTTCACTATAACCCTCTACTTCTCCTATAAAAAAAAAAAAAAGGTTGGTGAGAGGAATTACTTTCCACTTAAGTAGGGATCATTCACTCTGATCTGGTGGGAGAGGAGGGGAAGGTTGGAGGATTTTGAATGATTAGGAAAGGTTGCAGGAGGTAAATTAGGAATGGAAGGATGTCACAGTCTAATGAGGGAGACAGATACACACACACACACACACACACACACACACACACACTGCAGCAGCAAGCACCCCAATATCCCCAGGGTGACTGCCAACACAGGTTCTTAGATCTGCTTTTCAAAAGGAAAGCAACTCAAAATGGGTTAACAAGCTTACTTTAATCAAACAAACATACATTACCTAGTTCAGGGGAAAAAAGGTCAGCACCCCAAACTTCAGAGTTACAGAACTTACAGATCACAGACAGGCTTCCAAACTGTCCCAACATTACATCAATACCACGTCACAGTTACCAGAGAGGGAAGCATCAACATCTGGGTTTTCAAAGCCGGGGGGCTCTCAACAACGGCTTCCCAGAGTCTCATCTGGTCAAATCACACAACACTTCTCAAAGGGAGCCCCAAAGCAAAGCCTCTCCTAAGGGTTTATATAGCCTTCTCCTGGCTCAGAAAATGTAACAACCTTCTGGACCCACTGCCCAATCACAAAGTATCAAGGTGTGGTCATTCCTGAAAAACAAGCCTCCCGGTGCACTTAAGCTAGGGGCAGGGAAGATCTTTAAATTTGCATTTCCATTACATTCGGCCCCAAGATCTTTCATGCCCATAGCATACACAATTTACATTTGAATTAGCACTAAACATCTCTTAGGTCACATTTTCCAGGTACATAAGAAAATCACAATATAATCTCAAAATACAATAGTCCAAGTCTTCCACTCATGAGGCAAATGTTAACTAAGTCCACTTATCAGTAAAATCAAAAAATAGTCACTCTTAAGTTAACTCAATCATTTACATCAGTTTTCAAAGTACAAGTCTTCCACTCGTGGGGCAAAGTCTTGATTAGCTCAATTAGTCTCTTATCTGTAACAATATCTCAAAGTACAATTGGTTACTTATTCAGTAAAGTCTTACTAAGTATGCCCATAGCATAGACAATTTACATTTCAATTAGCACTAACCGTCCCTTAAGTCATATTTTCAAGGTACATCTAAAGTTACCAAAGTGGCCACTGGGCCTTAAACACAAAATACAAAGCATTATCACATAAAGTTCTCTTGGGAGGAGGGGGGTGTCCTTCCCACAACACTGCGCCAGCCCCTGCTTCCAAGTCCAGAGAGGGAGCTGGGCAACAAAACCAAAGTGGGGTCCTTGGGGTCCATGGCACTTCACCCCACCCACCAGTCACAAGTCCATCCCCCCTGGGTCCCAAACTGTGGGATGCAGCAAGGAAACACATTCAGTGCCCCTGCTTTGTCTCACAGTCCTTATCTTGTCCTGTGGCTGAACTCCAAACTCCTGGGTTCCTTCTCCTCCAGCAGAAGGCAGCAGCTCCTGGCTTCTCCACAGGTCTCCATGCAGGCAGCTCACCATTCCTGCTCTCAGCTCAGTGAAGTCAGCATGCAGGCCTTTCTTCTCTCCTGCTCCATGGCTCCACAGAATCACAGCTACCACAACTGGGAAACAAACAATTATCCCAGCCCCCATACTTTCCTTTTACTCAGCAGATCCCATCCCTCGTCGCCATTTTGTAGCAGCAAGCACCCCAATATCCCCAGGGTGACTGCCAACACAGGTTCTTAGATCTGCTTTTCAAAAGGAAAGCAACTCAAAATGGGTTAACAAGCTTACTTTAATCAAACAAACATACATTACCTAGTTCAGGGGAAAAAAGGTCAGCACCCCAAACTTCAGAGTTACAGAACTTACAGATCAAACAGACAGGCTTCCAAACTGTCCAACCATTATATCAATACCAAATCACAGTTACCAGAGAGGGAAGCATCAACATCTGGGTTTTCAAAGCCGGGGGGCTCTCAACAACGGCTTCCCAGAGTCTCATCTGGTCAAATCACACAACACTTCTCAAAGTGAGCCCCAAAGCAAAGCCTCTCCTAAGGGTTTATATAGCCTTCTCCTGGCTCAGAGAATGTAACAACCTTCTGGACCCACTGCCCAATCACAAAGTATCAAGGTGTGGTCATTCCTGAAAAACAAGCCTCCCACCACAGGCTCCAGGTGCACTTAAGCTAGGGGCAGGGAAGATCTTTAAATTTGCATTTCCATTACACACACACACACACAAACAAACACACAAACACATAAGCTATATACATGGTTAATTGGAAGTCATCTCAAAGAAGAGCACTCACATTGAGGGTGCCTGGGAAAGCCTCTCACAGATGGTGGGATTTTAGCTGAGACTTGAAGCAAGCCTGAGAAGCCAGGAGTCAAAGATAAGGAGGGAGAAAATCCCAGACATGGAAGAAGGCCAGTTAAAATGTACACAGTAGGGAGAGAGGAAGGTCTTGTGTGAGGAATAGCAAGGAAGACAGTATTTGTGTGTGGAGAGGAGAAAGATCTAAGAAGACTGGGAAAATATAAGAAGCCAAGATGTGAAAGTCTTTAAACATCAAGTAGAGGGTTGCATATTTAGATCCAGAGGTAATAGGCAACCATTGGAGTGTGAGTAGAGAAGGTGTATGGTTAGACCTGCTCCAGTTGAGTGAAGCCTAGACTGGCATGGGCAGAGACTTCAGATAGAGAACAACTTGAAAGCTATTACACCTTCTTGAGGTGATAAGGGCCTGGAACAGAGTGATGTGGGAGTGTTATAGAAAGGAAGATAGATTAGAAATGTTACTAAGGTAGAAGAATTGAAAGAACTTGACTACATGTTTGGTACGGGGTGAGGTGACAGAGAATGCATCACCAAGAATGACTAGCCACCTCTTCCTTCCTTCCCTCCTTCCCTCTTTCCCTCTTTCTTTCTTTCTTTTGCAAGGCAAGCCAAGTTAAGTGACTTGCCCAAGGCCACACAGCTAGTAAGTGTCAAGTGTCTGAGGCTGGATTTGAACTCAGATCCTACTGACTCCAGGGCCGGTGCTCTATTCATTGCACCACCTAGCTGCTCCTGATTGGCCACCTTTTCATGTGATACAGGGGTGAAGCAGAAGATAGTAATGGAGGGCATCTGAGTGATGTGGGATAAATGGGGAGTTTTCAGTGAATGGCCTCATTTTTTTCAATGAAATATGAAATGGGGTTCTCTTCTGAAAGGATTGAGAGTCAGGAAGGATGGAGCATGGAGGAAGGATGAAAATGACTAAATGTGCCTGGCATTATGCTTAGGACTGTGGATAAAAAAAAAAAGACAAAAGTTCCTGGGAAAGCCATCATGGTAAATTGGAGAGTAAGCAATTAGGAAGGTATAAAAAGATAATAGAAATAATCTAAGGTTAGGGCTTGGCAAAGACATGATGAGTGATAGAATAAAGGTTCAAGGTACTGAAGTGAAAAGAACAGTGTAGAGTTAAATAGGGAAGGGAAAGGAATGTCATTTCAGGGATTAGGATGTGGGAAAGAACTGAAAGGTGAAGGGATTGGAAAATGAAGATGAAAAACACTGTTAGGGGTTGGAAAGAAGAAGGGAAAATGGAATGATAAATAATGATCATATAAAGGAATGTCAGATTTCCTAAATATGGAAGTGGAAAACTTGTGAGTGATAGCAAGATCAAGGATATGACCATCTCTGATGAGGTTGAGTGGAGGTCATGGAAAATGGATAAATTGAGCAACTGGGGAAGTTAGGGTGTTTGAGAGAATATCCATATAAATATTGTAGTCTCCTAGCATCAGCTGGGGAGGAGAGACAGAACATGAACAGCCAAATACTGAATTCATTGAGTAATTTTGGTATCAAGACCAAAACAAATAAAATAAAACAGTACCTGCCTTGAAGGAGTTTACATTCTATTGGGAGAGACAACATGCATCCATATAAGTAAATGCAAAATATATACAAAGTAAATATGAGGAAATTTGGGCAGGGGTGATAAATTAGAAAAGGCCTCAGGAGGTGGAATTTGAGCTGAACTTTTAAAGAAGTTTGTGATTCTAACAGGAGGATGTAAAGAGGTAGTGCCTTGCAACCATGGGAGATAGCCTTTTCTAAAGGCAGAGAGAGATGAGATGTCTAGGATGGGGAACAGCAAGTAAGCCAAATTGGCTGAAGTATAGAATTCATGAAGGAGGGTAATGCACAATCTATCTCGGAAGGGTAAAAAAAAGCCAGGTGGTGAAGGACTTTAAAGGTCATATTGAAGAATTTGGTTTATTCTAAAGGCAAAAGGGAACCATGGAAGCTTTTTGGGCAAGGGTGATGACATGATCAGACCCATACTTTAGGAATGTCAATTTGGCAAGTGTATGGAGAATATGCTAAGGAAGGCAAAAACTTGAGACAGTGAAACTAACTATACTTTAGCAAGACCAGGTGAGAGATGATGAGGGCCTGAACTAGGGTGATAGGTATGAGAGCAGAGCTGGGCAAAGAGGCATATTTCCAAATGCCAATCAATTTTGAAGCTGGAAAGGGAAATAGTATAGTATTCAGAAATGTGTTGTGCAGTTGTGTCCAACTTTTTCATAACCCCATTTGGGGTTTTCTTGGCAAAGATACGGGAGTCGTTTGCCCTTTCCTTCTCCAGCTCATTTTAGAGATGAGAAAACTGAGGCAAATTGGGTTATGTGACTTGCCCAAGATCACACAGCTAGTAAGTGTCTGAGGTTGGATTTAAACTCAAGTCTTCTTGACTGCAAGCCTGGTGCTCTATCCAATGAGCCACCTAGCTGCTCCTTATTAATTATAAACATCATCATACTCTTACCAGCTCACATCTGTCATTCCATGCCTCCTAACTCTCCTCTCTTAGACTGAAAATCCAACTCACCAATGCCGAGACCACTGTGACAAAATGCTGGCAACAAATGATTGCTTATTTGTAGAACAATGTAAGACCCAGGGGATTTTGGCAACGATTTTTGGAATTTTCTCAATCCTAATTGATTTCTTACCTAATCAGTGAAGGAGGAGCTATGAAGCAAGACAAGTGGCTTCCTTTAATTAGGCACAAGAATCTCTTGAATTCTTGGTCCCCTTCTGATTGCACTCAATGGAAAATTTTTCTCAAATCTCAGTTTGCAGAAGATTGATTTTATTGGGCGCCATTAGAGATTGCCAGATCCATCAAAAATAAGACTGCCTAGTCAGACTGTCTTGCTCATAAAGAGAGATTCTGGCATATTGCCCATGTCAGTCCAACTTCTAGTATAAAAAGCTTTTAAATAAAGGGCATGCATGGGTGTTCTCCCAGCAGGATAGAGTACCAGCCCAGATTTAGTCAGACAATTCAACAATTAATGAATTACAAATTAATGAGCAATTTGTTATCTTTAAAGTTTGGAAGTATTACCTATTTTCCTTTAAACTACTTCTGATTATTTTTCAGTTGCATTGAAGATTTTATTTTTTTTACATTGATACAAATTCCCAGTGATACTTTCCTCCTAAATAGAATCAGGACCTTGCCTCCCAACAAAGAACAGTTAAGCAAAACAAAGCAACACATTGGCCAAATCTATCAACATATGCCTCATTCTTTGGCTATGATCCATCACCTTTCTACTGAGGGGGAGGAGGTGTATTTCACTATGAGTCCTTTAAAGTCAAGATTGTATACTACATTATTATAGTTCTGATGGCTTTCCACATTTATTTCTTTATGTTGCTATTGTGGCTCTTGAATTGTTTTCTTGGTTCTGTTTATTTCACTCTTCATTAGTGAATGTTTTCCCAAGTTTCTCTGAATTCTTCATATTTCTCATATTTCAACAGTCTATTACACTTAAAGACCCCTCCCCTCCCTTTTTTGGCTAGTTTTCAATTAATCGGTATCTACATTTTTTTTTACTTACAGTTTCTTTTTTATTTCCTTTATCTTTTAAAACATAATACTGTTTCTTTGAGCTGAATCTTTTAAAAATATTTTTAATTTTTTAGTTTAAACATCATTCATTTCCACAAGATTTTGAGTTACAAATTTTCTCTCCGTTTTTCCCCTACCCACCACCCCAAAATAGCAATCGCACTGAGTATCCCCTACCCCAATCTGCTCTCTCCCATATCTTCCCTCATTCCCCACTCCAACTTTCCAGTAGGAAATGTCCTGACATTCTTCTAGCTCTTTGCTGCTACAAAAAGTGCTGCTATGAATATTTTTATATACAAGGTGTTCCAAATGTCTTAGTGCGGTATTTAGCTTTGGTAGATTTAATAGCTTAAGACTACACTAAAGTATTTGGGGCATCCTGTATATGAGACCTTTCCTATCATCTATAACATCCCTGAGGTATATTCTGAGTAATAATATTACTGGGTCAGAGGGTGTGTACAGTTTAGTGACTCTTCTGTAAGAGTTCAAATTGTTCTCTAGAATAATTAAACCAGGTCACAACTCCAGCAGTCATGCATTTGTATGTCTATTTTCCTCACACTTCCTCCAACACACTTCCTCCAACCCCTTGACTTTTTGTCTTATGTGACAGTATGATCTTTTTTTCAGTTTTTTCTTTGATTTTCAGAATTTGAAACTTCTGTTTAAAGGGGGAAGAGGTTATTGTTTATTTTCTAGGATTTTTTTTTGGTTTATTCCATGTTCATTTCATTCATCTCTTCTTTCTTTTTGCTGGTTAAAGTGTTTTTAGAGATACATATTTTCCTCTAAGGACTACTTTGTCTATATGCAACAAGTTTTATTATATTATTTCATAATTTTTATAATATGATTTTTGGTTTCTATGAATTGTCCACTGACCTGGTTACTGTTTATTTGGTTTTTTTTGGAGGGGCAATTGGGGTTAAGTGACTTGCCTAAGGTCACAAAGCTAGTAAGTGTTAAGTGTCTGAGGTTGTAATGGAAATGAAAATTTAAAGATCTTCCTTGCCCCTAAGCCCTTTGATAGGATTAAGAGACTCTGAGAACTTTCCTTGATTTGAAAATATACTCTGCAGCCTAACAGGCTAAATGTGGAGTCTGTGGCAAGAGGCTTGGTTTTCAGGAATGTCCACACCTTGATGCTGTGTGATTGGGCAGTGGGTCAAGAGGGTTGTGACTTTCTCTGAGCCTGGAGAAGGCTATATAATCCCTGATGTGAGGCTTTGCTTTGGGGCTCACTTTGAGAAGTGTTGTGTGATTTGACTAGATAAGACTCTGGGCAGCCCTTGAGAGCCCCCTGGATTTGAAAACCCAGATGTTGATGCTTCCCTCTCTGGTAACTGTGATTTTGATATTGATAATGGTTGGACAGTTTGGAAGCCTGTCTGTTTGATCTGTTTGTTTCTCTGTCTTGTAAGTTCTGCCTGTATACTTTGAAGTTTGGGGTGCTGGCCTTTTTCCCCTGAACTAGGTAAATGATCAATGTTTGATTAAAGTAAGCTTGTTAATCCATTTTGAGTTGCTTTCCTTTAGAAAAGCAGATCTAGGAACCTGTGTTGGCAGCCACCCTGGAGATGTTGGGGTGCTTGCTGCTACAGAGGTCGGATTTGAACTTGGGTCCTCCTGACTTCTGGGCTGGTGCTCTATTCACTGCACCACCTAGCTGCCCCACTGGTTACTTTCTAGGATGATATTATTTATTTCCAATTTAAACCTGAATCTTTAAATTTCTCCTATTGTATTTTTTTGTGGTTTGCAAAGGATGTTTAATATTTCTGTGTTTCTGTATTTATTTATATGCTGATTAAGCCCTAGTACATTTTTAAAGGCTACCCTAAAAAATTCACATGCTCATTGTGATTGTGATTGTGAAAAATCTATCATAAATAAGTTTTCTAAAATTATGTTTATGTTCTTAGCTTCTTGTTTACTTTCTCTTTTTAATTTAAGTCCACTGTAATTTTTGTTTTACTGTCAAATCCTCTAAGTAGTTCAATTAATGTTCCTTTGAGCACTTACATTCACAAAGAGGCATACCCTCTAAATTTGGTACTGATATTCTTTCATTATTTATGGTATCTTTAAGCATAATGCAGTTTGCCTGTTTCTTTAATCATGTCTATTTTTACTGTTGCCTTTGTTGAGATCGTGATTGCAACCTCTCCTTTGTTGTTGTTGTTGTTGTTGTTGTTTTTCAGCTGAGACCTAATCAGTTTTACTCTAGCCTCTCATTTTAACTCTGTATGAATCTATGTTTTAAGAGTATAAAGAGGGTCAACCAGGAAGTACATTGGCCCTGGAGTCAGGAGGACCTGAGTTCAAATCTAGCCACAGACACTTGACACTTACTAGCTATGTGACCTTGGGCAAGTCACTTAACCCCAATTGATTTTCCTTCCCCCCCCCCCCAAAAAAATGTGTAAAGACACAGAAATGAAAGGTGGAGTGTTGAGTATGAGTATCAACAAGTAATCCAGTACTGGACCATAGATAGAGTTCAAGGTAAAAAGTAATATAAAATTAGGTTGGCATCAGGTTGTGAAGAGTTTTCAATGAGAAATGGAGTTTCTGTTGTTGGTGTGCAGTCATGTCCAACTCTTCATGACCCCATTTGGGGTTTTCTTGGCAAAGTATCGAAATAGTTTTCCATTTCCATCTCCAGCTTATTTCACAGAGGAGGAAATTGAGGCAAACAGGGACAAGTGACTTGCCCAGGATCACAGAGCTAATGTGTGAAGGCAGATATGAAGTAGGGTCTTCCTGATTTCAGGCCCAATGCTCTTTTCTCTATACCACCTAGCTGCCCAGTTTATATTCTATCCTAAAAGAAATAGAGAGTTACTGGGGTTTAAGAAGAAGAGAAACATGGTTAGATCTGTGCTTTGGGGAAATCACTTTGTCAATCTTCTGTGGTTGGAATTTGTTTTGCTTCTGTTTATTCCTTCCCCCAACACTATCCCAGGATGGTGAGGCCTTGAATCTATGCCATGAATAAATTGAAGGAACTTAAGAGTGAGAACCATGCAACATAGGCTTGAAAGCCAGATATGCTAGGTTCAATTCTGCTCCTGCCACTTCATATCTATATGACCTTGGACAAGTAACTTCAGTTTCTTTAGTCATAAAAAGAAAAAAATGGATTGGATGGTGACTAAGATTCCCTCTACTTCTAAATCTCTGGTTCCACTTTTAGTCTGAAAAACAGAACTCAGACACCCATGTGATAGCTTTGCCCCCTTTTCCCTGCCCCCACCAAAGTATTTGAAGAGCTATGATATAGAAGAGAGTTTTATCATGTTCTGTTTGACCCTAGAGAGAAGGACAAGGAGCAGTGGGTAGGAACTGCAAAGAAGCAAATTTAGACTGATGTCAGAGGGAAAAGAACCCTCTTTGACATTTAGATATCCAAAAGTGGAATGGGCTACCTGGGGGTTTCTTCTGATTGGAGATCTTGTGAGCGGAGGCTGGATGACTACTTGGTCATTTATGTTGTAGAGGGGGTTCTTGTTCAAGAATGTGTTAGACTAAAATTGTAGCATATATATTTGGAATGGGAATGGGAATGGGAATTTGAAGATCTTCCCTGCCCCCTAATAGGCCAAATGTAATCACATGGAGCCTTTGTTGGGAAGAGTTTGCTGAAGGGTGGAGCAGAGCCCATATGAAACTGGGAGTCAGGGCAACTAGACAGTGGGAGAGAGGATGGCAGGCAAACAGACAGCTAGGCTTGTGAGTGTTGGTTTGTAGAAGGCTAAATGATGGTGTAGCTCTCTGTGGTATTATGGTGTATTAACTTTGGCTTTCTAGTTTGGGGATTCAGTTTTCTGGTGTCTAAATAAATGTTTTGCTTCTATCTTTTATATGGAAAATCTGTTATCTTTTGCAATTAAGAACTATGCTGACATATTTACAATTGCAGTTTGTGCTGTGAATATTGTGTTGGTGCTACAATATTATACATGTATATGTATTTTATATACATATATAATTTATTATATTCACATATATAAATTCCCCATATATGTATAAATGTATGCCTTGTTATCCCTTTTAAACACATAATAAATTTATCATGTAACTTTTTTCCTTTTTTCTCCCCCTCACAATGGCTACCATCAGGCAAAAATATGACATATATATATATATACATTAGTATATATGATATATGCTAATATATACATATATATCAATGGTAGCTATCTCAGGGGAGGGAGAAAAAAAGAGAAAAAAGAAATTTACATGATAACTATTATATATTTAGAAGGAATAGCAAGTTGTACATAATAGACGTGCAGTTTCATGTGCAATTATCTTTTTTTATTCTACTTTGTTATGGAAATATTTGTTTCATTTAATAAATTAGAATTTTAGAAAAGAATAGGTTAAACAAGGTAATCCTTTTCAGCTTTGAAACTCTATGATTTTGTCAGGATGAATACAGGGCAGGAGAGTTAGGCAGGAACAAGAAGAGAATGGGAGTTGTGGAAAGAACTTGAATTAGTGAGGAATTGATTAGAAAGGGCAGATAAGTGGCATTGTGGAGAGAGTGCTGGACCTGAAGTCAGGAAGACTCTCATCTTCTTGAGTTCTAATCTGGCCTCAGATACTTGCTAGTTGTGTGGCCCTGGGCGAGTCACCTGCTTGCCTCCCTTTCCTTTTCTGTAAAATGAGTTGGAGAAGGAAATGGCAGACCACTCCAATATCTTTGCCAAGAACACCCCATTCGAGGTTATGAAGAGTTGGACACAACCGAAAAACAACTGAACAAGAGTAGAAAAGGAGAAAATCATTACTGAATTCTGACTCTACAGGTTTGGCCATGGGGATGGACCCTATATCCATCAGAATGAGTGGCACATAAAAAAGAAACCCCGAAAGGCTTCTACATGAGTGTACCAGCCTACTGGGAGGCTGGATAGCCTTCATTTCTGAAGTTATCTACTAATGAGGAAGCCCTATCTAGTCCCAGATTACCTTCAGGCTTGCATGAATTCTTCCTCACTGCTAGGTTTCTCCAGAAGCTGCAGTCAAGGACAGATGTCAGAATTATTCTGCTGTAAAATGTATGGACAAGCAGATTGTGTTTGAGCGATATGTGCAAGACTAATTGAGAGACCTGGAGCTCTTTGCTGGTGTAATACAACAGAATCACGGATTAACTCACAGCCCAAAGAAGTAATTCTTGACCAGGTATTGAGTGAACCAGAAGGCTCTGATAGCCCTTCAGAGATGTCTAGGATTCAGTCAAAACTATTTAATCACTTTTTTTCCTACATAAATGATGACAGTATAATTATACACATACATTTATCTTTATACATACATATATATGTATATGTATGTATGTATATTTGTATATATATGCAGGATGTGACCAGCCAGAAAAATGATCAAAGAAGCCTATACATTGAAGCCCCCTTATCTGTGTGCTTTCACAAAGCACCCCCAATTCCAAAACAACTCTCCCCCTCCCCTTTCCTATTCTCTTTGATGATAAAGGCACCTTTAACTACCTGATACCCCAGGCATTTTGAAGCCATGCTTACTCCTCCCATTCTTTTATCCCCTTTTCCCCCATTTTATAAAACTGTATTTAAAACATACCTTTAACTTGGCCTCCTACGGAAAGCAGGGGCCACTGTGCTCCCTTAGGGGGGCAGGGCCTATGCTCTGTCTCTCCCACATGGAAGCAGGCCTGCTTGGGTGTACCATCCCAATAAATGCCTTCCTTTAACTTGGAGACTGTCCAAGTGAATTCTTTCAAGGCACTAGGACCTGCTTATCTAGTCCTCATCATTTCAGGTGGCACCCCAACATTCTTGGGGTACACCCTGAACTCATCATTTCTGATACCCTTAACTCATCATATATGTGTACGTATATGTGTGTATACATACATACATATACATTAAACAATGTATATGTATATAGGTAACCCCACAATGAGCCTACAATCAAATGAGTATGTGTGAGAAGTAGCACTTGAATCTAAGTCTTTTTGATTCCAAGTCCAGGCCTATATCCACTGACCCAGGGATGGGGAACCTGCAGCCTTGAGGCTATTTGTATTCAATCAAAGGGCCCCACTTGAGGACCTAGAGGGACACTTGTGTCCTCAAGGTTGCAGGTTCCCCGCACCTGCACTAACCCAAGCTTCTCTAAATTCCAATTTTTCCCCAGTTAATTCTATTGTTAGCAACTATCAATAACAATTACTGAATAAGCCCAAGACTGAAAAGGCCATTGTGACAGGAAAAAAAGAATCATTGTTTCCAGGTCCATTCAAGTTTTGGGATGGTGTTGATGACTGAGAGAATTTAGTACTGTGGGCTCGCCTGCTATCAGTGAGACCTGGAATGAGTCTCAGTTTCCTCATCTACATGGAAAATGAGGGGATTGGACTACAAGATTTTTGAGATCACTTTCAGTTCTAAAGTCTTTTATTTTAAAAGGTTCCAACTGTAATAGACTGGATTTCTTAGGAACTTGTTCCCTTGGGTAGATTTGGATTAGGACCCACCCATTCATTTCATAAAAGTTGCTTTGACTATCACATGGTTACAGATTGGTAACCCATGCAAGAAAATCAGAGTTTTGCCTAAAGGTAAGCAATTTATAGACCATAGCAATTCAGCACATGCCCTCCTTCAGCAGAGAAAAAGGAGTGAGGAGAACCCAAGCTCAAGTATAGGCCAAAGATCAGTAGAGGTAGGTTCAGAATCTGGGCAGCTAATTATAGACTGTTCGTTCTCTCTTCTCCCATTTTGTAAAAAAAAAAACCTACAACACAACCTATCTAGTTTCCTCCCTAGGGTTCCAGATTACATTTGTCTTTTCCCAAAAGACCAATCTGTTTCCTTCCTCTCTCCTTCTGTAAGGAACACTTCCACCCAGTAAGGGTGAGTAATCTGAGTGTTTCCATTCTTCCCAAATGCTGTAAAGGAGACAATTTAACTGAGGCCTCCCTGGTAAAGCAGAAAAAAAAAATGGTACATCATATATTCTGTGTTGGTCAAGATGACCTCAAGATTCTCCCAACTCTTGAAATTCTTTGCTTATAAATTACTATAGTTAACTATTTCTACCTCCCACCCAACTGAATTTGTTTCAATGACTCCTTAATGCCAGGTTCAATTTCTATCTCCTTCTATGGCCCTTCCTGCAGGGGAAAGAGGAATAGCGAAGTGGGGTCTCCCAACCAATCTTCTGATCATGTGCCTACTATCTCATGCTGTACTTTCCTCCAGCCCTGATCTCCAGTCTACTTTGGGAAGGGGAATGGTACCTTCTACTAAATGATGAACATTCTCACACTCAGTCATACCCTTTACATCTCTTTTATTCTGAACCCCTGTAGGTCATCATCCAAACTCCATTCTTCACCCTTCCCCTTCCATTTCCTTTTTCCCATCCCCCCAAACCTCCTACCCCAAAGTTTAAACCAAAAACTACCCAGTCCTTCCACTGTGCCCTTTGGAATACCTGTTCCATAGGCAACAAATTATCCTCTATCCTAAAGCTTTTTCTCTCCTACTGCTTCCATCTATTAGGTATTAATGAAAACTTCACCATGGTACAACCTCCCTGACCACCCTTTTCCATTCTGGATGCACCTTCACTCATTCTCCTCAACTCACTGGTTGAAGTAGAATAATTGGAATACTCTTTGCTTCCCATTGCCACTCCCAGGTTGTCCTTCTACTCCATCACTCAGTAACCTCCTCTCCTTTGAGGTTCATGTTATTCATATCTATAAACCAATCAAAATCTTAGTAGTTGTTACTAACTGCTGACTATGCTGTATTTCCTTCCTTAATGTATTCTGTATGTGACTCAGAAATTTTCTTTCCTCCCTAACTATTGCCTTCATATTAAGGGACTTTAACATATATACTAGCTCCCCAAACACCTTAACCACTTAGTTCCTCAACCTACTCACTTCCCATGACCTATCTCTACCTCAGCCACACACAAAGATGGTCATACCCTTGATCTTGTCATTTCCCACAAATATATCACCTCTGTGTTCAAGAATTCTGAAATTCCCTTATCTGACCATAATCTTTTTGCTTTTAATCTCTCCCTCTGCCTTCCCTTACAAAACCTTAGTCTTGGTCTATACCACAACCTCCAATCCCTTTACCCTTCATCTACCCTGAGCCAGCCATTCTCTCCTCCCTTCCCCTTCTTCACCCCTTGATGATTCAATTCAACTCTACACTGTCCTCCTCTCTTGAATCACTAGACCCCTTATCATATCACAATTATATGATCACCAATTATATACTCCCAAGCCTCACTCTCATGTCATTCCAGCCGCTGCTGCTTCTGTTCCTACACAACTGCCAATGAACATGTGTTCATGTTTAGGTGGAGAAAATCTTGCAACCATTCTCATGGGATCCAGTACAAATTTATACTGCAAACATCAACTGGACCCTCACTGTTGCTAGGCTGCTTTATCAACTCCTCCCACTCTCCATGGCAGCTCTTCCCAAACTTTCCCTGGCTTCTCCTCCCCCCTCCCCTCTCCTATTTTAGAGAAAAAATTGAGGTCATTTGCCACGTGTTCCCTCTTTTCCCCTTTCTCTCATCTCCTATCATTATATGCCTTTTGTCACTATCTCCTCCTTCATCCCCAACTCACAGGTGGAAGCAGCCATATTCTTTACCAAGGCTGACACAATTTTAAATCTCTCCCTGTCTGTTTGTTCATTTTCTACTGTCTACAAGCACATCCAAGTCTCCCCATAAGGGGAAAAAAACATCCTCCCTACCTATTTACTGTTTATAGTTAAACGCCTTGAAAAGACCCTCTACGATAGGTGCTGCTTCCTCTCCTCTCATTCTCTCCTTGACCCCTTACAATCCAGTTTCCAACCTTATCGTTGTGTTGAAACTGCTCTCTCCAAAGTTATCAGTGTTCTCTTAGTAGTCAAATCCAATGACCTTTTCTCAATGCTTATTTTCCTCACCCTCTTTGCCTCCTTCGACACTATTAATCATCTCTCAAATACTCATTCACTCTACAATATCCAATCAGTTGCCAAAGATTTCTGTTTTTCCAAAACCATTCACTTATGTCCCCGTTCTTTTTATTCACCCTAGTTCATGTCCTCATTGCCTCTTACCTGAGCCTATTGAAATAGATTCTCTATCTTTTTTGCCCTTTGTGGGTAAAATTCCTTAAAAGACTGTCTACAAAAAGTACTTCCACGTTCTCTCCCCTCACTCTTCTCTCTCTCTCTCTCTCTCTCTCTCTCTCTCTCTCTTTTGGTTTTTGGAGGGGAGAAGGCAGGGCAATTGGGGTTAAGTGACTTGCCCAAGTGACATGGCTAGTGAACGTTAAGTGTCTGAGGCCAGATTTGAACTCAGGTTCTCCTGACTCCAGGGCCGGTGCTTTATTCACTGTGCCACCTAGCCACCCCTCAAACTCTCTTATGACCTAGCTTCTGACTTTATCATTCCACCAGAAGTTACCTTTACCATTCCACCCCTCCAAAGTTACCAATGACCTCTTAAGTCCAATGCCCTTTTCTCAATTCTCATTCTTCTTGGTCTCTCAGCAGTTCTTGACTCTTCTCTTTGATGCTCTCGTCTTTCTAGGTTTTCAGGACACCCTCCCCCCCCCCTTGGCCAGTTCTCCTTTAGTTTTTTAGACCATTCCAGGGAGTTATGTGGTGCTCAGGGAGGACCAGCACCTCTGGTGTGAGGGCTTACAGAGCCCACATCAGGACTGTTCATCCACCTTTGATGTCTACCTGTCACCCAACTCTCACCTGTGGCTCCAAGAAACTGTAGCATGTACAGTGGCCACACCCTGGTAAAACTGCCCATCAGCAGATGGACTAAACAACGCTGAGTGTAACCACTGGGTCTCAAACCCATTAGTGACTCAGGGAAATGATTACCTCCAGTATGTGGCCACTGGAGCAGGTACTGTGGAGTAATTAGAGCTTGGTCAGACATGGAACACACCCAGATCATGTGCTGCACCCTGGGCTGTCCTAGTCATCTTGACTTTTGTTCTGTTACACCACTTGACTAGAATGACTCTGAAAGAGAGAGTGGGGCTGATGACTTTGCACGGCTCTGCCTCACTTAAATCCAATTCATGGACAAGGCCGACCTCACCACAATGTGATGTCATTGCTCCTCTTTGAAAAGTGAAGAATGAACAGCAAGCCACTCCTACTCAGTCTCCTTTACTGGATCCTCATTCAGATCATGTCCTTTAACTGATGTCCCTCAGGGCTCTGTCTTGGGCCCTTTCTCTTCTCCCTCTGTGTTCCCTCACTTGGTGTTCTTATTGGCTCCCATGAATTTAATCACCATTTCTTTGCTTATGATTCTCAAGTCTATCTATTCTGTCTCAACCTCTCTGCTGACCTCCAAACTTACATCTCCAACTGTTTAGACATCTTGAACAGTAGACATTTTAAGCTAAACATGTAAAAAATGGAATGCGTTATCTTTCCCTTAAACCCTCCACCCCTCCTACTTTCCCTATTAGGACAGAGGACAACACCATCTCCCCAGTCCTTCAGGCTAGCAACCTATGAGTCCTACTCAACCCTTCCCTTTATCTCACCTCATATATCCAATCTATTGCCAAGGCCTATAGATTTCCTCTTTGCCACATCTCTCAAATATGCCCCTCTCTCCTCTGACATAGTGGCACCACCACTCCTTCACCAGCAGGCCCTCATCACCTCCTCACCCACCAGCAATAGTTGCTGGTGGGTCTGCCTGTCTCAAGTCTCTCCTCATTCCAACCCTTCCTCCAGTCCCTAAAGTGATTTTCCTAAAGTACAGGAAACTGTATATAGGAAACTAACTGTATATAGGAAACTAACCATATCACCATCCTACTCATTAAACTCCAGTGGCTCCCTATTGGCTCTGGGATCAAATACAAAATCCTCTATTTGACATGTAAAGCCCTTCATAAGTTAGCCCTCTCCTACCTTTCCAGTTTTCATACACCTTACTCCCTGCCACATAATCTTTGATCCAGTGACACTGGCCTCCTGTCTATTCCCTGAGCAAGAGTGTCCAGGCATTTTCTCCAGCTATCCCTGATTCCTAAAATGTTGTTTTTCACGTCCATCTTCCCTGTCTTCCTTTAGCCACAAAGGGCATCTCGGCTGAGATGGTAGGAGAGGAATCATGGGAGGTTTGAAGAGGGATGAAAAGGTTTGGAAGCACAGCTATGGACAGTGTGATAATAAGTTAATAAAGTGAGGGTCCAGTTGAGATGGGGCAACATAAATTTATAGTGAATCCAGCCAGGATGGTTTCATGATTTTCTGTACTTTTGTTAGTCCCAACTAAAACCCCATCTTTCAAAGTCCCTCTTAATTCTAATGCCTTCTTCTCTTAATTATTTCCTATTTATCCAGTACATAGTTCACTTAATATATTTGTTTATTGTGTCCCATTAGATTGTTAGCTTCTTGGGAAGAGATTGTTTTGCCTCTTCTATCTGTATCAATAGGAACCACTCGATAAATGTTTGGTTGATTAGTCTAAATTATTAAATAGCAAGGGAATTTTGCAGTATACAGCTAACCCACTTTTCATACAGTGAAATTTTAATGCAAAAAAAAAAAGCCTCCTCCACTGGATGTTAAATTTTAGTGTTGAAAACATAATTTGTGGCCTAGTACCCATGGGCGAACTTATTAAAACCACACCAGCAATAACAATAAATCCAACCTTGATAGTAGATTCAAAAACATTCAGGCCCACTAAATTTATCCTTAAGAAAATAAGAGGGGGTGGCTAGGTGGCGCAGTGAGTAAAAGCGCCTGAAGTCAGGAGGACCCCAGATCGGTTCGGCCTCAGATACTTAATACCCACACAAAAATAACTGGCCTTGTAACCTTGGGCAAGTTACTTAACCCCAATTACTTTTAAAAAAAAATAAGAGCTTACCTTTTCAGCTAAATAGAAACAAGTTTTTTTTTTAAATAGCCTTCTACTTTATTCTATTTTAAGCATTGTTTTTCATTTCATTTCTTATTTAACACAAGCCAATTTATCTTGTTACTTTTTTTGCTTTTTGGAGGAGGGAAGGCTGGGCAATTGGGGTTAAGTGGCTTGCCCAAGCTCACATTGTAGTAAGTGTTAAGTATCTGAGGCTAGATTTGAACTCAGGTCCTCCTGATTCCAGGGCCAGGCTGTACCACCTAGCCACCCCTAGAAACAAGTTTTAACCTAAACTAGTTCAACAGCTTCATTTTACATATAAGGAAATTGAGGCCTAGAAAGGGAAAGGCCTTTGTCCAAGGTCACAGAATTTGTCTTTGGTCTTCTTATTTCAATTCTATCAGCCTTTTCATTATACCTTTGACTCAGTCATCAAAGAAATATTAAATTATGTCGAAAGGCCTCTATTTAAAAAGATGGAGGAATTTGTAGAACATTGGACAAAGAATTCCATCCAAAAAGTTGAATGTATTGGAAAACTTATTCAGTCTCTTAAAGGTTAACCCTACATTGTCTAAAACCCCTTAGCTATGCAGACAGATTCATACCCTGAGAGTTATGGGTAGCAGGATTTTCTGGGTACATTTCCCGACGTTTCTGTAACTGTTAGGTGAAGTACCACCGGGGAATTCTGATTTGTGGTGAGACTTTGCAACACTAATAGGCTTTGGGCTGAATGCTGTAACTCAGTCATCTGAGAGGTTCTGTTAGATTTGATGCCTAAAAACCCACAGAGGTATATTGTCCTGCCTTAAGCAGTGTAAGGCCACTAGGTGGAGCCATAGTGCACAGAGTACCAGGCCTGGAATCCAGAAGACTCATCTTCTTGAGTTCAAATTTGACCTCAGACACTTATTAGCTGTGTGACCCTGAGCAAGTCACTTAACCCTATTTGCCTCAGTTTCCTCATCTGTAAAAAGAACTAGAGAAGGAAATGGCAAACCACTCCACTGTCTTTGCTGAGAAAACCCAAAGGAGGGTCATGGACAGTCTTTGTGAACAATAAGAACAACAAAATTATGTGCCAGGCACAACTAAGCATTTTACAAATATTATTTCATTGGGGTGAGACATATGTTAATGAGAGGGGGCAACCAAGTGGTGCAGTGGATAGAGTGCTGGACCTGTAGTCAGAAAGACTCATCCTCTTCCTGAGTTCAGATCTGGCCTCAGATATTTACTAGCCAACATGGGCTGATGCATGAAAAAGTAAATTCTGGACTTTCTTCAATGCCCAGGGATGTCTACAACACCCTTTGTCAAACCTGATAGTATTAAAGCTATTGCTGCTTAGGCAGTTAGATGTCACAGGAAGACCTGAGCTCAAATCTTGCCTCAGGCTTTGTAATGGAAATGCAGATTTGAAGATCTTCCCTGCCCCTAGGCCCTTTGATTGGCTTAAGAGACTGAGAACCTTCCTTGCTTTGAAAATATACTCTGCCCCCTAATAGGCTGAATGTGTTCACTTGGAGCCTGTGGCAGGAGGCTTGGTTTTCAGGAATGCCTACAACTTGATGCTGTGTGATTGGGCAGTGGGTCAAGAGGGCTGTGACATTCTCTGAGCCTGGAGAAGGCTATATAATCCCTGATGTGAGGCTTTGCTTTGGGGCTCACTTTGAGAAGTGTTGTGTGATTTGACCAGATATGACTCTGGGCAGCCCTTGAGAGCCCCCTGGATTTGAAAACCCAGATGTTGATGCTTCCCTCTCTGGTAACTGTGATTTGGTATTGTAATGGTTGGACAGTTTGGAAGCCTGTCTGCTTGATCTGTTTGTTTCTGTCTTGTAAGTTCTATCTGTATACTTTGAAATTCGGGGTGCTGACCTTTTTCCCCTGAACTAGGTAAATGATCTATGTTTGATTGATTAAAGTAAGCTTGTTAACTGATTTTGAGTTGCTTTCCTTTACAAAAGCAGATCTAAGAACCTATATTGGCAGCTACCCTGGGGATGTTGGGGTGCTTGCCGCTACAGGCTCTTACTAGCTGTGTGACCTTGGGCAATTCACTTAACCTCTGTTTCCTCAACTGTAAAATGGGGAATAATAACAACACCTACCTTCCAGGGTTATTATGAGGATCAAATGAGAAAATGTAAAGCTTTTAAGCACCCTTCCCATCCCCCTACTTAAAAATCTGTCTGGGAACAGGCTAGGGATGGGCAAGATGATTTCTGGTGAACTCAGATGACCCCTTCATGACATTTTTGAAAACGTATCAGAAATCTTTGGAAAAAAGAAAACCCAACAAGTAGACAAGGAAGAAATCTGTACAGAAAACAAAGATGATATTCAAGAATGTTGCAGCTAAGCCAATTGGATAAAGAAGAGAGGAGAAACTAAAAATACCCCAGAGGAACATTCACAGATGACTTAAATGCACACTCAGTTGTACTAAGAAGTCTTTTAGCAGGAAAGCCAGAGCAGCTGGCCCTACAATAATGAGAAAGAAAAAAGGTATTGATAGTCTTAACAAAATGTAGCTGAAATGTTCCTTAAAGGCTGGTATTCACTCTCTCCTCAAAGCCTGCTTGGCAAGTGGCAAAGATTAGGAACATAGACAGATGCATCCTACAGGCCAGTCTTGGGAAACACAAACAAATCTTCTCTTAGGATAGCAGTGAAGGAAGTATAAGACTTATACTTGGGGTTATAATGGGTCTCTAATTCCACTGAGCTGTATACATATGATGTCTATTAATTATATGGCACATCTCAATTTGAAAGTTTTATGAAGATGATTTCTACTAATTAATTACAGTTGTGCATCACTGTTTGGGAGTTTGGTATTTGGGCTACCTTGCTATTTAATAATAGTTATGTCAACATAGTAGGCAGCTAGGCATATGTCACTGACATGGAGTCCAGTAGACCTGGGTTCATATCCTGCCTCAGACACTTACTGGTTGTGTAACCCTGGTCACAGTCTCTGTTTCCTCATTTTTAAAACAGAGATAATAATGGTACCTACCATACAAGGTCAATCTGAAGATGAGAGATAATGTTTGTAAAAAGTTTTGCAAACCATAAAGTGCTATGTAAATGCCAGTTAATATGGAGAAGGAATTGGCAAACCATTTTAGTATCTTTGCCAAGAAAACACCATGGACCATGGACATAGGGTCATGAAGAGTCAGACATGACTGAAAGGGCTGAACAACCACAGTTATTATTAAAATAATTAATTTTTTTTTCTTTTTGGAGGGCAATTGGGGTTAAGTGACTTGCCCAAAGTCACACGGCTAGTAAGTGTGTCAAATGTCTGAGGCCAGATTTGAATTTAGGTCCTCCTCACTCCAGCATTAGCTCTATTTACTGTGCCACCTAGCCGCCCCTGTTAAAGTTATTTTTAACCTTTTTTGTATATGGCTACTTATTGTTTCATCGTTTTTGTCATGTTGAACTCTTCATGTCATTTTGGGGTTTTCTTCACAAAGATACTGGAGTAGATTGCCATTTCCTTCTGCAGCTCATTTTTACAGATGAGGAAATTGAGACAGACAGGGTAAGTGACTTGGCCACAGTCATATAGCTTGTAAGTGTCTGAGGCCAGATTTGAATAAGTCTTTCTGACTCCAGTCCTGACACTGTACTACCTAGCTGCCCCATATGGTTTCTATTTCCAAATTTGTTAATTTAAAATACTTTCTTGAGGTGACATACAGCTATCATTCATGCTTAAGGAATATTTAACACTTTTTCAAGGCCTATGAATAATTTTCCCATACATTTTCTTCAACAAGAGGTATTTTGAAAATAAGTGGAGGGAAGATGACTTCAGTAGAGTGAAAAAAGGCAAAACAATTGCAGCAGTGTGTACCTGGAAAATTCCAGGTGGCTTTTGAAGGTAATTCATGGAAATCCTCATTAAATGCAGATGCTTTAGACGATTTTGTTCTCAGCCTCGAGAAAAATCTTTTAGAAATGTCAAAACTTCTTTTTGTCCAAGAGAATTGGGTCTACATCTTCCTTTCTTCTTGAAATATGTAAGGAAGACAATTCAAGATTCCAAAGGTAGAAAAGTAGATCTTCAGATGAACAAAAATACAGTATGATTTATTTACTTGAAGAAATGAGCATGAATAACTTACTAAAACAGACACAAGACATCCTATGAAGTGTTAATCACCTCATTGGAAATCCAACAACCTCAGTGTAAGAGGCAGAATGCATGGCGGGGGCGGTCCCTTATTCAAATGAAGGTGAAATGAAGAGAAAGTAAGTGATAGAAATAATGACATCTATTAGACTACTAGGCAAGCTGGAAGAACTCAAAAGATGAATTCCTGATCTGAATCTCTAAGCTAATTTGAAGGAAGGATGTAGTTGTGAGAGTGTACTTTCAGCCATCTTCTAGAGGTCTGTCTCTGATAGAAGCAGAGCAGCAGTGTTCTGAAGGCACAGAATATTCTATCCCAGTTTATCCGTTTTCCCAATCCATGCTCATCCACTTCATTTCATTTTTTAGCTACTAAAGAGAGTTGTTTGCAATTAATACTTGTGAGCTTTCTTTCTGGTTTTTGTGTTTTTTTAATTCCCTGCTCAATAGTTCGTGCACTGGGTCACAGGATAAGAGCAGTTGAGTTGCCTTTTTTTTTTGCACAATTCCAAGTTGTTTTCCAAAATGACTGGATGGATTCATAGCTCCACTGATACTGTTTCAGTGCATTTGTCTTGGGGCAGCATGGTGGTGCATGGGATATAGTATATTTTTCTGAGACTCATCTTCCTGAGTTCAAATCTGGGCGCAAGCACTTACTAGTTGTGTTACCTTGGGCAAGTGACTTAACCCTGTTTACTTCAGTTTCTTCATCTGTAAAATGAGCTGGAGAAGGATATGACAAACCACTCCAGTATCTTCACCAAGAAAACCCCAAATGTGGTCACAGACTCGACTGAAAACGATTCAGTAACAAAAGCCTCTGTCTTCCCTACACTCTAACACTGACCTTTTAAAAATATCTTCTTTAACAATTTTCCAGTTTAATGTTAAACTTGTTATTTCCACTTTTATTTCTCATTTTAGTGATTTGAAACATTTCCTACGGTTGTTTCTGTTAAAGTGTTCATATCCTTTGATTCTTGTTTGAAAAATTCCCTTTGTATTCCCATCACCCCCCCTCTGTATTAGTATTTTCCCATATGTTTTTGCCAATTCTGGGAAATTTTCTTTGATTTCTTGAAAAATATGATCCAGATTCTTTTCCCCCCTTAACTTCTCAGGAGGGTCAGTGATTCAAAGGTTGACGAGTTGGGATTTATTCTTTTGGTCTGACACTGGAGTCTTGTATTTCCTAAAAGCTTGAATAATTCAATGAATTTTTTGAGTCTGTGTTTCTAGCTGCTTTGCCTTATATGTAATTCAATTTTCAGTTGTAACAAGCCTAGTGTTGGTTAATTCCATGGATTCACTGAGGCTTTCTACTGTCTTCTTCACATGGGTCATTACCTTCATTATTTCCAGTTCTTTTTTCCATGTATCTTCATTCTTGCTTAATTTCCTCAGGTGAATTTTGTTGTTGCTGTTGCTTTTTGCAAGCCCTTTTGGTTTTTGGTCTCGTGATTTTTCTTAACGTTGTCAATTTTGCTTTATTGCTTTAAATGTTTTATGTATTTATCTACTTGAAATGTCTGAGATAATTGGTCTGATTTCTTTGACTGCTCTGGTTGGTGCTTCTGACTAAATTGTTCTATGGGATTTAAAATTTATATTGACATTCTTTTGCCAGTTTTTATTGTATTATTTTTCTTTTCTTTGGTAGGTTTGGGTTTTTTTCATTGTTAGTGGGGTGTGTGAGAACCTGGATTTCTTTGATACCCTCATTCAGCTACCTAAGATGACTTTCCTACAAACTCATTACATACACAGAAAAGAAACTCAGACTCAGAAAACAAGGGCAATTGGAACCACAAGTCAAAGTTAATTTATACATCTTTTGGAGATAGGGCTAATAAGTGGTAAACACTGGAAGCTTTGTGATAATTTTTCATTTTGTACACTTTTCATGTTTTCTTTTTTTGACATTGATATATGTATACATATACATATTTGAATAACTGTACTTCAATAAAAATTAAAATACCATTTATTTTTCAAGTTGAGGATGAGAACAGAAAAAAGTTCATTGGATTTAGCAAATAGGAGTTCATTATTGATCTAGAAGAGTTAGGTAGAGTGACAATAATAGTGTGATGAATGAAATTTTCCTAGATAGTTCCTGGGTAATATATAATTAATTTATTATGGCTATCAAATAATACAATTAAGTCACTGGCCTTCTCTCATAAATCAGAGACACCCCCTGGAGAACACTGAATGTTTAAAATGTCTTTAGAAAAGGGATGTACCTGAGGGGGGAAATCAACTTTGATTGGTTAACAATCAATGAAGGATACATATTAATAGGGAGGTGGGCAAAAAGTCTTCAGCTCCTCCTGCTAAGAACGTTGACCTGCTGATCATGAGACTTGGTCACCTCTAGCAATCTGGACAAAAGAATTCATCTCTACCCAGACTACTCTGGCTGGTTTTCCCCTTCATAAGCTGGGTCACCCTAAATTCTAATGGAAGATCCCAAGGGCAGAGGCTTATTTCCTAAGGGCAAGACCTTGCCTAGACTGCATTCTGTTTGTAAGGTCTTCTAGTTCCATGGGGTCCCACCCAAGATGTAGGATTTGGACAATCTCATCTATCAGCAATATTCTTCAGAGCCTGGTCAAATAACTTACAGGTGCTGGTTTCTGAACGAGGAAATAGGAAGAGAAAACCTTAATCTTAATTTAATAATTGGTTATTAATATAAGAAAAATAATTGTTTCTCTTAATAGTTGACAAGTACTAGTGCTTTAAAGGCTAGGTTCAAGCCTGTTTTTGACACACAACCAACCCATAAAGGACAGTGTGGTGTTATGGGTGGAGAGGAGTGGTGGACTTGAGATCAGGAAGACCTGGGTTTGAATCCTATCTTGGACACTGTGATCTAGGGCAAGTCTCAATCTTTTGCCCTGTTTTCCAAGGACCTCTGAGGTCCTTTCCCAGATCTACTATCTTAAGAGACCTGGAGTGAACCACCTAATCTATCAATACTTCAGGCAAATAAAACTTTAGGATGAAGAATACTTGCTGATCAGTAGGGGGAGAGGGAACTTTCTCACCGGGAGTTTTCTTATCCCAACAGTCCTCCATCTCTTTGGTCCCAGAAACCTTTTATATTCTCAAAAAATTATTGAAGATTTTCCTCTGTTGAAGAATTTGATTAGATTTTAGCTGCCAAGATTTATCTATCATACTAGAAATTAAAATATCTTGGTAGTATTTTGAAAATTGCTTTGCTCTCTGACCTTCTGAAAGAGTCTCAGGGGTCTCTGGATCACACTTTGAGTTTGAGCCATTGCTTTACACCAGTAATATGACAGCTGTGGAAAAAAAAATAAGGGGGGTGGTAGTAGAGTAGATTACCATCTCCTGATGCCCCTGGGGAAGATTTTCTAGGAAGTCATATGTCAACTCAGAAGCAGTATAGCTCACACCATATCTATGTTTATTAAAAGTATCATCATATGGGACAGAATCAAAGAGTTTCTGAAGGCTAGAGATCAAAATGAGGAATAAATGGGTGAAGAAAAAGTAAAGGCAACATATATATAGCTTGTCATTTTGTCAGGGAAGAAAATTATATTTATTAGGCATGATTTCCTCCTCACAGAAACCTAGTGGTATTTTAAAAATTTTTTCTTTTTGGAGGAGGGAAGGTAGGGCAATTGGGATTAAGTGACTTGCCCAAGGTCACACAGCTAGTTTTGTATTAAGTGTCTGAGGCCAGATTTGAACTCAGGTCCTCCTGACTCCAGGGCCACAGTGCTCTATTCACTGTGCCACCTAGCTGCCCCAGTAATTTTGTTTTTGTTGTTGTTCAGTTGTGTCTGATTCTTTGTGTCCCCATTTGGGGTTTTCTTGGCAAAGACACCGTAGTGGTTTACTATTTACTTCTGCAGCTTATATTACAGATGAGGAAACTGAGGCAAACAGGGTTAAGTGACTTGCCCAGGGTTACATAACTAATAAGTATCTGAGGCCAGATCTGAACTCATGAAGACGATTTTTTCCTCATGCTAGGCCTAGCACTCTATTCACCATGCCACCTAGCTGCCCTTATAGTAATTACCTAGTCGTTTGTGCCCTTTGGTAAATTGGCTGTCAAATGCTTTGAGAATTCTTTGAAATATTTAAGTTGAAGTGAATGTTGAGGCTGAAGATCTGTCCTTATTTAAAAATGCAATATCTGCCTAACTTCAATCTTTAGAATAATTTTCTGCAAATCTGCTAAGTAATTAGGATAAATATTATTATTTTGCTGAATTACAGACTCATCTTTGTTCTTTCTGACTTTCCAAATGTTTCCTTTTTTGTTCGACTCTGTCTCAGTACTATATTACTATACTTCCATTGCCTGCTAGATGTCTCCACCTGGATGTCCCATAGGCACCTTAAACTTGCCACCAAAATAGAACTCGTTATCTTTCCCTGTAAAACTACTCATCCTCCCAAACTCCTTATTTTGCATCATCCTTCTAGTCACTTAGGTACACACATACTTGGAATACCTTCAACTCTAGAATCTCCCTCACCCCCATATTGCTAACTTAACTTTCATCTCTATCCCTCTTTTTTTTTTTTTGGAGGGGGGAATGCAGGGCAGTTGGGGTTAAGTGGCTTGCCCAAGGTCACACGGCTAGTAAGTATTAAGTGTCTGAGGCTGGATTTGAACTCAGGTCCTCCTGACTCCAGGGCCAGTGCTCTATTCACTGTGCCACCTAGCCAACCCATCTCTATCTCTTGTATACATCTCCTTTACTTGCTCTATAGCAGTCCTAATTTACTTCATCACCTCTTGCCTTTATTGTTGCAATAGCCTGCAAATAAGTCTGCTATACTCGTCTTTGTTTTCCAATCTGTCCTCCTAGTTTTGTTGTTCACTTGTTTTCAGTTGTGTCCAACTCTTTGTGACCCCATTTGGGATTTCTTTGCAAAGATACAGGTGTTATTTGCCATCTTCTCCAGCTCACTTTACAGATGAGGAAACTGAGGCAAAGAGGGGTTAAGGGACTTGCCCAGGGTCACACAGCCAGTCTGAGGCCGGATTCAAAATGAGGAAGATATGCCTTCTGACACCAGGCCCAGGACTTCATCCACTGTACCACTTAGATACCCCCTCCAAATAGCTACTGAACCGGTATTCCTAATGCAGGAGAGTGACCAGATCACTCCCCTGTTCAAGAAACTTCAATGGCTTTCTATCACATTTAAGATAAAATGCACAATCTTGTACTTGGCATTTCAAGTCCCTCACAATATGGCCTCACCCTCTCTTTCTAAGCACAATTATTCCCCATCATGTAATCTATGTTCTAGCCAAACTGGACTCTATGCAGTTCTTGTACCCAATGTTTCTATCTCCTGCCTGGAATGCTCTCTCTCCTTACCTCCTTGCTCTCGTAAAGATTTGACTCAACAAGTGCCATCTCCTAAGAGAAGCCTTTTCTGACTCTTTCAATCATTCATGTCGCCTGCAATTACTTTGTATGTTTTTACTTTTGCTTATTTGGGTATGTTATATACCCCTCAGCAGAAAGTAAGCTTCTTGGTGCCAGGAAGTGCTTTATTTTTGTCTTAATATGGCTGGCACATAGTAAATGTCCTTTGGATTGAATTAACCAGCCCCATCTCTTCTGGTTATTTAATTACAGTGGAGGCTAAAAAACAACAACCCACTCTTTGCCTTCATGTACATATATATTGCTAAATTCACTAAGGGAATGACAAATTGGGGCCTGTTTTCTGGAAAACAACTAAGACAAATTTGGATAATATGCTGTGAGACAAATAAATACAGAGTGCAGGAGGGCTGCTAGCACAAGTTCATTCTTTTTTTTTTTTTTTTAAAGCAATTGGGGTTAAGTAACTTGCTCAAGGTTACACGGCTAGTCATTATTTATGCGTGGGTGCTCATTTTCTGAGGCCGGATCTGATCTCGGGTCATCCCAACTCCGAGGCCGGTGCTCTTACTCACTGCGCCACCTAGCCGCCCCTTTGGGGCAATTGGGGTTAAGTAACTTGCCCAAGGTTACACGGCTAGGTTTTTGTTTGTGCGGATTAGGTGTCGGAGGCCGGCTCCGAACTCAGGTCCTTCTGATTCCAGGGCCGGCGCTCTATTCACTGCGCCACCTAGCCGCCCCCAAGCACAAGTTCATTCTTGATCTGGTCAGACAGGAAAGACACTAAGAAGGGTCTAGTTTCTCAGAATAGGATTGCTGATAATGGAAAGACAAGCTCCTACAGCATTCCCTTGTCACTCTTCTCACGGGGGCCAGCGAGAAGGGTGGGGAGCAGCTACCCCTATGTCTCAATGGGGTCAGCCGAGACAGGCACAACTTGTGCATCCCCTAAATCCCCTCAAGCCTCAATGGGGGGCCAGTTGAGGCACACACAGCATTCATGCATTCACCCCTAAGGTTCCCTGTTCACTGACCAACGAGGGCCTGTTTTCCTCTACTGTGAGCAATAACCTCGCAAGTTTACACCACTGCATAGTCGCAGTGGATGTCTATATTATTTATCATTATATAGTGCTGCTCAAGTGTGGTGGAGATATTTTGAACCATAACTGTGGAAACTCATATCTAACACCTGGGAACAAGAGATTGTTATGGCTATGGATCCTGGGAAACTGAACTCTAAGAAATAATAACAAAAATTCACTTTACACACACCAAAATCCACCTTACTTACATATGCATTTCTATAAGGTTGGCAGGGACTTCAAAAGGTCATCTATTTCAGTCCCCTCCCCTACTAGCAAGGTCATACCTAAAGTATCCAGTCTATTCCAGGGCCAAACAATTTGAGTGCATTATTTTATGTATCTAATCTAAATCTCTCTTGTTACATTTTATGGTCATTTCCTCTTTTCTATCCTAAACATTATCAGTTGGTTTTAATAATTGTAATTGTAATTGATTGTAATAATTATGATTATAATCTATATTATTGTATATCTACAAAGAGATCATATATACACATACTTATATCTCTCTATATAGTAATAATCTATATTATTGTAATAATCTATACTTTTAAAACTCTTATCAAGTTAACTCTCAAATCTTCTGTTCTCCATATTAAGGACTTTTGGTATGAATTGTTGTCCTGTATTTGCCTTCTTTAATTATTAAATTTTCTTTTTTTCCTCTGAAATAAGAAGACTCAAATCAGGCTCTTATAAAAACCCAACTGGTGCCAGGTTATAAGGAAGTTGTACTTAAGCTGAATTAAGAGGTGTTCCAAATTTGAGAGCTAATTTTACATTTTGTTCTACAGTCTCTAGGGGTTGTAAAACCTCTCTTTTGTGGCTTTAGGAAAAACAACATCTAGGCTACCCTATGTAATAGTCCAAACAATACCTTCATGATTAAGAGGACACCACATGTCTTAAAATTTAAAAAGATGTAAATCCTATTTTAAAAAATTTCAAATAAATCTGATCTCATCAGTTTGGGAGGTTTTAATAACACCATTTAGAGGATGACTGTTAAAAAAACGCCACAACAACTAAAAACATTTAAAATGAACCATTTATTAAATCAGACTATTCTTAACAGTTACATAAGTTACACAATATGTTTCAGTCAGAATATTTCACATGGGAAAATCAAACTCTTGTAGGCAGGCAAATAGTACCACACACAATATGTATTTTAAGGGATGGAGTGCCAGGGGAAGGGAAACTGCTAAACACTCAAATATAAGGCCATAATTATTTAAAAATTTAAAAAAAAAGATAAAAAAGCTCAAGCATACTTTCTTTTCTTGAATTGTACTCAGTACTACATACTATTGTCCTTTCTTAGTGTACTCACATAATCAAGGTAGTGACCTCTTAACAGGTTCAATGCATTTCTTGACATTATTTAAAATGGAATAAGGCTCATTAATACATACAGCTGCCCTTGGAATTTCAATCTCAGTTAACTTCATTAACTTAAAATTCACAAAGTGCACAATTAAGATAGGTAAAAAAGAAAAAAAACCAAAACAGAAACAAATTTAATTTGCTACTCTAGTAACAGCTGCCCATGCTTAATACTTAGTGGTCTATATGAACAAAGCAATGTTCTTTCCAGGAAAAAAAAAAGTAAGGAAGGAAATCCACCATAAAAACACTTAACTTGAAAGATGTGCTAGTTTTCTTGTAAACTGAAAAATAGGACCCAGAAAAAAAAAAAGGGATTGAAGGGGGAAAAAAATACAAACACTAGTAATGACCAACCATTTTCAAAGAACAAGCACCACAATGGACATTGCATTCAGTTTGGTTGTGTGTCAATGGATGTTTCTTTACTCCAGCCAATCCACTTCATCAAACTCTGAATCATCTTCAGAATCGCTATATTCCACAGCAATCCGGCGGGACAAGATGGTGGCCACGTCATTTTCGATGCGCTCGTGTTTAGCTTCTTGTTCACGCTGTTCCTCTACTTTTCGTAGCTGAATACCTGGTGTGTAATAAGTCAAAGTCATTACAGATTTTAAACCAAAGGGCCAAATATTAACTTTTCTTGAACACATTCACTGGATTTGAAAAATCCTAACAGGAAAAGTAACGGCCAGATGCTCAGAAAGAAGAATATAAGGGACGATTTTTAGAGATGTTAGCTGTTTTGTGAATGTGCTATGGGTTAGGTCGATACTGTATTTTGCCACATGGCACCTCTGGTGGTCTCAAGGAATTTAGACAAAATTCCCCTAAAAGCTCATGAACCCAAAAGATCTGGCCTAATGGATATAGAAAAAAATGACTACATTTGTGCTACTGTCGATATAGGTTTATAGTTGTGGTATATTTATGTAAATTAAGTAGGAGGTGGGGATGGGGGAAAGGAATAACCATTTATATTGTGCCTACTATGTGTTAGGCACTATGCTAAGGACTTTACAAATATTATCTCATCTGATACTCACAACAACCCTGGGAGGTAGGTGCTGTTATCCCCATGGTACAGTTGAGGAAACTAAGGCAAGCAGAGATTAAGTGACTTGCCCAGGGTCACACACGTTTTCCTGACTCGGGCCCAGCCTTTTTTCCATTGTATCACCTATCTATCTCTAAGTGGTATTAAGTATAATTTCTGTGGGCTTTATTCTCTCCCAAGTATTGCAATAGGGTCTTTGTGAGGCACCTTAATCTTAGCAGAACATTAACTTAATAATAAGTAAAAAAAATAGGGCTTATACACTATAGGATTTTTTTAAAAGACCCAAAACATTCCACAACTGTGTTTATTAAATGAGACTTAGCAACAACATGATTAAGAAGGAGGTATTTTCTCAGAGTATTATAAAAATGAAATCTGAGGGACTACAGACATGCCTTTCCATTCCAAACTATATTCTTTGCACAGAAAGAGGAAACAAGAAGAATTCAGGAACAGATCACAAGCCTGGCCAAAGGCATGACAGAGTGATAATACTTCAAAGATCTGGACATCTGCTGGAAATCCCTTTCTGCCAATGGCAGAACAGTTAGTAATGTCCTAATTTGCCTTAAAGATAATATCTTTAAAAGTTGGAAGGTCCAGCAGCAAGGGGAGATCCTGTTCTGGACCTTATTCTCACCAGCACAGAGGAACTGGTTGCTGGGATGGAAATAATGGGAACCCTAGTAATACCAATCATAATCAGCTAGCATTTATATAGTGTTATAAGGCTTATAAAGCACTTTTACACATGTTATCCTACTCAATCCTCATAACCCCCCCCTCCAAGTAGGTGCTAATAGCCCCATTTACAGATGGAGGAAACGGGTTGAGAGATAGAGGTTAAGCTGTGTGTGTGTGTGTGTGTGTGTGTGTGTGTGTGTGTGTGTGTGTGGTTTGCGTGCGCGCAGAGTCACACAGTATGAATGTATGAGGCAGGATTTGAACTCAAGTTGTTGTAGACCTAAACCATTTTGCCTGAGGCCACAGCTCTTCTTATTGACCTGTACATATGATCAAAATATTGCTTCCTACTTCTGGCCCATTGGCTTATATTATAACTTTGTGTGTGTGTGTGTGTGTGTGTGTGTGTGTATGAGTATATACAGATAGACACTGTGTGTACATACACAAATGTGCACATATAACACACACAGAAAACATGTATGCGTATGCACATGTGGTGGTGCACATAAGTATACATGTATTGTATATATGTACATATACACATACATATCTCTCTTTATATCTACCTATCTATCCATCCATCTGCATCCACACCCACCCACACACAATCTCCGTGGTGACTAAGCTTATTCTACATCAGAGATGTCAAACATGTGACCCATGGGCTGCCTGAGTGAGGCCCAAAGCAGATTAAAATATCCTTTTGGGAAATATTTAAGAAAAACTATAATAAAACACAGATCACATTTCAGCTCAGTCAATCTTTTACAACCTGCAGGGATCCTTATGTGTGGGTTAGTAGCCAATTTCTTTTTGAATCTGATACCATCACTCGAAGCTTAGGCTGCTCCCACAGAGGATCAACCACCCACACTACTTTTCCCTCTAAGCTATCCAGCTTGGGAAGTCCTTTCTAGTGATATGGAGCTAATAGGCAGGCCACCCCAGTCCAGGCAGGTTCCATCCTTGGCCCCACCCAGGAGCTGGACAAAGGGGAACATACCTTTACAAGTGTAAATGTTTTAAAGGTTTCTCTGTGTCTGGTACAGGAAGACACAATTCCAATAAAGTCATGGGGGAAAATGAGTTTTTAAAAATCATCATGCCAGACTAATCTTATGTCCTTCTATTTTTTTGAGGGGATTAATAAACTGGATTAGAGGGAATGAAGGCACTCCAATTTACCTAGCTTTTAGCAAAGCGGCTGATAAAGGTTCTCATGCTATTCTCATAGAAAAAAAAATTCAGAGATAGGAGAAAGGCCATAGTAAAAACAGTTGCATTCAGAATTAGTTACATGGCCATACCTAAAAATATTTGTCTCCTTGTAAAGGAGGTTTTCTTTAGAATATTCCAGGGATCTGGCTATCTATGCTGCTTAACATTTTTATTTAATGCCTTGGACAAAAGTAGAAATGACATGTTTATCAAATCTGCAGATGATACAAAGCTGAGAAAGACAGCTAACACACTTGAGAACAGAGTCAATTTTCAAAGAACTTGACAGGCTAGAATACTGGGTCACACAGAATAACATTAGAGGAAGCTAAGTGGCACAGTGAAATTAAGTGCTGGGACTGGAATCAAGAAGGCCTGTGTCTAAATCCTGCCTTAGACCCTTAAGACCCTAGGCAAATGACTTAACTTTAGTCTGCTTCAGTTTTCCCAAACACAAAATAAGGACAATAGAAACCCCACCTTGCAGGACTGTTATAAGGATCGACTGAGATATTATTTGTAAAGCACTTAGCTCAGTGTCTGGCACATAGTAAGTCTATGCTACATATAGTATATATAATCTCTCTCTCATATATATATATATGTATATATATATATATACACATTCTACATATACTATACTATATATAGTAAAATTTTTATTTACATTTTATTTCTATATAAACATATTTATTTTTATTTATATAGTAATATTTACAAGTTCTTCTCTATATAATATATATATACTAGACTACTAGTGTATATTTGTATACACTAGTATATAATAGTGTAATATATACACTATATAATATTATATACACTAGTATATATATTATATACACTAGCCATTGTTATCATTCTTATTATTAAGATGAAATTTTATAAAGACAAACATAAAGTCTTAAATTTGGGTTCAAACATCAATTTCACAAGTGTAAGCTGGTGAGGGTTTTGATAGTTCTTTTGGAAAATATCTGTAGCTTTAGTGAACTGCAAAAGCTCAATATGGAAACCAGGAAAGTTAATGTGACAAGAGAAGCAGAGAAACCTCATGTGGCACGGCTTCCCTTAGAGGCGCATACAAGATGGGGTGCCACATTTCAGGAGGGAGGCTGATAACCTGGTAAGCATCCAGCCAGAAGGGTGAAGGGCTTTTAGAACATGCCATTTGAGGACTGGTGGAAGAATTGGAGATGTTTGGCCTGGAGAAAGGAAGCTTGGGAGGAAATGATATCTGTTCAAATAAATGAATGGTTGTCATGGGGAAGAGAGATTAGACACATTTTGTTTGGCTGTGGAAGGATGAACTAGAAACAGTGGGAGGAGGCTGGGGGGAGGCAGATTTAGGCTTGATGTCAGGAAATACTTCCTTAACAATAAGAGCTATCTCTAAGCGGGATGGTCTGTCTGGTGGGGTGGTAGGGTTTCCCTCCCCCCTTGGAGATTCTCAAAGTTTGAATGACCCACTTGTCAGAAATGTTGTAGAGATTATTTTTTGGGTTGGGCTAGATGGTCCCTTAAGTCACTTTGAAATCTTAAATGCTCTGATTTTCTGATGCTCAACTAATGATGGGATACTTTGAAAACTAAGTAGAAGTACTTACTACAATGTAGTACATAGTAGGTACTTAATAAAGGCTTTTTGATTGGGTGAGTCCTTGTTTGAACAGACTATAAAGCAGCAATTGTTAAAGAACACTTATCTGTCAGTCAATAAAAACTTATTAGGCACCAACTACATGCCAGGCACTGTCAAAAAGAGGCAAAAGACAGTCCCCCCTCTCAAGGAGCTCACCTCACAATCTAATGGGGGAAACAACAAGAAAACAAATAAGTACAAACAAATATACAGGGAAAATAGGAAATAATTTAAACAGGGGAAGCAGTAGAATTAAGAGAGGTTGGGAAATGCTTCCTGTAGATAAATGATGATATTTTAGGTGAGACTTGGAGAAAGCCAGTAGTCAAAGATGAGGAGAAAGAGCTATTCAGGCATGGAGGACAGTCAGAGGAAATGCCTGGAACTGAGCTGTACTGTTTAAAGACTAACAAGAAGGCCAGTGTCACTGGACCGATGAGTACTCGTCACTGCATGACGTATAAGAAGACTAGAAAAGTAGGGGGTTGGGCTAGGTTATGAAAGGCAAAAAGAGGATTTTCTATTTGATCCTGGAAGTGATAGGGAGCCACTAGAGTTTGCTGAGCAAGGGGATGTCACGGTCAGACCTGCATTTAGGAAAATCTCTGGCAACTCGATGGCAGATGGATTGGAGTGGGGAGAGGCTTGAGGCAGGCAGGTCTACCAGCAGATACAAAATATTTACAGTACTTTACAAATGCAAAGCATGCTGCTATCTAAATGTCTAACTAAATTTCCAATAACTATATTACATCCCACCTCCCTCCTTTTTTTTTTTTGCTTTTTGGAGGGCAGTTGGTGTTAAGTGACTTGCCCGAAGTCACATGGCTATAAGTGTTAAGTATCTGAGGTCATATTTGAACTCAGGTCCTCCTGACTCCAGGGCCGGTGCTCTATTCACTTGTGCCTCCTAGCCTCCCCACCTCCTTTTTTTTTTTTTTTAATGAGAAATGGTAAGTTACCTTTCCGTATTGCTTCCAGAAGTACGCTCCTGGCATCGCTTATTACTGGCAGGGTTGATGGATGGCGCTTTGGCTCGGGAGCAGGAATGACTTGTGATGGAGGAGATGGCGGCATTAATGGGACATGAGGCCCAGGGGCAGTAGATGGGGGTGGGTGAACTCCAGAGAGAGGATGAGAAAGAGCTGCAACAGTGACAGGTGATGATGGCCGAATGCTGCCGGGAGGTGGCAGGGGAGGAGGTGGTGGAGGTGGAGGCAGCCCTTGCGCTTCCCCTGGTGGGAGTGGATGGACGGGTACAGTTTCACACACTGGGGCGGCTCTAGTGACTGGAGGGGAGGGCTGCACCAGAGGTGGCGCTATCGGAGGAGGAGCTGGGTGAAGGACTCCAGGTGCGATCTGTAGAGGAGCTGGCGGGGGCGGCACTGCTGGAGCTTGAAGAACAGCAGCTGGAGGTGGAGGTGGGGGAGGTCCTGGAGGGGGAGGGGTTGAAGTCATTGAAGCTCTTAATGAAGTAGTTGACAAGGCAGATGGAAGAGGAGGTGGAGGAGGTGGGGGTGTGGGGCTCACAAACACTGCTGTTCTGCCTGTGGCTGGTGACTGTGGCCGGCTTTCTACCAAGCCTGCAGCAGAGCTGAAACAACAATGATATGCCCCAATCAGTTAATAAAAACAGAAGATCTAAAACAGATTTTCAAATGCATTAGTTAACCGGCATCATTTGCCAGCAGTAATACTATTTACAGGTTCCTCTAAAAACTGTAAGATTTCTTGTTGGTGAGTAGCATAACAGGAAAAGGACAGAAAAGGATGTCAGTAAGAACAGTTATGATGGTAACAATGACAAACATAAATCAGATAAATATTATTAATCCTTGATAATTCTAATTTCATATTAGCCCAGTTTCACTGAACTCTATTCTTCTTACTAAATTTTAGTAACAAAATAGATTGTCTGCACTGTGACAAAGCACATTTATGATATGACCATATTTGTAGAAATCCTTGTGGCCAAAATAGGACTGTATTCAATCATGAGTATTTGGTGCCACAACGGTAATGAGATCAATGATACTTATTACATACAGAGTTTGCTTGCAAAAAGAGCCATTTATCTTCGAGAATAGAGCCTAGAGTGAATAGAACATTCATTTTTACTCTAATTTGCAATGCAGGTTATTTTCTCTTAGAGAATTTATAATTTGTTAGATTCAGTAATTGACAGACTAATTTAAGCTTCAAAAAACATTGAGAGATGAACAGAATCTGATTTTCTGCATCCTCAAAATCTTTTTCCAACACTTTATTAACATCCATCACCACATCTCAACTTTTTTTGCTTAACTTCATTTCTTCATCCTTTAAAACAGAACCCTTTACAAGATTCCACTTTCCCCTCCCTTAGACAACATTCATATGCACTCAGCAAAATCCTTCATAAAAAATGTGTTTGTTTTTTGTTTTTTATCAGTGTAAGGTTCTTCTATTCCAATACTTTACTGGAGAAAAAAAAAGCATTAGTGGCTTTTAAGTGAAATATTTACCCATGTAATTAATTCTGTTACCTGATGCAAGTAGGTGCGGGTTTTCCATCTCCTGCTGCATGCATTGGAGGAGGTGGAGGAGGCTCATGTGGTCTCACTAAGACCCTTTCCTCAGCTCTGTTTAGAAGTTCACTCATCTGACTAAAGGGTAATGCAGAAAGTGAGTAAGAGGCATCCATATGATCCACATATGCCTGAGGTCTAAAGAACAGAAAATATTTATATGTTAAGTGTCTCATTTTTTTTGCAACAACATTGGGAAACGAGTTATTCCACCCAAGTGATAACTTTTTAAAAGTTTTTGTTGGAAATCTTTCCAAAATATAGGGATCTCAAAAGTCTTAATGTTCTAATAGCTTAATACTGCAAGAAGACTTTGGAGTTTCTCAGACTTTGGAGCCTTAACAGGAGGTGCCCTCCTACAAAGTGCTTATAAACAGTCTCAGACCTCCTTAATCCTAAAAAGTCTCTAAGGCCTTGATCCTTCTACCCCATTCTCTCCTCCTCCGCTGTTAAATAACTTGAAAAAGCTGCCTACATTTGCTGTCTCCACTCACTGCTTAACAACTCACTCTTTCTGCAACCCCTTTAATTTGGTTTTTGCCACTAACATTGTACTGAAATCACTCTCTCAAAGATCTCTAATGATCCCCAAATGAATTTTTAAAAATCCTCCACTTTGACTTCTCTGCACCTTCTGACACTGTTGATCACTCCCTCCTACTGCATACTCTTTCATGCTTTTGATTCAGAGACATCCCCGCTCATCTGATTCTCTTCCTGCCTCTTTTATAATGTGCTTTGTCTCTTTCTCCAGCTGCTTCTCTTCCCTATTATTTAAGATGAGTGTTTCCTGGGGTTCTGTCCTTGAGCCTCTTTTTTAACTCTCTCTACATTTTTCCCCCTGGTAATCTTACTTGCTGTAAAGATGACTATCAAATATGTATTTCCAAGTCTTACTACTTGCCTGAGCTTTAGACTCAAACCTCTGGTTGCTGATAGGATGAGTTGTATCTAAGAGTCCCAGAACATCTCAAATGCAACATGTCCTAAACTAGGCTTGTCAATTTCTCCCGACTTTCTGCCTCCACCATTTCTCTCTATGGTGTCACTATTCACTCAGTATCCTATGCTTAAACCCTGGCATATAGTCATATCACTTCAAAACTGCTCTGAGCCTCAATTTCTTTATATGTAAATGGGGAATAATAATACTAGTTGAATATTAGAATCTCCCACAATTGGCCTGTAGGATGCACCTTTCTGAGTTTACAATCTTTGCTGCTTTCTAAGATGGCCAAGAGGACTTTGAAGAGAGAAGGAATACCAGACTTTAATGAACATTCCTATCCCATTCTACCTCTTTTGGAAGTTTGCCCCTTCTATTATTCCTTTTCTTTTACTTATCTTTGATTTCGACTTATTCATTTCATCCTTTCCCATGACCTACAAACATGATCAGGAGATAGGATCATAGGAAAAAAGATAGAGCTGGAAGGGATTTCAGAGAGTATCTAGTTTAACTCCATTTTAAAGATGAGGAAATTGAGCCCTAGGGAGATAAGGATTTTCAACCAGTTCCTCTGACCCCAGAAGTAGTGCCCTTTCCCCTATACCATAGTGCCTCCTTTCTCCATTCTTAAATAACCCTTACTTGACTGTTATTTCCTTAAGTTATCTATCATTCAATATGTCTTTTTCCTTCTGTAGTCAAATTCTTGGATGGGACCATCTACATTTCTTGCCTTCATTTTTTCGCATCCTACTTTTTTCTTATTCCCTTACAATGTCTTCTTGCTTTACTCTCTGATGGAAGCTACTTTCTCCAAGGATACCAATATCTCCTAAATATTAGATCCAGTGATCTTTTTTTCAGTTTTCATTTCACTAAACCAGGAACTTTTTTTTTTTTTTTGCAGGGCAATTGGGGTTAAGTAACTTGCCCAAGGTCACAGGGCTAGTTGTGTGTGTGTGTGTGTGTGTGTGTGTGTGTGTGTGTGTGTGTGTGTGTGTGTGTGCGCGCGCGCATTAAGTGTCTGAGGCCAGATCCAAACTCAGGTCCTTCTGACTCCAGGGCCAATGCTCTAATCACCACCTATGCCACCTAGCCGCCCCCAAACCAGGAACTCTTAACCTGGATCTGTGATCATTAAAAATACATATATTTTCCTAACTATATAGCAACAAATACAGTCTACATATTTTGTGCATTTAAAAACATTCTGAAGAGGGATCCATAGACTTTGTTAGACTGTCAAAGAGGTACATGATATAAAGAGATTCAGGACCTCTGCACTAAAACTTTCTAGAATACTTGCACAGTTAACCACCTCCCCCTTCTTTGTACTTTCTTCACCCTTGGCTTCCATGACAGGACTCTCTCTCCTGGTTCTTCTCTCACCTCTTTGATCATATCTCCTCAATCTTCTTTGCTTATTCCTGCTGTTGCATTGGTCCCTTTTCTCCTCTCTCTCTCTACTCTCTTTCCCTTGGGTTCACTTAACACTCTATGCAAATGACTATCCAGATTATGTATTCAGCCTTGAATCAATCAATACTCATTTATTAAGTGCTTACTATGTACTTGGATGACACTCTGCTAAGCTCTCAGGATACAAAACAAAACACAAAAGCAAAAATAGTTTCTCTCCTCAAGGAAATAAGAGGGGAGACAACATATCTATTAAAGGGGAAGGTACTAACAGCAGTTTTCCTACAGAAGGTAGCAAACTGAACTGAGTCTTCAAGGAAGCCAGAGATTCTGAGAGGCAGGCATAAGGAGGGGAAACATTCTAGGAAGGGGAACACAATCATAGAAATAAGGAGATGGAACAATGTGTGTGAGGAACAGCAAGGAAGCCAATATGACTGGACCACAGAGCATACAGAAGAAGAGAGTGATTTGTAAAAAAGATTAGAAAGGGGTTAGATTGTAAAAAGTTTAAATACCAAACAAAGGAATTTATATTTAATGCTAGAGAGCTAACAGTGATGCAGTGGAATTTGTTGAGGGAGGGAAGGTTGACATAGCCATGCTCTTTAGGAATGCTATTTTGGCAGCTGTGCAGATCATGGTGTTTGTTGTTGTTTCTCCCTCATTCTCCAAGAAGGCCATGACATCAGGAAGGTGATGCCATGACTAAGTAAATGAATTGGATAAGTAAGGGAGGGCTGTGCACAGTCACCAGCCTCACTTTCTCCTCCAGAGCCATCTAGGTCCAGTGGCTAGATATAGATCAGGACAGCTGGAAATGGTGCCTGAAGATGGATTGGAACAAGGAGAGACTTGAGGCAGGGGGGCTAAGGACAAGGCCACTGCAATAGTCCAAGTGATAAGGACAAGAGTTTGAACTGGAGTGGTGACTGTGTAAGTGGCAAGAAGGCTATTGCCATACAGGAGAGATGTTGTGGAGGTTTAGAAACGACAAAATCTGACAACTGCATGGATAGAATGGCTGAGTGAGAAGGAGGTGATGAGGACAACACCAGGGATCTGAATGTGGTGACTAGATAGATGGTGGTACCAGGAATAAGGAATTCTGGAAAACAGGTAAGTTTGGGGGGAAAGATGTGCTGTTTTTGGACATGCCTGTGGGACATCCTTTAGAAATGTCTAGTAGAAGGGCAGCTAGATATGGCAGTGGATAGAGCACTGGCCCTGGGGTCAGAAGGTTGCAAGTTCAAATTTGGCTTTAGACATTTACCAATTACATGACTCTGGGCAAGTCACTTAACCTCCATTGATTCAAAAACAAAAAAAGAAAAAAAAGGAAAAAATCCCAAAGAAATCTCCAGTAGGTTTGTTGGTAATGTAGGATGGAATTCAAAAGAGAGACTAAGTTTGGATATATAAATGTATTATTAGCATATAAATGAATTATCAGCATAGAGATGAATATGTGTATAGATACATGTTTGTACGTTGTATGTAAAATCTAAGTTTCTATATATCTAACTCCAATTCCACATTACTAACTGCCTGCTAGTGATTTCTGCCAGGATATCCCATCCATATAAAAAACTCAGCAGCTTTAAAATGGAATTCAGTATTATCTCCATCCCTCCTCCAAACTTCCTTCTTTCTATGGAAGGTTCTTTCATCTTTCCAGCCACTAGGGTTCCCCACCTTGGAGTTGTCACTGACTCTTCCCTTCCCCTCTCTCTCCATCATTGTCATTTAATGAATTTCAGTACTTTTAACGTCAATTCCCATCAGTCCCTTTCTGTAATGAATGCTCAGAAATAGAATCTTCCATTTATTAAAGTTATTCCAAAATGCTTACTTAATTTATGGAGATATAAATTCTATGTATAGTATTGAATTTTTTAAAATTATTTTTCTCTGATAAAAAGTTAAGTCTGATTTTCATCTTTTGCACTTATCCTTCACAAAGGGTCTTAGTCACAGTGCCTTATCCCTAATAGTCATTTTATTTTCCAACATGGGCCCTTGAGAGTTGGGAGAGAAGGACTCAAACTTTTGACCTCTGAGAAGGCAGATATGGTAGTTTGGGGAAAACTCTAATTTTGAATTTATCATTTTAATATAAGGGGAAAGGTTTGTGGGAAGAGAAAAGGCATAAGAATTTATGAGCTTCTGAACCTCTTTCAAATACCACCAAATCAGTGGTACTTAAGAAACAATACTACCCTCATCATGAAGCTCCAGGTGGCTCTCTCTAACTGTAATGTCAGTATCACAGTAACTCCACTCCGCCCCCCCCCCCCAGGATTTTCTAAAGAGGACAGAATTCTAAGAGACCTCCCCCTCTCCTCCTCCTCTTGGAATCCTTCAAATCTCAACTAAAACCCCATATTCCATAGGATGCCTTTCCTGATCCAAAATGCTAGTGTTTTTCTCTCTAAAATTATTTCCAGTTTATCCTATATATATCTTGCTTGCTTATGGCTGTTTGGATGTTGTCTTGTTGTTCAGTCATGCCTTCATGATCCCATTTGGGTTTGTTTTGTTTTGTTTTTGGCCAGAGTTACTAGAATGATTTGCCATTTCCTTATCCAGCTCATTTTAGAGATTAAAAAAAAAATCTGAGGCAAACAGGCTTAAGTTACTTGCCCCAGCATGACACAACTAAGTGTCTGAGGCTGTATTTGAACTCAGGAAGATGAGTCCTAACATTCTATCCACTATGCCACCTAGCTGCCCTTTGCTTTCTATCCTGCATTAAACTGTGAGCTCCTTGAGAATGGGGAATGCGTTTTGCCTCTGTATCTAGACCTTACTTTAGCACAGTGCAAGGCACATAGTAGGTTAATTAAATGTTTACTGAATGACCTTTATAGTTACTACTTTTATAGTCATACTTTTGCAAGAAGACTTCTTATTATAAAATAACACCTAAAAAGAAAAGGAACCTTGGTTCAAACTGAGAGGCTGGGCCATTAGCAACTTCACTTGGCTTATGTAAGGGATTCACATCATCTTCTGCAAGCTCGGGACCTTGAGCTAACTTCTGCCATTCTCTCCTCCGGTCATGAGGTGCCCTCGGCACTTTTTCTGGTTCGAGAGGCCGATCTAGATTTTTCTGCTGTAACAGATGTATGGAAACAAAATCCAAAAGTAATTGAAATTTATAAGAGTTCATAATGAATAAAAATAAAATACTCAAAATCACATGGAAAATTATAACATCCAGGAACTCTCCTATACATTACAGCTAATTTACTGAGCTAATTTTTGACTACTTGATTTGTTACTCCCAGATTTCTTGAATATTTAATTTAGAATCTGACTATTTCTTAACCTCATGCAAATATTACTTGCCTTTGTTTTCAATCCTGCTAAATGAAAAGTATTTCCCCTATCAGCTCACCATAGTGCCTGGAATTTCTACTGTTAGTACTGTCCCTTAATTATCTTCTTAATGAGATATATTTGGTAGCTAGGTTACATAATCTGTTAAGAACAAGTTAGCTATCTAAACACACTGGGAAGGCTTGGTTTATGTGATGAATTCATTGCTATCCAATGTCACACAGCAGAACAAGGCCTTTGGAAAAATAGAATACAGAACATAAAAGTTTTCAAAACACACCAGTTCTCACAGACTTTTTGGTCTTGGGACTCCTTTATACTCTTAAAAATTATTGAGGATCCTTCAAAAATCTTTTGTTTCTATTGATTATATCTATTGATATTTACCATATTAGGCATTAAAACATCTTAGTCATAGGATGAGAACAGTTTTGACCCTGTGGCTCCCCTAGAGATCTCAAGTACCTCACAAAGATCCCTGGGCCATATTTTGAGGACCATGGGGCACTGACTCCAGTAGGAAAAAGTAGTTAGAGGTGCATTCTGAAGGTGCTGGGAGCCTAGAATGGCTTAAAAGGTAGGGAGAGGGGCAACAAAAACAAAATTTTCTAACTACATAATTTTGTCTCATGCCGGCTTTGATTCCTTCTACCTTCTGTATTTTCTACATTCATGGACAAAAGAATTAGGAAGAATCCACATAGCCAGAAGCCTTAATTAATGATGGTTTTCATTCAACTTTCTTTTGTTTTTACATTAGTCATTTGGCTTTCTAAAAATCCAACTTTTATCAGAAAAAGGCAAATATCAATAAAAAAGAGTTCTATCATAGATTTAGTCAAAGTAAAACTAAAAAGACTCTCTGCTCTTATTCTATGCCTGCCAGGCCTTCTTAGACAGTTTAAGAACTTTTGAGTTCTGGTCTAGGTCATTCAAGCCAACCTCACTCACCATCTACAGCTCTATAAAGACTGAGATATACTGCAAGATTCTTAATCATCAAAGAAATTTCCCAATATGCCCCTGTGTATTAAGGTCCAACCATTTATATATCTGAGAATGATTCTCAGTATAGACTGAAACAAAAATGACTACTTAGACAATCTAGAAAATTAAATTAATGAGAACACCTCATTACCCCCCCGTATTAATGTAGGTAGGCATTCCTATTATTTTTATGATTTACCAAATTCACTTTTGCATCCTTTTTAGTCTTCTTAATCTATACTTCACGATCAAAAGTAGGGTCTAGAAGTACCCTACTCTCCCAGCAGAATTTAGAATTACAAAGTGTAGGTAACAATTTTAAAAAAATGATACAGAAAATCTGTGATAGTTGTTATATGCTAAGTTTGTGTTATTGGTATGTGTTGTTTATCCACATTAAGGAGAGGAGTGCCCAACTACATCATTTGCCAATATGTCTGTCACCTTATAAAAATTTTTGAAAAGACTCATTTATATTCTCTAATATCCCCTATATGATATGATTTAAAAGATGATCATACTTGGCTACATCATTAACTGAAAGTGTAAAAGGGAATGGCATTTCATATGGGTAAAAAAAAATCCTCACAATAGGGTAAAAAGAGCTGATTTTTAAAAATCTGTTGGAAATAAAATACCTTCTGCTTTCTCTTTTCCTTTCTCTTGTCTTCGGTGTCCTGTAACATTTTTTCTTTCCATAGATCAAAGAAATATGAAGGATTGGTATAAAACTTCAAACCCTCTTTACCATCATCCCTGAAGGAAAATAATTCAGATAAAGCACATTTTAGAATCCAGAAAGTATGAGCATAGTGTAACACCAAGAAGTATGGAAAAGGGAAATTATTGGATAATTATACTAAAAGCAATCGATTTATGAAGATAAAACATAGAGAATATATCAAATAAACCAGAATATGAAATAAGAGACACTCAGAACTCAGGGGGTGGGGGAGGGAGTAGAAATAGAAAAAGGTATTTATTTTAAAGTTAATTGAAATGGTCTGCTGTAAATATTCGATTTAAAGTATGGACAATCAAGACTTATTTCCCTACACTAAATTTTCTCATTAATGGGCCCATTGGGATTTACAGATGTTGAAAAGATGATCTCTCTCTCTCCCCTCCTACCCTTCTCTCTCTCTCTCTCTCTCTCTCTCTCTCTCTCTCTCTCTCTCTCTCTCTCTCCATCCAGGGTGATAGCATCTTCTGAAATCAAGAACTTTGGGATATTCTACTCCAATCTTCTAAATTTCAGTACTCTTTCATCAAAAGAAAGATATCTAGTTTCTGAAGGTCTACAGTTTTAAGTAACTCTTTGGTTCACAATATTTGAGAAAAATCATTCAATTTGCCATGGGAAAGTATTTTAAGTGGGAAAGTATTTTTGAGATAGAAAATCTGCAAACTAAAAATGTTATTTTAAATAACAAAACTGTATAAATAATAATCTTGGTCTACTACAGTGCCTGGGTGTTAAGGAAGGAAGGGTGAAAGGAAGAGAGAGACTGTGCTGAAATAAAAATTGAGGGCACTTTGTGGAGAAAATCTCTATTGAAAAAAAAGTTCCACCTAGCATTAATTGCCCATGTGGGTATAAGTTTGAATAAAGTTAGTAAAAGTTCTCCTTCATAGTGCCACCTACCTGTAAGGAGTGAGTATGTTGAGAGGTGGAGGCTGCTCACAAACATTATAAGTTTCTTGTAATGGAATTGGCAAAGTCTTTCGATCAAACAGTTGTTGATCTTGAGTTGTGGAACTTCGGAAAGCTTTTCTCATTGTGATATCTTGTAATGACACTGGAATAGAAAAGACAAAATTGGTGGATGATGAAACATTTTGTTTTGTTTTACATCAATAACTAAACATACTTTAAACACACAAACATATTTGCCTAATGGGTAGCATGGCTCAGTAAGCTTTGTGTATTGCTTTAAAGTTTAATTATTGTCAAAAATCATCCTTATATAGCTTATAGTTTCCCAATTGATAGGGAAACTGATAGGAACTAGATCTGTCTTTTTTGGTTCTTTCTCTTGTTATAATGATCTTTTACTCTTTTTATTTTCATCTACCCTTTGTTCCTCCCTTCTTTGTCTAATCTTGTTCAGTTTTTAGTCATTGGTGGCACTCGAGATAGAGTTTTTTGTTCAATTCCCCTTAACAACTAATGCAATTAGTCAAATTTTATTATTATTCTATGAAGTCCTATAAAAGTATCCCTTTCATAGTTAGATGTGTATAACATTATAATTCAAAATTAATTAAATATACAAAAGGTCACTTTTATGAAAATATCTGAAGCTTAGCTAAAAGTCCACCCTAGGAATGGTAATCACTGTTGTTATTATGAAATTTGATACTATAAGCAAATTAGTACAATAGTTATTTTCTAGTATAGAGAAAAAAGTACATATATAGAAACACACATATTTACACCCATGACTATAACAAGTTCTTTGAAAGCAGAGACCATGTTTTCTTCTTATCCCTCACAATATCTTGTATTTCTATACAGTAAGTGTTTAGTAAATATTTGTTGAATAAATGGAATGACTCCATTTGGCTGAGTACTACAAAATGCATGAGTAAGAAGGAAAACAAAAAAGCAGACAAGTTCTGACAAAAAAATTCATCCTGTGACTAGCAAGTGGTAACCAAAAATTATAGACCATTTTCCTTAGAGGAAAAACTGGATGTAGTAGATAGGAATGATGAAAAGATGTAACCTTATTCAGTTTACATTAAAGTGCCCCTGTTTAAAAAAAAAATCACAGGGTCTGTTACTATGATGAATTGTACTTTCCAAGTTAATATGAATAATGTTTCTTTTAAAATTACTAGATCTATTAAATATTTAAGCAGTTTTTATTCACTAAATTCCAATGTAAATTAATTGTTACCTTTTTTGGTAATACAATGTAATGAAATTTTGCAAATCAGTATGGTCCATAAAATTTATTCATTTCATTATGCTGTACTTGTAAATGTTTTTAAACATGATGATTTAATTCAACAAATTAAGCACCCATAAGGCTGTCCGATTCTTCTTCCCAAACACCAATCCCTTTGAATATATTTACATGACTATTGAAATAAATATACACATAACAAAGCAGAGAGGATAAGTCTTAGGGTGTTAATTTTAACTTTTTGTTATTGTAAACTTAATAAATCCTTATTAAGTGTCCACAAGATGGTCTGATTCCTCTTCCAAACACTGGTCCCTTCTAGAGTTTTGATTATATTCAATGATAAATGAAATAAATAACAAAGGAAAAGGATATATTTTGGGAGTGTAAACATTGAGAGAAATTAACATTTCTACTTAAAAAAAAAAACAAATGAAAAAGAGGGCTTGCATGTGAAATTGTGAATGTTACATACACTTATTAATAAATATGTATGTGCAGATGTATTTCTATTTTCAACACATTAATCCAAAGCTGTTGTTTATCTGAGGCTCCCTCTGAACTTGTCTAGTAGTGTTATCACTGAGTTAAAGGGTATGCACATTATATGTCCAACGGTATGTGCCCAAATTAATTGGCAGGATGGCTGAACCAATTCATGGCTGCATCAACAGTTCCTTCCAAACCATGTCATTTATATTATATTATCTTCCTCATCCCTCTCTCACCAGACCCTGGACACTGCTCCTGGTGATCCAACAGTGAGGTTTTGCTTTATTTTGGTCAGAATAAGGCCTATACAACCATTTCCAAACCATACCATAGTTCCAGTACTTTATGTGCTGCTTTCCCCATTAAGTATAAGCTCCTTAAAGGTAGAGGTTATCTTTTTTTTTTTTTACCATATTTGTATACTCAATGCTAACACTCAGGGATTAATAAATGTTTATTAATTAGTTAATTTGTGTACCTGTCCTCTTACATCTAGTCTAACAATTGCCATTTTCTTCTTTTGGTCTTCCTTGTCACTCTGATGTCTTCTGATCATATCATTGCACTGAAACTGCTCTTTCCAAACGACCAGGTGATCTCTTAATTGCCAAATTCGAAAGGCCTTTTCTCAGTCCTCATTGGTTTCAATCTCTCTCCTCTAGCATTTCTAATGCTATTGCTGTTAGTTTCCTACATCTCTAGGAATGTATTTCCTACATCTCTCTTTCTATATCTCAGACCCTTATCAGGGATATCTGTTATAAAATTAGCTTTTAGACTTCCTCTTCTCCACAATACCATATATTTTCTTTTTTTTTTTTTACCATATATTTTCTAGGGAAGCTATATGTAATCCTGTCACATGTTAATGACTTGTTACATATGACAGTAGTACATTATGTGTCATCGTGGGAGAAAGGAATAAATGTGGGATAATTATTTCTAACAAAAGCACTATTAAAAATTCAGTCTATATATATCTAAAATTGACATACTTGCATTTATGGTATCAAACGTAAGAAACTTAAACCAACTGCCAGAATTGGAAAGTCTGATATTAATTTATCATCGTTATATGAGTATGTACCTATAGTGACTTTGCCCTTATACTATATATATTGATTGTTAGAATGCTTAAGATATTTTAAAAATATATTTTAGATAAGGGTTTTATAATATGTGAAAGTATGGCTATGTATTTTTATAGCTAGCAATAACTTTACTACATACTCAGTGAAGTTCAAGGCTCAAAATTCTTAAATCTTCCTTGACTCTTTCCTCCTCTCCTTTGTCCTCCTGTATTTGAGGAGTTACCAAATTTTGTCATTTCTACCTCCAATAGCTCTTTCGAATCAATGTTTTCCTTTGCATCCCAAATGCGGACACCTTAATCCAGGCCCTTAACCTTTTAGATTACTTCAAAAATCTCCTAATAGGTCTCCTTTACTCTAGTCTCTCTAGTCTCCTTTATTCTAGGTCTCACCAGGATATCATTATTAGATTGATCCTCCTTTAATCCTATCATGAGCCTACACAAAATCTGTCCATAGCTCTCCAAGTCCAACAACTTTATACTGGCTTTTAAGGCCCTTCCTAATCGGGCCTTAGGGCATCTAGGTAGCTCAGTGGACTGAGCACTGGGCCTTAAATCTGGAAGACCAGAATTCAAATCTGGCCTCAAATTTTACTAGGGCAATCCCAAATACTGACAAGACTGAATAACAATAATCTGGCCCTACTCTAAGCTTTTTACTCTTTCCTCCCTTACACAAGCTCTTCCACTCCAGCTATTAATTCCCCTTCCTATCTTTTGAGCTAGGAATGCTATGCATCCATACATTTTGTGATATTCTTCATGTGCCTGAAATGTCCTACCCAATACTTTTCCATCTATTCAAATCCTTTACAGTCTTTGTTGTTGTTTAGTTGTTTCTAGTTGTGTCTGACTCTTTATGACCCCATCTCGGGCTTTTTTGAGAAAAGATAGTGGAGTTTGGCATTGCCTTTTTCCAGCTTATTTTCCAGATTAGGAAACTGAGGCAAACAGGGTGAAGTGACTTGCCCAGGGTCACACATCCAGTAAGTGTCTAAGGCCAGATTTGAACTCAGGAAGATGAATCTTCCTGACTACAGGCCCAGTGTTCTATCCACTGTGACATCTTAATTGCTCTAGAAATGAGGAGATTTTGTGGTCCAGTCATTCCAATCACATATAACTCTTTGTGACCCCATTTGGTAGCTGCCATGTGATCTTTGCTCCTCCTTAATGCATTTCCTAGCTACTCCTTGACCTCTCTATTCTCCCAACTCTTGAAACACTCACTGCTCATGCTGATACTTTATTAAACCTTGAATTTTTATTTACCTATTTCTTACATAAATGAACTATATTTTCAAAAGGATCATAAGATCTTTGACAAAAGTGACTAGTTCAGTGACTGTAAATCTCTTTGCAACCTAAATGAGCTATATACTTGTGAGCTATTATTAGACTTCAATACTCATTCACAAAGTCTAACAGTGGTAAGCACTTGGTATGTACTTGATATTTGAATTGGATTCTTGAAATATACTTACTGGCTAAAATTACATAGGTTATCATGTGATTAAAAACTACGTGCGGCAGCTAGGTGGCACAGTGAATGGAGCACTGGCCCTGGAGTCAGGAGGATCTGAGTTCAAATCTGGCCTCAGACACTTAACACGAAAACTAGCCCTGTGACCTTGGGCAAGTCCCTTAACCACAATTGCCCTAAAAACAAAACAAAAAAATACGTATAATTGAGTTTGATTTGATTAGCTTCTATTCATTTGTTTGGGATGACACTAGAAGCTTCCTGAGAGCAGGAATTTGTTTTAATTTTTGTCTTTTTATGAAGGAAAGGAAATAAATTCAAGTTAAATAGAAGAATAAAGAGGCTATTGGACTGAGTCAGATGACCTGGGCTTGAATCTCAACTCTGACACTTACTAGCTGTTTGAATTTGGGCAAATCCCTTAAATTTTCTCAGTCTATTTCTTCATCTAAAAAATGGGGATAAATAATACTTTCACTATCTCTACCAAGTTGTAATGAAGAACATGTTTTGTAAACTATAAAATGCAACATATACTATCACCTAATATAGATAGTATTTATATATAAATATTACCTATTATTCAAACATCTCATTTAGAGTTAAGAGGTTTAGAGACAGGAAAAAATATATTTTGAATTGGTTAGTTTTTTAGATTCAGTCAATTTTGTAAAATTTCCCTGCAAAGTCACTTCCCAAGTTCTACTCTGATGCTTCATTGTGATGATCGTGTGATTCTGGGTTCTTGAAGGCAATAGTAGCAGAGTACAAACTCTGAAGAGTTCAACCCATTGGGCCAGACCTCACAGACAGGTCTTGTTTTTGTTGTCGCAGGACGAGTTCAGAGGAGGCCAGGTTGTCTGAAATGTGAATTTACCAGCAACTCTAAAGATTCGGTGTGAGATGAAATGCTCTCCTTTCCTCACTGAGTTCAGTGCCTGTCTTTCTTTCCTCCCTAAATCGTATACTCCTACTAGGGAGACTTAACTTACAGTCAAGTCTCCTGGTTCCTCAGCTTGTTCATGTATCATGACCTATTCAACCATCCAAGGATGGGTATGGCCTTTGATTTTGCAATCACCAAAAAGTGTTCCACTTCCATGTTTAAGAACTGTGAAATTCCCTCATTTGACCACAGGCTCTTGCCATTTCACCTCTCCCTCTGCCTTGAAACCTCATTCTCCCTGTTACTTCTGTACCCTTGACTCCTCAGTTCTTTTCTAGGTCATTAACCTTGAATGAGCTATAGTCACTTTCCTTCTTCATCTTTACCTTTTAGTGAACCAATGAAACTCTACACTGTCCTTTTCTCTGAAGTCTGCTGCCCCATTATGCTATCACCAGTCTTGCCCTGCCAAGCACCAACCTTGAATTACTCCCACCATTTAGTGCCTCAGCTCCTGTGCTACTGAATGAGAACTGGAGAAACCCATGAAATTGTGCTGATTGGGTCAGCACATAAAAACAACTTTATGTTATCACATCAATTGGATCTTTATTGCAGCTCAGCATCTTTTTATGTTGCCATAATCAATTCACTATCCCATTCACCACTGGGGCTTTTCCAAAACTTTTCATGTGTCTTCAAACCTCCCCTAGGTACCTGACTCAACCTCCAAATGAAAGCCTTGTCTCACATTTTACTGGGAAAAAAATTTAAGTTATTTGCCAAGAGGGTCCTATTATCTTCTCATCTCATGTCAGTTAGATGCTTTCCATCATTACCTCTTCCTTTCATCCCTGTCTAACCTGAAGAGGTGGCCCTTCTCAGCAGGTCATTCCCTTCTAGATGCACAAGTAATCCCATTCCAACCCATCTTCTCCAGCAGATTGCTCCCTCTAATCTTCAATCTCTCCCATCTACTGATCATTTCCCTACTGCATACAAACATGTCTCTCCATCTTCAAAAAATTCCCACTTGGTTTATCCATCCTCACTAGGTATCATCCCATATCTCTCCTATTTTTGTGGTTGTTCCATGAGAAACCCAAAACATTTGGTGTCTCTATTTCCTTTCTCATCACTATCTTCTTAAGACTCCCAGCCCCATCATCAATCGAAACTGTTCTCTCCAGAATTATCAATGACCTTTTAATTACCTTTTCTGTCCTCATTCTTCTGAACTCTCTTGAAGTCTTTGACGTTATTGTTCACCATTCTCCTTGATATTCCCTTTTAGGTTTGACACTGTTCTCCTGGTTCTCTTCTTTTCCCTCAGATTGCCCCTTCTCAATCTTCTTTGTTTCACACATGTCAGGGTAAACAACCAGGAATATTCTTCAAAGTGTTAACCTCTACCCTTTTCCTTAAGACTTTCACTTTGTGTGATCTAATCAGCTCCATGGATTCAAGTATCACCTCTACTTATCCAGTCCTAACTATTTCTAACCTCCAGTCTCACATTTACAAATGTCTAATGGACATTTCACACAAGAGGTCCTGTAGACATCTTAAACTCAACATGTCCAAAACTAAACCCATTATCTTTTCCCCCTAAGTCCTCCCCTCTTCCTAACTTTCCTGTTACTGTCAAAAGCACTCTGATTCTCCCAGTTAGTCAGGTTCACAACCTGGGTGTCATTCTCAACTTCCTACCCTCTCTCATCTCCCCCTCTCCCATCCAATTTGTTGCCAAAGCCTGTGGATTCTATCTTCACAATATCTCTTGCATATATTCTTTCCTCTAACACTGCCACCACCCTGGCACAGACCCTCATCACTTCATGCTTGGAATATTATAACAGCTTTCAGATTGGCTTTCCACCTGTCAAGATTCTTCCCACTCCAGTCTCTCCTTCACTCAATGGTCAAATTGATCTTCCTAAAATGTAGGTCTGAACACATCACTCCACTCTACCCACCATTCAATAAAGTCATTGTCTCCCTATTGCCTTCAGGAACAAATAGAAAATGCTTTATTTAGCATTCAAAGCCCTCCATAATTTGGCCTCTTCCCACCTTTCCAGTCTTTTTATACTTTATTCTCCCTTCCCTTGCCCCTCCCCCCCAACTAATCCACCAATTCAGTGGTACAGGCTTCCCTTACTGTTCCTCACATAAGATAATCCATCTCCCAACTCTGGCTATTTCATTAGATATTGATAGCTGAAATTCTCTCCCTCATCATTACACTATTCTGGCTTCAAGTCACAGCTGAAATTTCACCTTCTATGAGAGGCAGCTAGCTAGGACAATGGTTAGCTCACTGGTCCTGGAGTCAGGAAGACTTGGTTTGAACCTCAGATACTTACCAGCTGTGTGATCCTGGACAGGTTACTGAACCTCCATCTGTCTCACCTTTCTTACCTCTAAAATAGGTACAATAACCTAACCTCCAGCATTATGAAGATAATACCATTTGTAAAGTGTTTTGTAAACCTTAAAGCACCATATACATATTTCTTAGTAGTAGCTAGGAAAGATGTCTTTCCTGACACCCCCCTTACTCCTAATGCCAGGGAGCTAGTTGGCACAATAGCTAGAGTGTTGGACTTGAAGTCAGGAAGACGTCATTTCAAATGCTGCCTCAGATACTAGCTGGTGACCCTTGTTTCCTCACTTCTCAAACATGGGTAAAAGAAAAGGTTGTTGTGAATACCAAGGAAGATAACATACGGAAAGTACTTTGTGAAACCTTAAAGAACTATATAAATGCTAACTATTATTAGCTATCATAGCTCCTTGCCTCTGCTGATATCCAATTTATCCTGTATATATCTTGCTTGTACTTAGTTGTTCATAAGTTGCTTCCCTCATTATTTCCTTGAAAGCAGGGACTTTTTTTTTTTTTTTGTATATTCAGTGGTTAGCACAGTGCCTGGTACATACATAGTAGGCACTTAATAAATGCCTGACTTCAATTGTTTCAGTCATGTTCAACTATTCATGATCCCATTTGGGGTTTTCTTGGCCAGAGATACTGGAGTGTTTTACCATTTCTTCTCTGGCTCATTTTACAGATGAGGAAACTGAAGAAAACAGTTTTAAGTGATTTGCCCAAGGTCACACAACTAAGTGTTGGAGGTCAGATATAAACCCACAAAGATGAGTCTTCCTGACTCCAGGCCTGGAATTCTATCCACTGAGTCACCTAGCTGCTCTAACTATTAAGACTACTAAGTTATAATGGAGTTGTGATTCATACTGGCATGAAGAACTGAAATTAAAATTCCTTGTTGTATTTAAGTATTAGTGGAAAATAGCAGTTTCATCACTAGAGTCACTTAAAAAAGAGAGATTGAATTTGATTTTCCTTTTTTCCCCTCTGGTCTTACATAACTAATTTTTTTGACTTTATATTCCTTGACATCCAAACGTTAACTTCATGGTGCATTCAGTGCTCAGTTTGGCTTTGGTAAATGCCTGATTTTCATTTAAACTTTGAAATTCACAACATCTTCTTATTCCTATATAGACTCATGGATTTAAAGCTTTCAAAAGCGATTCATGTTAGTGAACATCAAATGACTAACACCATATTTTCATTTTGGTATCACTCTTTCTTTTGAAAAGAAAATAAGTTTTACTGACTCCTAGATTTTATATTCACCATTTCTGGATAGAACATAATGACAGCCAGCCCATGTCCCCAAACTGAACTCTCTCTTATAAAATACAAAACAATTCTGACCATACAACTGATCTTTTAGTTCTTCAGAGTTCAGCTTCCCTTCAGTGATGCTCATTTACATTGTTATCATTATGCATAGTGGTCTGGTGTGCAAGGAGAGGGTGGAATAGATATGAAAGATGTTATCAAAGAGAAAGAATCAACAGGACATTTTGAATTCTAGTCTGAGGGAGTATGAAAGATGCAACTGTCTTCTATAATATTTTAATAACATAGCTGAGTCAATTTTCCAAGGAAACAACATTCCATAGCCTGCTGTATATGGCTTATGAAAACCCTTTCATATTTTTGCCAATTTAAAGCTTTGTCTAGCAAGGTGCTGACCTCCAGTTGATGGGAAGAGAAAAGTGTAAAATATAGTCTCTTTTAGAATGAAAGATTTTATTTTATACTGGGAAAAGATTCTCTCACATTCTGAGCTAGGATCAGAATTATGTACCTATCAAATTGCTTCTAATATATATATCTGTAAACACATTTTGATGATTCATGTTAGTGTTAGGAACTAGCTAGGAGTCAATTTAATAACACCTTTATTTGAGGTTTTTGCTTCTTGTTGCTTATATCTAGGGTTAAACTGTCAAAAGAAGTTGGTCCAGAGTTCCTCGGGATGGAGCCAAGATGGCAGAGTAGAAACAGCATTTCCAAGGTGCTCTGCCCACACAACTTCCAAACAATGTAAAAGGGGAATCTGAACAACTTCTGGAGCCCCACCACCCACAGAACAACACAGAGAAGCTAACCTCCTGCTGAGGAGAACCCAGCAGCCCTGCAGGGAGCTGTGAGTGCAGCGCTCTGAGAGCAGGCAGCACAGTGCGCTGGGAACTGACAGCGCAGCGCTCTGGGAGCTGAGGCCAGGCCCCTGTGAGCTGGGGTTTTAGCCCCAGGGCGGCCGGGCCAGCAGCTGGCTGTAAGGACCCCAGAACACCAGCAGCTGTGTCAATTCCAGAATTATCGGCACAGATATGCCTGGGACAAAGTGAGAGGTTAGTGCCCTATGGACTTTGGGACCAGTATTTGGGGAATGCATCAGCTTCCTCCCCTGGGGGCAAAAAGCTGCTGAGGAAACACAGCACAGAGGCCATTTTGCAGTGTCAGTGGCAGCTCCAGCTGCTGGTCTGTGAATTGTAGAGAGACCCAGCAATCAGTCTGGGGGTTAATCGCTCTTGCTTTAACCTCCCTGGATCTGGATTGTGGTCTTGCGGGGAGGTCTGGGGTGGGTATCCAATTTGCCAGAGCTGGTAGAGGCTTTACAGAGGCCACCCAACCTCCGGAAATTGTGAAGACCCCAAAGTTCAGGACGGAAGCTCTCCTGTCTGTTGGCAGAGTCCTACTGTGGCAACAAGCCCCAAAATCAAGTAATTAAGTGGCAACATACCTAGGCAAAGGAAACAAAATAAACAGAAAAATGCAACTTTAAACTCCTATTTTGGGGGCAAAGAGGATCAAAGCATGGAACAGGAGGAAGACTGTGAGGTCAGAACTCCTGCACCAAAAGCCCCAAATGAAAATACAACCTGGCTACAGGCCATAGAGGACCTTAAGAAGCAGATAAGAGAAGTGGGGGAAAAATTGGGAAGAGAAATGAGAAAGATGCAAGAAAAGTATGAAATGACAGTCAGAAGTTGGTCCATTCCCTATTTATCTGCTTTCTGGCTTGAAGAAATCTTCTGATATTTTTCCTCTGAAAGTTTGGATCTACTTAAGTTTCATATTTGAACCAAAGAAAATTACTTACCAGAAATTAATTTTTTCTCTGAAGACAGTGACTATTATAGAGCCACATTCAACAACTCTCAAGAGAAGGAAAGGGAAAATTATGTTCTTAGCTCTTATATTTCTTTTGGCAGAGAAAGAAGCTGGCACTTGGGAGACAATAGCATTCAAAAGACTCCATCAAGGCTTGAAGGCATGTGATATGCTTTCACACTAAAGGTTCTAAAATTATTTTAGCTTGTAACATAGCTTCTGAATCTCATGCCTCTGGTTTAACATCAAAATGTGAAAAATTTCAGCCTTAAGCCCTGACAATCTGGAGCCTTCAAGAGCAACACTAAATCCATTTAAAGAGGAGACTTCCTACCAGTTTTAAAAAACTGTATTTGACTTGCTCATATAAAGCACAAAAATTCTAAATTAAGGCATTTATAAAAATAATTTACACTCATTTATGGATTTCTAAAGCAGTTTCACAGAATTTTTAACACTAAGATTAAAGTATGTAAATGAATTGAAAGAAAGGGAGGAAGAGAGAAAGCTTACTGGAAAAATTTCCCCCTGATGTTACAAGTTTACGCATAACTTATGAACTATGAAGTGTATATGAGGAAAAGAAAAATAAAAAAAAAAATTTGCCATACACTAGTATATCTGGATGGTCTCAGTCTCTATTTTCTGTCTCTTTCAATCATCCATGTAGACACCTGGGCCTCTCCTCAGCACAAAACTCTTGCTGTCTGTCCTACTGATGTACATGGAGTTCTGACCCATTTCTAATCCCCCCAGTCCCAATTTTTAACCAATAATCAAATCATTACGATCGCTACTGGAAAGGAAATGACAATCTATTCCCTTGTAACTCTACTCACAATCTTTATGACCACTGAGACCAAAGCCCCCTTCCTTGGCCACCATGCTTCTCCTTGTATTGTATTTCCAGTAGCTATCATAGTGTCTAGAGGAAGACAGGTGCTTAAAAAATGCTTGTGGATTAACTATCAAGGATTCATTGATGAATAAACCACATATAACAAGAATCTTTGGAAGAAAAACCTTCATAACAAACATATGTATTTACTTGGCTTTGTTGCCAAATCTGCTCTTCATTGGATATGAAAAAACAATATCTAATCAACATATAATAGCACAAGTGAACTTACACTCTTCTTCCTTAGGATCAAGCTGTGTAACACTGACAGACAAACGGTCTACCCGCTCTTGTAAAGAGTTGACTCTGAAGGAAAAACTGTGTGCTTCATTAAATAGTTCTCCAAATATATCTTCAGCATACTTACCTGCAAAACACAAAATATAAATGAGGCAAAGATGAGTTAGAGATTTTAGCATGCGTATTTGATAATAATTGAACATTAAAAAGAATACTAAATTTCACATACACTTAAAGTTTCATAAGCTACAAATTCCAAACATTTTCCTATTTTCAAATGTCACTTTCTACACCATGCTGTCTCTGCTCAAGCAACTATCTTTCCCCACCAGAAAATTGGAATGGAATCACCTTGGGCTTTGACAGGGCAGCTTATTTCAGACTTATACCTGATCTAGGCCTCCAAAGCACTTCTTGGCTTTCACTGTGCCATCCCTCTCTGTGTATACCCCACTTGCTTTTCACTCCCCTTTATGTTGTCCTCCCCCCTCAGTAAAATGTAAACTCCTTGTTGTGTGCTGGGGATATTTTAATTGCTTGTATTTGTGTTAGCACTGTACCTGGCACAAAGTAGATAGCTAACGAATGCTCTAACATCGATCTCTGAACTCCTTGAGCATTGGGACTGTCTTTTGTCTTTTTTTTTTTGTATCCTAAGCACTTAGCCCAGTGCCTGGCACACATAATAGGTCCTTGATGAATGCTTATTGACTAACAACACATTATCACAACTGAATGTCCTAAATAAGCTGTAATACAAGACAATACATCTATACCAGTACAATCATTCTCAGAGATTTCCCTATGAAACATGCTTAGGCTTTTACATTCCATTTTCAGTGGCCTAGCTTAATTCTGCAATTGTTAAATTTACTCATCTAGCCAATTTAGGTTAAAATTTAGTTTTCTTACAAAACCCCAAATATCCTAGTTGAAAATGAAAAATCAAATCTAATTCTAAAAATCTAATTAGTCAATTAGCCTGGGCATTTATTATTGAAAATAATCATCACATTTGTAATATCAAAAATTAAAACACTTTCATGTGACATGAGATGAATCAAAATACCAAATAATTGCCAGATTATCTAAAATTATATTTTTAAAGATATTTTAGGCCTTAAAGTGTTCTATAGATTAAATTCCATGACACTAATTGCATACTTGGTAGCATAATAATATATTACATTGCCTTTTCTCTAAGAAATCAGGATTATCACAATAAAGGACTCCTGAGTGACAGAGGGTTGCTTGCCCTACATGTATGGACCCAAAGTGCCAGATCTTTTAAGTTCTTGTTTTTGGATTTTTATATTTCTTGGTCATCTCTCTTTGTTGTCAGCTGGCCTTTCTTACTGCTATAACTAATTGTATGATTGTGACACCTTCCTTACCATGCATCTCTTCCCCCTTTCTAATTTGTTGTTTTTAATTATATGAGACCTTTAGAACCAGAAAAGAATGATTTTTAGAGCTGTAGGTGTCCAATAAAAAGAATGAGGCAGTGAAGCCCTCTCCTATGAATAAAATATATTAACTTTGTTTAGTGAATGTACTTTGTGATTTCTATTTTGGCTTACTTTCTAATTCTCAGCTAAATTCTGGGTTAAGTAAGGTTTCTGGATAGTTGGGACCTTGATAGATGAATTTTACTTTGCTATAAACTTTCTCAGGTGTCTTGGGCTACTCCTGTGGGTGGGATCCTCTAATTTCACAAATTAACCTCCTAGGACCTGATTTGACTCTCTTTCCACCTAAGAATTTAATTGTATTTATAGAGATTGGCTCCAGTATTATGCTTTGCCAAAAGGTGCTATCACACTATATGCTTTAGAAGGAAAATTTCTTAAGTGTAAAATGATAAATTATATAAAATGAATCAGCACTTCACTCTATAGATTATAAGTGCTAAACTGCACTAAAAGGAGGCAGCTCTATCTGCTGGGGTAGTGGAGGGAGTGCTGGGCCTGGAGTCAGGAAGACCCAAGTTCAAATATGGCCTCAGACACTAGTTGTGTGTCCCTGGGCAAGTCACTTAACTTCTATTTGCCTCAGTTTCCTCAACTATAAAATGGTGATAATAACAGCACCTACCTAAGGGGTTGTTGTGAGGTTCAAATTAAATCACATTTGTAAAGTGTTTGGTACAGTGCCTGGCACGTAGTAGGTACTATTTAAACACTTATTCCCTTCCTTTTCCTTATATTGAGTGAATTTTAGATGGGGGATACCTGTATTCTATCTAAAATATTTTGCAACTGTTCAAAGAAAAATGTTATCATATACGACCTTACATTCAGAGAGTATTTTCTAATTTCCAGTTTCTGTACACAGCATCTTATTTGTCACATAATTCCTGACCTAGCCATGTATTTTTTTAATGGATTAAAATTGTATGTGCAATGTTATATTAGTTGCAACAGATGTTTAAACTTGCCAAATACTCTTAAAAGTTACAAGCTCACCACAATGAAAATCATGATAATCATTACTCCTTGGGAAGTCTAAAAGCCCCAAATGATACTTCAGTGAACAAATCTGGGATCTCAGAAATGTGGGTACACCCCCTGATAGCTTATCTATGTGTGCAGCTTCTCTATGCATTCTTATTCTATGCAATTCTTGTTCCTATCCTTGTATAAATCCACCATGGGGAGCACATGCCACCTGCTTGAGGCCTTTCCATAAGTCTCCTAAAACATGGGTATGTTAGGGCAGCAGACAGGCTAACCTTCTGTTAGCTCAAAGAAGACAAAGTCTGTAACATGCTTAGCACAGTACCTGGCATACAGCAGGTGCTGAATAAATGTCTCTTCCCTTGCCCCTCCCCCTATCACTATAGCTACATGATCAGTTCACCTCCTTTACCAGTCATCAGGCCAATCCTTGCAAATAATTTCCCATTGCTAATAGGCTACAGCATATTTACACCTATTGTATATGTCTCTCCTCCTATAACATGGTTCTGTCCTCCTTTTGGATTCATTGGAGATGGTTGTATTCCATGAATTACCTTCTTTGCAGGAAGAACATTGATGTTAAAATGACTTAAGTTATGGGTCATCCTTATTAACAGACAATTCACACTGTGGACTGGACAATAGGCATTTTTAAATTTGCTCTATTGATTGTCCAGGTATTTATATATATGTATATGTCTGTATGTGTGTGTGTGTATATATATATATATATATATATATATATTTAATCAAGAAAGAAACCATCATCTGGGTTCTTAACTATGCATTTTTTAAGGTGATAGTAGTTGTAATGTCAATACCTAGATATGAAAAAAATGTCCCCTTTAGGCACAACCAACTTGAAACAGATTTAAACACATAAGTTCTTCATATTTAAATATTTCCATTATTATGTATAAGTTTGTTGATACCACAGCTTTTGTTATATGACACTCAATTCGATCCACATTGATCAAGTTCAAGGCATAAGGCCCGGACTTGATACAAAGATAGAGAGTCATGATGAAGATCCTTTTCTTGAAGACCCACTTATGACATAATGACAGGTAGAAAAGCATTGGTCAGGTAATGTGCTACCAAAAACATGGAGAAGGTAGAGATCATTTTTGACTGGTGAATATTCAAGGAAGATGTCACAGAGGTGGAATCAGAGTTGGATCTTGAAGGAAGGAGGAGATGTCAATGGATGGAGGTGGTGGTGATGAGAGGCCATTCTAGGCATGAGGATCAGTTTGAGTAAAGAGAGAGGAATGGTGGAAAGTTCAGAACTGAGTAGTCCAGGTAGGCTGGACTAGAGAGTATGTACCAGAGAGAAAGGGTTAGATAAGATTAGGAAGATGTTTTTACAATAATCCGAATGAAAAAAGACAAGTGTTCCTAGAAGGTTGGTTGCAGTGGAAGCTGGGTGGGGCCAGGTGCAAGAGATGTTAATAGTCCCAAACAATAGGATTTTGGTAACTGATTGGATGTGGATACTGAGAAAGAAAGTCAAAGATGACTCTCAGGTAGGAGTCACAGTTTACTGGTAGGATGATGGTATAGTAGGTTCTACATAAAGACTTATTTCCTTTCCTTCCACTTCTCCATCAACAGAAATAGACATTAATCAATCAACAATCATTGACATGTTAAGTATGAACTATTTTTTTTTAGTCAGTCTTTCTGGAGTATACAACTATGTGTTCACAGAGCTGTGAGGACTGATCATGGCCATCTGGAGAATAACTAAGCCAAGAACACTGTGTTTTATCTTTACAATAAAAGGCAGACTTCTCATTCAAAGGCAAATCCTTCTTTCCAAAAGGTTGCATTGAATATTACTTTAAAAATAATTCCAGTTGGTTAAATTTGTGTGCTGAAAGTTGTCCCATAAAAGAACATTATCTGGGTCTTATAACATTTTCATTTGATGGGGAATTGGATACATTTGCATTTCCTCTCAGCATCTTTGTTCTGACAGACAAATACAAGTCAACAGACATTTTGGACTCAATATTTCTCCTTACTTAATCTGTTCCTACTGCATTTTTTTTTCTCCTGTTAAAGATAGCTTTATTGCCTCTTTTTGTGTGCTGAGTAGCATTGCCATGATCTTTTAAAGCTTCCTTTGAGGCCCAGAGTACTAAGAAAGGGTGCTATCTAGCTTATTGTTTATTGCTATAGCTGTAGCTATAGCAATTGCCAATTCCCCCTTCTTCTTAACCCTAAACTTGCCTAGTTGCTAGGCCCAGGCTTTCAACACTGTTCACCCACTCACACCATGCTAAATTTTATTTGTGGTTCTGCTGTTGCAGCTCTCCATCCACTGTCATCCCACTCACTCTCAGGTTGCTTACAATTTGGATAGTTCTCACTCTGCGGCCTCCCAATTAGGCTAGCTTTGGGGAGCACATCATAACCACTGGCACTGATCAATGCAATGAGTAGAGGAATCACGGTCACCACTGCTATCTCTGGTTAATCAATCATAATTCCTAACACCTTTTGTTTATGAAATTCTATGAATTCTATGAGTCTATCTAAGGGCAACTAGGAAGACTCATCTTCCTGAGTTTGAATACAGCCTCAGAAACTTACTAGCTGTGGGACCGTGGGCGAGTCACTTTAGCCCTGTTTGCCTCAGTTTCTTCATCTGTAAAATGAGCTGAAGAAGGAAACAGCAAACCACTGCAGTATCTTTGCCAAGAAAACCCCAAATGGCATCACAGTGTAGGATGTGACTCAGTTAACAATAGCATTTATACAAGTATCATAAGGTTTGCAGAGCACTTTACAAATTATCTCATTTTATTGTCACAACAATCCTGGGAGGTAGGGACATGTCAGCATTATCACTATCTTGTAGGTAAAGAAAACTGAGTCAGAGAGAAGTTAAGTGAGTTGCCTAGGGTCACACAATAAGCATCTGAAGCATAATTCGAACTCAGGTCTTCTTGAGTCCAGGTTCAGAGTTGTACTCACTATACTAATTATTATCTTGTCGCTAGTTATATCTACTCTGAAAACCTGGGGCAAAATTTGGGAAGAGGGAGGCTACTAGAGTAATCCTGCCCCCTGGTCTCCTAGATACTTATAAAATATGTAATTATTGATTAAAAAAAAGATCTGGATTTAAGACTAGCCTCTGACATATTGTGCGTATGACCCTGGACAAGGCACTTAATTTCTTAATGTCTCCAGACAATTTTCTAAGAATAAATTACAAAGGGGTGGCTAGGTGGCGCAGTGAATAGAGCACAGGCCCTGGAATCAGGAAGATCTGAGTTCAAATCCAGCCTCAGACACTTAACACAAAAACTAGCTGTGTGACCTTGGGCAAGTCACTTAACCCCAATTGCCCTCCAAAGAGCAAAAAAAAAAAAAAAGAATAAATTACAAAACAGTTGCTGATCCACCTTGGTAGGGTTGTTTTTTTCATCAGGTATTTCTTATGTTAATGAAATTAGTAGGTCTGGAGTCCTACCCTTCCTCTGTCCTCCAGAAAACCCTCATCCTTTAAATTTATAAAGCTTCAGAGAAGCTAGATGATGCAAGGCAAGACCCAGGTTCATATTCTATTTCTGAAACTGGAACTATGAACCTAAGCAAGTTATCTCTGTGAAAACTTGGGCTTCCCCATCTGTAAATTGTGAATAAAAATGCCTGTCTCTACTTCACTGCGTTGTTAGGAGGCTCAAATGAGAGAATTCACATGAAACAGGATGCAAACCTTAAAGCCCCGTATAAATGTCAGCTACTGCCATTATCTGTATGGCAAAGGAAGAAACATGAAAACTAGGGAATCAGCTCATTCACCTAACTGCTGTGGTAGGATAGTTTTTTTTAAAATACAAATATACACATGGTTACAGAGCATTTTAAGGTTTGCAAAGCTCATTTCTAAACATCCTTTAATCCTGATTCCTCCAAAGAGAACAAGAATATTTTTCAAACTGACAAATGTCATGGTCTCCATACTTATAACAACCACCGGCACTGTATAAATACTTGTTGAACAAATGAAAGACAATAATAAAGACAAAAAAAATTTTTATAGCTCATTTTTTAATCGTGCGTTAAGGTTCACAAAGTTCACAATAACTCTGTGAGGTAGGTAGTACAAGCATTATTATTTCTGGTTTACAGATGAGGACGGTAAGATTAAGTAGGGTTCAGTGATCTACTCAAGGTTATACATAGCTAAGAAGTGGAAGGTCTGAAATTTGAGCCCAAATCAATAATTCTTGCAATTATTATCACTAAACACTGAGTCATAATAAAAGCTCACATGTATAGGTGGGGTACCTACAGCCTACAGGGCATATGTGGCCTTCTAGGTCCTCAAGTGAGACCCTTAGACTGAATCCAAATTTCACTGAACAAATCCCTATAATAAAAGGATTTGTTTTATAAAACTTGTTCTCACGGGGTGGCACAGTGAGTAGAGTGCCGGCCCTGGAGTCAGAAGGACCTGAGTTCGGATCTGGCCTCAGACACTTAACACACACAAAAAAAAACCTAGCCGTGTTACTTAACCCCAATCACCCTCCAAAAAGCAAAAAAACAAAAACAACAACAACAAACTTGGACTCACTCAAAAGGCCAAAGACTAGAAGGTCACATATGGCCTCAAAGCTGCAGGTTCTCCACCCCAGAGCTAAAACAAACCTAGACAGGTAAGTGTCTCAGTGGATAGTGTGTGGGGCCTGGAGTCAGGAAGACCTGAGTTCAAATTTGACCTTGGATACTTACTAGCTGTGTGGCCCTGGGCAAGACAACAGGAGAAACAGGCAGACAACTGTGTATAAATAAGTGTGTGCAGAATAAACTGCACTTTCAAAGGGAAGGCACTTAGGAGGACAGGAAAAGGGTTCTTGTAGAAGGTGGTAACCAAGGGGCAGCTAAGTGGTGCAGTGGATAGAACACTGGGCCTGGAGTCAGATTCTAGCCTCAGTCACTAAGAGCTGTGTGACTCTGGGCAAGTCACTTAACCCCATTGCCTCAAAAAAAAAAAAAAGGTGGGAACCAAGCTTTGGTTTGAGGGAAGTTGGTGGGGCAAGGAGACGAGATGAAGAGTAAGAGAATTCTAGGCATGGGGGAACAGATAATAATGTCCTGGAGTCAGGAGGCATTACCAAGGGGGCCAGTGTCATTGTATTGCAGATCTCATGGAGAATAAAGTATAAGGAAACTGGAGAAGTATGAAGGGGTCATTTTATGAAGGACTGAAAGGCCAGATGACTTTATATTTGATCTTGCATTTAATAAGCAACCACTAGAGTTTGCAGAATGGGCTTGGAGAAGAGGACTTGGTCAGTCTTGCACTTAAAGATGAATTTGATGGATGAGTAAAGTATGGACTGGAGAGGGGAAAGACCTGAGGCAGGGATACCAACCATAGGGCTATTGCAGTAGCCCAGGCATGAGACAACAAGGGCCTGAATCAGGGTGATACCAGCATCAGAGGAGAGAAAGGGGAACACACACGAGATGTTGTGAAGAGAAAACTGACAGAACTTGGCAGCTGATTGGATAAGATGGGTAAGAGGGAGTGAGGAGTCATGATTATATCCAGTTTGCTTGAATTATCTCACTGGGCCCTCACTATAGTTCTGTGAATAGGTAGTATTATTACTCCCTTATAAATGAGGAAACTGAGATCAAAAGGGGTTCATTGACTTGCTGGCAGGTACCTGAAGTGAGATGGGCAAAGACATGTTCCTGTGATGTGATAAAAGTAAAGGAAAAGAGGACTTATGATAGGAAATAGTATAAAGTTGGATTGGTCATAATCTATAAATATATAGTCAAAATTTCCAAAAGAGGAGAGTGAGGCCAGAATAAGGGAACCAAAGTTTACAGTGAAGATAAAGATTAGATTTGGGAAATTTGGAAAGACCAGGAGGAATTACAGAGTTCTGGACTGTGGTGGCAGAACAGCTGCAGGTGATGATGAGATTGAAGGTGCGACAATTCCTACATGTGGGTGAGCTAGAAGGGAGTTGGGAGTTCAGGAGACCAGGTAGTTGAGATGACATCATACTGAAGTATATTATATGTTAAAGTCCCCTTAAAAGGGCTTCCGATGGATGGCGGAAGAACATGAACCAAGTGTTGAATTCCTTGAAAAAGGAGAAATAACGAACTAGAGACTGGTAAATAAATGCCAGCAGGATCTACCTAGGGTCATACATATGGATTGAGTGGACCTCCAAGGAAGAGAGTTTGTGGGGTGATGGCAGCAGAGAGGTTGTCTGAGTAGTAAGGCATATGCCCTGCTTCTCCTGTCTCATTGTATCAGGAGGCATGAAAGAGAGGATGGCCACAAATAGTGTCTTTTAGGTGGAACCAAGTTCTGTGATTGTAAGAAGATAGAAAATGTGAGAAGGAGATGTCTAATACAAAGCAGAATGGTAGCATCCAGAGAGTAGGCCCTCGGAGGTAAATGGGGATGAGACAACAAATTATGTTAGAACACATAGGGTAATGTGAAAAGCTATTCACATCTACTTGTTTTATTTTATTACAAGCCTGGTTGCCTTCAGTTGGGTTAAACTGTAGCCTCCTACCTAGTAGAATTATTATTTTAGATAATGGTATACAATGAGAGAAAGGAAAAGTAATCGAGATAACACCAAAGTACCAACTCTAGCAAAAAAAACCAAAAACAAACAAACAAAAAAACCCGACCTTTAACATCCATATAAAATGGAGCGGGGGGGGGGGAGAGTTTGAGCTTCAAAGTGCCAGGCTGGAAACTGTCACCAAAATTTTTTATTGTATCTAAAAGCAAGGGACTCATTGTATTAAGCATATTATTGGACCCTGGGACTCCCAAGATTTCCATTTTCCAGATTTTTACAAATTTTATCAGGATGAAATAATAAGTTTTAAATTATATAATTAAAATGGAATATGATATAAGTAAAAAATTAAAATGCAAGAACATTACAGAAATAAAAATCAATAAATTCCACTTTCATCATAAAGTCACCAGATGGGGCTGTAAGCTGCCAAGCATTTCAAAAAAAAGAAACAGGTAAGAAAGAATTTTGATTCTGAGCTTCTCCAGGGGCAAAGTAGGTCAGAAAGCCCTTCATTTCTAATTTCAACTCTACTTGTTAACAAGAGGCTTAAATAGGAAAGCATATCAATTATTTATCTGTTTACATTAACTGCTTAAAAACCCCAACAAAAGGACAGAATTGGTTCTTTGGATAATTAGCTCCCCTCAATCTTAATTTCAATATGATCACATTCTATTTGTACTGATAGAAAAGCATTTATTCTACTCATATTTCTAATTGTGTTCAGTTGCTCCAATTTTAAGTTAATACTTCATTAAGGAAAAATGTTATCACTAGGAATCAATAGCTAATTCCAAGTATTCTGTGGTATAGTGTTTCTTCAGTAAATACAAAACTAGTCCCCTATTTATGTCCCAAGATGACTGCTTCTTTCATTTAACAGATAATAATTTTTTTAAACTCAATGACAGCCTTTCAGTTTGCCAACAATGAAAGAAGTTCTCTAAAGAAATGCTAGATTTTTTTTTTTTAAAGCAATTGGGGTTAAGTAACTTGCTCAAGGTTACATGGCTAGTCATTTGATTTATGCGTGGGTGCTCATTTTCTGAGGCCGGATCTGATCTCGGGTCATCCCAACTCCGAGGCCGGTGCTCTTACTCACTGCGCCACCTAGCCGCCCCTTTAGGGCAATTGGGGTTAAGTAACTTGCCCAAGGTTACACGGCTAGGTTTTTGTTTGTATGGATTAAGTGTCGGAGGCTGGCTCCGAACTCAGGTCCTTCTGATTCCAGGGCCGGTGCTCTATTCACTGCACCACCTAGCCGCCCCGCTAGATTTTTTTTTTTTTTTAAAAAGCTTTTTGTTTTTTTTTTTCAAGAAAAGACTTTACATAGACAACTGTTGAAAAGTAAACCTTATGATATAAAAAAAAACAACAACTAGCCTTTCAGTTGGTTTTAGTATTTTTTTCAATCATTCAATCAACAAGTACTTATCAAATACTTGTTACTTGCAAAGCTTTTTGGTTAAACACTGAGAGTACAAAGACAAAAGGAAAACATTCCCTGCCCTCAAGGAACTTACACATGGGAAGGAAAAGACCAGTACCTAGGCATATGCCAAGCAGATAAAAGTCACTCAGCCATTACTATGAGGCAGGCACTATGTTAATACTGGGTACAAAGTAGCCTTGGGGGCAGGGGAGAGAATGCACTGTCATTGAGGATGACCATGAGAAGAAAGAGATACTCAGCTGAGTCTTGAAGGAATCTTCAGATTATGGGAGTAAGAGGTGAAGAGGAAGAACATTCAAAGCATGAAGAACAACCAATAGAAAGGCATGAAGACAAAAGAGCAATGTCATGTGTGAGGAGTCACACAAAGGTCACGATGGCAGGAACATAGAGAACATGAAGGGAAGTAATATGTAATTAAGCTAGATGGGTAAGATGGAGGGAGGGTAGGGAGCCATTTTCTAAGTCAAACAGTTCACATTTGATCCAAGAAGTGAAAAAGAGTCAGTAGTTTATTTTACTGTGGAGGGGGTGGGAGATAATATTGCCAGACCTGTACTTTAGGAAAATCATTATCATGATTGAGCAGACTGCAGAAGTGACAAACTCTTAGTCCCAGTACAGCCCAAACCAGATTAAAATGTAATTAGGAAATGGATTAAATTAAAATACAATGTATCACAGACATTATTTTGTGGTTTTCTAAGTATTTCTATTTGAGCTTGATACCATTGAAGTAGAGAACAGATTGGAGTAGAAAGGGACCTGAAATGGGGCAATTAGGAGATGATGGAGCCTGAATTAGGTTTGGCGGCCATGTAAAGGAAGAGAAGATATGTGGGAGTGATGTTGTGGAGACAGAAACAACAAGCCCTGGTAACTGCATGTATGAGGTGAATGAGATTGAGAAGTAAGGACATCAACAAGGTTGTGAACCTTGGGAAATTCAAATTGGTTTGTCAGGCTATGTGGTAGGATTAGGGAGGAAGATGGTGAGTTCTGTTCTGGACATGCTGAGTTTGAGAAGCTCCAGTGACATTTTATAAAGTATAATCATAATATGTCTTTTTAAATAGTAAGTCTTAAATCTGTTTGGGTATTGGTTACTTAATCCAATATAAGCCAGCATTTCCTATCCTGTGGTAGTTCATAAAGGAATTCTGGATGTACTGGAGAGACAGGCCCTATAGAGCTCACACCCTAACAGCTATAACCACCCCACCTTCACAGACACATATATGAGAGTAATTAAATTGATTTCCCACCAATGTCTGTTGGGTTTTTCTCTAAAGTAGCTAGATAAATACATAATATACAAAAGAAACAATATATTGCACCTATGAATATTTACTTGATCTTAGAAGGGCTCAAAAGAGTTAAAAGAAAAAGTTGAAGAGTGGGAGGCTAAATAGCAGTTTTTCTGACTCATTTGACAACCCACTGAAGTTCTTCTGGTTTAGAATATGTAATACTTTGGGAGAATCTCAAAAGAACTTGTTAATTTTATTTGGTTTTATTTAATTATGCCAAACTATTTTCAATGTCTATTTTGTTTCTCTTCTCCCCTCCTAAAAAACCCCACAAAACTCATAGAGAATTGTCTTCCAAAAAATGCTAAACCATGTTTTATCTTGAAATTAAGTGCATTGATAATCAAAGATACTTACTCAGACTACTTAGTTGTCTAATTATATTTGCCAAGGAGATATTGGTTACACATTCCAGTTCATTCTTAATGCCTCTGGGTAGTGCTGTATGGCATAGGTGCCTGGGGTCAATATTTCTCTTCACTAATGGCATCCCGAGATGAATCTATGTGCCAACTCACCTGGGAGGAATGAAATACAGTTAAAGAAGATGATTCATGTATCAAAACTCAAATTTTCAGTAACTTCTGAGTAATGCTGTCTTTCATATGCAAATGAACAATAACAATCTTTGCTTGGAAGAAATGCATGAATTTGGATGTTCACCTAACCAAAAAATCAGATGAGATCTTCTATCTTAGATTCAAGTTATTTAAAATGAATTCAACTTCTATTAAACAAGATACTGCACTAGGCATTGTGGAAACAAAAACTAAAAATGATTATCTCTTCCTTCAAGGAACTTAGAGTCCACCTGCATAGATAGATAGATAGATAGATAGATAGATAGATAGATAGATAGATACAAAGAAATTTGAGGAGGGAGAGAAGATTGAAATCTGAGAAAACCTGGGAAGATTAAGGATTCTAGGTATAAAAAATGAGGAGAGAGACTGTATTCTGGGAATGAGGACAATTTATGTAGAGGCAAAGAGATGGAGATGGAATTCTGGATTAAGAACTAACTGATGGATTACCTTGATTAGAATATAGAATGTGTGAAAGGAACTAATATGCAATAAATCTGGAAGGGTAGGCTGGAGCCACATTGTGGAAATCTTTAAATGTGAAGCTAAGGAATCCTTTTTTTTCTAGAGGCAAGAGGGAGCCCCTCGAGATTTTTTTAAGCAAGGCAGATACATAGTCAGACCTGTGCCTTACTTAGGAAGATTATTTTGCATCAATTCATATGTCTTTCCATGTGTCATTGAAATAATCTATTTCCTATTTTTTTAAAACAGAATATTAGTATTTCATTCTATTTAGAGACCACAATTGGTTCAGTCATTGCCTCACTGATAGGCATGTCCTAACTTTCCGTTTGTTTGGGTTTGGTTTTTCTTTTGCTACCACAAAAAAAGCTGATACATTTTTATACATACAAGACCTTTTTCTCTTCCTTTGGTGTATAGGACTAGCAGCGACTGATGATGAAGTGTGTTATTCACTTCTGACAGGTGCATATGGCCAATGAGGAAATTTGTTTTGCTTGACTATGCACATATATTACAAGAAATTTGGTTTTCTTTTTTTTTTCCTCAAGAGAGTAAGGGTGGGAAGCAGAGGAAATAGATTTTTTTGAGTGGAAAGAAATTTTTAAAGGAATATTATTTTGACAGCTGTTTAGAGAATGGATTAGAGAAGAGAATGAAGCAGGATAATTCTCAATAATTACTAAAAAGTTTCAACACAAAACCTCTTATCACTTTCAATATTATATGAATTGCTGTTGTTAATTAATTCTGTGACCTTGAGCAAGTCATTAAGCTATTCCTTCATCTCATCTCATCCTAGTTTCCTAATTTTAAAATTGGTGGGGGGGGGAGCAAAATGAAGTAACTGCTAAAGTCCCTTCCAGCTAGAAAATCCTAAGACTTTAAAACTGCATAGCAATGCATAATCTTTTCATTCTAGTCACAATCAGCAATGCCCTTCTAAGCTAACTCATTTTCACTTATAATGCACAAAAGGAATGATCTTAGAAGTTGGTGGGAGATTCTTCCTAAAGGAAATGCTTCACAATCATCTAACAGAGAAATGCAAGCAGTTATGCTAGAGGTATAAAATTTAAATTTCTACATGAAATATGTTAACATATCAGTAGTATAAAGAACAACTACTTTAGGAGTTTTATACACTTTTTAAAATCACATAAAATATTATACCTAATATTTCTTCAATGGAGCAAAGAAATGTTCAAATTCCCCCCTAATTTGCTGCATATTTCCCAACAAAGGTTCACTAAGGAATAATTTGTGAATTACTAAATTTTTAGTGACACTAATTAAATGTCAAATTAGATGTTCTGAAGACAAGGTTAACATGGAGGTGAGCATTAATAGAAATTGTTATTTATTAACTTAACTCAAGCCTCCCTAATCCTCTTCCAAAGAAATTACAAATTTGTAATACTGTAGTAAAATCACCTTGTTTCTATTAGATTCTAATACATGTTTTAGGGTAGATTTTTCTGCTATGGGTCTTGGATTCTCCTTCAAATGTCAGGGATTTGAACCTGAGTTTCAAAGACCTCATGTTCTTGTAAAGCATGCCCAGGACAGGAATGAGGAAGACAATAATCTTTTTTTCCAAATGAAAATAACATTCATAATACTGTGATATTGCAAATATCAAATGAAATAATATTTGCAAAATGTTTAACACAGTTCCTGGCAAACAGTAGGTGCTCAATAAATGCTTATTCTCTTCCCCTTCCAGTTTCTAACTATTTTGATAATGGAAACATAAAACTTGAGACAAAATAGTCCAATGGTTGTCCATTTTCTTTCACTCACAACACAGTGTTCTGTGGCCTGGGAAATCTAAGCAAATTACTGGAAAACTAGAGACTGTGGAGGTACTATCCTAAGTGTGTTTCATACAATTTCCAGCATACTTAATGATACTCCAAGCTGTTTCTGAGGATCCCACTGGAGTAGGCACTTAATTTTGCTTCTGGGTTTTTGAAGAATGGTCTCCAGACTGAGTTAGACATAGCAAAAAATAGTTAACAAAGAGTTAAACCCAAGAAAAGCAAGGAGAAGGTGGAGGAATATGTTGCTGCTTCAAGAAATTTAAGTCATGGGCCCCATAAGAACTACCGGGGAATGGTAGATATGATTGCTGAGCCACTGTCATAATCTTTCAAAGATTGAGGGAAATGGACGCAGAACTGGAGGCCAGCTATCAAGAGAGAAGAGCCTGGGGTATATAAGTGATTGGCTGGTGAGCTGGCTTTGTTCCTGGAAAAATTCTAAAATATATCATGAAAGGTATCACCTGGGAACATTTAGAAAAGAAAAGCAGGGATTAGTGGCTTCAAGAACTATCTTTTTTTGTAACAAAATTAATAGACTGGTTGGACAGGGAAATGTTTCAGCAAAGGGCATGTTAATGTTCTTCATATTCTCTTTGCTGGCAAGATAAAGAGAAGTGGAGTAGAGAATACAGTTAGGTGGATTTACATAACTAGTGGAATGATGAAACCTACAGAGCAGACATCATCATTGGGTTAAGGCTTACTTGAAGAGAGACGTCTAATGGAGCAGTGGGCCTCACAAATTTGTCCTTAGCCCTAAAAACACTTTTGTTAGCAACTGGGTAAAGTGATACATGGAAGAAATCTTTGAATGGAAGTTAACATGTTAGATAATGGAGGTGCAACAAAAAGAGATCTCACCAGTCTGGAATAATGGTTTGAATCAAACAGATGAAATGTAATATGCAAAAATACAGTTATCTTTGAAAACACCATGGGAAAATAGTAATGTTAATGAGTTCTGCTTTGGGGTAGAGTTTTTTTGGGGGGGAGTCAGGGTAGGGTTTGGCAATTACTAAATGATTTGCATAATTTCCTGAATATAGGATATTAAAATATACTTAATTACCATTACTATAAAATTATTTTATTTGTCAAGAAGACCACTTTTACTACTTAACATTCAGAATACACTGTAAAATATTAAATTATGCTTCACATTTGTTAAGGCAAGAGTTTCCACCTTTGGGTTCATGAATTTGTTTCATAAATATCTTGAGTAAGTAGTATTTTGATATAGTTTCCTTTGTAATCCTATAGATTTTGTTTTATGCACTTAAAAACATCAGACTTCCAAAAGAGTCTTTGACATAAAAAAATTCATGCTAAGTGACCTTCTGTTAATCTGTGAAATAATGAGTCTGTAAACATGGAAGAATCGGGGGTCAGACAAACATCACAACTGAGTGGTTATGTGATGCTGTAGAAGTCAAAACATGTAACTCCAATTCTAATTTTTGCATTTTAAGGGCTAGCCTGTAAAATTACAACAAAAGGATCCTTAAAATAAATAGCTTGCAGGAAAAAGCAAATGAATGCTTTACAAAATTCATAAAAATCAAATGAGGACTTAGACTGCTTTTCTAGAATCCAGAAGGAACAAAACTATAACCACAAATATTTTATTACTATATTTAACATTAAAAAACAACTGATGGTTCCTTAAACTTACTCTTTGATGAGCTAATTCACCATCAACTGTAATTTTTCAAAGAATATTCTGGAATTAAAGTTACAATATCATCAAACTGTAATAGTATAATGCAATTTTATAATTTGTCATAGCACTGTAGAATCAAAAGTTAAATTAGGGGGAAGATATGTTCCTTCTAATTAAAACAGATGAGTATCACTTGATTCAGGTGTGTTTTAAAAAAATACTCTGGGTTTTGAGTAGAAACTAATGCTTTCAGTCTTTTATTACAAGTTTCTTAGTCCCCAAGAGGTGACTGCTTAATTATGCACAATCCAATGAACAATTAAATGTAAATTTTCAACCTTAGAATGTTTAAAGAAAAATATGTTCTTCAGTGAGAAATTAATAGTTTCTATGTACAGTTTCTACACAACTCTACATAATAGTACATGAACTCTATGACCAACTCCTTTGCAGTCCTGACTACTAATATGGAACTAACCTAAATCCCAGAACACAAATACATAAAATAAATATATCTTTAAAAGAATGAATATTTTGATGTTTTAGTTTATTTCTTGAAGAAAATATACTTGTTTCACAGATTTTCTAAAAATTGGTTTAATTCTAAATATGGATATCGTAGTACGCTTGAAATGACACTGAAATGTCAACTTTACAATCTATTACTAAAAAGTGCATGCTAATGTGCACATAGAAGGATCTATTCTCATTGTGTGGTAAAAATGAAATGAGGTTAAAGACATCTGAACTTACCAGCCACCAAACAACAGAGTGTCTGACGACACACACCAGGTGTATGTATCAATCCCCACTCTGCCACAAACATCAAACTTCAAGTGTTCGTTAACTTTGGGAATCCTATGCACAGAGACAGAAAACACAGCCAACCTAGTCAGTATGAACCATCCTGAACATCTATAACCACTGAACTGCTTTGAAGTGATCCAGCCCTTTCACAAAGAGATCAGAATTCAACACAGGCACTCACCTTCACAACAGAGCTATCTTTACAAAGAAGACACAGAAGCTATAACCTCTTCCATCTCCCCAGATGACCAGAACCTTTCTTTCTTCCTCAGAAACTCAAAAGAAATGCCTTGCAGGCAAACTGATTAAGAAATAATTACATATGCCTTTGGTTCCAAGACATGATGACTAAATATTAAATTTTGAGAAGCCAGAACGGAGAGAAGCACATTGCTATATGACTACAGCAGAAAGAAAAAACATGGTAGAGGCAACAAACTACATAGTAGGTTTGCAATGGATCACACTGATATGAATGTTAGAGAAGGAGATAGATGCTAATAAAATAAAGTCATGACAAACAGCTACACAATAGAGCTGAGATTCAGTACAGTCAAGTCAATGACCAGATATCTCATAAGGAGGAGCAGCTAATTATGTAGTTCTATATGTATCTAAAGGTGAAGGGTAATTATTCAGAGTAATACAATGGCTGTTTCAAATTTGGATAAGCACTATAGTCATAAAATGCTTCTAACCTTTTATGGTATAGAAACAGATATTTGCAAATTTTTTGCAAATATATCATACAGATTAATGCAAGGGAGAAAATTCCCAATTTTTAAAATATTTAAGTTGTGATGCATTTTAATATTAGCCATTATACAAAGTCAGTGTCCAATATAAAAGAATTACAACTTACCAAAAATAGTCAGCTAATGATCACTGCTACTAAAAACAAATTTTAAATGTGAAAATCTATTAAATGGATTGTTCTACATATATGGTGTATAAGCAGCTAGGTGGTGCAGTGGACAGAGCACCAAGCCTGGATTCAGGAAAACCTGAGGTCAGATATGGCCTTAGACACTTAACTAATTATGTGACCCTGGGCAAGTCACTTAGCCATGTTTGCTTCAGTTTTATCATCTGTAGAATAAGCTAGTGAAGGAAATGGCAAATCATTCCAGTATCTTTGTCAAGAAAACCCCAAATGGGATCATAGAATTGGAAACAATTGAAATAACTGAATGACAAAAGACATGTGAAGACAGTGTTATTGACAGTAAATATTTTTGTCTTCTGATTGTTTCTCTCATAGATGCCTTTCCCTAAATGTGTTACCCTGAAGTGAAAACAATACACCATGCATGATCTGACCAGGCAGAGCTCTAGCAAACCACTTCCCTAATCCTGGATTCTGTGCCTCCCAATGTAGCCTAAGAAGTAATTCTCTTTCTTGGATGCCATCATATCATTTACTTAAATTGAGCTTACAGTCCAATAAAACCCCCAGATCTTTTTTTTTTTAAACAAACCACTTTTATCTAGCCCTGTTCATCTTCATTATGCTGATTGTAGACTCAAATGACTGGAGAGGAGATGAAATGCTCTAATATCCAAAGATTCTATGATTAAATGGCTTACCCAGCGATTAAACCCATAATTTTGGGCACTTTTGTATTCTGTCCTACCCAACTAAACTAAAATGCCTATCTGGGTATACAGAACAATTGGTCTGACTTGCTCAAAGTTCTCTTAGAAAAAAACAAATACTTTAGTTATCTGACAAAAGACTCTATGCAAAAAATAGCCCTGTGGTCTTAAGAAAGAAAACCCCTGGAGGGAAAGTAGTGACTCATTTACCAATGCTATGTGAATAGCAAATGATGAAACTATTATCAAGTCTGACCTTGCTAGCTAAGCAATAAGTGTAGTGATTTAAAGGAGCTCTACGAAGGTCATTCTGCCCCAAATCTTTCTCCCACATCTTATCCTACACCATCATTAGAGTTCAGAAAGCTTTTTTAGTTCATAAGAATTCCCTATTAAGCTTGCAAAAATCCTTGAGAGATCAAGTGACTTTGAAAGTTAAGATGAACATGTTGAGTGGTAGGTAGGAACCACATTAGGACAATCTAGAACTAGTTCTGATAACTTGGAAATTAACGAAAGATAGAAAATACACTTATTCGATGCATAATCATGCCTAAGTGACTACTAGATGCAAATCTTTAACCATGTCACAACCCATACATCCTCTTTGTGACCTTAAGATTCTGTCCTGGGTCTTCTCCTTTTTGTTCGCTATTATCTGTCAGTGACAATCAACTTCCATAATTTTAATTATCTTCTTTGCAAAGGACCACCAGATCTATATATCCAATACTAATCTCTCTCTTGAGCTCTAGTCCCATATTACTAGTAAACTATTGATGATTTCAAATTGGATATCTCCTAGGCAAACTCAACATGTCCAAAGCAGAACACAAACACACATGCAGCCAGGTGTTGTAGTGGTTAGAGCATTGGACCCCATCCAGCCTTAAATCTAGTCACTAGTTATGTGACCATGGACAAGATACTAAACATCTCTTTCAGTTTCCTCATCTGTAAAATGGGAACGGTAATAATACACCTATGTCCTAGGCTTGTTGTAAGGATAAAATGAGATACTATTTAAAAGGGGTTTTGCAAACCTTAAAGTGTGAAATAAATGCTAGCTATTATTATCATTATTATAATTACTATTACCTGTATTGTTCCCACCAACCTCCCTCCCCCAGATCAATACTGCTTCTAAATTTTCCAATTTCTGTTGTGGTTACCACCATCCTTCCAGGCACTCAAGTTAAAAAACTCAAGAGTCATCTTTGATTGCTTACTCTTTTTTTTTTTTTTTTTTGAAGAGGGGAAGGCAAGGGAATAGGGGTTAAGTGACTTACCCAAGGTCACACAGCTAGTAAGTGTGTCAAGTATCTAAAACCAAATTTGACCTCAGGTCCTCCTGACTCTAGGGCCAGTGCTCTCTTCACTGCTGTCCCTAGCTGTCCCAATGTTGTCTCTTTCAATGAATGTAAGCACCCTGAGGCAGACTGTTTACTTTTTGTCTTTGTATCATTAGCATCTAGCATTGTAGCAAAGGGCTTTAATAAATGCTTATGGACTAATTTTTAGAATGCTGTGCTTGGTGCTGGGGATACAAAGACAGAAACAAAACAATTCTTGACTTTCAAAGGTTATATTGGTTGTTTACAAAATACTTTATGCCTATTAATCCTCACAACCGGCTGTGAAGTAGATACCAGAGGAATTATTAGCTCTATTTTAAAAGTAAGGAAGTTGCAGTTCAGACAAGATGATTTCCCCACAGCCACACAACTAATAGGGCAGTGGAGTGGTGCAGTGGATAGGCTGCCCAGCCTGGAATCAGGAACACTCTTTCTGAGTTCGAATCTGGCCTCAGACACTTAACACAAAACTAGCCATGTGACCTTGGGCAAGTCACTTAACCCCAACTGCCCTGCCTTTCCCCCTCCAGAAAGCAACAAAACCCCAAAACTCAAACTCATTGTGTATGCTGCTTTTAACGAAGAGAAGATTGCACTAACCTCTTTCCTCTTATAAAAGAAATGGAGGAAAATAGAATATGTCTGCATACAGAACTAAGAAGTCCCTCTATTCATGAAAAAGAGGGAAAAAATGGGTGGCAACTGTGACAATACCATGGTGGGCAAATTATCATTAAAAGCCCTCTGAATGGGATGCAGTAACTTCTTATATTGATTATTTACACAAACTTATTAACAAGATACAGTTCTTAATGATGCTATTTATGCATGCTCTCCAGGGTTAGTCAACCAAAGCGGTACTTTCTATTACTATATTTCAGTAAGAATTTGAGATGTGCCACCAAAAAAAGTATTCACTGTTAATTCATGAGGAGCAAGAGAAAACATTTTTACTTGAAATAATTGCACCTGTAATTCTTGGCTCCTCAAGAATTCCTCTTCCTCTTGAAAATAGAATCATTTTGCTATTGTTCAGTCATTTCAGTTGTGTTTGACTCTTCGCAACTCATTTGGGGTTTTCTTGGCAAAGACACTGGAATGGTTTTGCCATTTCCTTCTCCAGCTCATTTTACAGATGAGGAAACTGAGGCAAAAAGGGTTAAGTGACTTGCCCAGGGTCACAGAGCTAGGAAGTATCTGAGGCCAGAATTGAATTCAGGAAGGTGGATCTTTCTAACTGCAGGCCAAGAACTCTATCCACTTCACCACCTAGCTGCCCTTATATAGAATCATAGAATTTCATAAACAAAAGATGTCTTGCCTGTTGTCTAGGTCCAATTTACTGGTTTGAGGAAACTGAGGCCCAGGAAGGCTAAGTGACTTGCCAATCATTGATGACACAGCTAGGCCTAGAACTCAGGCTAGTATTATTTTTACTTGGATTTACATAATGTTCAGTATATCTTTCTCTCCAAACCTTCCTGTCTTTCCTAAATTTCATATTACTGTACATATCACTATACTCCCATCCACCCAGGCTCACAATCTTGCTGTCATCCTCACTTTGATCTCACATTTCCAATCGATTGTTGAGTCTTGTCATTTCTACCTTCCCATATCTCATGTATGTTCCCCTTCTCTCCACTCCCTCAGCTGCTAGGGCAGGCCCTTATCATCTCCTGTCTCCACTATTGTGATATTCTTCCAATTGATCTCCCCACCTTAATTCTCTTCCTGCTACAATCCATCCTCTACTCAGCAGATCTGACCACATCACTTATCTGATCAATAAACTCCAAAGACTCCTCATGACCAGCAGGATCAAATGTCAAATGCTTTGCTTGATTTTTTTTTAAAGCCTCTTTCTTCCTCTCTAGTCCTTTTGCATTTTCCTCCCTTCTATGTAATCTATGATCCCTAATAACTGTTCCTCACACATGACCCTGCATCCTTCAGCTCTGTGTTTTTTCACTGGCTGTACCAGATGCCTAGAATGGAGTCTGCTCCTTGCTTTCACCTCCTGGACTCTTTCAAGACACAGCTCAAATCTCATATCCTCCCTCCCCTCCCCTCTTGCTAATGACATTTCTCTGAGATTGCCTGCTATTTATATTGTATGTATCTTGAATGTTTGGTGTACTGTTTGGCATTCACAGCCCTTCATAATGCAGCCCTACCCCCATTCCCCATGTTTCTAACTTTCTTACATCTCACTCTGTACCATGTACTCTTTGATCCAGTGACTGGCCTCCTGGCTGTTCCACTAACAAGATACTTCCATCTTTCATCTCTGGGCATTTTCCCTGGCTATCCCCCATCCCCGGAAGGTTTTCTCTTCCTCCTGACTTCTTTCAAGTCCTAACTAAAATACCACTTCTACAGAAAGCCTTTCCCAATCCCTCTTAATTCTAGTGCCTTCCCTCTGTTAATTATTTCCAATTTATACTATATATAGCAAGATTGTTCATAATTGTTTGCTTCTTGTCTCCCCCCTTAGGACTGTGAGCTCTTTAGGACAGGGGCTGTCTTTTGCCACTTTTTGTAACCCTAGGCTTAGCACAGTGCCTGGAACACAGTAGGTACTTAATACATGCTTATTTGATCAACTGAATGATTGCATGTACATATACTTGTATATTATCTTGCCCATTTAAACTGAGTTCCCTAAGATCAAGAGACTATATTTTTACCTTTTTGGGGGGATATATCCCCTGAATGTGGTACAATACCTGCCACATAGTAAACACTTAAATGCTTATTGATTGACTGATTTAATTATTTTTAAAAACAGTTCACCATTCAGAGAAATTTTGATTAATAGAAGGAAAATAATTAAATTATTCCCCCTATCAACCCAAACAGATGAACAAACATACTGAAAAAGTAGCATTAAAGTACATCAGTTTCCTTGTTGAGAATAGGCCCACCTACAGACTCCGTCTGTACATGGTTTATTCCAAGAGTAGAAATAAATCATGCACATTTCTCCTACACAAGGAGTATGCCATTAGGGTGGCTGAGTTTCTGAAACAGAGCTATGCGCTATATAGGACAAGATCCAGCTATTTTGTTGATGCGATGTGCCTTTACTATTGGCTTTCTGTGACCCAGGATTTGAGGAATGTTCATGTAGCCCAAAATAAGCAATAAAATGATTGAAATAGTCTTACTTCTGCCTCATTAGACCAACACTGAAAACACCTTTGACTGGGAGCTGTCAGATGCCATATAATGGAGAAGTTTGGGAAAAGAAATCATCAGCAACACCCCCACAGGCAAAGCTCCAAGGGGCAGGGGTGGGGAAGCTGCAGCCTCGAGGCCACATGTGACCCTCTAGGTCCTCAAGTGTGGCCCTTTGACTGTGAAGTCTGGATTCAGTCAAAGGGCTGCACTTGAGGAACTAAAGGACCACATGTGACCCCAAGGCTGCAGGTTCCCCACCCCTGCAAACTATTCAAACAAAAGGCAAGGTGACTTATGCCACCTGTTAAATGCTACTTTGGGTAGCAATGTCTCTGACAACAATATCCTCTCCATTAAAATATGCATTATTGTATAAGTGCAAGTCAAATTATTGTTTTAAACTAAAAATAAAACACTGATTTCAACCTTGTACATAGATTCAAAATTGTGTAGACCAAAAACATTTTCAAATGCTCAGAAAACTTATATTCTAATAGACTTTCTGCTCTTCTGCTATATCTGTTTCCTCTTAAAGTTACACAGAGGATCAAAACATTTTGTCCCTATGCTAAGACAATGTGAATAAACATAAACATTAGGGTTAAAAGGTCCAAAGTTAAGTGCAGGAGTGGGGAGGCATGGTGAGACAGTAGTTTGTTAGAAAGAAATCTGGAAGTTTTGTTGAACTATAAAACTCAAAATGAGTGGGCCAACAAAGCTGTCACCTGATACCTGGACTACTGCAACATCTTTCTAATAGGTTTCTTTATTCATTAAGAAAAGCATAGTATCCTGGAATGAGGAGGTGATGGTTCTGCTACATTCTTCTCTGGGCACACCACATCTGGAGTACTGTGCAGAATTCTGGATACCATATTTTAGGAAAGCTATTGATAATTTGGAGAAGATCCAGGTGATGGGAACCATTGTGGTGAATGCCTCTACTATATACAAGCATCATTGGTTAAAAGGACTGGGTATATTTAGCCTAGAGAAGAAAAAGTTTGGGGGGAGGGGAAGAGACCTATTCGTCTTTTTCAAACATCAAAGGTTTGTCACGTAGAAGAGAAAAAGGGAATGGTTTGCTTGGTCCCAAAGGGCAGAATTAATAGTAATATGTGGAAATTGCAAAGACATAAATTTAAGCTAAACTTAAAGTAAAAAAAAAAAACTTCATAACATTTAGAAGTATCAAAGAATCGAACATCAAGGGAAGTTACCAGATAAAGAGTCCCAATGAAAAAGGGATTCCTTGGAGATGGTGAGGTCCTCCAGATGTTCTTGACTGATGTTACAGAACACTACAGAGAACCACTCATGACTTTGACCTGACAAGAAACACTGGGAAATCTGAATGCATGAAGAACTTCAGTCATGCAGACTGTATTGTATGACTGGACGTCTATCGAGCTGGTCCACCAGAGTGTGTGTGTGTGTGTGTGTGTGTGTGTGTGTGTGTGTGTGTGTGTGTGTGTGTGTGTGTGTGTGTGTGTGTGTGTCCCAAACACTGCAGAATAATAAGGTGGAGCTATAACTGCTGGAAGAGAGCAGAATAGTGTATTTAAGAAACTGCCCGCTGCTCTCAACCATTCCAAGCTATTCCCTGAACCCAAACTCCATCTTTTTCTGGTCATGTTATTTAGTTTTAATAGGTTACAACCGCACTAAGATTTTTGGGACACTCTCTATAGCCAAGGATTTATGGAATACCCCAACCTCTAAAGAATAAAAATTGTAGATCATCCAAGGGATAATGGAAATATTTGCAATAGATGTAGTAAATAGGTATGACATAATGTCAATAATGTGTAATTCTTAAGCAAAAAGTGGCATAAAAATGTATATACACACACACACGTGTGCAGAGACATATGTCTATATGTTTACATGCATATAGAGATACATACATCTACATATACATGCATATGACTGGTTTTCACCTCCTACCTCTATTTTCATTTTAAAACCTCTTGAACAAATCCACTAATTTCTAGACAAATATATTTTTTTGCTGGCCATTGTTAGATACACTTCATCTTTGGTCAATGATACTATTCCTATATGTTAATCAATGGTCTAGAAATCCAAATTTTTTAAACCACATGAGTACTTTTCAAACTAGTCTCTCTCTTGAAGTCCAAAGATGAAAGACAACTCTGTGCTCTAAAATCTATTATTTGCCCAAGACTTGATAATCCCTAGTAGTGGGATTTCTAGGTTCCTACTAGTAGTATCATTTGTCACCACATCAATCAACAGAATTTGTTAGTGGAAGTTAGATGAAGTCATACTTCATCTTTATTTCAACTTTTCCCCTTCCCCAAACCAGTTCTCCCTCCTATTTTCCATTCTGTATATGGTACTAATACCTTCTCAGTTAGTCAAGTTCAAAACCTATGTATAAACTCTGATTTATCATCATACTACATTTCTTATACCCAATCGTTCAGTGCCATTAAATATTCATATAATACAGATAAACATATGCACATATGTTGTTCAGTTGTGTCCAATTCTTTATGAACCCATTTAGGGTTTTCTTGGCAGAGATATTGGAGTGGTTTGCCATTTTCTTTTCCAGATCATTTTACAGATGAGGAAACTGAGGCAAACAGGTTTAAGGGACTTGCCCAGGGTCTAATAGCTAGTAAGTATCTGAGGCCAGATTTGAACTCATGAAGATGAGTGTTCTTGATGTCCTGGCATTCTGTTCACCATGCCACCTAGCTGTATGTGTGTGTATGTATGTATATGTATGCATTCACATCTCCCTTTCTATAGCAGCCAGCAAATACAAGTTCTTATTTCCATTACCATGTTACTGGCTGCAACAGTCTATTAGTTGATTGTCTTGACTCCAGTTTCCCCCTTACTCCAATATTTTCTGCAGACTGATGCCATATTGCTATTTAAATAAATGGCAGTAAAGTGGAAAAAGCTTTGGGTGGGGGAGTTAAATGAATTCAGATTCTATTCGTAGGGCTGCAACTAACCTAATGTACAACCCTAGGAAAAAAATATCAAATGATATATCTAAGCCACTCTCCTTTTTATACACAAAAGGCCAATGCTATCATTTGATGATTTATTTCAAAAGAACCTAACCTTTTAACTCTAGTGTTTTATTGTCAATGTAATAGTTCCCTGAAGAAATGCACCTGATGTGTTATGACAGTCAGAAAGGCCAACAAAATTGCAGGTAATATGAGGAAGAGTGCTAAAAAACAAAGAGAATCATCATAACCTTGAACTAAATTATAGTTCTCCTTCTAAAACACTGTATGTGGTTATGGTGGTAGAAAACCTCCAAGTTTCTTAAGTTCTTATCACTTTAACGTACAGTTAAATTTTTTTTTCTAACCCTATTACCTGACACTTGCAACATGGAAGTTGTTCTTTTTCTGCCCATTCACGTTTATGATTCAGAAAAGCTTTCACTATATGTTTTCTTCTCTACCTTGTTTATTAAAAAAATGTTCAATTAAATTGTTCCTTGCTATGGCAACTTCATGGCTGAAAACTTTCCATCCAAAAAAGTGCCACCTACTCAAAGGCTAATCAGATTTCAAAACTGGAGAGTTCCCGTGCTCATGCAGCTTACATTCTGTCAGAGGACACAACATGTAGACACACAAGTCTATATAAATTAATGCAATGTCATTTTTGGTGGCATACACTACTAACAGCAAGGGGGACCAAGAAAGCTCTCATGTGGTGAATGGAGCTAAGCTTTGAAGAAAACTAGGAATTTTAAGAGGCAGAGGTGAGGAAAGAGTACTTTCTAGGCATAGAAGACAGCCTATACAAAGGGAGAAGAAATTATGTATAAGGACAAGAAAGATAACCAACTTGAGTGAACTACAAAATGTTGTTCAGTCCTTTCAGTCATGTCTTCATGATTCCATTGGGGGTTTTCCTGGCAAAGATATATTGGAGTGGTTTGCCATTGCCTTCTCCAGTTCATTTTACAGATGAAGAAACTGAGGTAAATATAATCAAGTGACTTGCCCAGGGTCACACAGCTAGTAAGGATCTGAGGGTAGATTTGAACTCAAGTCTTCCTAACTCCAGCCCCAGCACTCTATCCACTGTGCCACCTAGTAGCCTTATGACTAAAGGGAAGTAATATTTAATAAGGTGAGAAAGGTAAGTAGGAGTTAGGTTGTGAAATTACTTTCAATGCTAAACAGAAATCTGTATTTAATCACAAAAGTAATAGGGAGCCATTGGAATTTATGAATCAGGGGAATGATATGGTCAGATAGATCTGTGCTTTAGGAACATTGTGTAAGCAGCTATACGGAAGATATTTTGGAGAAGGGAAAGACTTAAGGAAATAAGACCAAATACAAGGCTATTGTAATATTCCAGGTGTGAGGTAATGCACCAGGGGGGGAATTTATGTGATTAAAAAAAAAGCCAGACCTGAGGTTCTACTTAAAGAGGAGAGAGCTGAAAGCTGAGGAGAAGAAACTTTTTATCCTCCCAAGGATGATATACCAAGGATGATATAAACTCACAAAGATTCATAAGACCTATCAGATGAGAAAGCATCCAAGAAGAGATAGAAGATGAAGAATGAGGAGTTGTAGTTACTGGTTCCCTACCTAGGGGTACTAAGGCTGCTATTTGTAAGCCTAATAAAAACATAGTTGAAAGGTCCATTGTCTTCTTGGGGCATGTCTCCAAGACATAACAGAGAACCTCAGAAGACTCAGCAAAACACATGACAACTATTGACTTCTGGTCATTCATACGGGCACAAACAACACTTCCAGAAGGGGCCTAAAACCCATTGCCGATGGTTATATGGTCTTGGGTAAGAAAATAAGACTGTAAGGACAGAAGTTGTATTTTCCTCACTTGTTTCCCATTACAAGGGATACAGAAGAGAACAATTAATTTGGGAAATGAACAGTTGTCTGAGAGGGCGGTATCTGAGAATAAGATGTGGATTTCTGGATTATGGCTCAGAAGGGAAGGAGAAGAAGCATTTATTAAGTGCCTACCATGTGCCAGGCATTGGGCCAAGTGCTTTACAAATATCATAGGGTTGATAGATTCCTGGCCACACCAGGGGGCTGGTAAGAATGGAACTGCTCAAGAAATTTTAAGACACAATGGACCACAAAAGTGCTATTTCTCTGAAAAGTTAATGTGGATGCAGAAAAATGTACAGAAGATGGAAACATGGCCAGTTAACAGGAGAGCTAAAGCTCTGAATGAATTGAGGATGGTGAGGCATGTTAAGGACACCAAATAGGTTGTGGTTTTGTCTTCTGGTGTGTGTGTGTGTGTGTGTGTGTGTGTGTGTGTGTTTCATATTGGAAGAAAAAGGATGATCAAAGAAGGAATAGGACCTTTGCTTACAGTGGATAGTATGGTGATGACTGATAACAGAGGGGAGGAGAGATGCATTTGTATTTTCCTTCTGTTTTTCTTTTTCTTCTGCAAAGAGGAAAGACCTTTACACTGGAAATGACAGAACAAAAATAAGTAACAAGGAGCTAGTACTTAAGCAAGGAAATACTAAGAGAGGTGATAGCTGCCCTTGATGAGCTTAAGTTACCCGGTCCAGATGACTAAAACAATTGGCAGATATAATGGCTGAGTCATTATCAGTGATATCTGAAGGATCATGGAAAATGTAATAAGTACCACAAGATTGGAGAAGTGCAAATATCCTGATTTGTAAAGAGAAAGAAAAAAAGAGTAGTTTGCAAACTATGTAGGCCAGGAAGTTTGACTTTGATTCCTATGGAAATTCTAGAATGGATCACTAAAAAGATGATTGGTGAACATTTCAAAAAGAGCCAACATGGGTTTATCAGGAACAGATCATTCCAGATTAACCTAATTTTACTTTTTGACAAAATTACCTAATTAGTAGATCAAAGGAACATTAGGGCTATAGTTGACCTTGATTTTATTTTTAAAAATCATTTATTATTCTTATTTTTTCAATTGACAAGCATTTAAAAAAATATAATCTGTCCCTTCTACTCTCACCTCCATTGGAAAAACCCCACAAAAAACAAAGCCTTCAATATTTAGCTTCACAAACCAGCAAAAGGAATCACCACATTAGCCATGTTCAAAAAAGTATGTTTCTTTCTATATTTCACTACTCTATCAGGAGATGAGTGATAGGTTTCATCTCCATTCTTCTGAACTCCTGGCTTATCATTTGCATTGTGATCACAGTATTCTAAAATCTCTCAAAGTTGTTTTCTTCATAATATTTCTATCATTGTATAAAGTATACTTTGTTTTTTGCTCAATTCACTTTTTGCTCACTTGCTTCAACTATACTATTTTTCTGCTCATTTCACTCTGCATCAGGTCATTCAGGTCTTCCTAGTTTCCTCTGAAATTGTCCATTGCATCATCTTTTATGGCACAATATTCCATTCCATTCACTTATCACAATTTGTTTAGCCACTCCTCAGCAGGAATACAGTCTTTATTTCAATTTTTTTGGCTACCATGAGAAAAAAACTTTCTATAAATATTTTTTTACATACAGCTTCCGGTCTTCTGACTTTGATTTCTTGAGTGTATAGGCCTACAACTGAACAGTCTGATAACTTTCTATGCAGTTTCAAATTGCTTTCCAGAGTGGCTAGACCAATTCTAACCCCACCAACAGAGTAACCTGTTTTCCTACAGCTCCTCCAACATTTCCCATTTTCTTCTTGTCATCCTTGTCAGTGTGGCAACTGTGAGCGAACCTGAAAATTGGTATAATTTGTATTTCTCTAATAATTAGTGATTTGGAACATTTTTTCTTATGATCATTGATAAGTAGATTTCTTCCCTTAAAAATTGCCTGTTTATATCCTTTAAACATTTACCTACTGAGGAATGGCTTTTGATCTTATAAACTTGAAATACTTCCTTATGTATCCTAGAAATGAAGCCTTTATGAGAGAAATTTGTTGCAAATATTTTTCCTAGTTACCTGTCTTTTAATTTTTACTACATTGGATTTGTTTCTGCAAAAAAAAATTCATATAATCTTCATTCTCTATTTTACCTTGTATAATTCCCTCTATCACTGGTTTAGTTATGAACTCCCCATAAATCTGAAAGGTAACTTCTTTCTTGCTACTCTAATTTGTTTATAATGTGATCTTTTATATATGTAGATCCTGTATCCATCTGGAGTTTATCTTACTTTATAGTGTATGGTCCAAACTTAATTTTTGTCAGACTTGCTGTCAAGTTTCCCCAATGGACTTTGAAAAACAGTGAGTCCCCCCTTCCCCACCTTACCCCCTAGTAACTGGAGTCTCTCCATTTATCTAACTTTATCAAACAAATATACTGTTATGTTTGTTTGCTTCTGTATGTTATGTAATTCTCCTAATCAGAAGCTCAACTGATATTCTCTCTCTCAGTCTCTCTCTTAAATCAATCTCATGATTACTACTTTCTAGCATAGCTTGAGATCTGGTATTCATACATCCCACCTCCCCAATTCTTTCCCTTTTTTTCATTGTTATTCTTGAGACACTTGACCAGACTTTGTTTTTTGTATGAATTTCTTTATTATTTTTCTAGCTCTATAAAATATTCTTTTGATACTTTGATAGAGATAGCATTGAATAACTAAACTAATATAGGTATAGCATTTTCATTTTTACTATATTAACTCAACCTATCCATGAGCAATTATGTTTCTCCAGTTATTTAGGTCTATATTACTACAAAGTGTTTTATAGTGAGATTCATATAGTCCCTAGGCAAATCTTGGAAGATAGGGTCCCAAATCTTTTATTACTATTTATTACTTACTTTTATTACTTATTACTTTATTACTTCAGAAAGGAATTTTTCTAACTCTTATTAGGTTTTCCTTATCATATTTAGGAATGTAATGATTTATGTGGATTTATCTTATATCCTGAAACTTTTCTGAATTTAAATAACTTTTAGTTGAATATCTAGGGGTCTCTAAGTACATTATCATATCATCTTTATTTTTTATTTTTTAATGTTTTTGCTTTTTGGAGGGCAATTGGGGTTAAGTGACTTGCCCAAGGTCACATGGCTAGTTTTTGTGTTAAGTGTCTGAGGCTGGATTTGAACTTAGGTCCTCCTGACTCCAGGGCTGGTGCCCCGATATCATCTTTAAAAAACAAAAATTTTGTTTCTCCTTTGTCTATGCTTACTCCTGATAGGCTAGGGCCAAACTGGGATACCACTGGGACTGGGGATCTGTTGGGATCAAGCTCTGTTTCCAGGGGTGCTGACCCAGAGCCTGAGTATTTTCTCAAGTTCTACTCAAGCAACAAGCCACAGTCTTGGGGAATGCTCAAGGCTTGGGCTGAGTTCCAGTGCTATTTGGCTCATGGTTAGCCATGAATACCCTAAAGTTGCTCTCATGAAGCCACAGTCTTGGAACTCAGTTGGGGAGTTGTAAATGCCCTGATGATACCAGGGACTTCCTGTATTCTCCCTTCTGTTCTTCTCTCTCTATGTGCATTGACATGTCTATTACAGAATTTCTGCACATCTATGGAAGGGTCACTCTGTGCATTTCTGTGTTGAAAAAGATCTGGGTGGAAGGAGGGTGTTTAACTGGACTGCAAACTCAATATAAGTCAGATTTGTGAAGTGGCAGTTAAAAAAGCTAATGTGAACTTGGACTACAGTGAGAGGATTACAGCTTCCAGGAATAGGGAGGTAAGAGTCCCACTGTTGACTGACCTTATCAGATTTCATCTGGAATAATTATGAGCACCAGGGTTTAAGAACATTTGTAAGGCCTAGAGAAGAGAATACTCATGGGAGACATGATACCTGTCTTCAAATAGCTGAAGAGTTGGCATGTGGAAGAGAGATTAGATTTGTTTTATTTGTCCCAGATGGCAAAACTAGGAGTAAGGGGCAGTATTTGCAAAAATGCTAACTTAGGCTTGATATCAGATAAAACATTCTAATAATGAGAACTGTCCCAAAATGGAATGGTTTGCCTAGAAATATAGCAGGTTTTCCTTCCTTGGAGGTCTTCAGGCAGAGTTTAGATGACCACTTGTTGAGGGAATTCCTTTTGTGTATGGGTTGGACTAGATGGTTACAAAGGATCCTTCCAACTCCCAACAACAGTGATTATGGGGGCCATCTCCAGTCCTTCTAATCTATATCTTGCCACTGGACCCAGATGGCTCTAGAAGAGAGAGTGAGGCTGGTGACTTTGCACAACCCTGCCCCGCTTAAATCCATTCACTTGCAAGTCATGACATCATCTACCTGACTTCCTGGTCCCTTTAGAGAAAGAAGGACAAAACAATCAGCTGCGATTATGTAGTCTTCTGAGTATATAATATTCCTTTTCCATTTTCTTTCTTTCTTTCTTTCTTTCTTTTCTTCCTTCCTTCCTCTTTTTTTTTTTTTTTTTTTTTTTTTTTTTACCAATTCTGTTGTTTCTTAAGTTATATTCATCCAGAGCCATATTCTAGTCACAGGCTTTCTCCCACCAAGTCTTAATGACATTTTTCTTCCTGTATTACAATCTCTACTTCCTCTTACCTTTTGACTATACTTTGTTCCTTTGTGCCAAGACAATTGAAGTCCTGGGTTTTACTACTCAATCTGGTCTTGGAATTTGTATTATTTTTACTTGAGTTTTCTGATTTCCTAGTTTTCTTTAAATGGGAGAGTGATATGAAATTATCTAATTTTATTCCAATTATCCTTTTCTATATAATCTTTATCTACATCAGTGGTGTCAAACTCAAATAGAAACAGCTACAGGGTGCATACTGACTTAGAAAATGGAATATTATCTATATATTGTACTTTATTTTGTTAAATATTTCCCATTTTAATCTGGTTCAGGCTAACTCAGAAGTGTTGCAGGCTGCAATGTAATCCATCTACTATGTGTGTGTGTGTTTTAAATATGAACCACACTATAAACAATGTGGAGTATAATTCTAATCTAAAAATCTACCACATGTTGTATATTATACTTGGAACATGACTTCATCTGACACATTAGTTTCTCCCTATGCAAAATGTAAATGCTATTTGCTATTTACCCCCTAGTATAAGTGTTACGGCATTGGAAAATAGCCAAGATAAATTTGAGAGGACAAGATACAAGCTAAAATAGACAAATGTTCATAAGAAGTTTAAAGCTGGTAACTTAGAACACACAAAAATTGGGCACAAAAGCATTTTCATGTTGATGGAATTAAAGAACAAAACAGAAATATCTACTCACCCAAACAACGAAAAGAGGAAGTATTTTCTGAAGTATTACAGCTAAGCAAAAGCAAATTGCCTGGTAATATTTACAGGTTGAATCCCATTTAACTAAATCTTCCCTCTACTGATCCAAATTTCCCCAAAAGTCCAACCCAAATCCCACTTCTTCCACAAAGCTTCTGTTAACTTCTCCAGTCTTCATTCACCTCCCTTTCCTACTGAACTTCTATTCTACTAAAATCTGTACCATATAAATTTAGTACTTTTAATGGAATATTATGGGCAGCTAGGTAGTGCAATGGGTGGAGTCCTAGGCCTAAAGTCAGAAGACCTGAGTTCAAATCTGATATCAGACACTTACTAGTTGTGTGACCCTGGACAAATCACTTAATCCTGGTTGCCTCCATTTCCTCATCTGTAAAATGAGCTGGAGAAGGAAATGGCAAACCATTCCAGTATCTTTGCCAAGAAAACTCCAAGAATTGAACATGACTGCAACAACTGAACATGGAAAATTATAAAGCATCATACAAATGTAAAAAAAAAGCGTCAGTTCTCTCTCCTCAACTAAATTGCAAACTACTTGAAAACTAGGACCGTATTTTTTTATTATTTCTCTATCCCCAATAGCAGGGGCCAGCAATCTATGGCTCATGGGCCAAATCTGGCCTGCCACCTGCTTTGGTACAGCTAGTGAGCTAAGAATGTTTTTTTTTTTCCATTAAAATGTACTCCTCATCTGTAAAATGAGCATTAGAAGGAAATGGCAAACCACTCCAGTATCTTTGCCAAGAAAAGCTCAGATGCAGTCACGAAGAGTTGGACACAACTGAAAAACAACTCAACAACAAAATATCAATGTGCTCTTCTTAACTCATGAGCTTGTTCTGTAGCTTGCAAAACTCTTCCCTATGCATCTTAAGTCAATAATATGCATTGGGTAGATGTGACAATCAAAAATATTTAACTATTTGATTGCCCTCTCTATAGCACACACTGAGGATAGTTCAGAGAGAACTTAGATGACTTAGTCTTAGAATTGGCAAGACTGGGATCCAAGTGTTCATTGTTACACATAGTAGGGGTGTGAACATGGGCAAATAATTAAAGCTGTCAGGGTACCAGACAATTCTCTAAGACTGCAAATTACAGACTGCAAATCTTCAACAGTGCATAGAGCTTGAATACCAGGACTTTCCTATGCTGTTGAAGTCCTAAGTCTAACGACCTAAATGGACCATGGAATGTTGGTGTTACAAAGTGTGTCTAGAGTAACTATACACTACAATGTTCTTCAGCCTGTGGTGCTTTCAGGTAGGGAAGGCAGCTGATGAAAGGTGTACTTTGAAATATCTCATTTTAAGAATATTCCAATCTTGGGGCAGCTACGTGGCTCAGTGAGTAGAGCGTCGGCCCTGGAGTCAGAAGGACCTGAGTTCGGATCTGGCCTCAGACACTTAATGCACAAATAAACAAAAACCTGGCCGTGTGACCTTGGGCAAGTTACTTAACCCCAATTGCCCTCAAAAAAAAAAAAAGAATACTCCAATCTTGCAATAACCCCTTCCCACCCTCACCCCCCTTTTTAAAACAAGTCAAAGACTGATGAGAATATAATGACCCTAAAACCAATATCAAATAAACACTAAATGGTATAAATCTAATCCTGTAAAACTATATAGCTTCCCATTATAATTACAACCCATAAAATACACATCTCTGAAAGGAATGATATCAAGTGAACATGAATATGTAGAGAATCCAAATGAACTCTTTATATGAGAAATAAGTGGGAAAGGGAAGGGGAAAAGAATAAGCATTTATATGGTGTCTTCTATGTACAAGGCACTATGCTAAGTGCTTTTATAACTATTATCTCATTTCATTCTCACAACAACCCTTTGAGGTAGGTACTGTTATTTGAGGAAATTAAGGAACAGAGGTCGAGTGGCTTGCCCAGGGTCACAAAGCTTTTAAGTATCTAAGGCTAGATTTGAAATTAGTTCTTCCTGACTCTAGGGCCAGATGTCTATCCACTGCACCACCAATTGCCTCTGAGTACATGCTGAAACTACAGTCTTACTTGTCAATACAGGATATAGTAATAATACAGTACAATAATATATTTGGAGAAGGAGCCCAAATCTGTAATTTCACAAGTTTAGGGAACTCTCAGTGTGGAAACTCCCTCCTCCAGTATAGACTGGCAACTCATTTTTAGTTTAGTGTTTTAGGGAGTTACCTAGGGCAGTGAGAGTTTAAGTGACTTAGCCCAGGTTACAAAGTAAAATCATAGTATAGTATGTGTCAGAGTAGAACCTGAACTCATCCTCTGACTCCAAGACCAGAATTCTATTTACTACTGCCTTTCTAATAATATATTAATGATTCCCATTAAAAATGTAAAAACAACCTTGTAAAACAAACATCTATGGTGTATTTGTCAAAATAGTAACATTATAATAATACCTTTTAATAGCTCTGCAATTTGACTGATTAATGCAAACTGCAACCATTATGTTTTAGTAAACACTCTGAGTTCTTGTTGCCCAAAAAATTCATTACCTGGTCAACAGCCTTCTGTTACTAAATATCTCCGAGCCTTAGCAAGGCTGATCCTTGGATGACAGACATAGAGAGTCCACTGTTGGCCCGTATCTGAAACAATGACAAGAAAACTAATTTAAATTTTTGGAGCAATTTAAAGTTTACAGAACACTTTCTTCACAACAACCCTCTAAGGCACACAGTGTTTTTTTTTTCTTATTTTACAATTAATGACTTGTCCATTATCATACACCTAGAAAGTGCTAAGAACTATGATCTTAGTCTGGCTCTTCTGATTACATGTTCAGTCCTTCTCCCACTATACCACACCATCTCCCAAAACTCTTCAGGTTCGAGAATTTCTACTTAGCTGGCATCCCTTTCAAGAACCCAGTCACCTCTATGCCATGAGGTGGTATTAGAGAAGAGCTTTAATCTGTCAGCCTTATGTTTCCAGTTTCATCTTGAATATTTCCATATGGCTATATCACTGACACCTCAAGTCCAGCCTGTCAAACTGAATACATTATCTTCCCCTCTAAACCTATTCCTTCCCCTACTCTGTTTCTGTTCTTTGGCATTGCTATCATCCCAGCATCCTCGGCTCATAATTTTGGAATCATCAATGATATCCCTCAGTCCTTATAGTCTCAACAGCCCAGTGAGGTAGGTATTATCTCCATTTGACAGATGAATAAACTGAAATCCTATTATCCCTACTTCTGCAATCTCTCTCAAATCTGGCCCATCGTTTTCACTCCCATGGCAACCATCCCAGTTTAGTCCCTCATAGAGTATTCAAATAACTTCCTTGCTTCTCTTTCTGCCTGCATTTCATCTCTAATACAGCTTTTACATCCCAACCTGAATATTCTTCCAGAGCCAACGATATGATATCATCTCTAATGGCTGCCTAATGATTTCCTCAAAAAAGCATAGACTGAGTCTGGAATTTGAGGCCCTCTATCATATGTCTCTAACCTATCTGCTTGGTCTTATCTCCTAGTACTATTTGCATCATCCATATTTCAGTCAAACAGGACTATTTAATTTCACCTCTTCTCCTCCTTCCTCCTCGCCTTTGCTCATGTTGTCACCTATGTCTGCAACATACTCTGCCTCACCTGACACCAATATTTGTCTGTCACAAGACTCTTCCTTCAAAACCCAACTCAAATGTCTTTTCCATGAAGCCATTCCTAACTCCCAAGATGAAAGTGATATCTCTCTTATATAGATTTTGATAGAACATTAATTACCTGGATCTTTCCTTTACTTTTTATCAACTCAAGATTATTTCTGTTCTACTCACATGCTGCTGAAAAGACCTAGAGGAAATCATGCAGCTAAGTGTTCTTGGTTCACTACAACTTTATGCTATCTAATCCCAATAATGCATTCACCACAGCAAGATAATCCCTTTACTCTTCCCTAATTCTCTATCCCACTGAGACTCTTCTCCCTTCAAGTTTCTCATACCATTCTTGACCCTCCAACCTCTAAGTTAAGGTCCTTACCACATACTTTATCAGGAAAATAGAGACCATTTGGCATGAGCTCCCTCTTCTTTCTACTATAATTCTTAAAATCTCCTGAAATTCATCTTATTCTTTCCTCCTTTATTTCATTCTCTAATGAAGAGATGGCACTTCTCTTCACCAAAGCTCTTCACGTACTATCTATTATACCTCATTCTAACTTCTCTAGAAGATAATCCTTCAAATTATTCCCCTCTAATCCTTTATTTTCCTCTATGTATTGGATCATTCCCTTCATGCCAAAATCAAAAAGATACCTATATCTGCCATCCTGAAAAAAAAATAGACTAGTACCATCCTTCAAGATCATAATTACATACCTCTCTTCCCTTTCAGGAAAAAAAAATCTACACTGGCTGACTCCACTTCCTTTCTTCACACTAATTCTTTGATCTTATGCAGTCTGACTTCCAAATTCATCCCATAATGATGTTGATGATTGTAACAATAGTAACTAGTATCTACATATTGCTTTGAGGTTTCCAGTACTTTAAAACATTACCTCATTTTATCCTCACAACCCCCCTGAGAGTCAATGCTAGTATTATCCCCATTTTATAGATGAGGAAACTGAGGCTGAGGGAAGTTAATGACTTGCCTGGGATCATACAGCTAGTAAGTGGCTGAGTCAGGATTTGAACTTAGGTCTTCCTCACTCTAGGCCCAGCATTCCATCCACTATACAATCTAACTGCCTTTGAACTTAACTGAAGTTACTCTCTCCAAAGTTACCGGTGATCTCTTACTTGCCAAATTGGATAAGTCTTTTCTCAATCCCCATCTTTCTTGACCTCTCAGCAGCCTTTGACAGTGTTTAATCATCCTTTCTTCTTGGATATTGCCTTCCCTCCTACCTGTTCCAACTTTCTTTCTTATTCTTTCTCCATAGCTGGCTCTTTGTCTATGCCCTGTCTATCAACTGTAGATGTGTCCCACGGCTATGCCCTGAGCTGCCTTCTACTCTCTTTCTAAACTCTCTCACAAATAACCTAACGAGTCCTCTATGTAGATGATTCCCAAGTCTATAGATCTAAATATATACTCTCTTCAGTACATCATGTGATGACATTTACAACTGCTTTCTGGGTATTTCAAATGAGATATCCCTTAGGTATCTTACATTCAATAGATAATAAACTAAATCAATCATCTTTTGGCCAAAACCCAGCCTTTTTCCAAATTTCCCTACTTTGGTCAGGGACAACACCATTTTCTCAGTCTCCATGTTATCTTTGACTCCTCTCTAATCCCTCACCTTACCTATCCAATCAGTTGCCAAATACTGTTTTTTTCTACCTCCCCAATATCTTTCCCAACCTCTTCTCTCCCTCATGTCTACCATCTTAGTTTGGATGCTCATTACCTCTCACTTTTACTATTGTAATAACTTCATAAATGTTCTCTCTACCTCAGTCTTTCTTTGCCAATCAGTTGTGCACAGCACTTCCATAATAGACTTTCCGAAGCTCAGGTTTAACCATATTACTCCCCTACTTGATAAACTCTAAGGACTCACCCTTGTCTCTTGGACAATATATGGCACTACAACTACTGTACATCTCAATCTACATTTTCAGCTCTGTTATATATTATTTAGCTTTCTGTATTCCATGAACCAGTCTATAAGAGCCTTCTTTTTGTTCTTTATTCACGATACTCTGGCTGTCACCTGTATTTGATTTGCTTTTGTTCATCAACTCTACCTCTTAGAATCCTTCATTTCCTTTAAAGTCTGTTCAAACGCCACTTTCTACATAAAACCTTTCCTGATCTCTCCAAAGTTACCTTGTATTTATTTTTTGTGCACCTTTATTTCTGCACATGTTGTCTCCTCAGATAGAATGTAAACTTCATGAAGGCACAAACTGTTACATTTTTGTATCTCCAATACTTAAAACAGTGTCTGGCACATAGTAATTACTGAATAAGTCCATGAAGAGAGGTATCTCATTTCCTTTTGTATCATCATTATTTGTCTATGTGTCCTCACCCCCAGCTCCCATTAAATTAAGAGCTCGTATTGCATTTATTTCTATCACTAGTACCTAGTACATAATAGATGCTGAAGAAACAGTTCATCATTTGGATGGATCTGTGTTCTTATCACTGTGGGTACTTCTTTCATTGGAGCAGGATACAGTACGTCCATGCCTTTTCATCATGTGCAACTCATCCTGTCCATGTCTTCCCATAAATCCCTTCTAAGGGTAAACATTTATCCACCATGCTAGGAACCTTCCTCTAGTTCTCTCCTTTTTCCTTCAACAAAGATTTATTGACACTTCTTATGTTTATACTAGATGTGCAGGGAGATAAGATAACCCTTACTGAAGAGCAGTGAGAAACAGGGGTAGTGGAGAGGAAGGATATTACCAGTACATGGAGAGTCCTGAAAGCCAGGCAAAGGCTTCCAGCTTCAATTTTGCAGTCAATAGATGACCATTAGGTAGATAATAGTTTCCTGAAAAGATATGTGACATGATGAAAGTGATGCTTGAGAGTGAATGAATCAATAAATGGGGAAAGCATTAATGATGAGGAGCAGACAGAAATGGAGAATGGGCAATTTTTCGATGTTATATTTACAAACATGGTAGAAACTCTGCAGTACTATACAATGGTAACAGTTCACATATGAAGAGCTCTTCAAAGTCTACAAAGAACTTTCTCCACAACAACCCTCAGGGGTAGAGAACTGAAATATTATTATTCCCTGACATTACTTAGCTACTAATTATTAATTAATAAAGCAATCAATGGAACATTCCATCAGCTCCTTCATTCTCACTACATTATTAGTCCATCTTCTTTTGTGGACCAGTAGCATCTTTTACATTGTCTCCTCTACACAATTCCTTGTTGTCAGTATCTGTGGCATATTCATTCACTGGATGCCTCTCCATCACTCTTTGGATGGGTCACAATTTTAATTCTACCTATGTTGTCGTATTCAAAGACTCACAGTCATATAGAATTACTGAAAAAATATTTTAAAAGACAAGCTTTCATTTCAATTAGACATTTGGATTCATTAAAAGCAATGTGTAGTTTCCCAAAGGTACTGATTTTGTTGAATTGAATTCAATGGAGGAAATACAGAATATATAACTTATTTACACATACATGTTTTTGCCCCACATTTACTAGAGCTATCAAGGGAAGTCACAATAATGTCCCACTTATCCAGAAAGCTAGAAACTTTAATAATTTAGAAGAGATGGAACCTGAGTTTCATAAGAGCTCAAATTTATATAGCAACATAAGATTTATGAAATATCAATGAAAAAAGCTGTCGCAAAAACTGTCTGCATTTTTACCTAGGAAAAGCATGGAATCACCATAAGCAGATTATATATGACTAATATCACCAGAAATTGGACTATTAGAAAAATAAGAGATATCCCTGGCTTACCTTGATAGCTACAATTTAGTGAATTCTGGTCAAAATAATAGGTCAATTCTTCACTAGCTGTGAAATTTGTAAAGTAGATACATAATATATATGTGTACATATACACAAACATTGCTATATTTACACAATATTTAATAGCAAATAATATGTTAAGGTTAAAGCTTTATTTATCTGACATCATTAGGGCAGCATGACTAGACATGGAACCAGGAGATCTGAGTTCAAATCCTATTTCAGACACTTACTAGATATGTCATGATAGGTAAGTAACTTAACCTTTCAGATATCTAGTTTCCTCACCTATAAAATGGAGCTTTTAATAATTACACCTAGGGGTGGCTAGGTCAATAGAGCACCAGCCCTGGAGTCAGGAGGACCGGAGTTCAAATCCAGCCTCAGACACTTAACACTTAATAGACATATGACCTTGAGCAAGTCACTTAACCCCAATTACCCTACCTTCCCCCCTCCAAAAAGCAAAAACAGAAACAAAAATGATTACACCCTACCCACCTCACAAGGTTGTTGTCAGTGTCCTATACAAAGTACTTTGTAAAACAATGAATACACCGATAAAATGGTGATTTCATAAGTGTGGGCATTCCCTACAATGTGCAATCCATCCATACTTTGCATCTCTTACCTATGTCTTCCCAAAGCTTACCTCAGCAAGGTTTACCCAATATACTGAGAACCTTCCTTGAATATTCTTCACATTGTGAGCATTACAGTAGAGCTGCTTATCAATTATTCCCTGCACTTCCCACATCCCCAGAATACATTTCTTTCACTACTTTCCTATATAATTCCTTGTTTGTAACCAGTTCAAAATGGAGGAAAAAACAAACAAACAAAAAAACTACACTATGAAATCTTAAAGCATTATATAAACTTGAATTATTACTATTATTATGGTTCCCCTTTCTAACAAAGGCTAATTTAGAGTTACTAACTTTTTCCTGAATCCTTAAAGTCTAGTTAACATTTACACAGCAGTTTGCTACTTTATTACCTTGGCTGCCTACTTAGGTTTAAAATGTGCATTTAATTGCAATTTAAAAAGTGAACTTCCACCATAAATAAGTATATATGTATGTATGTATACATACATACATACGTATATGTGTAATTGTGTATGTATATATACACACATATATACATTGTACATACCTACATATACAAATATATCTAGGTATCAACATCCCATGCTATGTATTGGCAGAGAGGAAGGAAAACATCCAAATTTATGGGAAAGTGAACAGACACAGAATTTGCCTTCTTGACTTTTCTCTGCCACTTTGGGACCATATCAGAGAGGGTAGATGAGTTGTACAGAGTGGTTGGTGCCAATGGGAAATGAAGGGAAATATGATACCACTAGAAAAAGAGAACAGAGCTAGATTTTGAATAAGTGTCCTCAGTGGTAGCCTGAGGAACTAGAACTTTATTCTGTAGGAGATCAGGAACCAATGAAAAGTTTTTCATGCAATAGTGATATAAGGAGAGATGTACAGAAGGAATATTATAATCTGCAAGAAGTATGAATGATGGATAAGAAAAAGGAGATACTTAAGGCCTAGATAATATTCAGGAGGATATTGCAGTGGTCCTAATGGGCCTCAGTAGGGTAGCAGCAATTGGAATAAGAAGGTGACATAAATGAGAAATATTGAAGAAGTTAATCAATAGGATTTGGCAACTAAATAGAATGAAGTTAAAAAATATTTTTAAAAGAATGAATTTCTCTTTCTCATACCTTGTGTTTTTTTCCCCCAGGGGTGTTTATCAGAGTTCCTAAATCTTTACAAAACTGTTGTTATTCAATTGTTCTCCTGGTTCTGTTCGTTTTACTTTGTATTAGTTCACATAAATCTTCTCTGCCTTGTTTTTAATTGATTAGCTCTTAATAAATAAAAACATTTATTAAACATTTATTTTGTTCAACAAATACTCTTTAGAGGCCAGTGAGCTAGAGAGGAATGTTTACTTCCAGTCTGAACCTAACTAAGCTATTGTGCTATTCTAATAGGTATATTCTTTCTTCTAAGTCACCTATGTCCTTTATTATCTTTTTAATGTCCATGACACTGTTGCTTTTACTTTTACTGTAAGGGAAAAGGTTGTCTCTTCTGTCTCTATTATCTTAGCACAGCACCTGATATTTGATAGGTAATTTAAAAATGCTCATTAACTGACCGGTTTCCCACCTCATTTCTTCTCCATTCTCTCTTCCCTTTGGGCTGTTGCACTCTTGGCTTCTAATGCCAACCTTGACAACTATAAGAAGCCAGTAATAAAAACAAGTATTTTTTGCGTACCTCATATTTGTTTAGAGCTGTGTTGGAAGTGATGGAGCTGGTCAGTCTAAGGACAAACAATCCTATAGGTTTCAGAGGCCCTTGGAGGTATTCACAACACAATAAAATAATCAAAGTTCACAATAGCATGCCCAAGATATCCACAAAGCTTAAATTATGTTCACCATCATATTTTAATAAGGTTTGTAAGTATTTGGTAGCTATTTTTAAAAGATTTTTATTTTTATCATTCATTTTTTAAACATTTTGAGTTCTGAACTCTCTCCCTCCTTCCTACCCCTCCCCCACCCATTGAGAAGACAAGAAATGTGATACATGTGAAATCACTCAAAATATATTTCCAAATTAGCCATGCTGCCCCCTACTCCCTCCCCCAAAAAACAAGAAAAACAAAGTAAAAAAAAAGAAGTATGCAATTTGCATACAATTTGCAATTAGACTCCAGTTCTTTCTCTGGAGGTGGATAGCATTTTTCATCCTAAATTCTTCAGAAGCATCTTAGATCATTGTATTGATCAAAATAGCTATGACATGCACAGTTGATCGATGTTCTCCTGGTTCTGCTCACTTCACATAAGTTCATATAAGTCTTCCCAGGTTTTTCTGAAACCATCTTATTTTTTAAAGCGCAAGGGTATTACATCACAACTTGTTCTCCAATTGATGGGCATTCCTTCAATTTCCAATCCTTTGCCACCACAAAAAGAGCTGCTATAAATAAATTTGTACATTTAGGTCTTTTACTTTTTCTTTGATCTCTTTGCTGGGTTAAAGGGCACGCAGTTTTATAGTCCTTTGAGCATAGTTCCAAATTTCTCTCCAGAATGGCTGGATCCAGTTCACAACTCCACCAACAATATGTTAGTGTCCCAAATTTTCCACATCCCCTCCAACATTTGTCATTTCTCTTTTCTGTCATGTTGGCCAATCTGATGGTACCTCAGAGTTGTTTCAATTTGCATTTCTCTAATCAATAGTGATATAGAGCAATTTTCAAGTAACTATAGATAGCTTTGATTTCTATTTCTGAAAACTGCCTATTCATATCCACTGATCATTTATCAATTGAGGAATGATTTTTTTTTAATGAAGTTGACTCAGTTCTCTATATATTTGGAAAATGAGGCCCTTTGATAGTTATTTTTAAATTGTCCACCAATATAGTTTTTATTTGGCTTGAAGAATAAATTTTCTAGTTAGGAGGAAAATTACCTTAAACCACAATAAACTATAAGCACACCATCCCCCTAAGGTATATGACTAAGTGACAAAATAATTAGTGAGTAGAAAGACAAGATTAAACAAAAGATTCCTTACATCTCTAATTCTACTGGCATAGTTAATTTACACATACTTTTCAGGAACACATCTATTATATAAAGTAAAGTAACTTGAATTTGGTCTCTGACCTTGGCAACAGGAAATACAGGGATGATAATTCCTAAGGTTTTACTCAAAATATTAGGAATACACCAAATATAGTCCATTATATCTGATGGCATACCAACCATGGATTTAGCTAAATTCTCCCTGAACCTATGTTTTGCCTCTAGAGTTTTTTTTAAAGTGCCCATACCTACTGTTCATTGGATATAATATTTTATTTCCTTTTTAGAGTCATACAAATATGCCAACCTTTAAGATGTGTAATATTCTAAAATATAACACTTCAGAAATATTTTTAGCACTCTGAGATTAAGTGAACCAGCATTTATAACTAACCTTCATTCTCCTCTTGGCCTACCTTTTGACTTCTGTATTTTGACACCAAGTACTCAAGTTTTCTTCTTCCCACTTCCTACTTTTCAGCTCCATTTTTTGGGCCATCTTACCCCATTAGAATATAAACTCCCCAAAGGTAGGGCTTGTCTTTCTTTTCGTTTGTATTTATATCCTCAGTATTTATGGTACATTGTACTTAGCACAGTATAAGTCACATGGGAAGTACTTAACCAATGCCTAATGCCTTATTTGGGGAAGTACATCCTCTTAGGCTTCATCTTTCCAGAAGGGAGTCCTCCTTGGTTCTTTAGTCTGTTGTTCTTGAGTCATCTGACTCTTTGTGACCCTATGGTCACTATATCATATCAGCCTCTATCTTTCACTATCTCTCCAAGCTCACATTCATTGTTTCCATGATACTAACTACCCAACTCATCTACTATCATCCCCTTTTCCTTTTGCCTTAAATCTTTCCCAACACCAAGGCCTTTTTATTAAAAAAAAAATAACATAAACAGCTTTCTTTATTTTTAAATTAAATTTTTTTGGGTTACATTTTAGGTTCTGAACTGTCTTCCTCCCTCTTCCCCCCAACTCTATACTAGAAAAGGCCACCTTTTAAACATATACATATGTATGTAAAATCATATTATCCACACTTATATTTATCAGTTCTTTCTCCAGAAGTAAATAGCATCTTCCTTCATTGTTGCTTTGTAGTTGTTGTGAATATTTAAAATACTCAGAATGGCATAGTCATTCACAGTCACTCTTCAAAAGACATTGCTATATACAACATTCTCTTGGTTATATCAAGGTCTTTTCCAATGAGCCCTGTCTTTTCATTATGTGGCCAAAGTATTTAAGCTTCGGCTTCAGTATTTGACCTTCCTGTGCATAGTCTGAATTGATTTCTTTAAGTATTGACTGATTGATTCTCCTTGTTTTCCAAGGGACTTTTCAAAGTATTGTCTGGCACCACAACTTGAAAGCTTTGATTCTGTGGTGTTCAGCTTTCTTATAGTCCAACTCTCACAGCCATACATTGGTGTTAGAAAAACTACAGCTTTGACTTTATGGACCTTTGTCAGCAAGGTGATGTCTCTACTTTTTAGTATGCCATTCAGCTTTGCCATAGTTTTTCTTCCAAGGTGCAAGCATCTTTTAATTTCATGGCTATAATCATCACCTGTCTTGATCTTTGAGCCCAAGAATATAAAGTCTGACACTGCTTGCATTTCGTCTCCCTCTATGTGCCAGGAAGTGATGGAACAAGTTGCCAAGATCTTTTTTTCCTTAATGTTAAAAGCCAGCTTTTACACTCTTCTTTCATAAGAGGCTTAATTCTTTTTTACTTTCTGCCACCAGAGTGGGTATCATTAGCATATCTGAGATAATTGACAGGAATCTTAATTCTGGTTTTTGATTTGTTTAGTTAGACATTTCACATAATGTACTCTGCATGTAAGTGAAATAAAGTGACAATATATAGCTTTGTCATACTCTTTTTTCAATCTTAAACCAATCAGTTACTCCATATTCTCTTCTAATTGTTGCTTCTTGGCTCACATAGAGGTTGCTCAGGAGACAAGTAAAATGACCTGGTGTTCCTATGTCTTTGAGAACTTGCTACATTTTCTTATGAAACACAGTCAAAGGCTTTAATGTAGTCAATGAAATGGAAGTAGACTTTCTGGAACTCCCTTGTTTTCTTCATAATCCACAAATGTTGGCAGTGTGATCTTTAGCTCCTCTATCTGTTTAAAAATCAGCCTGCTCTTCTGGTAATTCTCAGTTCACATATTGCTGAACCTAGCTTGCATAATCTTAAGCATAACCTTGCTAGTGTGTGAAATGAACACAGTTGTCTGGTAATTTGAATATTCTTTGGCATTGCCCTTCTTTAGGATTGAGATGTAAACTGATCTTTTCTAATCCAGTGGCCATGTTTAGTCTACTCCTATATAATAATATGCCCATCTACCATGATCATTTTAGCTACTCTTCTTTCCATCTATTCTAGCTCCTATAACATGCCTAGAAGCACACAGTGTTATACCATGGTTTTATCATACTCTATTATTTTTAATGCATTTCTAGGATTGAGCAGGGTTGTATTTAGGAAAATGTAGTACTTTCAATGATTCCAAAGTACTTAACGCTGAAAAAGCCCAACCTTTTCACATTAGCTTTCCCTAGACATTGGTATCTGGTAACAATGTGATTCAAAAGAATCAAAATTACAAACAAAACTGCAAAACATTAATAACCAATTAGTAGCTAGTAATAATCATAATTGCTCTCTGGAGTCAAGAATATTCTAAATCACTAATAATAAGAGAAACACAAATCAAACAACTATGAAGTTTTACCTCATTTCTAGCAAATTGGCAAAAATGACAAATGATGGAAATAATGTTGGAGAAGGTGTAGGAAGATAAAACTAAACTCCATATGGTACCACACATCACACCTGACTGGCAAGAAAATGATAAATGCAGAGAAGATGTGGCAAAACTGGAACACTAAATGCATTGCTGGTGGAGTTGTGAACTGATCCAACCATTCTGGAGAGCAATCTGGAACTACATATACCCTTTGACCCAGCAATAGCACTTCCAGGTCTGTATCCCAAAGAGATCATACAAATGGGAAAAGCACCCACATGCACAAAAATATTTATAGCAGTTCTTTTTGTGGTGGCAAAGAACTGGAAATTGAGGGGATGCCCATCATTTGGGGAATGCCTGAACAAGCTGTGGTATATGAATGTAATGGAATACTATTATGCTAGAAGAAATGATGAGGAGGTGGACTTCAGAAAAACCTGGAAAGTCTTTCATGAACCGATGCTTAGTGAAATGAGAAGAAGCAGGAGGACATTGTACACAATAATAGCCACATTATACGATGACTAACTGATAGACTATCTCATCTTAGCAATGTAAGGATCTAAGACAACTCCAAAAGGCTTATGATGGAAAATGCTGTCTACATCCAGAAAAAAAATTTGGAGAGTGAATGCACATAGAAGTATATTATTCTCTCTCTCTCTCTCTTTTCTTTCTTGTGGTTTCTCCCATTGATTCTAATTTTTTTTACAATATGACTAATATGAAAATAGGTTTAATATGAATGTGTGTATATATATGTATATATATATATATATAAATTTACATGCTCTCTTGGGGCAGGGGTAGAGGAAGGGGATGTAGAGAAAATTTGGAACTAGAAAATTTTATGGAAGTGAATGTTGAAAACTAAAAATAAAAACAACTTTACAAGTTTTAAATAGAAATGAAAATCAGAAAAATGTTTAATACTAATTGATAGAAAAAAGCTAATTCTCATGTATTTGGGGGGAAGATAATCCCCATATACACTAAAAATCTATAGCAGAATGTGTGTATGCGTGTTAGCAAAGAACTAAAAACAAAGTAGCTGCCCATCATTTGGGGAATAGCTAAACAAACTGTGGTACATAAATTTAATGGAATATTACTATGTTGTATGAATTACTATGATGAAGACAGAGAATCATGGAAAGACTTACATAAACTGAGGCAGAGTAAAAAAATCAAGAAAACAATATACACAATGACTACACCATTATAAATGGAAACAACTGTCACAAAAGAAATGAATGGAAACATTGCTGAATGGCAAAGAAAAGGGATGGCCTAAAGAAGAGATGTGAGAAATCACTTCCTTCTCCCACTCCTCTGACTACATGAGTGGTGCACAAGTGTGGAATATTGCAAATATTTTCTGATTTTTTTCCAATATATTGATTGGCTTTGCTAATATTTTTCTCTTATTTCTTTCTTTAAAAATATTCTTTGTTGTATGGTACAGCTCTCTGAAAGAAGGAACAATTATTGGAGGAACTCTTAAAAACATTTTAAAGGCAGCAATAAAACTTGTTTAAAAATAGTAAAAGTAAATTCAGAATCATCCACTCTAGAAATTATAACTACTTATACTAAAAAGATACTTTTCAACTTAATAAATATGCATATTTTTAAATGTAAACCAAATTACATATACATTATGTTACAAAACCAAGAAATTCATTATACATGTATTTAAAATACATACATATATACATACATACATTGTGTGTGTGTGTGTGTGTGTGTGTGTGTGTGTGTGTGTGTGTATACACCTTCCTCCCATGGGAAAATTTTTTTTCTGTGGCTTGGAAATTTCCAGATATTTTCTATTATCTACTCAGAACCCATCAAATTTGAATGCAGTCTCATTTTTCCTTAACATATTATTTTATAGGGGCGGCTAGGTGGTGCAGTGAGTAGAGTGTCAGCCCTGGAGTCAGAAGGACCTGAGTTCAGCCTCAGACACTTAAGGCACACAAACAAAAACCTAGCCCTGTGACCTTGGGCAAGTTATTTAACCCCAATTGCCCTCCAAAAAGCAAAAAACAAAACAAACAAAAAAAAAAACCCCAACATATTATTTTATACCTGCCCACACTGAAGCTCATCTGTCATTTTTTTTTCTTCCCACTCAAAAACTGTGAGATCTCTTGGTAGTTTATTCCCCATCATCCACCTATTTCCTTTTTCATAAGAGTTTGACATTTTTTTTTAAAAACCTGGAAATTTTACTGAGTACTCCTCCCCTTGAGATTATTAACTAAATGCTTGCTCAGGCCAGATCTAGCAAAAACCTAAATTTTCTACTACTATGCATTAATGCATTTGAATTAAATATTTATTTTAAAAGAAAATTCCAAACTGAAATTTTGCTATTCCAGATGACTAAAGTAATTAAGAAAGAACAACAAAAAACCTATTCAAGCAAACTATAAAAATAACTGTTTATCCTTTGGCAAATGGCAAAAACTTTTTGGGAAGATAAATAACTTTATTTTACTATCCCTGAAGTATATATTTATATACTATCAATGTGGAATAGCCCAAGAAGAAAGTAGACTAGTTAAAATAAAAAATTCTAAGTGAGTAAAACTTAGGTACTATTTTGCAAACCCTATTTAGGTATAGAACCTAAGAGAAAGATAATTTGGTTTGGCTTATGAGACTATCCTAATGTTTCTCCACAACTCAGGAAGTACTTTCTAACCCCATAGTCATTAAATTATGCGCTTACCAAAGTCTTTGTGTAAGCCCTAAAACCATCTCTTACCTTGAATATGATAACCTTGTCTTTGCTATTCTCTCCAAGATCACTGCCCCTTTACAAGATTTATGGGATGATATCTCTAAAGTCACCTTCTTAGCCTTCCATTTTAAGGACAAAGAATAATTTTTCTCCATCACTTTATGGATCAGGTTCCAATATTCATCATATTTATGCCAAACTACTTTGTCTGTTCCCCTCTACTAATTTGAGAGGTCTGCTCAAAGATCTCTTACATTGGTTATCCCACTATCATCTACCAATCTTTTTCAATGTGAATGAAAACACCTTCCTTATTTCTCCTGCCTATTTTAATTCAACCAGCAATTTTGTGCCTATGCTATACAAGACTGGATTAGGCATTAAAGTCAATAAGACATATTCTAGAACATCAAGGAGTTTTAACAAACTCTCCATATCATCAAATAATTCCTGAAATCCCACCTCCTCTAAGAAATCTTTCCAGCTTCATCAAAAGGTGACAATTCTCTTAGACCATAGGATCCCAGATTAAGAGGCCATTTAACTAACCTTCTCATTTTGGAAGTGAGGAATCAGAGGCCCAGAGAAGTTAAAAGATCTTTTCCATGTTTAGAGAAGTGCTAAGTGAATTCAAATGACAATCATCTCTTTCTATTCCACAGGTTCACTTGTCCTTTCTTTGTAGTCCTAAAAGGTGCTTATATTGGTCACATATAATGCACAAATTTATAAATGCAAATGGAATAACATTTAAATGGATGCCATTATAAGGTTAGCTACAAATGGTTGTCTTCAACTTCTGGCCAGCAAAATAGCCTATATTAATGAGGCTTTGCTGGAATAAATAAAACAAACTCTGTTGAAAGAGAAAAACCTTTAAAAATATTTGTGTGCAGATATCCTTGTCTGTTGAGCTATTTCATGAACATGGTGCCCAAGTCTAGTGACATCACCATAATAAATAGATATAGAGTGTTTAATAGCTTTGTTTTATAATTTCAATATTTCCTAAAATGTTCTATTAGCAATTTGTGTTTGTTTTAAACATTATTTGCTGGGGAAAGTCAATTCTTTGGTTATTTGAAGTAGTTTTCAGGTTCCAGGTTCAGGCAAAGATATGTAATGACAGAAAACAATGTAAAATAAACAAATAAATGAATAGACCCAGAGTCACCAATACATTTAAAAGAACATGTATTCCACATTGAACTCAAAAATAGTTACCACAAAAGAAATACATTGATTAGGTAATGTGGGTTTGGAACTAGGAAAATCTTTTCTTGTTACTGTTACAAAAAGAACATAATGGGATAGTTACTTTATATAAATGAAATAAAAATTCCAAGCAATACAACCTTTGGTTGTAGCAGAATGTGTTGAGACGAGATTTAGATGGAAACAAAGTAGTAAGAGAAGACCCTGGAGTTGGGCGAGAAGTAGAAATCAATATTGTTTTCTTGAGAGCAGTGGTCTCCAAAGAGTGTGTGTGTGTGTGTGTGTGTGTGTGTGTGAGAGAGAGAGAGAGAGAGAGAGACAGAGAGAGAGAGAGAGACAGAGAGAGAGAGACAGAGAGACAGAGAGACAGAGAGACAGAGAGAGACAGAAAGCCTGGCACATCTTAGGTGCTATTTAAGTGTTTATTCCCTTCTCCTTCATTTCCCTATTCCAGCTCCCATCCTCCCCCTTCAGGACCAGCTACTGACTTCTCACAAGCACTTAGGGCAGTTATAACTTTAATTTACTGCTATTCACAGCAGCTGCACAGAGGCCATAGGTGAAATTCCATCGCACTTCCCGCACCCCAGATCACTTTATGGCTGCTGGAAGGTGCCCCTGGGGAAAGGGAGCTCTGCCCTGGGGGCAGTGACTGGTAAATAAGAGTTCTGTCTCCTCCTTTTCACTCTGGTTGGGGCAGAGTACACACTGGATGAGTAGGCATGGTAACAAATATCTTTCCAGACTTACCCATCTTCTAAATTTCCTCATGCTGACCAGAACATCCTTCAAGTCACCTAAGCTGTCACAACCCTTGCATTATTCACAGCTTCTCACTTTCTCTCACTCCACAGACACATATCCATTCCGTTGGCAAATCTCCTTTGTTCTACCCCCACATCTCTCAATCTGTTTTCTTTTCTCCAGTGACACAGCCACCATCCTAACCTGAAATCTCATCACCTCTTGCCCAAACTACTGCAATAGCTTCCCAAATTAAGTTCAGTCTGGATCATGTCATCCCCCTACATAATAAATGGTCCTCGTTCAGAATGAAAGACAGATAACAACAAATCCCAGTAGTACCTTATCCTCTCTAGGCTCAGACATAATTTCATTATTAACTCATTCTTTTAAAAAGTCAGTTTTTGTGTAAGTTTTATAAGATGCATATTATTACAACAGTACAAACTTATAATTTATATATAAATACACAAAATTGTGTTGCTATTTAAAAAGTCTATAGACAAGTGCTTTAAAGGAGCAGGTTAATGGCAGCAATTTGAACCGAATATTAGCCAATACAAATAACTTGTGGTCTAGACTAATATAGAAAAATCCACATTACTAGAGAATTTCATTTAAAAACATCTATAATGTAGTTAAGTGGTACAGTGGATAGAGCACTGGACTGGACCTGGAGTCAGAAAGACCTGGGTTCAAATCCAGCCTTAAATACTTATTAGTTGTGTGACTCTGGGAAAGTCATAACATGTCTGCTTCTGCAACTGTAAAATGGGAATAACAATAGTACTTATGATTAGAAAAACAGGAAACAATACATGCAAAGCATTTGCAAATCTGAAAGTTTTATGTAAATGCGAGCTCTTGGCAGCAACAGCATTATTTCCAAGTTATTGTGCTAAGGAATGAAACCATAAATAAGACTTGTCCTTAAGGAGAGGTGGGATTTTGAGTGACACAGGTAGGATGGGGCAGGGAGACAGCTGGAACAATGATGAGAGCAACAAGGGGCAGCAACTTTAGGGAGTTTAATGTAATGTAAATTTAATGTAAATTGAGTTTTTGAAGGGGAGCAGTATGAGATGACATAGCTAAAGCCAGATGGTGGCTTTAATATTATACTTTAATTATTAATTACATGTAATATTATAGAAGTATCATACTAACATTATACTTCTTTAATATTATACTTCAAAGGGTTTGGGGGAAGGGAGAATGTGCATGTCAGAATTTGGATTTGTCCTCTTTTACACAAAGACTTTATTTTTCTCTTGAATTAATTTTTTTGTATCACAATAATTCCATTTCAGTTCAATATACTGGTCTCAGTTCCAGTGAAACAGAAGAATTTCAAAGATTCTATTAATTCAGACACTATAGAAGCTGGAGGGGAAAGGTGGTCCCCCGACCTTGATCATGCATATAAATGAGTTATTTCAATCACAACCTCCGGAAATTTAATAGGGTGGAAGTAAAGATCTTTCTCTTTAACGTGCATATATAGTGACTTTGACAAAAATAAAAGTATTCACAGAAAAAAATTAGAAGCAAAGACCAAAAGGGAATACAAATTTTATGACTGTCCACTTGTGAATCTTTTTTTCTTCCTTTAAGGCTTAGTTCAATTCTAATTTATTCTATGAAGCTTTCTCTGATCCCTATGGATCAAAGATCTCTGTCTACCTTATATAAAATTTTGGTATATCTTCTTTGCTCTTATATATTTTATCTCCTTTTACCCCCACTCCTACCATACTAGATTATAAACATCGTAAGGACAGGGATTATGTTATGTTTTATTTTTGAATCCTGAAGGCCTGGCATAGTGTCTTTCTTCGATGCAGTAGGGCCTTAGTAAATGTTTGCTGAATGAACAAAAGTCCTTCAAGGATATGCTCATATAGCTAAGGAATGAAAAGACATAAGGTATTATTATGAAATGGAAAGCTACTATGTAGTATAAGGGGTAAATATATTCTACCATTCAGTAAATAAACTGCCCTATTGAAGAAGTAGAATGGCATACAGGCATGCCCACATATTAAAATTTAATAAATTAAAATTTAATTGAAGTTTAATAAGCACTTGGATTATAAAATTAGTTCTATAAGTAAAGGATTGGAGATGACTTGGCTAGTACAGCAATCACATGAACAGTAGTTTAGCAGACTGAAAGTACAATAAAAAACAAAAATATGAAACCCTTCCCCAAAATGCTAATTTGATGACTATTAACACAACGGAGGTGGGGATAGTCCCACTGTACTCTGTCATGGTCAGACCACTATTGGAGTACTGAGTTCAGTTCTAGGTATGACCATTTAGGGAAGGACATCACAAGCTAATGCAGGTCTTAAGGAGGGCAACCAGGAAATGAAGGGACTTAAAATCATCATGTATAAGAAAGGACTGGTCAATAACTAGGTTGCAGCAGCATGGTATTTTTAAGAAGGGACAGATCTGAAATCTAGAAGACTTGTCCTTGACTTGTCCTCAGTAGAGATTCCCAAAAGGTCATCTCTTACAGGATCTTTTCTTGGCAAAGACCATTCTGTTTCTAAGATACCATGAATCACCAGTCAACAAATTCTTCATAAATTCTCTATTTTATCAGTAACGAAAAACAATCCACAGAAATAATCTAGTATTCTTAACTTTTAGAAGTAATACATCTATTCATAATTAACTGCTTAAGCAGAATTCTTGATGGTTAAACCATTACAATGAATTAATTTAGTAGGTTGTTTTTCATTGCCAAAAGGACAAGTTGCTCCAGAAGGTTAAGGGATGATTTCTTTGTAACATTTTCCACCACTAAAGCTTTCACTGTCATTTCTGGATCAGCACTACTCTGAAATCTGGTCCATCACTCTCCCACCTCCCTGGAGGCCACCTCTCTCTGTATGGAATGCACCCTGAATCTCTACTTACCAAAATCCTCCTCTCCCATTAAATCCAGTTTAGCTGGATTTTTAAAAAATATTTTATATGTATAATTATATTTTTATTTAATTTTAATTAATTAAATTAATATAGTTTTATATTTTATATATATATTTATATCAATATATATTTTATATAGTTTTATATCAACTCATCTCTGACTCTCCTCTCCACATTTTTAGCTGGTTTTGTCTACATTTTTTCCTTTGCCTACATCACATCTTACTTCAAATCACTTCTTTGTGCAAAGACTTCACGCCTCCTCCCCCTCCCTCCATATGCACACACACGCTGTTAGAATGTGTTTCTTGAGGAGAATCACCATTTTTCATCATTGTATCCCCCCAGCACCCAGCACAGTGCCTGACAAAGATGAGATGGGGATCTGTTTTTCAAAGACAAATATCCTTTCTAGATATCATAAAGAAGAGTGTGAATTTTAACATTAAATAATACAGAGAGACAAGATAGGCCTTTATCTTTTTCTAATAACCAATCCATTTGTCCACACACAAATTCTAATTCTATTGCAATTTCGAAATGTAATTAAAACATTAAGTCCATACCACATCACTTTAAAAAATATTTAATTAAAAAAATACAGTAAAATTTATTTTAATTGTTTTAGGCATTAAACCAAGATGGTGATAATTACCTCTATAATAAAGAAATCATGGCAACACATTATAAAACACTTCACATAATTGCTTGTTTTATCTTCTTCACATACTCATGCTAATCGATGGATAAGCACATAAGCAGTGGTCAAATGAATAAGTTTATTAAAATTCATGATATAAACAAATACACTACCTTTTTTCTTTTTTAAATGAGAGACCTTACACAAAGGAACTGAGTACAAGTGGCAAAAACTAGAACAGAAATAATCTTAAAATTAACCATTGCAATTCATCCTATGGAAGCCCAGAAGAAAGAAGTGGCAAAAATCTAAACTATAAATCAAAAAGGAGGAAGAACTTGAGTAACCTGACAGTACCTGCCAATTAAACATTCTGTGTACAACCAGTGACTTTAAAAAAAGGAATAGTATGCACTGGAATTACTGACTAGTTGACATATTCATGTGTAGGATATTTTGTTTAAATTTATAAATTCTGTAACAACTGGCATTTGTATAGGACTTTAAAGTTTTGCAAAGCTCATTATATACATGACTTCATTTGATCCTGACAACAACTGTATTAGTAGATTCATTATCCATATTTAAGAGATGAAGAAACTGAGGCTGTTACATGATTTCTCCAGGGTCTTAAACTAGTAAATATCTGAAGTAGAAATAAAAATCCCAGGTCTTCCCAGTTCCAAACCCAACACTCTTTATAGTATAACACTCTTCCTAATAAAATACATAGAAGCATGGTTTAAATACTAGTCAGATGTTTCCTCTGCTACCTCCTAGTTTCCTTCATTGCCTCTGCAATGAAGAAATGATAGTATAATTATTCACATTAGCTATTATTATGCCCCTTTCCCTTTTTAAGGAGATTTTTCTCTCATTTTTTTTTTTTTTTTGCCTTTTGGAGGGCAATTGGGGTTAAGTAACTTGCCCAAGGTCACACGGCTAGGTTTTTGTTTGTGTTTGCGTTAAGTGTCTGGGGCTGGATCCAAACTCAGGTCCTTCTGACTCCAGGGCTGACGCTCTACTCACTGCGCCACCTAGCCACACCTTTTTCTCTCATTTCTAGTCAGATTTTCAGAGTTTCTCTAACAAAGTGAAACTTCAAAAAGATAATAACATTTTTTTAACATCCTCTGGCATGTTACATACCAAATGTTTAATCATTCCTTGCTTTCAAGTCTTGACAGCTACATTTCTGGGTGACAAATTAAGGTTTCCTCTCTGATGATGTCCTGTGAACTCTATTGAGTATATCTTCATTTTGCTTTATGTTTTTGATACTTCCAAGAAACTTTCTTGTCTTATTTCCTGAAATGTGGCATTTTGATTCTTTGTTTCTTTATATTTTTCTGTGAGATCAATTACAAGGTTTTCTCACAGTGTCCTAACCTCTAATCCCATTACTTGTAGGAATCTCAGAGCAAAGCATCCTATTGGTATGCTGAGGTTTACTGCTTTATATTGTTTTACATTTTTGTTTTGTTATCTCTCCATTGTTGTCTCCTATCAAGGCAATTCTATTCTCAGAGAATCTACCAGTTTATTAAGAATTTCCAAGCTATTAAATTTCATGCTTATCTTTTCTGTTCTTTCATGGGTTTTATGCACATTTGTATAGATGCTAACTCAGTCTTGTCTTATTCCTCTTATTAGGCTAACCACTTTAGAATGTTTTTGAAGTAAACACATTTTTGTTACTAGGTCTTTTGTTTTTGTGTTTGTTTTTCCTTCTTGGAATTTCTTCTTTTTGCCCTGTAAAATTTATTCATCATTCTCATTTTTGTTCAAATGCTTCAGATTTTGTTTTTTTTGTAAGGTAAGTGTCCTTAATCTTTTTGTGTCATGGACCAATATGATAGTCTAGCAAAGCCTATTGGATCCCCTTTAAGAATCATGTTCTTAATGTAGAACATGAAATGCATAGGATTACAAAGGAAATCAATTTGATTGAAACACAGTGGTATATATACAAATGTTATATATGTATTATACACATACATATATAATGTTGCATTTCATATACAAAATTACATTATGTATAATAGTATATATCTAGTTACACATAAAAACTATATATAACTACATCTATGTATAGCTATATTTCTATATCTCTGTAAGTTCATGGATCCCCAGTTAAGAATGTCTGCTAGAAGAATTCCCTATAATGATTTCTTCCCCATCACCATTGTTCTTTACTTTGACATAATTGTAATTAATTGTTTTGAGGTGATATATGACTGAATATCTAATTCACAACCATTTACTCAGCATCTATTAAACATTTATCCTGAATTACTCAATCTTTACTTTCTCACCCTTTCTTACATTGCTACTATTCACCTCTAAATGATATTTTGTTTTGAGAAATATCTGTTCTTTGAAGGATCTAGAGCTTTTCAAGTGAGGGGGAAATCATAAAAAGTATATTAAATAGTATTTTGAAAGATAATTAAATTACTATAGTCCCATTTATTTTATATACCACACACACACACACACACACACACACACACACACACACACACACCCCCTAGCATATATTCCCTAAACACTAGGAAGGTTCAAAAATAATACAATGTATTCTGTGGCTAGAAGTAACAAAGAGTAAAAGTTATGATACTTGCAAAAATTTGTAGTTTTGACCATGGAAGATCCATACATAGCATTAGAAAATGACTAATTAAAATGGAGGTATGGAATTATTCCAATCTTCATTCATCTTATAAGCCTCTGCTTAAGGCTATAACACTGTTTCTCACCAAGATATGGAAACAGAGTAGGAACACCAACAAATACCGTATGAAGAATCTAGAACAAGGCTAACCTTCCCTTCCCCCTCCCATCCCTAGCTCCTTTTAGCAACCTGTTGAAGACTAAATGAGAATAACTAAAATAAAATATAGTCATCAAAAATATTTTTAAAATTCATGGGACCAAGGTTAAGTACCTCTTATCTAGATGCTTAACTTAGAGAAAAGATAGACCCCTATTGTTGGTTTTGTTTATTACTGCTTACACATAATGAACCATTTTCAAATACACCAAGGTTGTCATACAGAAAAGAGAACACTTGTTCTTTGTTTCTAAAAGCAGAATTAGAACTATAAGGTGAAATTACAAAGAGAGAGTTTTAGTCTCAACAACATGTCATTGCCATCTGACTTGTCTAGTATCCTCATGAATTTGGCTAGGCTATTTTCCTTCACGTTTTCCCCCATTAATTCCCTCCATATTCTTGACCTATTGCTCTTCCAGATGAATTTTGTTATTATTTTTTCTAGCTCTATAAAAATAATTTTTATAGTTTGATTGGTATGACAATTGAATAAGTAAATTAATTTAAGTGGAATTGACATTTTTTATTATACTAGCTATTTTATGAGACCATCAAAGGGTCCATGATACAAAAAGGTACACCTTCTCTAGTTTTTCTGTTTTCTCAGTGCTTAGTGAACCTACTGTCTATGTAGCTTTGGGCAAATCATTTAACCTCTCTGGGTGTGTTTCCTCATCTGTATGATAAAGGGGTTAGACTGGCCTCTGTGGTGGGTTCCAGCCCCACAGTTATGGTCCTGTGATCTTATGATGATTCTATGACCTCTCACTTGATCAGTAACCAGGTTGTCTCCATTCATTCACTAGACTCGGGAGGCAGCTTTCCTAAAAAGAATACTGTTTAAAAATAAAACAAAACAGAGGAACAGATCTTTTATTATGGCTCATCTTAATTCACTTAAGAGAAATCTCAGGAACTGAAATAAAACAACTAGAGTCCAAGAACATGGGGACAAAGGATGTAACCAGGTAGGTCACTAAAATGTTGGGGATGGAGGGACACAATTGTCTTCAAACTTCTGCAGGAGGAGAAAGAGGATCAGTGATGATTGAGGTAAGTGGAAATATTCTTTGAATGTTCTTGGACTTGGTACATTCAACTTTGCCACATCACTCTTTGGTGATATGTGAGATTTTGGGTTTCTTGTCACCTCTTCAACTGGGTAACTCGATGAAGCAGTTAAAGCTCATGGGTTTGTTTTTTGTTTTTTAGGGGAAAGTGCCTACAACTGATGTGTCACAAACATCAAACTACTAGGTTCCCCAAAATAAAAGTAGAGTAACACTAATCATCCTCACTGGGGCAAGGGAGTCATTGTCTGGTGCCTATACGATGCCCTGCACATACCCCAATATGTCGACAAAACTATAATCTTATTGAAGCAGGCATTTGCTCAGTGATATATCATCCCAACTGGGCTTGCTCTTCTCATTCACATCTACTTATAGGCTCTCTTAAAGGGGACCTGGTACTTAATAAATTTCCATTTAATCAAACTGACCTCAAATAGCTAATCTAAAGTATTTCGTTTGATAAGTGGAACATGATGACTATTTATATTATGTGCTCTACTTTACTAAGCTTTTCTTTCTCCCCCAATTATTCTTAATTAGCGATGTTTTACTATATCATCAAACATAAAATGATAAAAAAAAAGTCATAGTCATAATCAAACCAGTATTTAGAAAGAGCTACCAAGGAATATACTATGGAGAAACACAACTCCCTCCATTATGTCACTTAAAATTAGGCCTTTACCATAATATACTCATCTGTAGATTCTTTTAGTAATTTATTACAAATATAGACATTTCTCTAACCCCTTCTTGAACCTATTTGTACTTTCTCTGTAATCCACCTCTGAGTTTAATTCAAACTCTGAGTTCTGACACCTAAAGGGAAGAAAGAAAAACTGTCCAAAGCAAAGACTCTGATCAAATTCTCTCCCCTATTTACATCTTTAAAAATCATAGAAAGGGAGACTGTGGGACTAGTTAGAGGTTTGGCAGGGCTCTTCTATACATTTGCAAATGAATACTTTCTGGCAAATTTGGAAATGTCTAGAAATGAATAATTTCATAATTTTCCACAGCTAGTTAACTATTCCCTAGTCCAGACCTCATTTTAAAGTCCTCAGTATGCACAAAGGCTTTTTTCACATCGTGTTGCATATTTTGATATGCATATATAAAATAAGTTGGTTACTTTTCATTCATAATTTCTTGTATTTTGAGAGGGCTTTTTCTGAGGGGACTGGAGAGGAGGAAGATCATAGTTAATATATTTATGGTATTAAATCCTTGATAACAGTGAAGAAATGGCACATTGCAGAAGTTGAAAATCTTATTATAAAATCACAGTTCAGACTTTTTTTTAATAATCTCCTATAATATTCTTGAACTCTGCGAAAAGACCAAACCTCAACAAGAAACTTGGGCCATTATATATAGCTTTGTATCATAGTCAGTATACATTATACATTTAAAACAAGGTCAATTAAAAAAAAAATCAGTATAGGGAATTCCTAGTGCGGAAATTCCTTGTACCACCATACTAAAGCAGACCAATGATTTATCTATGATTAAAGCTATTAGAGAGTTACCTGGGGAACTGAGAATTTAAGTAACATGCCATGGTCATAGTTTTAAGACTAACAGTACAAAACATACCTTCAAATCAACTTTGTAATTCATTATGTAAAGATTACCCAAAAAAGCAAAAAAAAAAAAAGTGATCAGAAATGAACAAGGAATCCTAATAGGAACTTAGAAATTATAGAAGTGTTAGTATGATCTTTTATGCACTAAAATTAAGTAATTATTATTAAGTCTAATTATACTGATTTCTATTCCGGGAAGGGAAGAGGAAAAGAATAAACATTCATTAAGTGTTTACTATGTGTGTTAGGTACTGTGCTAAAGCACTTTTTCATTATATCCTCACAACCACCTTGGAAGGGAGATATTATTATTATTATTATTATTATTTTACAGTTGAGGAAACTGAAGAAGGTAGAGGTTAAGTGACTTGCCCAGGGTCACACAGTTTGTAAATGTGAGACCATATTTGAACTCAGGTCTTCCTGCCTCTACGCCCAGCACTCTATCCACTGTATCACCTTGGTTGCTAACGTAATACAAAATAACACATCAGTGAACTAACATAATACAAAAAGAAATTAAGACAAATTACAATTTTATCAGTTACATGTACAATTTGGATTTAGATACACTGGTCACATAAAGGTAACTTGCATAACAAAATAATTCCAAGTAACAACCAGTACCAATCAAATTAGATTTCAGTACTACTATACTGGAGACAGGGACTAGACTTGTGATTTCAATGGTAAACTCCTGACCTCCTAGATAGAGAACTTATCTTAACATCTGTGCTATGTAAATCCTTTAATTGCTCAGTTCTCTAGGAAACAATCTAAGACAAAGACCAAAAAAAATCTAAGACAAATACAGGTATTGACCTCTATAATGGAAATATTACCTTTAAAAAAAATAGGAGGGGAAAAAAGGGGGTTATCTAATTTTCCTCTCATTTCCATATATGTGAATTGTGTTCAAGCAGTGTGTCTCCACTGCTGGGGTTATCAATTACTTTTCTTTGGTTTACAACAAAAATCGATAACAGATTATACAGGGCACAAAATTATGAAAATGAAAAATATATATCATTCTTTTCTCACAAATTACTCTTTGAGCTTTACTGTAAGCAAGACTGTTACTTGGCAAAAATTAGTTTTGTTTTGTAATTTAGTACATACACAAATGAAAATAAGAAATCTTTTGGTATCTATTTCAGTTTACTGAAAAATCACACATGATCCTATGGTTACAAATAAGATTAAAAAAATTACACTGTGAAGTTTCTCAGTCTGGATAACATTCAATGATTCATGCATTATCTCCAGTATACATAATGTTCTAACTGATTCCAGAACCAAGAGGACTAATAATGACTGATGTCTAAAACTATCTCCCTCTAATGATGCATCTGCAGAATTTACAGCACTGCTCTGAGGTTTTGATTTTTAGTGTAGGTTTTTTTTTTTGTCAGTTGTACTTCCTAGGGCTATAGACTTGTTATATTTATGGGAAAAGAGAAGTCTGTTCCCCAAAATATTCAAAATAAATAGATTTCATTTAATTTCTTATGCTTCTAATCAAGGTGGAATATGATTATGTCTAGAGCCTTTTTTAAGTTAAGTTTTGTATAGCCATTCAGTTGAAAGACTTCAACCTTCAGTTGCATGAGGAAGTTTCATGATGCAGCTAGGTGATGTAGTGGTTAAAGAGCTGGGCATGCAGGCAGGAATATCTGAGTTCAAATCAGCCTGAGACACTTAGTAACTGTATGACCCTGGACAAATCACTTAACTTCTGTTCACCTTGGTTTCCTTGATGGTAAAATGGGGATAATAATAGCACCTACCTCTCATAGTTATTGTGAGGATCAAATGAGATCATTGTAAAGCACTTATCATGGCTCCTGGCACATCATAAACATCATAAATGTGAGCAATTATTATCATCACTAGTTATGTGACCCTGGGTAAGTCAATTAACCTCTATTTGTTTTAGTCTCATCTAATGTGAAATAAGGATTATAATGGTACCTACCTCCCAGGGTCATTATGAGTGTCAAATAAGATAATATTTGTCAAGCACTTAGCACAATGGCTGGCACACAGTAAGTGTTTAATAAATGCTTGTTTCCTTCTTTTCTCCTCTCCCTCCCTCATTCCTTCACAACTCATGGAAATGTAGTTGTTTCACTTTGTTTATAGTTTTCTGGAAACTCTGAAAGCACTGCCATACTTTTAGCCATTTAAAATTTGTGTGACTTTGAGCAAGTGGTTAATATCCCTAAGCATATTAATTAGTCCGTAAGAGGTTATAGCCATAGCTGGACTTACAGAAATCAAATGAACATAAGTAAAATTTGTACTGTGTCCTGAATAGAGTTAACTCTGGCTAATTTATTTTTTTAATATAACCCTAGAACGGTGTGAACAAATACTAATAAAAGATGTCGCATTATTATAGCTATGACCCCAAACACTGTTAAGACAAATATTATAAGTTTTAAGTTCACAAATTATGTTATTTGTTGTACCAATACCTGTTTTGTAACAGATGTCAATAAAAATTTTTATCTGAAATGCTTCCAGAATAGAAATATTATCTTAGTAATCTGACTCATTTGCTTGTGGTGCAAAATATCAAGAGTACAGTCTAGTAACAGAAACAAATACTTGACTTGCTTAAATCTGTGGGTTAACCCAGCACAAGTCTTTTCCCCCAATAAATATTCACTCCACATTTGGGGGGAACTAGTTTTTCTTTTTTTCAGAAGTTTCAGGACATTGATTTTTTTTTTTAGTCATCATAATAAGAAAATAGCTTATATTTACATAAAGTTTTAAGGTTTGCTAAGTGTTTTGTGTGTGTTATTTCATTTGGTTCTCACAAAACTGTGAAGTGCTATTATTATAATCACCATTTTTAGAGATGAAGAAACAGGCTCAGAGACTTTAAGGTCATATCTAGTAAATGTCTGAGGCAATATTTAAATACAGGTCTTACTGATTTCAAGTCAACTGTACACTGTAGCATATTTAGGAAGTTTTCTATTTTATGTTACTGAAAATTTCTTTGGTCTCTCTGAAAAGGAACATTTTTTTCTTTGTACAAAAGAGAATAAAATCTAAAATCATTTAAAACATGCCATTTTGTTTCTCAGAAGACCTTTTCCTACAGCAATTAATTTCCTATTTTTTATTTTCCTTTCTAAATATTTCCATTTCAAAAATGTTTCTAAACCCAGGACCTATATGATCACAACTACAAAACACTTCTCACACAAATAAAGTCAGATCTAACTAATTGGAAAAATATCAATTGCTCGTGGCTGGGTTGAGCTAATATAATAAAAATGACAGGGGCGGCTAGGTGGCGCAGTGAGTAGAGAGTCGGCCCTGGAGTCAGAAGGACCTAAGTTCGGATCCGGCCTCAGACACTTAACACGCACAAAAACCTAGCCGTGTAACCTTGGGCAAGTTACTTAACCCCAATTGCCCTCCAAAAAAAAAAACAAAACAAAACAAAACAAAAAAAATAAATAAAAATAAAAATGACAATTTCACCCAAACTAAATTATATATTTAGTGCCATACCAATCGATTTACCAAAAAACTACTTTATAGAGCTAGAAAAAAAATAGTAACAAAATTTATTTGGAAGAACAAACAGTCCAGAATATCAAGGCAATTAATGGAAAGAAATGCTAGGGAAGGTGGACTAGCTATACCAGATTTTAATCTGTATTATAAAGCAGCAGTCATCAAAACTACTTGGTACTGGCTAAGGAATAGAGTAGTGGGTCAATGAGTATAGTAATCTATTGTTTGATAAACCCAAAGACCCCAGTTTTGGGGATAAGAACGCACTATTTGACAAAAACTCCTGGGAAAACTGGAATATAGTATGACAGAAACTGGGTATAGACCATTATCTAACACCATATACAAAAATCAAGTCTAAATGGGTGCATGATCTAGGCATAAAGGATGATACTGTAAACAACCTGGGAGAACAAGGAATAGTTTATCTGTCAGATTTGTGGAGAGGGAAAGACTTTATGACCAAACAAGAATTAGAGGACATTATAAAATACAAAATGGATAATTTTGATTACATGAAGTTGAAAAGCTTCTGTACAAACAAAGCCAATGTAACCAAGATTAAGAGGGAGGTGGAAATTGGGAAAGAATTTTTACAACCACTGTTTCCGATAAAAGCCTCAATTCTAAAATGTACAGAGAACTGAGTCAAATCTATAAGAATACAAGTCATTCCCCAATTGATAAATGGTCAAAGGATATGAACAGGCAGTTTTCAGAGAAAGAAATTAAAGATATCTATAAGCATATAAAGAAATGCTCTAAATCATTATTGATTAGAGAAATGTAAATCAAAACAACTCTGAGGTACCATATCTCACCAGTCAGATTGGCTAAGATGACAAAACAGGAAAATGACAAATGCTGGAGAGGATGTGGGCAAATTGGAATACTAATGCATTGCTGGTGGAGTTGTGAACTTATCCAACCATTCTGGAGAGCAATCTGGAATCATGCCCAAAGGGCTATAAATAATTTCATACCCTTTGACCCAGCAATACCACTTCTAGGGTTATATCCCAAAGAGATCATAGATGTGGGAGGAAGATCCATATGTACAAAAATATTTATAGCAGCTCTTTTTGTAGTTGCAAAGAATTAGAAATTAAGGGGGTGCCCATCAATTGGGGAATGGCTAAACAAGTTGTGGTATACGCATGTAATGGAATATTGTTGTGCTATAAGAAACGAGGAGCAGATGGATTTCATATTTACCTGGAGAGGCTTATATGAATTGATGCTGAGTGAGAAGAGCAGAATCAGGAGAAATTTGTACACAATCACAAACACAGCTTATGTGTGACGACCAACTTTGATAGACTGAACTCTTCTCAGCAATGTAGTGATATAAATCAATCCCAAAAGACTCATGATGGAGAGAGATGTCTACATCCAAAGAAAGAACTAGAAAGAACTGAGTTTGAATCCTGATTGAGGCAAACTACTTGATCTTTTTCTTTTTATTGTTTCGTTTTATTTCCTCTTTACCATTTTTCATTCCATCTAGTACAATCCACTTTTGTAACCTAACTAATGTCTAATGTGAAAGTATTTGCAGATCCTATACTGGATTGTATGCTGTCATGGGGGGAAGGGAGGGAAAGAAAATTTGAAACTCAAGGAATTATGAAACTGAATCTTGTAAACTAAAAGTAAACAAACAAATTAATAAAGACAAAAAAAGAAAAAAAATGTTTCTAGGTGGTATGCTGAAATTTTTGTGATGAACTATTTTGCCCAAAAGTTTTCCATCAGTGAACCCTTTTAATCTAATTACATACATTTAGACATTGTGTGGGAACATTTAAAAAAAAATATACAAGGGAAGCAAAACAGTGATCTAGATTGCTGAGAATGGAGCAGTAACAATCAATAACTTTTCTATTAGAAAAAAAATGTCTTCAGAAATCAAGAAGTATAAAGAGTATAACCAGCTTGCCATTTGAAGTCCATAAAGTTGAAATTTTTGCCCTTTCCAAGGAAAAAAATGAACAACTCAGTATTTCAGAGCATCATGAAAGAAGATCAATAAGTAACAGTATATGTCTATATGTGTATAGACATATACATATATACACATCAGATAATGATTCTACTAATACAAAAGATTTTCGTTTTTCCTCTTCCACTTGCATTCCAGTAAGATTTGGAAATTTTATCTAAGTAATGAAGAAGCTTGGATTTTGTTATTTCATTTCATTCATAACCCTGGAGTCAGAAAAAAAAAAAGAATATTCTACATTTTAATTTCCTATTAAAAAAAAACCAACTTCATTTACAGATCATCTCAAAAGTTGTTCAGAAGTCGTTACTTTTGGGGCGGCTAGGTGGCACAGTGAATAGAGCACTGGCCCTGGAGTCAGGAGGACCTGAGTTCAAAACTGGCCTCAAGACACTTAACACAAAAAACTAGCCATGGGACCTCGGGCAAATCACTTAACCCCAATTGCCCTCCAAAAAGCAAAAAAACAAAACAAAACCCAAAACATTACTTTTTAAAAATGTACTTTTGCAATTTTGGATCTTTTCTTGTATGTTATTCTACTCTGTTTCTGGGAAGTTTAATTGTAACCTTAAATTTTCACTATTATACATAGGAAAAAAAATAAAGAATCAACCAAACTATACATTCAACACATGAAGTTTACATTTTTGTTGTCAATGAAAAATAGAATTTAGTAATAAGTGACTCAGAGAAGTTCCTTCTCAACAAGGGATATCAGGTAATTTAACCTCTTATTCTTGCTAATTAAGTACTTATCTGGTAGTTTTAAGTACTACTACTTACTATGATCAGTTGCTCCCATATGTCCCAAATACACATTATTTCATACTTCCACTATGTTTTGCTTAGGTTTTTTTTCCTTTTTAACTTTTCAAAGTAAGTCATAGGATTATTAGGGAAATTATCATATGAAGAAATAAAATGCACCAATAAATCATTTTTTTAAAAGTGCATGAGTTAAATTTTTGCAATATCTATAGGCATAAAACACTGGTCAAGGGCAAGACTCGAACCCAGATCTCCTTGACTTCAAAATCAGCACCCTAACAATTTTGTACTTAGCTGGCCCTAATCATTCTAAGGTTTATCAATAAGCAATTAAAATAGTATAAATTCAGTTTGGCATAGTCCTTTAGATTATCTAATTTGCACAACTGGATTAACACTGGACAAAAGTATTGGTGTTATCTTTTTTAAATTAAAAATACTATATAAGGCGAACATAAAGTATTATGGCCCCATATAACCTTCCCATACCACTCCCTCTATTGGGAAGGTGCTACCCTTAGTATCAGAATGTATTTTATCTGGGTTTCAATCCTTCCAACAAACTGTATACTATCTAACTTTCTCTTCCAATATTTCATCTGTTTCCAGGAGATTCATATGAACAGAGTCAGAATACTAAATTTACTGCCATATACCTAAGATGAAATATGCATTTTTTAAAAAGACAAAATAACTTTCTTTGAACAGCTTACAATGTAGTAAGGAAATGACAACCACCCAGGTAGCTAGCTACAATTCATGATAAATGTATCAGAGCTGTGAAACAAAGTTCTATTTCTGTGAGGACTGAGGGGGAAGGCTTCCTACTGAGAGAAGCTAGTACTTAATTTGTACTTTAAAGAAAAGCTAAGAATTTAAGAGAGGGAGGGAAGGTATTCTAGGCATAGGTAACTTCCTATATAAAGACACTATATAAAGAAAAGTGACAGAACACTTTGGGGACAGAAATATGTCCAGTTTGTTGGGAATAGAGAATCTAAAGAAGGAAATATCATAATAAAGCTGTAAATGTGGAGTGGTTCTAGGTTAAGAAGAGCCTTGAATACCACTCAAAGAAATCTGAACTTTATTTGATAGGTGACACAGAGTCCCAAAAGATTTTGAGCAGCAAAATCCTGGAGGATGAAGAGAATGGGATCAAGGGTAGAGGGCTTGCTTACTGAAGAACGGGGATCTCTTTTCTATGAACTGAGGAAAGGAGACAAAGTGATGGTGCTGAGAAATTGTTGTTTGTAGTTGTCTGAGAGATTTAACGACATCAAGAAGGTAATGACTAGAGAGTGAATTGGATTTAAGTGAGGCAGAGCTGTTTGAAGTCACCAGTCTCACTCTTTCCTCTAGAAGCATCAAAGTCCAATGGCAGGACAAAAGTCAAAATGATTGGCAATGGCATGGGATGCAAAGGTTTTAGGAATATGAGAAGGGCATGATGATGCTAACGTTTGTGGAACAGAAAAAGGCCTAAGGAGATTTATGTCAGATAAGTTCAACCTTCTTATTGAAGAAGGAAGCTAGGGTTATTTTACTGTAAGGAGGGGGGAATAGCTAGAAGAAAGAAAAAAGGTTTGTAATAGTACTGACTGTGAGGAATGAGACAGGGAACTGATAAGGGTAGAAAAGAATTGTCAAACCCAAATGACCATAATCATTCTCATCTTGTGTCCTGCAACTATCTTTTCCTCACTTTCTTAGGAACTTGCTGTGTCTCAGGTCCTCTGAAGAATTAGCACATGTGGCCTTGAGGCCACAGGTTCCCCATCCCTGCTTTTACCTATTCCTTGCAGATTGCTGGGAAAAGATCTACAATCTAAGAAAATAGAAGCAGCCAAACATAAACCATGGCTTCACAATCAAATCAACAGAGAAAAAAAGAGACCAAACACACAGGAAAGCAGAGTGGATAGGATACTACTACAAAATGTAGGCCAGAAAAAAATCTGCGTGACAAGGAATGCTGGGAGTATCCAGGGTATGAGAGAAGGGAAGTGGAGAGAAAAGGCTTTTCTAATGAGTCTACATTGTTGTTCTCAAATAGTGATTCTGGTAAGTACTCCATGACCCTCTTGTGCCTCATCTAATAAGCATTTATCTGTAGTCTGAGCAAAATACTTCTGACTCCCTTTATACTGAAGAACAGGGGATAGAAATTCCAAATGCTGTACAATTCTACATTTGAAGTATCCCCAAAATTATATTTTATTCACCAAATCAATAGATGTGTACACATTCAGGCATATTCCATCTAGCAGTATTAACTTGCTGTACAAAAGCCTATTAAACCAGATTGTATAGAAGTTTTATAGAAACAATTTTACAAGCATTATAAATACCTAACAAGTTAAATGTCAACAGTGATAGGTTTTGAAGAGGCAGATAGGTGAGGCAATGATTAGAGAACTAGGTCTGGGGTCAGGAAGACCTAAGTTCAAATTCAGCATCAGACACTTAACTATATGACCTTGGGCAAGCCACTTAACCTCTGTTTGCCTCAGTTTCCTCAACTACAAATTTGAGATAACAATAGCACCTACCTCAAAGGGTTATTGTGAAAACCAAATAAGATAACATTTGTAAAGCACATAGCACAGTACCTGGCACAGAGAAGATGCTGGATAAATACTTCTTCCCTTTTGACTTTATACTGAGTCAGTCAGGAAGCATTTATAAAGTACTTGGTATGTACCAGTTTTGGGAATACAAAAGCTATGTAGTGGGAATACAGAAAGGGGGACAAACACATAGAACCTATCCTCAAAGAGCTCATAGTCTCAAGGGGAGATAACATGCAAATAAATGTTACATACAAGATACGTACAATGTAGATGGAAGGTTATCTCAGAGAAAAGGCATTAGTAGCCTTCCTAGGGGAGACAGAGAAAGACCTGGTTAGTAAAACCCTCATGTATGATATTGCTACAAAATCTTCAAAGAAAAATATCTATATTTTAGGAAAAACATGACAAGTTTTAACATTTTAAGAAAAGTAAAGTCCAGAGAGATGACCTGAGATATTCAAGAAGTCAAATCTAAATTTTAATCTCTTTAAATAAAATGAATTATTAGCAAGATGATTAATGTCTTTTACAGCAGAATTATCAAACAAATAGTGGCCCCACAATATTAACCAGATTAAAATGCAATTTAACAAAATGAACAAAAAGCACAATCAAATATAGATAGCATTGACGTGGTTTTCTAAGTCAATATGCAGCCTATAGGGATCCTTATGTATGATCTAATGTGACCTCTTACTATTTGAGTTTAACACCAGTGCTTTATACCATAGTTCAATAAATTTCCATTTACTTGGTTCTTTCACCTTAAATATTCTTAGTTCAACACACTCTTGAAACTGAACACTTAAAATAACTATAGCAAATATGGATTTTATTACTTAATATTTGCTAAAGAAGCAACTCCTTAAACAAGGATAAAAGGACATATTTTCTCAATATTGTCAATACAAATGATATCATATCCTTGCATGATAAAGGGAAAAAATTCTGAGTGAACTGAAAGCAGTAAATCTACAAGTCTGTAGCCTTCCGTCAGAATGAAGCATTTTACATTACCACAGAATCTATTATACATGTACTTAAGTAAAGTAACTTGGCTGGATCTTTAGAAGTTTTTACCAATCAATAACCAGGCTCATTGTCTGCTTTTAAGAGTCAGCAGGGTAGCAACAACCTCAAAATGCAATTATACTTTAGCCCCCTTTCCCCCTGGTTCTATAGAGCTGGCACTACAGTAGCCCTTAAAGCAATTTACTGGACTGTTCAGTCTATAAAGCTAAAGAGTTCTTTGTTGAATGTGGAAGATAACAAGAGATGTGGGCCCCTAGAGTTTCAACAATAGATTTAACAGCATACCTTCATTTAATTTGTCCCATGATGAATGAATTGTAGAAAGTGGAAAGAGAAAAAAACTCAAATCCTAGAACCACATTTATGTGAGAAGCTATTTTTAATCTAATAATCTATTATTATCCAAGAAAGAATAAACAGCAAACATGTTGTTCCACCTCAGCTGGGGCAAAGTGTTATTACTGCCCTTTCCACCATATCTATAGCTATCATGGAAGAGATTTCATAGCAAGCCTACACCTGAATAGGAAATACCTTCTAAATAAATACTTATTGGATATAAGTCATCGTGCTAGGTGGTAGACAAAGGTGAAAAAAAAAACACATTCCATGCCTTCAGCAAACATATTCTACTGTTGGTTACAAGAAGTACAATGAAGAATCATTGTGGATTTTTTAGCACAGTCAGCCTTTTGATTTAAGCAGTTTATTTTGGCTGCTAGAAAGAATGAATTAGAGGAAGACAGAGATCAATTAGGAGGTTATTGCAATAGGGACAGATACGTGGTATAGTAGAGTGCTGGTTCTAGAGTCAGGACCTAAGTTCAAATCCTACCTCAGATACTCACTAGATATCTGAACAAGCCACTTAACCTCTGTTTGCCACAGTTTTCTCGTCTGTAATGTGGTCATAATAAAAGCACTAACCTTGCAAGGTTGTTGTGAGGATCAAATGAGATAAAAATTGAAAGCACTTAGCCCAGTGCCTGGCACATAGTAAGCACTATATAAATGTTATCTATTATTATTGTCATTTTTAATCAAGTTAAAAAGATAAGAGGGCTGGACAAAAGGCAATGAAATAAAAAATATGAGGATAGATAAGCACAGTATAGTAGGAAAAAAAATTGTGAAGTTATAATCCTTTTAAACTTGAATGATGTTTTTTCCAGGAGCCAAGATGGTGGAATAAGGCAGGAACTTTCCTGAACTCTCTCACATTCACCTCAAAAAAGCTATTAAATAATGTCTCAAAACAAATTTTGGAGTGGCAGAACCAATCAGTGTAAAACAACTTTGAAGGTTGGCAGGAAAGGTCTGTCTCACACAGGTAAAAGGGGAGGAAACCAGCAGCTAGGCCCTCTGCCCTTGGGAGCAGATGGCCAATGATTAGGCCCCGCGATCCCAGCAGAGCAGGCCAGTGGCAAGGCCCCACAGCCCTGGTGCAAGAAGCTTGGGACAGTGCTCCCTCCACCCCAGGAACAGAACCTAACTTTAAAATAAAAATTAAAAGTCATTCAATAGGTTAGGAAAATGAGCAAAAAAAAAGAACCATAGGAAAGCTCAAAACATATACTCAGAAGAGGACAACAATGTCAAAATGGCTACACGCAAGCCTCAAAGAAAAATGTGAATTGGGTCTCAGGCCTCTAAAAAAGAACTCCTAGAAGAGCTCAAAAAGGATTTTAAAAATCAAATAAGAGAAGTAGAAGAAAATTTGGGCAAAGAAATCATAGTGATGCAAAAGAATCATGAAAAAAGAGTCAAACATCTGGGTAAAGGAAGCACAAAAAAGTGGGAAAATGTGTACAAAAATTCACTGAAACAAAAACCCAGCTCCTTAAAAAGTAAAGTTGGCCAAGTGGAAAAGGAGATATAAAAATTCACTGAAGAAATCAGCTCCTAAAAAAGTATTATTGGCTAAATGAAAAAGAAAGCACAAAGCTCACTGAAGAAAATAACTCCTAAAAAATTAGAATCTGGAAAATGGAAGCTAATGAATCCGTGAGACATCAAGAATCAATCAAAAGAAAAAAGAAGAAAATGTGAAATATCTCAGTGGAAAAACAACTGATCTGGAAAATAAATCCAGGAGAGGCAATTTAAAAATTATTGAACTACCTGAAAGCCATGATAAAAAAAGAGCATGGATATCACATTTCAAGAAACTATCAAGGAATTGTCTGTGATATACTAGAGCTAGAGGGTAAAATAAAAATGGAAAGAATTTACCATTCACCTCTTAAAAGATCCTAAACTGAAAACTCCTACAAATGTTACTGCAAAATTCCAGAACTCTCAGGCCCAGGAGAAAATACTGCAAGCAGCCAGAAAGAAAAAAATTCACATATCATGGAATCACAGTCAGAATTACACAGGAGTTAGCAGCTTTTACATTAAAGGATTAGAGAATTTGGAATATGGTATTCCTGAAGGCAAAGGAACTAAAATTACAACCAAGAATCACCTATCCCACAAAATTGAGCATAATTTTACAAAGGGAACAAGAAAGGACACTCAATGGAATAAAGGACTTTAGAGCATTCCTGATGAAAAGACCAGAGCTGAACAGAAAATTTGATTTTCAAATACAAGATTCAAGAGCAGCATAAAAAGGTAAACAGGAAAAAGAAAACATAATAGATTTGATAAGGTTAAACTGTTTACATATCTACAAGGGAAGATGATACTTGTAACCCTTTAAGAACTATATCACTATTAGGACAGTTAGAAGGAGTATCCATAGACAGAGGGCACAGGTATAAGTTGACTTTGATGGGATGATATTTAAGAATACATACACAACAAAATTAAGGGGTGAGAAAGAGGACTGCATTGGGAGAAGAGGGGTAAATTATCTCAAAGGATGAGGCATGAAAGACCTATTACAGTGGAAGGGAAAATGGGGGTTGTATGTGAGGGGATAGGCATCCCTTGACTCTTACTCTCATTGGGATTAGCTCAAAGAGGGGATAACATACATACTTAATTAGGTATAGAAATCTATCTTACCCTATAGGGAAGTATGAAGGGAGGGGAATAAGAAGGGGTGGTTCTTATAGAAAGGAAAGAAGATTGGAGGAGGAGGTCATTAGAAGCAAAACACTGGTAAGTGCGAAAGGAAGGAGGGAGGAAGAGAGAGAGAGGGGAAATTATGATAGAAGTATATATACAGTAAGTAATCATAATGATGGGTGGAAAAAACATCCATAAAACAGAAGAAAATAGCAAAACGGATTAAAAAAACAAAATCCTAAAATATGTTTATTTTTGTTTTTAACAAGAAACACATTTGAAGCATAAAGAAACCACAGAGTAAAGGTTAAGGGGCTAGAAAAGAATCTATTATGCTTCAGCAGAAGTTAAAAAAAAAAGCAAAGGTGCAATCAAGATCTTAGACAAAGCAAAGGCAAAAATAGATCTAATTAAAAGAGCTAACAAAGGAAACCACATCTTGCTAAAAGGAACCATACACAATGAAATAATGTCAATAATATATTTATATATATATATATATCAAATGGTATAGAATCCAAAATCTTTTTTTTTTTTTTGCTTTTTTGCATTTTTGGAGGGAGGAAGGTAGGGCAATTGGGGTTAAGTGACTTGCCTACAGTCACACAGCTAGTGTGTGTGTGTGTGTGTGTGTGTGTGTGTGTGTGTGTGTGTGTGTGAAGTGTCTGAGGCTGGACGTGAACTCAGATCCTCCTGACTCCAGGTCTGGTACTCTATTCACTGCATCACCTAGCCACCCCCATTTTATTTTATTTATTTATTTGTTTGTTTATTTTAATTTTCATCCAAATTCTTAAAGGTGAAGTTAAATGAGTAACAGGAGAAAATAGACAGTAAAACTATTCAACTTTCGTCTCTAAGAACAAGATAAATCTAACAAAACAAACAAAAATGAACCCCCAAAAAGTTAAGGAGGTGAATAGAATTTTTGAAGACTTAGATGTGACAGACTTCTGGAGAAAACTGAAAGGGACAGAAAGAAATATACCTTTTTCTCAGTGGCACAAAAATTGACCATGCATTTGGAACATAAAAACCTCATAATCAAATGCAAAAAGGCAGAGATATTAAATGCATCCTTTTCAGATCACAATGTAATAAAAATTCTATTCAATAAAGGGCCATGGAAAGACAGAATGAAAATTAATTGGAAACTAAATAATCTAACCTTAAAGAATGAGGGGGGGGGGGGGGGCGGCTAGGTGGCGCAGTGAATAGAGCGTCGGCCTGGAATCAGAAGGACCTGAGTTCGGAGCCGGCCTCCGACACTTAATCCACAAACAAAAAAAACCTAGCCGTGTAACCTTGGGCAAGTTACTTAACCCCAATTGCCCTAAAGGCGGCTAGGTGGCGCAGTGAGTAAGAGTGCCGGCCTCGGAGTTGGGATGACCCGAGATCAGATCCGGCCTCAGAAAATGAGCACCCACGCATAAATCAAAAATGACTAGCCGTGTAACCTTGAGCAAGTTACTTAACCCCAATTGCTTTAAAAAAAAAAAAAGAATGAGTGGATCAAAGAACAAATCAAGGGAAAAAAAATCAATAATTTCATTAAAGAGAATGAAAACAACAAGACAACATACCAAAATTTATGGGATGCAAAGCAGTACTTAGGGGGAAATGAATGTCTCTAAATGCTTACATTAATAAAACAGAGAAAAAATAGACCAATGAATTGGGCGCACAGATAAAAAAAAAAAACTAGAAAAAGAATAAATTAAAAATCCCCACTTAAACACCAAGTTGGAAATTCTGACAATCAAAGGGAAGATTGATAAAGCTAAAAATAAGAAAACCATTGAATTAATAAATAAAATTGGGAGTTGGTTTTATGAAAAAAAAAACAATAAAACAGATAAATGATTGGTTAATTTGATTTAAAAAGAAGAAAATCAAATTACCAGTATCAAAAATGAAAAAGGTTAATTCATCACCAATGAAGAAGAAATTAAAGCAATTATTAGGAACTATTTTACTCAAATATATGCCAATAAATTTGATAATCTAAGCAAGATGGATAAATATTTACAAAAATATAAATTGCCCAGATTAAAATGAGAGGAAACAGAAATTAACTAAATAATCCCATCTTAGAAGAAGAAATTAAAAAAGTCATCAATGAGCTCCCTAAGAAAAAAATGCCTAGAGCTAGACAGATTCTCAAGTGAATTCTGCCAAATATTTGAAGAATAATTAATTACAATATTGTATAAACTATTTGGGAAAATAGATGAAGATGGAGTCCTACCAAATTCCTTTTATGACACAAATATGGTACTATTATCTAAACCAGTTAGAGAGAAAACAGAAAGAAAACTACAGATTAATTTCCCTAGTAAATACAGATGCAAAAATTTTAAATAAAATGTGAGCAAGGTGATTATAGTAATATATCACAGGAATCATGCAATATAACCAGGTGGGATTTATACCAGAAAAGCAATGCTAGTTCAACATTAGGGAAAATATCAGCATAATTGACCGTATCAATAACAAAAGCAACAGAAATCATATGATTATTTCAAAAGATTTAGAAAAAGCTTTTGACAAAATACAATACCCATTCCTATGGGGGGAAAAACAATAACACTAGAGAACATAGAATAAATGGACCTTTCCTTAAAAAGATAAGTAGTATCCATGTAAAATTATTATCTCTAATAAGTTAGAAGTCTTCCCAATGAGATCAGGGGTGAAAAAAGGATACCCATTATCACCACTATTATTCAATATTGTACTAGAAATGCTAGCTATAACAATAAGAAAAGAAAAAGAAATTGCAGGAATTAGAATAGGACACTATCACTCTTTGCAGATGACATGATAGTAGAGTTAGAAAATCAGCTAAAATACTAGTTGAAATAATTAACAACTTCAGCAAAGTTGCAGGAAATAAAATAAATCCACAGAAATCATCAGCATTTCTATATACTACAAAGTCCAACAGGAAGAGGCAGAAAGAGAAATTTCATTTTAAATAAGTGTAAACAATAAAAAAACACTTGGAGTCTACCTGCCTAGACAAACCCAGAGAACTATATGAACACAATTAACAAAAACATTTTCAAACAAATAAAGTCATATCTAAACAACTGGAAAAATATTACTTGCTCATGAATAGGCTAATTCAACAAAATAAAAATAACAATTCTACCTAAATTAATTTACTTATTCAGTACCATATCAATAATAATAAAATTCATCTGAAAGAACAAAAGGTCAAGAATATAAAGGGAATCAGGGTGGTTAGGTGATGCAGTGAATAGAGGACTAGCCCTGGAGTCAGGAGGACCTGAGTTCAACCAGCCTTAGACACTTAACACCAAAACTAGCCATGTGACCTCAGTCAAGTCACTTAACCAAAACTGCCCTACCTCCCCCTCCAAAAAGCAAAAAAAAAAAAAAAAAAAAGTAAATAAATAAAGGGAATTAATGAAAAAGAAAAGCAAAGGAAGATGACCTAGCAATACCAGATCTCAAACTGGTACTGGTTTAGAAAAAGAGTGGTGAATCGTCTTATGGAGCTCCAATACCCACAGAATGACACAGAGAAGCTAACCTCCCACTGAGGACAGCCCAGCAGCCCTGCAGGGAGGGCCAGCGCAGGCAGCACTCTGGGAGCCCAGCCCAAGCTGGCCTGAGTCGGCCCCAGGGCTGCCCGGCCAGCAGCCTCCTGGAGGGACTCCAGAACACCAGCAGCTGTGGCAATGCCAGAATTATCAACACAGATATGCCTAGGACAATGTGAGAGATTAGTGTCCTTTGGACTTTGGGACCAGTATTTGGGGAACATGTCAGGCTTCTTCCCCTGGGGGCGAGAAGCAGCTGAGGAGACATGGCACAGCTGCCATTTTGCAGCTTCAGTGGCAGCTTCAGCTCCTGGTCTGCAAACTGTAGGGAGATCCAGCCATCAGTCTTAGGGGGTAATCACTCTTGCTTTAACCTCCCTGGATCTGGATTGTGGTCTGGGTGGGAGGTCGTGGGGTGGGTATCCAGCTTGCTGGAGCATGTGGAGGCTTCACAGAGGCCACCCAACTAATACCTCCGGAAGTTGTGAAGACCTCAACATTTGGGATGGAAGCTCCCCTGTCTGGTGGCAGAGTCCTACTGTGGCAACAAGCCCCAAGTCAAGTAATTCAGTGGCAACATGCCCAGGCAAAGGAAAGAAAATAAACAGAAAAACTCAACATTAGACTCCTATTTTGGGGGCAAAGAGGATGGAAGCATGGAATAGGAGGAGGACTGTGAGGTTAGAAATCCTGCACCAAAAGCCCCAAATGAAAATATGAGCGGGTTACAGGCCATAGAGGACCTTAAGAAGGATTTCAAAAACCAAATAAGAGAAGTGGAGGAAAAATTGGGAAGAGAAATGAGAAGGATGCAGGAAAAGTATGAGATGAGAGTCAACAGAATGACTGAGGAAAATACCTTAAAAATAGACTAACTGAAATGGCAAAGGAGGCTCAAAGGGGCAATGAGGAGAAGAATGCCTTAAAAACCCGAATTTGCCAGATGGAAAAAGAATCTCAAAAGCTCACTGAGGAGATTCATTCCTTCAGAGTTAGACTGGAGCAAATGGAAGCTAGTGACATTATGAGAAATCAAGATACTATTAAACAGATCCAAACAAATGAAAGAATAGAAGGCAATGTGAAATATCTCATGGGAAAAACCACTGACCTGGAAAATAGATCCAGGAGAGATAATTTAAAAATCATTGGACTACCTGAAAGCCATGATCAAAGAAAGAACCTAGAAATCATCCTTAAAGAAATTCTCAAGGAAAATTGCCCTGATGTTTTAGACCCAGAGGGGGAAACAGAGGTTGAAAGAATCCACAGATCACCTCCTGAAAAAGATCCCAAAAAGAAAACTCTTAGGAATATTATAGCCAGGTTTCAGAACTCCCAGATCAAGGAGAAAATACTACAAGCAGCCAGGAAGAAACAATTTCAATATTGTGGAAACACAATCAGAACAGCACAGGACCTGGCAGCTTCTACACTGAGGGATTGAAGGGCATTGTAATGGAAATGCAAATTTAAAGATCTTCCCTGCCCCTAGCTTAAGTGCACCTGGAGCCTGTGGTGGGAGGCTTGTTTTTCAGGAAAGACCACACCTTGATGCCTGTGATTGGGCAGTGGGTCAAGAGGGTGGTTACATTCTCTGAGCCAGGAGAAGGCTGGCTTTGCTTTGGGGCTCTCTTTGAGAAGTGTTGTGTGATTTGATCAGATGAGACTCTGGGAAGCCATTGTTGAGAGCCCCCCGGCTTTGAAAACCCAGATGTTGATGCTTCCCTCTCTGGTAACTGTGATTTGGTATTGATGTATGTAATGTTGGGACAGTTTGGAAGCCTGTCTGATTGATCTGTAAGTTCTGTCTGTATAATCTGAAGTTCAGGGTGCTGACCTTTTCCCCCTGAACTAGGTAATATATGTTTGATTAAAGTAAGCTTGTTAACCCATTTTGAGTTGCTTTCCTTTTCAAAAGCAGATCTAAGAACCTGTGTTGGCAGCCACTCTGGGGATGCTAGGGTGCTTGCTGCTACAGGCATGGAATATGATATTGCAGAGGTCAAAACAGCTGGGATTAAAACCAAGAATCACTTACCCAGCAAAACTGAGTATCTTGTTTCAGGGGAAAATATGGTCAGTCAGTGGAATAGAGGACTTTCAAGCATTCTTGATGAAAAAAACCAGAGTTGAATAGAAAATTCAAACACAAGAAGTAAGAGATGCTTGAGAAGGTAATCAGGGAAAAGAAATCAAAAGGAACTTATCAAAGTTGAACTATTTACATTCCTACATGGAAAAACAATAACAATGACTGATGAAACTTTTCTCAGTATGAAAATAATGGAAGAAGGGTATATGGGCATATGAATACATATGTGAATATGTGTATATATGTTTACAGCTATACATGGATAGAGGGCACAGACTGAATTTGGTGGGAAGGCATGATACTTAAGGGGTGAAGTTAAGAGGTGAGAGAGGAATGTGGCAAGAGGAGATGGGGAAAGGCAGGGTAGGGTAAACTATCTCATGTAGAAGAGGCAAGGGGAAGTGGCTGCAGGGGAGGGGAAGAACAGGAAGGCAAAAAGGCAAAAACCTTATTCTCATTGAATTTGGTTCAGGGAGAGAATCACATACATACTAAATGGGATATCTCACCCTGCAGGAGAGTAGGGGGAAGGGGGATGAGAAGGGAGATGATGGAGGGGAGGGCATTCTGGGGAGAGGGGAGGTTGGAGGTACCAACTTTCAAAGAGGGACAGGATCAAAGTAGGGAATGGACCAGGTGGGGGGTGGGATGGGTGGGAGGGAAATATAAGCAGTCTTTTACAATATATCTGCTATGGTAATGTTTTGCATAGCTTTATAAGTACAACACATACTGAATTGCTTATCTTCCCAGAGGGAGTGGGTGACAAGGGAGAAAGGGAATGGATCTGAAATTCTAAGTTTTAAAATTAAATGTTTCAAATATATATAAATACTATTATTAATACTATTTTGCGTGTAATCAAGAGATAAGATGTGCAGGCATTGGGGCACAGCGATTCACCTTGCCCTAACAGTAAAGTTGAAGGGGGTATGGGAGAAGATATGGGAGAGAGCAGATTGGATGAGGGGATATCTAGTGGGACTGCTATTCTGGGGTGGTGGGTAGGGGGAAAATGGGGATAAAATTGTAACCCAAAATCTGGTAGAAATGAATGATGTAAACCAGAGATGAATAAATTAAAAAAAAATTTTTTAAAAAGAGAGTGATGGATCAGTGGAATACATTAGGTACACAAAATACCGTAGTAAATGATCACAGTATTCTAGTGTTTGATAAACTAAAAGACCCCAGAGCTTTTGGGAGAAGAGCTAGCACTATTTGACAAAAATTGCTGGGAAAACTAGAAAACCATTTCAGAAACTAGGCATTGACAAACATCTTGCACTATATACCAAGATAAGGTCAAAATGGAAACATGATTTTAGACTTATAGGGTGATACCAAAAACAACTTAGGAGAGCAAGAAATTTTAATTGGGAAAAATAAAATATCCTTCAAAAAAAGTTTGAATCATGGTTCCACCACTTATTGGCCAAGGCATTTTACCTCTTTGGGAGTCATTTCTATGAAATTAAGGGGTTGTACTGGATGACATCTACTATCCAACTCCATCTTACGATCTATGATCCTATGAGATATATGTAAAAGAAGACTCAAGATGAGCCAGCATATGAGTCAAGCAATCAACAAATATTTATTAAGTGCTGTTTTATGTGCCAAGCACTGCATTAAGCACTGGGACATAAAGAAAAGCAGGCCTTGTTGTCAAGGAACTTATGCTCTAATGGAAGGGATCACACATAACTAGATAATACAGTATACATATACAGTTGGTGTGGAAAGCTCTAAGAGCTGGGAACCCAGGAAGACCTGCAGAAATGGCAATTGAGTCTTTAAAAAATCCAAAATTGTAATGCCATGCACAGAACCTTTCCAGAAAAATGCTACTCTGAACAGCTTTCTGATTACTCAGTATAGTGATCACTCTATTCCATAACAAATCAAAGCAAAACATCCACAGGAAATCAAGGTACAGCATTCACAATATTACAACTTATCACAGAAAATCACAATATAATCTCAAAGTACAATAGTCCAAGTCTTCCACTCATGGGGCAACTGTTAACTCAGTCACTGATCAGTAACAATCATATAATAGTCACAATATAATATTCACAACATAGTCTCAAAGTAAAATAGTCACTCTCAAGTTAACTCAATCAGTCACTTATCAATAGTTTCAGAGTACATGGTCAAAGTCTTCCACTCATGGAACAAAGTCTTTATTAACTCAATCAGTCTCTTATCAGTAGTTTCCAAGTACATGGTCAAAGTCTTCCACTCATGGGGCAAAGTCTTGATTAACTCAACCATTCTCTTATCAGTAACAATATCTCAAAGTACTCAAAGTATAATCAATCACTTATTGAGCAAAGTCTTACTTAAGTATCATATACAAACCCCTCTACCCCTTAGGTCACTAGTAAACTATAATTCCATAATCACTCTGTACCCAAGGAGAGGTCTTTTCTTCATTTTTACTTGGGGCCTGTTCTCAGATTCCCTGGACCCTCTACCATGGTCCCAGATTCTACCCAGATTCCCCAGACTGTCACCTGGGTTCAATGGCAGACAGCTCCCAGTACCCTGACCAGCTCTCTGGGCAGGTCCTACTCTACCCTGAAGTTCACAGGGTCTGGTCCATGTCAGGTCTCTCACCATTTCCACTCCAGGGAATTCAAGGCTCAACCAAGCCACAAACAAACAAAATCTCAGCATCCCAGTCTTACTTCAGGCACCTGGGCTCCTGGCTCCTGGACTCTAGCTCTGGGCTCCTGTTCAGAAGAAGCTCCACCACAAGTTTTCAGGACTCAGTTCTCCATTTTTCCATAGCTATTCTGCCACCAGATCTGGTCTCAAGGAAATTCTGACTGTGCCTCTCTGGGGCTTTTCTTATATACAAAGTATTACCTACTTCCTTCAGCCAACCCCTTCCTGTTACATCAGTAACAGGAGACAGGAGTCTTGATCAGTTACTAAGTGCTAAGTACCTGCTACTTTTGCCAACACAAAGGGATCTTCAAATTCTGAATCACATCACCACTACAAAAATGCACAGGATTGAGGAAGGAATGAACTCTAAGAATGGTAGAGAACCACTGCAAAGGCATGGAACTGGAACATGAAGTGATATATACAATGAACTGCCAGCAAGTCAGTACAGCTGGGCCACAGACTATGTGGAGGGGATTAATATGACAGAAGATTAGAAAGATAGGTTCTGAACATCTTTATATGCCAGAGGAGTTTCTATTTGATTCTAGAAGAAATAGGGAGGTACTAGAATTTACTGAGCAGGAGGTGATACAGTTAACCTGTCACTTTGGTAATAGCATGAAGGAAGAATTGGAGTAGAGGGAGAATTGAGATAGGGAGATCAAGCAGGAGGGCATCTGCAATTTTCCGGGCAAGAGGTGATAAGGGCCTGAAATAAGCTTGTGTTTATATTAGAGGAGACAATGAGATGTATGTGATAGATACTGTGAAGGTAGAAATGATAAGATCTGCCAACCAATTGGTTATATAAGGTGAGAGGGGTTATAGATAATGCCAAAGTTGGATAACTGAGTGACTGGGAGAATGTTGGTTGGAGGGAATTCAAAAAAAGGGGAGGGTTGGGGGAGATAAGATAATGAATTATGTTGGATATTTTGAGATTCTAAAGATATAATAGGTGCTGCCTATTATAGAGATGCAGAGATGCAGCTCAGAATACAGACTAGGGCTAGACATCTAGATCTGGGGATCATCTACCCAAAGATGATAAATGAACCTATAAGAACTGATGAGATCATCAAATGAAATAGCATAGAGATAAAGAGAAAGGACACAAGAAGATCCAGCCAAAGAAACTGTGAGGATTGATCAGACAAATAGGAGAAGAAAGAAGAGCAGCATCACAAAAAATTCAGAAAGGAGAGAATAATGAAGAGATGATTAACAGAATGAAAAGCTGCAGAGAGGTCAAGAATGCTGAGGACTGAGAACAAGGGTGTTAGTTTGACTGCAGAAAAGAAGCAAATGAATGAGTGAACTAGGAGACTGGTAGTGCCATTAACAGAAATAGGAAGTCAGGAGGAAGAATGGTTTTGGATGAAAGACAATTCTATTCTGTGAGTCAGATGCATCCTTTAATTATTTCTTGTGACTTGGAGAAGAGAGGATTTTTATTAACACTTTTAGTTACATTTTGTTTATTTCATCTGTGTTGACTATAATTTGACAAGATACTAATGAACAGAGATGATGCTTTTGTAATAAAATATTGTACAACACTGTACAAAGGTAGACATTTAATATTACTAAGAACAATGAATTATTATTAAATATGAGGGCTGGTAACTATTTCTACAAACAATGACAAAATGAAAAATGTTTTTGCCCATAATTAAGATGCAAGATTAAATCAGGCTTCACTGATTATTTTGGCTCAGTCCAACCAGTCTTTTTTAAAAATCATTTGGTCAGCTAAATGAAAAGCTGTTCACATGGCACAGAAATCATTTTATTTCAGCATGATTCAGTCAATATTGTTTTCCATTCAAGGCAAGCAAAAAGGGACGAAATATGTTGCCCATGTACTAACTGGGGAATTTTCCAGTGACCCACAGAGAGTGTCTGTGTCTGTCTGTGCTGGTGCCAAATAACCCTCATGTGTACATGAAATGCACTTGGTCTCTATGATACATGAGGAACCAAAAAGGCTGGAGGAATGCCTCTCTGAACTATTAGTTAATAACAAGAATAAAGTAATTCTTAAAAGAAAGGAGAAAGTACTGATAATAACAAGAATAGATAACATACTATACTTCTTAGGTTTCCAAAGAACTTATCCTATGTTATCCCATTTGATACTCAAAAGTTGATAAGTCTTGACTTATCAGTCAGTCAATAATTATTTATTAAGCACCTACCAGGTACCAGGCACTAAGTGCTGGGGATGCAAAAGACAGTCTCTGCTCTCAAGGAGCTCACAGTCTAACAGGTAGATAACAATTATGTACAAATGAGATAAACTGGAGATAATCAACAGGAGGAAGGTACTAGCACTAAGTTATGATTAATCCCATTTTAGAGGCAGTTAGGTGGCACAGTGGATAGAGCATTGGGTCTGGAGTCAGGAAAACCCAAGTTCATATCTGGCCTCAGACTCTTACTAGCTGTGTGACCTTGGGCAAATCACTTAACCCTGTTTGCCTCAGTTTTTTCACCCTAAAATAAGCTGGAGAAGGAAATGACAAACCACTCTAGTATCTTTGCCAAGAAAACTCCAAATGGAGTCACAAAGAATCAGACATGGCTGAAAAATGACTCAACAACAACCACCTCCACTTTATTTCCCTTCATTACCATTGTTTTTGAGTCAAACTGACCTGCAAGGTGTTCATCATATACTACATTCCACCTCTAACCTCCATGTGGCTAGGATATGTCAGACATGAACTCTCTCCTCTCGCCTGCCTCACAGATCTCTTTACCTTTCTTCAAATCACAGTTTGGATGCCACTTCCTACAAATCATCCTCCCTGACTTTCCCAGTACTTAATTCTCTCTATTTTCTTGAAATTACTTTGTATTATTACTCTATAGCAACTTTGTGTCTCTGTATTTGGATGTATCAGCAGAATATAAGTTTATTGAGGTCAACAACTATCTACTTTTGTCATTGTATCTCCAGTTCAGCACTTGTTAAAGTTTTTTGAACAAAAGTGAGTTAATGAGGAAAATGAGGGTCAGAAAGGTTATATGACTTACTCATGGTCAAACAGTCAGTAAGAGCTGGCAGCAGAATCTGAACTCCCATCTCTGCATACTCAAAGTCTAGTACTTTTCCAGTTACATACACCACACTACAAGATACAGGTTGCTAGACCTATGTTAGGAAGCTACAGGGTAAAAGAATTATGATCCAGAGGAGAAAGCTAATAAGGACCACTGAACTTTTGGAGCTTATGTAATAAGCATGAAATTCTTCCCACAAAGGGTGGACCTGAATTCTGAAAAGTAAGTAGTTTCTCATGCTTCAAGGAAGGAACATTTGAAGAATCCACCATGAAGGAGGCCATATCATCAGTCGAAGGATAAAGAGCTAAAGAGTGATAAACGGAGAATGACTGGGGGCTGGGGAGAAGGCAATATATCCATCTGACAAAGAAAATGTGCAAGTGTGTTGTCTGTCTGAGGCAGATTTCTTACTGCTACCCACTTCTGTTTTGATTCTTATGGGGAAAACGATTCCAATGGGACAAAATTAGAAAGCACCATTGGGAATTATGGGATCACACTGGATCTCTGCTATACATTAAATGATGTTAGGTAAACTCTCCCAGCTTTAGTCTCTTCATATGTAAAAAGGAAACTAGGTGGTTTTTAAAAGTCTGCTTTGACTCTAGATTCAGCACTGCTGATTGAGTTGGTTTGCAAGGTTAGGGGTTCAGGAAGAGGGGGAAGGGAACAAGTGCTTATAAAGTACCCCCTATGTGCCAGGCACTCTAAGCACTTTATAAATGCCATCTCATTATCTCAGGAGAGCAAGCAGATCTGAGAACTAGGTGAGAAAAGAGTGTTTGGGAAGGGGATTTGGATTTCTAAACCAGGGCTTAAAAGTACATGAATGATGGGCTCCTTATTAGGAAGATAACATACCTAAGGAAGGCCAGTCAAGTGTATTTGCCTGAAGACTTGTAAATCTAATCAAGAGGATTTTAAAGGGAAAGAGGAAAAAAAATTCTCATGAATACATGGCAAACTAGACACCACAGCATGACACAGAAAAAATATCAGCAGGGAGGACCTACGCATATTCACAGGCAAAAAGATCCAAGAAAAAAAAAGAGCCATTAAACCCTAGCTTTCAGATGTCCATGTATACCAATGCAAAGAGGGGGGACAATGAACAAAGTCAAGCTAGAGATTTTAACAAAAGGAAGAGACTTCAGATGTGACCCATTATTGAAAAAAGCTACAAAACAAATGGACATCTGGAATCGAATTACATATTAAGAATAGAGTGAACATTGTCGGGGGAAAATCCCAAATCAAAAAGAGAAATTTTGGTTAAAAGAATTTGGGTAAGGATCATTATGGATAAAACAAAAGTGATATTGTGGTGGGATTATATTATATATCAATCAGATGGAAAGGGGGAATTAATGATTAGTTTGGAAAATAGAACACAAACTTGGCATGGAGATGTGATAAAGATGTTTTGGGAAATTTTAATCACCCATTCATATGCTGGAGCCTCCTCTCTGTTCTAAAAGTAGAGGTTATTGATAAAATTCTTGACTTGCCTTAAGAACAAATTTATTCTACAAGAGGTGGAAGAAAAAACAAAGGGAACCTGAATCTCATTCCAAAAAAGGAAGCACTAACCACTTCATCTTCAAGAATCTGCTAGATAAATTAAGAAAAGTTGGATGTATTCTGATATGCACTCTAGATTTTCAGATAGCAAATTTAAACTTCAAAGTTTTAAGAAAATGGATAGGTAGGATACCATGGCCTAAAATTCTACAGTATAAAGTGATTCAAGAGAAAGAAAACTCATTAGAGAAATTCCAATATAATACAAAAATCATTTTTAATGAGAAAGAGTTTTATCTACAAAGGCCAGGATGGGTATATGAGGAACTCCATGACCAACTTGTATTTTAAAAAGAGATATATAAAAATAGGAAGCACAGGCAAATAACAGGGGAATAACAGAAAATATTGTTATAATACCCTAAGAAGAGTAAAACTCAGAATAAGCAGAGATGATGGTGAATTTATGGAACCACAAAAAGAATTTTTAAAAGTCATATTGTGAGGAAGAGCAAAATCAAAGAAGGGATAGGATCACCACTAGTGGGAAAGGTAAGCAATTGTAATATACAATGGGGAAAATGAAACCACTCATCTTTTATTTTCCTTTTATCTCTACCAAGGAGAATGATCTTTAAACTGAAATAGAATAAAAATGGTTGATAGGAACTTGAAGTCCAAAGCAATTGAGGGAAACAGGTACCCTCAAATTCAAGTCACCAGGCTAGGACAAACTATATGCCAGAACTGCTGAATATGATGGTTGAGCAGCTTTCAAATGCTTCAGGAGAAGAAATAGGCAAATTTTTAAAAATTTAAATTTATTTATTTTCTTTTAGTTGACAACATTCAGTTCCACAATCCCTTGAGTTTCAAATTTTCTCCCCCTCCATCTTCTTCCCCTTCCCTCCTCCCCATGGTGGCATGTAATCAAATATAGGTTCCACAAATACCTTTATGTTGAACATTAGTCATGTTGTAAAGAAGGATTATAGCCAATGGAATGAACAATGAGAAAGAAGGGACAAAACAAAACAAAGCACAAATGAGAGAGAGCAAATAGTTTGCTTCATTCTGCATTCAGTTCTTTCTCTGGATGTGGATATCTCTTTCCATCATGAGTCTTTTGTAGTTGTCTTCTAATCTTGTATTGCTGAGAGGAGCCCAGTCTATCATAGTCAGTCTTCACAGATATGTTGTGTCTGTAATTGTGTACAAAGTTCTCCTGGTTCTGCTCTCCTCACTCTGCACCAATTTATATAAGTCTCTCCGGGTTATTATGAAGTTCGTCTGCTCCTCATTTCTTATAGCAAAATAGTATTCCATTACATTCATACAACACAACTTGTTTAGCCATTCTCCAATTGTTGGGCATCCCCTTGGTTTCCAATTCTTTGCCACCACAAATAGAGCTGCTATAAATATTTTTGTACATACAGGTCCTTTTCCCACTTCTATGATTTCTTTGGAATACAGTCCTAGAAGCAGTATTGCTGGGTTAAAGGGTATGGCACTATTCTATAGCCCTTTGGGCATAGTTCCAGACTGCTCTCCAGAATGGTTGGATCAGTTCACAACTCCATCAGCAATGCATTAGTGTTCCAATTTTTCCACATCCTCTTCAGCATTTATCATTTTCCTGTTTCATCATCTTAGACAATCTGACTGGTGAGATATAGTGCCGGTGTGTGTGTGCAGCATTTACTAAAACTGGCCAGTCTGTTAAAGTGATAAAGCATTTCTGACATGCAAATTAGTGCTATTGTCCTAAAATTCAGCAGAGCATTGTTTCTAAAATAAATCAGTTAGTGTTAGGCAAAAGGAGGCAATTTTCAGACTAGTTAGAGGAGAAGGGGCTGCAGAGAAGGAAGAGGAAGAGGAAGAGGGAAGAAGAGGAAAATGAGAAGGAGAAAGAAGAGCAGTAAGAGGGAAGAGGAGAAAAACAAGGAGGAAGAAGAAATAAGAAATTGACTATAGCTTGACAGGAAAAGGCTAGCCACTATTATGACAGGAGTCACCTCAGAATCAATTGTCTTTATTCAATCAGATTATCAAATTATTAGAGCAAAAGTAAAAAAAAAATCAAATCACAGAAAACTTATGGACAAGAGAAAGCATGGAGAGTTGTGATTTGCATGAGTGGAAGGTGACCCAAACTCATGAAATTACAGAGCCAAAGTATAACAAGTATAACATATTGCATTGGTCCAAACAGTTTTATTTGTGTATATGCTATCCTATATGGGGAGGTGGAGGGAAGGGGTACATGGAGAGGGAGAGAAAAAGAGGGGGGGAGGGAGAAGGAGAAGGAGAGAGAGTTGAGAACCTGGAAGCTTTGAGCTGAGAAACAGAATACTCAGTTTCCCAGAGTAGATGTAATTACTTGTAGGACCATAAAACTAACATCCAGACTTTGCTAGCTTAGGAGAAGTGGAGGCAGTTGATTATCAAACATTGCTAGGATGTCCTGATGATGTCTAAGAGTGGTCCCTTGTAGCTGTGTCTATGTGAATGTGCTTGAAGAAGAGAGAGTGAAATAGTATGGATGTAGAAAGGAGACTGCATATACTAAATCTGAGTTTATGTAAGGAAGTCTTCAGACAGGGATCTTCAAAACTGTACTTTAACCCCCTGGATAGGGGTCCTTGAAGCATTTCAGGAAATTAGAAAGTGTGGATATAGGGGCTGATGGGGCTCAGTGTGCTCCTCTAATATTTAAGACTCAGAGAGTATGCAAAGCATTTCAGTGCTTCCCAATTCCTACATCTTGGCATTTTCATGGTCCATGATGAAAAAAATCCTGAAGATATATGCAATCTGAGATAGCAGGTTCTTAGTCCCTGCAGGGAATAGAGACTGCTCCATGATAAACTGGTAAACCTAAAACTTGGACACTAATTAAGCTAAATTTATTTGTTACCTGGGACAATAAAACATGCTTTCCAAACTGGCCCAATTCTCATTCCCTAAACAAGCTGTGTGCATCCTTGCTTATCCAATTCCTTTCCACAATGAATGCTTCCTCCACCTTTCCCTCCTTACTCAGCCTACTGAACTACTCTATAGAATTATTTGTTTATATTATGCAGAGGATCCTATATTTAGAATGGAAAGGGACGGTAAGGATCATCTTGTCTCACCCCTTCATATTACAAATGAGGAGACTGAGGACCAGAGATGGGAAGTGACTTGCCTAGATTCACACAAGTATGTAGCAGAGTTGTGATTTTGATGTAGATCTTATGACTCCAAATCCCATGCTCTTCCCACTACAAATTGTTGCTTCTCCCCCATAACACATAAATAACACTTACCTTACACTGCCTTGTATATTAGTTGTGTGTACACACCCATCTCCTAGAATTCAGGCTCTCCAGTGATGGGCATCCTGTTTGCATAATTTCATATTCTCATAATTCTTATACTCTACTTAACAACCATCCCTTTCTCTTCACTCAAGACTCTTAGTTCAGGCCCTTATCTCTCATCTGGTTTAGAGTTGGAAGTTCCTAATTGGTCTCCCTACGTCCAGTTTCTTCCCATTTCAATATATATTCCACATAACTGCCAAAATAATTATCCTAAAGCACAGGTTATGACCATGTCACTCACCTACTCAAAATCTTCACTAGCTTCCTAATGCAGCTAGGATGAAATATAAGTTCCTTAGTGTGGTATTTAAAGCATTTCACAATTGAGCTCTAACCTACCTTTCCAAACATTTCACATTCATTCTTTTCACATAGCCATATTGGGGGGGTGGGGGTATACACTGAAGAGAATACTACTATCACTATATCTGAGGGGAAAAACAAACACTAGGATTTTTACAACTAACCACTCATATATACATCATTGGGACTAGTTACCCCATTCTGATACATTAGATGGAAGATGATATAAAGATACCTAGAGCAGCAATGGAATGACATTGCTATGCTATCAAGTGAGGCCCAAACTTAGTAGGGTATCCTTTGCCTCCTTGTTTTTGCATAGGCTATCCCCACCATGTCTGGAATGTATTTCCTCCTCACTTCCACCTGGCAGATTCCTGAGTTTCCTTCATAACAACTCAGGTACCATCCCTCATCCAAAACCTTTCCTGATCCCCTATTTGTTAATACTCTATTGTCTTTGAATCATCCCTTTTTCCTCACAATTTATCCTTCAGTAGAATTTAAGCTTTTTGAGGGTAGGAACTGTTTCTTTTGTCTCTGCATTTCCACAAAATTCCTATTGTGCAAGGCACAATGCCTCACACATAGGAGATAGTTAATGTTTGCAGAATTGATCTGTGATGCAAAGCCAATACATTTGTTGAATACATTCCTTTCCCAATAGCTCAATTTTTCTTGGCTTCTTGATTATAGTGGAAAGAATACTGCACTTTGAGTCAGAAGGACCTAAGGAAGAATCACTATTCAAACTTATCAACTGTATAATCATAAGAAGTTATTTAACTTTTCCAAGTCTGTCTCCTTACCAATAGGCATACTTAATAATATCTAGCTCTAAAGTTTGTTGTGGAAAAAAATACTTTTGCAGATTAGAAAGCATTATACAAACACCAGCAGCAGCATTTCCAGTACTCTCCGAGGGATGGAAAAAAAAAACATGAACATCCTAGGAGTTTGTTTCTGTCATTTTTCAGTCATGTCCAACTCTTAGTGACCTCTTCTGGGGTTTTCTTGGCAATAATACTAGAGTGATTTGCCATTTCCTTTTCCAGTTCATTTTAAAGAAGAATAAATTGAGGCAAAGAGGATTAAGTGACTTTCCCAGGGTCAAACAGCTAGTAAGTGTCTGAGGCCAGATCTGAACTCACGAAGATGAGTCTTCCTGAATCCAGGTGCCACAACTCTATCTACTTTACCACCTAGCTGCCTACATCCTAAAGGTGGAAGGCTGATAATACCAAATCATTCTCAAGCTACTAGGTAGAGAAGAAAGGTCTAAAATGATCCTCTTAATCAAGTTCAACTACAGATAATTTAGAATAAAAAATTACAAGAATCTTTTTTTTTTTTTTTGCATTTTGGAGGGCAATTGGGGTTAAGTAACTTGCCCAAGGTCACACGGCTAGGTTTTTGTTTGTGCGTGCATTAAGTGTCTGAGGCCAGATCTGAACTCAGGTCCTTCTGACTCCAGGGCTGACGCTCTACTCACTGTGCCACCTAGCCGCCCCATACAAGAATCTTTTAAGATAATTATCTTAAAAATCCTTTTTCATCATACAAGTGAGTTTCCCTCACATTTCTTCAAAAGTAAATATCCTCTTAACTGAAAGACCTGTAAGATAAAGTGATACCTACATGAATAAATCCTCTAGTAATGAAGCTCCTTTATATGAAAGTTGATAGTGTGGTTTTTTAAAGCTGTTTATAATCTGAGGCTAAACACAGAGAGGGTTGTTAAGTGGAATAAAGAGAATAAGTTCTGGTTTCTTCTATCCTGGTTGGGGGCAGTTCCACTGCTCAGATGGCATTCTACATATCTTTCAAGTCTGACTGTAATCAGGAACAATTCCTGGCACTCATATGGCATGTGGTTCTACGCTGATTGAAAGAAGGGCAAGAATACTGTGATCTAGAGATCTGAAGTTCATTTTGCCTGAAAGGGTAGTGGGTGGCTGGTTATACTGGCATGCCCCCAACAATGTCCCCCTTAGAAGGAGTTCACAGAACATCAAGGTATGATTAAAAAAAAAGGTTTGATAAAAAACCAAATACTAGGATTATACAACTAGGCACTGGTACATCATTGGAAATTTATCCCATTCTGATTCATTAGAGAGAAGTTATGATGGTGACTAGAGAATTAGTGGTACAGTAGAGCCGTGCTAGTCAAGTTAGAAAGTCTTGTTGCCTTTTAAAAAAAATGTTAAAAATTTTAAAGTTATATTAAGATGCATGGAGTTCATATTTTCTAACACATCTGACATTAATGTTTATTGAAAATTTCATATCCTAATCCATTTTCTGTGATATTGAATAAAAGATTCTTCCATATTATTTCAATAATAAAGTTTCAGAATACACAATGGGTCCATTGAATACAGCCTCTTTCTAGCTTGAAGATTACTGTTTTTGATCCTACCAGTTAATTCATTGATTTAATTAATTTCTGTGATTTATGACAATCATCATTATAGATAGTAGAATCTCAAACCTATACCTCTAGCCTTGATTTCTATCCCAAGTTCAGCTGTTTAATCTGACCAGCATAACTTTTTCCTCAAATAACAATATCCTACTTTAATTTCCAACTGCTTCGATCATTGGGAACCCATTTATTAAGGAAAAAGAAAAAAAAACTGAGTCGGTGAAATAGCCATCACAAGGTAGATACAAAGGCCCATGGATTCTGTAAGTAATCTCTCAGGTCATTGTGCAAAATTTATTGATTTATTTTATTACACACATATGGATACCTCTATAACAAATACTTATCCAGGTAATGATCCTGACTCAGAAAAAAACAAACAAATAAACCCTGAAATGGTAAATAATGTTCAACTGATTAATCAATAAACATTTATTAAGTTGCTATTATGTGCCAGACACTGTTATAGGTGTTAAGGACACTGACATTAAATTAAATATTCTCTACCCTCAAGGAGCATACATTCTATAGGATAATACAATATACAGCACAACAAGTGAATAGATGTGTTTGAAGCCAATTTAAATGCACACCATAGCTGATTCTCTTTAGGTACTCTTCTAATTTGGTAACAATTTTATTTTTGTTTTAAAAAGACAATGGTTTGACTACACAGATTAGATTCAGAAATGACTCCCACATTGGGAACCAATTATTTCTTAGCTCTTAAGATAGAGTCCATTTCAATTTTTGTGATGTTATTCAGAACTAAGCTTATTTATTGTTTCCTAACTCTCTTCTTGAAGGAAATATTTATAATGTATAGGTATTAACAAGCATTTATCAAACCGACTATATGCTAAGCATTGTGTTAAGTGCATGGACCAAAAAAACAGACAAAATCTCCTCTTTTAAGGAGTTCACAGCTTAATAAGGAGACATGTGAACAACTATGTACAAACAAGATATATACAAGATAAATAGGAGATAAGGGAAGGCCCTAAGAATATAGAGGACTGAGAAAGGTTTCTAGCAGAAGCTGTGGCTTTAATTGAGACTTGAAGGAAGCCAGGATGTAGAGATGAGGGGGAAGAGAGTTCCAGACTTCTGTAGAGAACCTCTGGCTCTTCCTATTTTTGTTCTTGAGCCATATTTCTGGAAACATCTTTTTTGCCATCTTCCCCTTTGCAGTGAAGTCACCAAATAATTATGCCTTGATTTAATTTGGAAAGTCTTAACCAAGATCTTTATAAAATATCTCTACCTCCTCATCCTCTGCAACATCTCTTGATGCATAGGCTGCAATTATCTTCATGGTGGTCTTTTTGAAAATGCTTATCATGAGTACAGCAAGATGAGATAATTGTGCCACAAGAAATTATGTTTTTATGTTGCATTCAAGAGTACAATGAAACCAACTTCACCAATTCTATTATTTGCATCTCTAAAGAGAAAGTGTGAACCATTCTTCCATTTAATTGAAATTCTGTCTTCTGGGATTTCATATATATCAAGACTATTGATATTCATGATTTTGTTCCCTTTGTCAATTCAGTCAGAGGACAAGGATTTCCAATTTATAGTCCCAACAATTATTAGTATTTATAGATTGTCTTAAAAATGCTGTGATTTGTATCACTCTGTTGCTGTCATTACAGAAACAGAAGAGGGGATATGAAGGAATGGAGGACCATGCTGTATTTTTGTCTCATGTGTTTCAACAACCAAAGAATCCGCCCCCAATAGTCAGTCTGCAGCTGCTGAACCTCTCTGCACCTAGGTAGAAGGGTCTTCAGAAAGCAGATGCTGTGTGCTATTCAAGATTGAAATGAGGTTGGCTCCTAATGTGGTTTACACTTGCGTATACTGAAAAAATTTGCAAGTATGATTGCTCAAATGCTCTGACAACAAATAATCTTTAAAGAATCACGGAATGGAGGAGATGTGCAAATGTCTCAGTATCCAAAAAGAAGAAATAACTTAGATTTCCTCAAACTTCAGCCCAGTGAGCTTAATTTTGATGATCTCCAGCAAACAAACAAACAAAAAACAACCTCTAGAATTGATTATTAAGCAGAGGGTTTGTGAGGACTTTGAAAGGAAAGTAGTAAGCCCTTAGAAGAGATTCATCTAGACAAGTTGTGCAAGACTAACTTTATTTTTCTTTCTAGACAAAATTATTAAACTTAAAATAGGACTACTACAAATACCTGTTTGTATTTCAGCAAATCAACAAAATCTCTCACAATTTCCTTGTGGAGAAGAATAAAGACTGATTCTAGTGAGAAAGAATGGAAACATGAATGGGCAGATGTGAAGAATGTGAAAGGATTCTCATTATTCTGTAGAGAAGTCTCTATTAATATGCCTCAAGATTCCATTTTCAGTCCTATCTTGTTTAATGTTTTTTATCAATAATTGGATCTCTATTATCAGTTATTATATGATACTAAGATGAAATGTAATAGTCACAAATGTAAATTTTTACAATGGACTTTAAAAAATTCAGCTATGCCAACTATAGGATGACAAGACAATAGTTTGTGTGAAAAAGTAGAAGTGTTAGTTAACTACAGACTTCAATTTTAAGTCAATAACTTGTTTTGCATGTAAACAAAAAAATCAAATGTGACTGGGATACATGGTGTCTAGAATAAGAGAGAAGATAAACCCACTACAGATAGAGGATTGTAATAGATATTACAGTTAGATCAAGTACTGGGTCTGGAGTTAGGAAGACTCATCTTCCCAAGTCCAAATCTGTCCTCAGGCACTTACTAGTTTGTGTGACCCTGGGCAAGACACTCAACCCTGTTTGCCTCAGTTTCCATCTGTAAAATGAGTTAGAGAATGAAAGGGCAAACCACTATAGTATCTCTGCCAAGAAAACCCCAAATTGGGTCACAGAGACACAACTAAAAAAATGACTTAACAACAATAATTAACCATATCCCAAAATTCAGTCAGTATGCCCAATTTTAAGAGGGATATTGAAGCTAGAGATAATCTAGAAAGGGCAACTAGACCAATTAGGGTACTTGAAAGCATATCATATGAGGAATAGTTAAAACAATTAGCAATTTTGGACCCTATAGCCCTTTAAATATTCAAAGAAAACAATCCTGTGGAAGACTGATAAGACTTAAACTATGGGGTTCTGGAAAGCCAGACTAAGAATAAAGTGTAGAAGGTAGAGGGAAGCAAATTTCAGCTCAAGGTGAGAATGATTCTGAAATGGAATAAGCTGTCTCATAATGAGTTCCCCATTACTGGACTTGTTTAAGCTCAGGCTAGAAGATCACTGTTTGAGGAGGTTGTATAAGTTTTGGTAAGAAAAGAGCCAAGTCATAGCCAAAATCATGTTTGATTATCCAAAGTTCCAGGTGACTCCAGGTTTTTTTCCTTCCTTCAGATTTTTCTCATCCAGCTTCCCCTTATCTTTTCACATGGCAACAGAGGAAAATCAATTAAGCTTAAAGGAAATTGAAACCAGACAGTTTCTGAGGCTTCCCCATGACAGCCCTTCACAGTCATGAAGACATTTATCACGTTCCCTCTGAGTCTTCTCTTCTCCAGGTTAAACATGCCCAGTTCTTCTAATCAATCCTCCTATGGAATCATTTCAAGCATCTGTCATCTTTTTTTACTTGGCTCCAGATGTTCTCTGGATTATCAACGTTTTTCCTAAAATGTTGCACCCAAAAGTGAACCCAGTGCTCCAAATGCAGTCAGACCAAGGCAGAGTAAAAATGGCCTGTCACTTCCCATAGTCTGCTACCCTTCCCCAATTTTGCACTTATGAACCTGGGTGCTTTTTAAACTACAGGTGGAGCTTTACATTCAAATCAATCAAATTTCATTTTATTAAAGATATCCCATAATTAGCTTATCAAGATCCTTTGGCATTCAACATGTTAGCTACCCTTGCCTGCTTTGTGTCATCTACAAACCGGATAAGTATGCCATCCATAATTTCATCCAAATCACTCTTAAAACAGCAGAGGACCCATTACAGATCCCTAGTGCATTTCACTAGACTTCACTCCATGTTGACCTTTAGTAATTAATGAATACTCTGAGTCTAGCCATTGAAACAGCTCTGAATTAACCAGCAAGAATATATTAAGTATCTATTATGTATTAAGCATTATACTAGATGCATGGGATACAAATTTTAAAAAAGTAAACAGTTCTTGCTCTCAAGGAGCTTATGTTCTATCAGGTAAAATAACATGTGCATATGTAAACATAAAATATATATAAGGTCATGGGGGAGCAGAGGGAAGGACTCCGTAGAAGATAATGCTGCTTACACTGAACTTTGAAAGAAGCTAGAAATTCTTAAAGGGGACAGTGAAAAGGTGGTGTATGCCAGGTGTGGGAGACAGCTTGGACAAAGACACAGAAGTTAGAGATTTAATGTTGTTTGTGAGGAACAACAAGTGAACCAATTTGGCTAGATCATAAAGGAGAGCAAAGTATAAAAATCTGGAAAGGAAGGTTAGAATCAGATTAGGAAGGGCTTTAGAAGCCAAATATAGGAGTTAATATTTATCACAGAGACAATAGGAAGCCACTGGATATATTCTGGCAATTGGCTGGAGGGATCCACCTAATTGTACTATTGTCTAGCCTACATCAATTTTGTCCACAAGAATTGCACAAATGACTTCGTCAAAGACTTAGTTGAAATCTAGGCAAAATATATAGACTGTGTTTCCCTGATATACAAGCCAAATTTTTGTTGTTGTCTATAAATGCAAGGAGCTGTTAGGTGAGGAAACTCCCACTATCTATATGGCTGAGCAACTGTTAATCCTGGAGAGTTGCCTGCACGACCAACTTTCAGTTGGTCAGCAATTTACCTGGTATCACACAAAGCCAGTATGCATCAGAGATGGGACTTTAATTCAAATCATCCTGAATTTGAGGTCATCACTCTATCTACTATACCATGTCACCTCTCCAGTAAATCTATCAGCTAAGTCATGCAGTAGGTAATGCTGGTCCTGGAGTTAGGAAGACCTGAGTTCAAATCTAACCTCAGACATTTAACAACAAACAATAATAATAACTAACATTTATATAGCACTTACTATGTGCCAGGCACTGTGCTAAGTGCTTTACAATTATTATCTTACTTGATCCTCACCATAACCCTGGGAGATAGGTGCTATTATTATTATTTTTTTTTTGCTTTTTTGGTAGGGCTATTGGGGTTAAGTGACTTGCCCAAGGTCACAAGGCTAGTTTTTGTGTTAAGTGTCTGAGGCCAGATTTGAACTCAGGTCCTCCTGACTCCAGGGCTGGTGCTCTATTCACTTCACCACCTAGACACCCTGGTAGGTGCTATTATCATCTTCATTTTTACAGATGAGGAAACTGAGGCTAGTAAATGTCTGTGTGATCCTGGGGCATGCTATTTGTTTCAGTTTCTCCCCATCTGTAAACTGAGGATAATCATAGTACCTACCTCCCAGAGTTATTGTGAGAATCAAATGAAATATAATTTATAAAGCATTTAGCATAGTGCCTGGCACAATAAGCACTACATGCTTATTGAGTGACTGACTACAGACACAATCTTTCTCAGATCACTGATGGTGGCCAAATAATCACATCTGCCAGTCCTTTTAGTCTCCTAGGACCTATTTCATCTAGGCCTTGGTGACCTGAACTCAACAAGGATAGCTAAGAGCTCTCTCACTATTTTTTTTATTCATTTGGGGTTTCAATTTCCAATAAAACCATTTTTGTACTGTCCTTTCCAGTTCAAATATCATTCTCTTTGGCAACTAGAAGCAAAATAAGAGGTAAGTAACTCTATCGTTTGCCCTTAAAGTATTACCATTATCCTATACTGCCCTTCAGCAATAGTCCTGGTGCTCTTCTTTGATCCTCCTCTTTTCCACAAAATAACTTTAAGACTAGGTCCCCTAACTCATCCAGGATAGAAGTACAGAGGCCACTCAAGGGCCCAAACCCAATTCTGATCAATCAGGAAATTTGTATGCATACCATTTTTAAAACCTGAGCCAGTCACTTCACTCACCTACCTAAGGGTAGATGGGTAGCCCTTTTGTCCCAGGGGCTCACCATATTAGTACCTGACTTGATACAAACACAAGATGAACTTTGGCCCTACTATAGCTCAGAACTATAGAACTCAAAAACTTATCCATTAGTCTTAGCTTCCCCTACAGAAGAAAAGAGCAGGCATGCTACCACCATGCCAAGCACTAAAATAGCTTAAAAAAAACCAAACCATTTTTGTTCTTAGCATTCATCATTCTGAGCTTTAGAGCTCCTGAAATAGTTTTATAGGATCATGCCACATTTTTGTATTAAGACTCTAATACCCATCCTTCTTGGCCATGCTATCTTTTATGTCTTCATAAAATCCAAATTAAGAGATGAATTCCTCTGCATCCACACTGATCTCTTCCCTAACTCTGTAGAATTTAGATAGTGCCTCCTTTGCATCCTCATCAGAATTGTTTCAATATGCATTTTCAGCATTTCATTGTTGAGAGTTTTCTATCCTATTGGACTGACTTCTGTAAAACTGTCTAACAGCTTGAAATTGCTGATACAAGAACCCATAAAACAAAGCAGTCTGGGAACATTTACTACAGTGATGAACAGCCTTACTACATAGCTAGACAGTCCTGAAGATAATCACTGCATTGACAAAACAGGCTATTCAATGACAATGATTCTAAGGAGTTGTGGAAAGGTTAAATTATGTCCTAAACACTCTAAAAAGGCAAGGAAGATTGAATCATGCTAAAAATGACAATAATATCCAAAATAATTTACAGTTTTAGTGCCATGTCAAACAACCAAGTCATTATTATAGAGGTTGTCAAAATAATAAAATTCATTTAGAGCAACAATAGGTTTATGATACCATGAAAAAATAACAGGGGGAAAGGTAGGAATGTATGGGCAATAACTACAACCTATATTATAAAGCAGTAAATCATTAAATCTATTTGGTAGTAGTCAAAAATTTTTAAGTATGTCAGAACAACAAATTAGATTCATATATTTCAGAAATATTTTTTTCAAATTCTAGCATTCAATAATCTCCAGAACAAATTACTTAGGGAAGGATTCCATTCAATAAGAATTGCTGGAAAAACTAGAAAAGTTTTACCAAAAGTAGGTTTAAATGATCATCCTACACCACAGATCACAGAAAGTCCTAAATGGGATAGAGACTGAGTTGGTTACTTGGAAAACAATTCATTGGCATAAAGAGCTGTAGGTGAATTGCTTCCATTAAAGTAATAGCTGAATATATTAGCACCTTATCTGCAATTTATAATCTTACAGAGCTGTTTATAACACTGCCAAGGTAACAAGACAGTATGTGTCAGAAGAGGGACATGATTCTAAGTCTTCCAGTTTTCAGGGTCAGTTCTCTATCCACCACATCCCACCACCAAATATATGCTCAACTTAAAAGTTAAATGATCAGATAAAAAATTGGAGGAAAAACAAATAAAGGTATACTTAGCTATGGCTAAGAGAAAAAATTTTAAGCAAAAAGAGGATAGAAGAGATAAAAAAAATAAGAGACAAATCTAATCACATGAATTTGAAAAGATTTTGCATATGAAAAAGCAAAATTAATTCAGCTAAAATATGGCACACTGCTAACAGGGGGAAAATTGCATCAAATGTCTATAAGGGTCTGATATCCAAAAGGTATAAGGGATTTACAGAATTATTAAAAATCAGGTACCACTGTTGGACAGATAAGTGATTGAAGGGCATGACCAATAAATTCCCTGAGGGCAGGGACTATTCTATTTTGTTGTTGTATCCCTAGAACCTTACAGGGGTGGTCCTTGAGGCCACATGGGCTTCTCTAGGTCCTTTTAAGTACAGCCCTTTGACTGAATCGAAACTTCACTGAACAAATGCCCTTAATAAAAGGATTTGTTCTGTAAATCTTGGACTTGGTCAGAAGCCCAAAACCAAAAACCTAGAAGGCCACATGTGGTCTCCAGGTTCGCAGGTTCCCCACCCCTGAGCCCTAGCACAAAGTACCTTGTTGACTGAGTCTCAGAAAAATTGCAAACTATTAGCAATTGTATAAAAGATTTCTTCAAATTGCTAGAAAAGCAAATTAAAATAATTGTGAAGTTTCACATTAAAAATTTTGAGAAAATACATTTTTCTTCATTGGATAGGTAGGAAATTACTATGGGTATAAAAAACTGAATATGCTTTTGCATTATGTCTACTGGTTTTGCTAAATTGATTTTTCCCCCATCTAAAATTCCACTATTAGGAAAGGCTTACTGGGTAGGATGGGCGGGGAGGGGAAAGGGAGGAGAAGAGAATATTTAGAAATGAATAAGATGTGAAAACAACAAAAAAAAAAGCTTCAATAAAAAGGGGCAGGGAAAAGATTTATATCAATGATGGAATAGTTTTGTGTTTCAGTTATCTAGAAAATTTGCTTACATGGAAGACTTCATTCCCTCACAAGCCTACTGTATTTCATTTGTTCTTAAAAACAGCCTAACATTCACTTTCTAAAAATAGTTATTTATAAAACCTAGTTTGCACATCATTTACTTTTTACCATAGTATTCTCACACCTGTGAAATATATAAGGTTTTTGAAAATAAATTAGCACATCCCATTTTTTAGCACAATCTCTACCAACACTTATAAAGTAGCTCTCAAAATAAACTGCAAATCCTGTTATATTTATAAGTAGGGCTTTTAACTAGCTTCCTTCCATGTATCATGATATGATATTAACTAAACTTCAGAGGACAACAATGAACTGTTCCTTTTACCTTCACCAATGTAACACATCTTAAAAGTCTGGCTTATTTGTCATTTTATCAAGGTACTGACTAAGCTTGCATCATACCATTAATTTTAGGATTAATTCTGCCAAAATTTCTAATTATAAAACTTCTTAGAATTTACATCACATCATTCAGTCCCTCATATCACATACTGGTCAAGACAAAGATTCATAATTAATAATCACAATTTATTTTTATAGCTTTCCGTACTTTTCAAAATATTTTCCAATAGGTCTCCTAATAGCCTTGTGAAGTAAGGAGGGTAGTTGTTAGTCTCACTTCTGAGGTGAGGAAACAAGCATAGAGAAGTTTAAGTAAGTTAAAATCAGTACTATTCTAAAATATACTTTCAAATTCTAGTTATTTCTAAGCACAAGAGTAAAAAAAGTTTAAAGAAAGGAAGGTATTCATGATCTTCTGCCACTACCCCATTTCCATTCTTACACAATTTCCATAGAACTTCTCAAGGAAAAGCCTGAGAAATGACATCTTAATTAGTAATAGACTTGAGTTGGTAGCAAGACAAAAAAATACACCAGGAATACACAATTAAGGACATGTCTTGTGAATTTTTACTTTTAACCAAGAGTTCTTTGCTACTGAGGTTCCATATAGAGTTCTGTCTCTCTGAAGTTCACTTCCATGGCAATCCTATTCTTTGAAGATCACTCAAGAATCCCTAAATCTTAAATAGATCTAGAACAGATACAATGAGAACAATGCAATAGGCATAGTTTGGGGGTGAAATATGACAGGAAAGCATAAAATATGTGTGTTGTATTTACAGAATCACAAGTTAAACTAGGACCAAAAAACAAACATAAAGGGATTTTTCCATGACTTACAAGTCCAACACTGATGCTTTATACTATGGAAATATGTAGATAAAACTCTAGAAAAATAGGACACAGAAAAATCACACATGCCATATTTTACACTCCAGTTTTAAATATCTTTGTGCTGTCTCATTGACTCATATCTAAGAAGGAAGGATATTACAAAAGAAACTTTCTGAGATTTTTTTCAATGTAGTAATTAAACTTAAAATAAAGCATTTAATGCAACATTTACTTTGATAAATATGGTTTCTAGGGGGAGGGGAATGAAACAAGCATTTATTAAGCACTTTGATGTGTTGGGCACTGTGCTAGGCTCTTTAAAATACTATCTCATAATATGTTTATGGCTGATCCATTTGTATCTGTCACATTTGATATTATTTTACAGAAGCTCTTCTCTTTAAGAAAATATGGAACAAAATAAAATTAAACTCAATCAACATTTATTAAGTACTTTTTTAGACCAGACACTGGGGAAACAAAGACTAAAACAGTCCCTGCCCTCCAGAAGCTACTACTAAGTACTACTAAGGGGCATACAAGTGCACAGATAAGGAAATACAAGGCATATACAAAGGAAATTCAAAGTAATTGTGAAAGACCAATAACAAGTGGGAGAAATCAGGAAAGACCTCTTACAGCAGGTGGCACTTAGGATGAGACCTAAAGGGAACAAGGCAAGCAGGGAGAACATTCTAGGTTTGGGGAATAGACTGCACAAAGGGATGGATGTAGAAGATGGGGTATCAAGTACAAAGAACAGTTGGTATGTTGAAATAGGCCAGTTGGGCTGGAGCATAAAGTACATAAAGGTGATTAATGAGTAATCAAGTTAGACATATAAGCTGGAGTTAAATTATGAAGGACTGGCCTTAAATGGCTATCATTTGTACAGCACTTTAAGGTTTGCAAAGCACTTTGCAAATATCATTTCATTTTATCCTCACAACCCTGGAAGGTTGGTACTATTATAATCACCCTCATTTTACAGATGAGTAAACAGGAGCAGACAAAGGGTGAGTGATTTACCCAGGATCACACAGCTGGTAAGGTTCTTATTAGAACCCTTCTCTGTCACCCACCCAGTGTTTGCTATCCTTCCTAGTTTTGTGTCATCCATATATATATGTGATAGGCATGCTGTCAAATACCTTTTTCCAAGGCAAGGTTCAAATTTTAAATAGCACAGAGTTAAGTACAAATCACTGAGGCACTTTACCTCCTGCCAAGTGGACACTGAACAATTAATAAGTCTGAGTCGAGCCCATCAATTCAACCTGTCCCAAACTCATTTAATTATGTTATCCTTTAGTTTATATTTCTTTATCTTTTCCACTAGAAGAGTATGAGGTACTTTATCAAATGCTTTGCAAAAATCGAGACTTCCTAGTACTCCACTGACCTACCAGTTTATTAACCTGTCAACAAGGAAATAAATTTTGTCTGTTATGACCTGTTCTTGACCAAACTGTGTTGATTATTTGTAATCATCACTTCCTTTTCCAGATGTTCACAAACCATCTCCTTAATGATCCATTCTAAAATTTCCTCAGAAATCAAAGTCAGGCTCATCTGCTTATGGTTCAAAGATTTTGTTTCCTTCCTCCCCCCACCCCCCTTTTTTTTGGTGAAAATTAGGATATCTCTCCTACTTGAGTCCTATGGTATCTGTCATTATTCACCATCTTTTAAAGAATCACTGATAGTGTCAACAAAATTATATCTGCCAATCTTTTAGTACTTATCTTGGATATCAACTTTCCAAGTTTGCCATTATTGTTTTCCTATTTCCAATGCAAAGATCATTCTCCTTCACAGAGATAACAGGAGAAAAGAAAGAAATGAGCAGCAAATAAAACTTAGGAGTTATAAGAGTCGAACCTATAAGAGTTAAAGAGATCCTCATACTTAGTGTTGTGAGATGGATAAGGCTAGAAAGGAGATCAAGATTGGCAAGAGAAAGACAATAGAGTGACATCATGAAAACCCAGAAAGAGAGTATATCCATATTAGGCAGGAGTCAATAATGTCAAACAATGTAGAGAACCAAGAAGTAGAACTGAGGAAAGGGCATTAAATTGAGTGAGTGAAAGAGAGAGAGAGAGAGATTGAGATTAAGTGACCGTGGAGCTTCACTCTAGTGGTAGGGATCAAAGCCAATATGTATGGGATTGAGAAACGAATAGGTTTAGAAATCTTCCCATATGTATCTTTTTTTTTTAAACAAATACTTTATTAACTTCTGTTTTACACCATTCATTTCTGCCAGATTTTGAGTTACAATCATTTTCCCCCCATTATTCCCCTACCCAACCTCCCAGAATAGCAGTCCCACAAGATATCACTTCCTCCAATCTGCTCTCTCCCATACCTTCTCCCATACCCCCATCGACTTTTCCATTAGAGGAAGATGAATCTTTGTGTCCCAATGCCTGCACATCTTATCTCCTAATTATAAGCAAAAGAGTATTAATAATAGTATTTATATATATATATATATATATATATATATATATATATATATATTTGAAACATTTAATGTTACGACCTCGAATTTCAGATCCATTTCCTTCCTCCCTTGTCACCCATTCCTTCTTGGGAGATAAGTAATTCAGTATATGTTGTACATGTCTAGCTATGCAAAACATTATCATAGTAGATATATTGTACAAGGCTGCTTATAATTCCCTCCCACTCATCCCACCCCCCACCTGGTCCATTCCCTACATGATCCTGTCCCTCTTCTATAGTGGGCACTTCCAACCTCCCCTCACCCCAAGGATGCCCTCCCAATCCATCATCCCTCCTCTCATCCCCCTTCCCCCTATCCTGCTGCAGGTTGAGATATCCCATTTAGTATGTATGTCATTTTCTCCCTGAACCAAATTCAATGTGAATGTGGTTTTGCCTTTTTAGCCTTCCTTATTCTCCCCCTCCTTTGCACCCACTTCCCCTACATGAGATAGTTTACCCTACCATGTCTCTCCCCATCTCCTCTTGCCACTTTCTTATCTCACCTCATAATTTCATCCCTTGAGTACTCTCCCTTCCCAACAAAATCAACCTATGCCCTCTATCCATATATAACTGTAACCATATACACACACATTCACATATGTATTCATATGACCACACCCCCTTCTTCCATTATTTTCATAGTGAGAAAGATATCATCAGTCACAGATATTGCTTTTCCATATAGGAATGTAAATAGTTCAACTTTGATAAGTTCCTTTTGATTTCTTTTCCCTGATTACCTTCTCAGGCATCTCTTGCTTCTTGTGTCTGGATGTCAAATTTTCTATTCAATTCTGGTTTTTTCCTCAAGAATGCTTGAAAGTCCTCTATTCCACTGAATGACCATATTTTCCCCTGAAACAAAATACTGTTTTGCTGGGTAGGTGACCCTTGGGTTCATTCCCAGTTCTTTTGCCCTCTGGAATATCATATTCCATGCCCTTCGATCCCTCAGTGTAGAAGCTGCCAGGTCCTGGGCTATTCTGATTGTGTTTCCACAATATTGAAATTGTTTCTTCCTGGCTGCTTGTAGTATTTTCTCCTTGATCTGGGGATTCTGGAACCTGGCTATAATATTCCTGGGAGTTTTCTTTTTGGGATCTTTTTCAGGAGGTGACCTGTGGATTCTTTCAACCTCTATTTTGCCCTCTGGATCTAAAACATCAGGGCAGTTTTCCTTGAGAATTTCTTGAAGGGTGATTTCTAGGTTCTTTCCTTGATCATGGCTTTCAGGTAGCCCAATAATTTTTAAATTGTCTCTCCTAGATCTATTCTCCAGGTCAGTGGTTTTTCCCATGAGATATTTCACATTGCCTTCTAATCTTTCGTTTGTTTGGATCTGCTTAACAGCATCTTGATTTCTCATAAAGTCACTAGCTTCCATTTGCTCCAGTCTAACTCTGAAGGAATGAATCTCCTCAGTGAACTGTTGAGATTCTTTTTCCATCTGGCAAATTCAACTTCTTAAGGCATTCTTCTCCTCAATGCCCTTTTGGGCCTCCTTTGCCATTTGAGCTAGTCTATTTTTTAAGGTGTTGTTTTCCTCAGTCAGGCTGTTGACCCTCATTTCATACTTTTCCTGCATCCTTCTCATTTCTCTTTCCAATTTTTCCTCCACTTCTCTTATTTGATTTTTAAAGTCCTTCTTAAGGTCCTCTATGGCCTGCAACCCACTCATGTTTTCCCCTGGGGCTTTTGGAGCAGGACTTCTGACCTCACAGTCCTTTTCCCGCTCTATGCCCCCAAAATAGGAGTCTAGGGTTGCATTTTTCTGTTTCCTTTGCCTTGGCATGTTGCCACTTAATTACTTGACTTTTGGGCTTGTTGCCACACTATGGCTTTAAGGCCAGCTAGAGGAATTTTCGTCCCGAACGTGTGGGGGGCAACTTCCGTTTCTGGCAAGCTGTAAACCCACCCACGACTTCCACCCTAGATCACAATCCAGATCCAGGGAGGTTAAAGCAAGAGCGATTACCCCCCAAGACTGATCGCTGGATCTCCCCACGATTTGTAGGCTGGGAGCCAGAAATGCCTATGAAAACTACAAAATGGCGTGTCTCCTCAGCGGCTTCTAGCCCCCAGGGGAGGGAGATGACGCATTCCCCAAACACAGATCCCAAAGTCCATAGGACACTAACCTCTTACTTTGTCCTAGGTAAGTCTATGTTGATAATTCTGGAGTCTCCACAGTTCCTGGTGTTCTGGGGTTCCTCCAGCCGGCTGCTGGCCCTGCCGCCCTGGGGCTAAAACCTCGGCTCACGTGGACCTGGGCTCGGCTAGGCTTGGCTCCTGCGCTCTGTGCTCCCAGACTGCTGTGCTGGTCCTTCCTGCAGGGTGCTGGGCTGTCCTCAGCGGGAGGTTAGCTTCTCTGTGTCATTCTGTGGGTGCTGGGGCTCCAGAAGTTTTTCAGAGTCCTTTTTTACATAGTTTGTGGAGAATCTGGGGGCAGAGAGGCTTGGACGAGCTGTTTCTACTCCGCCATCTTGGCTCCGCCCCTTCCCATATGTATCTTAATTTCTGATATTCAATGTTTCTTACTGGGCAATGATAGATACTCCATTACCTTCATGTACCACAATTTGTTAGCGAGTCTCTAATCTCAAATATCACAGAATATTTATTGTGTTTCCAGTTGTTTGGTACCACAAAAAGTGCTGCTATGACTATTTTGGAGTATATAAGGCATATTTTTTTTTTACTTTGATCACTTTGTGGCACATGACTAACAGTGAAACCTCTTGATCAAAAGACATAGACATCTCAAGTTACTTTTTCACAAAATTCCAAGTCATTTCCCAGAATATTTGGACTGCTTAACCAACAGTTTGCTGATTTGGAAGCTAGGTGGTCCTGCAAATAGAGAGCTACTCCCCTGGATTTTTACGAGAACAAAATGAGATCATATTTGGAAGTACATTGCAAACTTTAAAGTGTTATACAAATGACTGTTATGAAGGTGATTGTCTTCTTGCAGTCCCTCCTAAATTATTTCCAATTTTATCATCTTTGCCAATTTGCTATATATGAGATTTCAGAACTGTTGTATTTCCCTTATTATTATTGATTTGGATCGATCTTCATATAGCTGCTAATATTCTACAACCCATTTAAGAACTTTTGTTCATATTCCACATGGGAAAACTTATATGAACTGATGCACAAGGGAGTAAGCAGATGAAGGAAAACAAAATATATAGCTACCCAGTGTAAATGGAAAGAACAATGGGCTGAAATTGAGCATCAGTATAAATGGAAAAAACAATAGACTGAAACTGAACATTGAATAGTTAAAATGTTCAAGCTTAACTCCATTGAAAAAAATCAGAAAATTCACCTCCTTTCACTGAAGAGGTGGGGGACTGTGGGCATGGAATGTTGCACATGCTTGTCAGGCAGTTTTATGGGTTGCCTGGCTTTGTAGAACTTTATTTCAATCTAAATTTTTTACAGTGAAAGGTTTGCTCTATAAAAGAAGAGGGAGGGATACACTGGAAAACAAATGTGATAAAAGAGTAAAAGTCATCAATAAAGGAAAGAGAAAGGTAAGTAGAAAGTCATAAAATAATGGTAGGGAATATTGACAGCTTTTTCTATGAAATTTGCTTTCAAAGAAGGAAAGATCAAAAATTAGGCTAATTGGAGGTGATGATTCATAATACAAGAGGATATTTAGCTTTATAAAAGATTAATATTAGAGTTCTTTTAAAAGAAAAAGCTTTCCTAGTACACTTAACATGATATAACTTTTCATTAACACCTCTCTAATATAAATCAAGGTACTTCCAAATGGAAAAGTATGCTAGTCTGGAAAATTGAATTATCTCTTAAAATGAGACATTATGTTTTACCTTAGCTCTATAATATGTAGGTTTTTAAATTTAAAAATACTATGAAATCATTTTTTAAAATCTGTATTTTTCATAAAAAGGGATAAGAAAGACTTGAGATTTGTGAAGAAAGCACTCAAGAAAAATTTAAAACATAATTTCAAAGATAAGATAGTGCTGATTTATAATAATCGGTTCATTACCTACTGACAGATTGAGAAAAGGGAATGTAAAAGTTCTGAACTATATCTGAATGGCTAATTCAGTTTTTTAAAATATAGATTCTAGATAAAGCTCTATGTAGTTTCTAGGTCATGATTTAACCCTTAGGATGTAAGTAGATTTATGTAAAAGTAAATACATTTCATTTGCTTTATTTAAAATGTCTATTAATTCTCTTTTGATGCTATGGATATATTTCCTCTAGATACAGCTTGTTACAGAAATCACACAGTGACTGTTTAATTTGATTTGTTCTCTCTTTAATTAACAGTATGGCTGTTACTTCTATGTGTAATTCTTTTACTGAATAATCTCAACAATGGCCAAATGAATTCACAATGAAATAAACAATTAACAAACTCATAACTTTTTTAAAACAACCTTTAATAGTCTATGAATTTGGAATCCATGTAACAAAGTCATTCACAAAACTCCAAAACTATAATGTTTCCTGCTGATACCATTAAATAAGAAAAATTTGTGGGTATGATTCTTCTAGTCTTCTTAACTGTGAAATTGCAATAAAATTGTTGGGTTTGTTTTTTAAACAGGTCCAACTTCCAAAACGGGAAATAATGAGATACAAGTTATCAATACCAAGTTATAATTAAAGAATTCAAACAACAGGCTATTTCAAATTATCCCCACTTTAAAACAAAATGTATCATTAAATATTAGTTTTGATCAACAGAAATACAGTAAACTCCTCAACACAATGACTAATCCCTAAACTTCAATAATAAACAAAATAACTAGCACACCTTTCAACCTCTTTATAGGTTATTTCTCACCTGCCAGCTTCTGAAGGGCAGGGAAAAGGTCTTGATATTTTCTGTAGGCTCTCCACTGAACTAAAATAAAGCTTTTATGCATACTTTATCCAATGGTCTCTAGGCATTCCCTTAGATTTGAAGGATTTTTAAAAATATATGTTCAACAGTAAAATAATCAATTTAATTAAGTTAGATGAAAATATATATTTTCTCATTAGAGCTTTACCTTTCCACACAGAATACAACAGTCATCCCTATAAATCAAAGCCTAACTGAATTCTTTCATTTTCTATACTATTTAAGTGCTTTGCATTCTTATTCAAACTAGAATCTTTAAAATACTTTAAAAGCAACAATACCACAATTTATAAGATCCTTGTGAAATAGGTATTAACCCCATTTTGCACAGAAAATTGAAGCACAGAGAGGTCCATATAAATCTCCCAGACATAAAACTCATAACACCATCTCCTACAGCAAGCTCCCTAACTCCACATTCCCTCAGATACCACAACTATTTATCTTGTTATTGCTTATACTCCATTATAAAACAGTTACCTGTATGTATCCCAGTATCAACTGACAATCCCTATCTAAACTCAACTCAGTTTAATCAAAAGTGTTAATAATAAACAATCTCAAGATAGGCACACAAAAAAGCTCAGGAGGGGTTGCAATCAAGAAACAAAGTGCTTAGTTTTGGTACCTTTTCTTTAAAAGTCAGAAATAGAATTTATTCTCACAATGATTAAGATATAAACCATCAACAGTAATGACCAAAATATGTTTCTTGAAAAGCTATTTCATCTTTTAAGGATAGTCTTTAAATGTTTATATCTTTTAAGTGTATCGTTAGCTGTGAACAGATAGAAAAAATGAGAAAATTCTATATAATTAAAGAAAATGATTACAACCAAAATAAAATTTTAAATAAGAATGAAATAATTGACACAGCATTACAATCCTTTCTTAATACCCCTTTTCTTTAAAAAGAAATAGAATTCCAAGGAAGGCTGGAATTATTAGCTACCCTGAACAATTACCAAAAATCAAAGCTCTGAAAATGGAAAATACCAAATTTTCCTTTATAGCAATTTGAGGAATTTACATTGTAGGTGGAAAGTCATTCTTCTTCCCTCCCCCCAAATACATCTGTATCTTAATTCAAAGACTGCATTCTCGTTTTAAAATGACTCGCTCCTGTTAAATACTATGCTGTTAACAATTAGAAACGTAACATACAAGTATGTTTAAGGCAATTAGATGTTTTAAAGAAGCAATTATTGACGCCAATGAAAACTCGCATGCCATCTCACCAAAGGGAGCATTAAAATACAACTAACAACTCAGATCTTAGGTAGCAACTGAATTAAGCCCAATTGAATCAATTACAGTGCTTTCTATAGGAAGGAATGTGTGAATTGGTTAAAGGACAAGTCGAATTTGTTTGGATGGGCATCGTTTTCAAGCCCTGCTCTGCTGGCAAAGCAGCTAGTGCAAGAGTCGTGAGATTCCTGAAGACAGGGGGCATTTTGTACCACGAGTAGGGAGAATATAAAATAATAAGACAGGAGCACTTAATTCTTTTTAGTTGAATTATTTGTCTAGGTAGAGCAATGAGAGTTTTCCCAAGAAAGGGAGCTTCTCCCCCTCTTAAGCCTTCGCCAGACCCCCATTTACAGATATAAGGTGACAGAGACGACAGTAGCAACAGCTAAGGCTGTTACACTACGGCGGATGCCGCCACTTCTCCACCCCCTCAAATGAAGGGGATAAAAGCAATGAGCAAAGCAGCTGGACACGGACACGGACACGGACACGGACACACACACACACACACACACACACACACACACACACACACACACACACACGCTTTTTAAGGAGACTCACAGTGAAACGAAGAATGAAGGTTAATGCATGCCCCTAAAGAGGAGCCTTCGCCAAAAGCTAGAAGGTGTGACAGCCGGGGAGAAAGGTCCGAGGAGAAGCAGCAGCTATGACACCTCAGGTGGGACCTGCACCCGTACCCTCCCAACCTCCCTCTAGCAGCCACCACAGAGCGATTCCAGCAACCAACCACAAGACAGGCACAAACGCCTAGCTAGCTTGTTCAGCAGCCAGCTGCGCAGGGGTGGGCGGCGTGGGGGAAAGGAACCCGAAGGAATGGGGGGATGATAGCTACAAGGGGAGAGGCAACCGGGCGGAGGGAGGGCGCTACAACACTGAGCCATCCAGTTTTTCCGGGGGCGTCTAGGATAGGCACCACACACACACACACACACACACACACACACACACACACACACACACTCACACTCACCGCAAAACCGGGGAGCGGGGGAGGCTCTTCTCTTACAGCTCCTCCATGCCGGCTGATGCTGCTTGCTACTCCTGCAGTCGATTTCTCTGAAGGCCCTGGGTAGGGGTTCAGGGGGGGGGGGGTAGCCCCTTGGATTCCTGATCCAAGCGACCCAGCCGGACCGGACCCGGCCCACCCCTTTCCTTTGCTTAACCTGCAACAGCCCTAGCTCCGGCTCTTTCTGGACTGACCGGGTGCTAGAAGCACGAGCGAACAACACTGCGAGCCTCCACCCTCCCCCCACCCCGCCCCCTAACTAGAGCGCGCGGAGCTCCACAAACGGGAGAGAGAAAGGGGAGCGTGAAATAGGGGGGCTAACAACGCTCCCTCTCCTTCCCCACTCCAAGTTCCTTTCCTTTAACCTCCCACTAGAGCGATTATCCCCCGGTGGGGGCTCGAGTGAAACGACCCTCCATTTCCTCCTCGGGCTCCGGTACCCAGGTGTATCCTTGAGGATGCTGGAAACCCAGCCCCCAACACACCCCAATGGCATGAAAGCCGTGCTTCCCCACCCCCTTTTCCAGAGACTGCGTGGTATAACCCAATCCTTGGTTTGGGGGAGGGGGCCAGAAAGAACTGAGGATGGGCTAGGGAATAAGGTAAGGCAATAGCCAATTGAATGAAACCAGCCACTGAGGGGCGGTGTCAATGAAAGACTACATCTCCCGTGGTGCTTTGTTCACTCTACGCCGCGTGGTGCACTGGTATTTAGCTCGCCTGTCGGAACTCGTAGTCTTTTAATTAAGCCGGTAAGGTCCTGGAAGGTATATAAAAAGTCAGGTTTCTCTCCCCCTTCCCCTTTCACCCATCAAGTGATTAAATTCAAGACCCTCGTATTTTATAAATAGATCAAAGGTTAAATAACCAGCAATATAAAACTCCTGGAACTGGTTTAGATTCGGGTTTCGAGGAAGTTCGAGGGCGACCAAGAGGTTTTTAGGACCTTTCGACCGCGGCTGTTTCTTCCGCCAAGGCCTGAGCTACCCTGGGAGAGCTGGAGCCGCAGTCATGTCGACTGCCATCGCTGCCTTGGCAGCTTCCTACGGCTCGGGCTCGGGGTCCGAGTCCGACTCCGACAACGAGACCGGCCGCTGTTCCTTGCCCGCAGCCGACTCCCTTATCCATCTGACGAAGACGCCCTCGGCCAATCCCTCTCTGGTGGGGACCGTGGACGCGGCGCCGGAGGTGGCGGTTAAGGTAGGCATTTTCTCGGCTCTGAGGGGGTGTGTGGGGGCGGGAATTGGCGGCTCGTCCCGGGCCCGTTGGGGTGGGAGGGGCGGCTCTGGGGATCTCAGTAGGGCACCGAGGTGTTTGCTCGGAGTCTCTTCTTTCGAGTGTGAGCTCCTTGAGGGCAGGGATCGTGCTCTACCCCTTTGCTGGTGCGCTCAGCACAGCCCCGGGCCTAGGTCGGAGGAAGCCCTTAATCTGGGCTTGTTGGTTGAGTTTTGCGCGCTGTCTGACTGCTTCCTCGTCTGTGGAGGGGGAGGCTCCTGGTCCTCGATGCGCCGAGATTTGGAAGCCTTCCTGCTCCCCGCCCCTGCCCCCTCACTTGGCTTTTTTCCTAAAGCTCAGCTCTAACGGTGTCTCTAGGAGCAAAGGCAAACTGCCCTCTTTGGTATTAAAAATCCCCTCGTGACCTAGCCCCAGCCGCCTTTTACATGTATTTTTCATAAACTACATATTCTCCTTTTCGTCTCTTCCTACCTCTCTTTCCAACCTTTCCCCCTCTCCCCTCCTTCCTCTCTCCATCCCTTTCTCTTTCCACCTTCCCCTTACCTGTACCCTCCCGCCCCATTTGAAACCTAACAAGATAGGGGTTTACGGACTAAATTTTTTTTTTTAAATAATCCAGGCCTTAAACCCAAATCATTCTGACTCTCTTTGATTGGCCAACAGTGGGACCCAACCGAAGCTTTAAGGGTCACTGTTTGGATTCTGATGGCCTTGAGTGAGTGTAAAAATAGCAGTTCTTTCTGTTTTGGCCAGAAACCATCAGGGTCTTCCCCTCCCAGATTGAATTTTTTTTTTCTTTTGACTAGGTAAAAGAGGCCATTCTTTGCCTCCTTTTTCACCTAGCTTTAATCATTGAATGGGCTTTGCCTCAGATAAACTGAGACCTGGGAAAGACAGCTTAAAAAGGCCAGGGTTTCCCACTGCATCTGAGATCATCTCCAGGCGTCCAGATTTATATCTTGTTACTGAACCCAGATGGCTCTGGATGAGAGAGTGAGACTGGTCATTTTGCACCAATTCACTTGCAAGTCATGACATCTCCTTCCTGATGTCATGGTCCTCTAAGAGAACAAAGGACAAACAACAGCCTGTGAGTAGTAGGAGCTGCCCCACTGGGGTCCCAGTTGGCCAGTTCCAGTTGGGCACTGCAGCTTCTTCCTTCCTCCCTCACCCTCTTCCTTTTTTCATCTCTTTCTCTCCCTTCCTCCCTCCCTCTTCTCCCTCTGTCCACTTACGGAATTATACCCTTATCTGTGGGTCCTCTGCCCAAAAGAATATAAATTTTAGTCACTGAAACCCAGCAAGTTACTTTGAGATTTATGGGCTAGATTCTTTTTTATGGACCATGCCTTAAACCCAAAACACTGTGGCTCTCATTGATTGACCAACAATAGGTCCCAGCCCAAACCTCCTTACTTGGAGGGATTATGCAACTCAGCCAGATATATCTACAGTCAGGGATTCATAATTTGAGGCAGGGTATACTATTTTGCCTGGTTGTGTACCACATCTGAATTCTCTGTTAATTCATTTACAAGGAAATGGGAAAGAAAATAGTTTAATTTTACATTAAAATATCATGTTTTAGACAAAGGTTCTTAACCTGAGAGCATACTTTTTTATAGATTTTGATAGCTGTTTCAACATAATCTGTTTCCTTGATAATCATAAGTATTTTATCTATGTATTTAAAAATCAGTCACTAAACATTTATTAAGTACTTACCATGTACCAGGCAAGTTATCCTAAGCAGGATTCCACTGGTTTCAGAGATTTCCAAAAGGTTCAAAATTCCTATTTTAGATATAGAATTCTAGAATTTAAAATTATTTTTTGTTTTATTGTTAAGAAATGAGACCCAGGAAGTTTACCTAGCTTGTAGGTGAAAATGCAGGAACTATAATTTAGGTGTCCTGTGATCCTGGACAAGTCACTTAGCCTTTCTGTTTCTCAGTTTCCTCATTTGTAAATGATTGTTGGGAGATGAAAATGAGATTATATTTGCAAAGCACTTTGTGAACCTTAAACTGCTATTTAAATGAACTGTTATTGGGGCAGCTAGGTGGTGAAGTGATAGAGAGCACCGGCCCTGGAGTCAGGAGGACTTGCGTTCAAATCGGGCCTCAGACACTTAACACAAAACTAGCCGTGTGACCTTGGGCAAGTCACTTAATCCCAATTGCCCTCCAAAAAGAAAAAAAATTTTAATGAACTATTATTATCAGATATTCTCAGAATGATGTTTTTAAATGCATAAAATATATAGTATTACAAAGGAAAACAATTATTTTGAAGTAAAGATGTAATTTTTTTTCTCATCCAAGTTCATGAACCCCCTGAAATCTATCCATGGATCCCAGGTTAAGAATCCCTGTCATGATCTGTGATAGAGTTGGCAAGTAATAGTGTTAGTTCAGAAACCATTTTTTAAAAGTATGGTTAGAAACCAACCACAATTTTTAAGAAAACCATAGATGGACAGAAGAGAGTAGATACCATACTTTTCTTGATTGAAATTTGCCATTGTTTACCCACTCCAGAGAGTAAAGAAGAGATGAGACCTTCAACTCAAGCAACTTGAAGACTAGCCAAAAGGGTTGGGGGGAGAGGGGGGAGGAGGAAAAAGGGAGTTGCCCATGACCGGAGAAATCTAGGATGAAGTGCTTCCTGGACCTGAGCCCCAGAGAGTGGAGGATGATGCACCAATGGCCAACCCCATGATGTGCCAGCACTTATATGGGATCCTGCACTGACCATGATAGAGAAATATTCAATCACTGAGTTGGCTGCCATTATAGGATGGGACATTCAGGACTGTTAATGGAAATTCAACTTTGCCTCTCCACTTTTGAAGCCATCTTTTGGTACTTTAACCAACTCAGTCCTTAAAATAGAGCACATGATTCGGAAACTATGGGAAAATTCAGTAAAGAGGAAATTCTGCAACAAATTCTAAGCCACCCGAAACAACTTACAGAAGCTTCACACAAAACTTGCATCAATTAAACAAGATACAACTTCAGTGTCCTAAATACTTGATGCAGTCCATGCTAGATCACACTTGGCTTTGCACCAGAAGGAGTAGTTAACATAGTTTCCTCAACTCTCCCTGGACACCAGCTTTACACAACTACTACCCTAGCATTGCTAACTGGTGTGGTCTATGATAATAGCATGATAATCTATGAATAAAAAAAAAAGTATGATTAATTTTAAGTATATAGAAAGAGGAGTTGTTTGAGAATTCCTAATGGTTCCAACTTGGATGATAAAGAGTGTTTAATATTTATAATAACCAACATCTATATAGCACTCAGGAGATGCTAAGAGTTTTACAATTATTATTTCATTTCATTCACAACAACCCTGGGAGGTAGGTGGTATTATCTGCATTTTACAGGGGAGGAAACAAAAGTTAAGTGACTTGCCTAAGGTCACATGGTTAGTAAGTTTCTGGGACTTATTTAAATTATGGAAAAAGCTTGCTGTTTCTCCAGATACATCTGGTTCAAGGAGGAAAAAAATAGGGATCCTTCTTGAACATGGTTTTGTTATTACCTAGCAAAACCACTATTGTATGTACCATAGTTACCGTATGTTCCCCCCACAGGGGTCCCTGAAATTCAGGGGTTCTGCAGTGTCAACATATTTCATAATAATACTAAGATGTTTTCATTTCTGATATGGTAAATATCAATAGATATAACTCACACAAAAACTCTTTGGTCTCAGTAATTTTAAGAGTAGAAAGGAGTTCCAAGATCAAAAACTCTGAGAACCACGGAATTAGAGGATAGTATAACTAAGAATGTGATTAAATACTGAAAGTGTAAAGCAGATTATGATATCCCAGAGGAGAGGGTAATGTGGGCTAGTATAGTCCTAGAAGAACTGAGTAACATAGAAGAAATAGAGAAGGATTCCAGATGAATAGATCACAAATGAAGATGGCAAAAACAGAAATGTATATGATATATGAGAAGGGCAAAAAACCCCACCTGACTAAGATGTTTCAATAGAGTGGTAGTGATAGGAAGCAGATGGCAGGGAGTTACGGAGGGAATAAGAAGTGAGCAAACTGAAACAGTAAGTAGAACCTACCTTTTTAGAAAGTTTAATGAGGGAAAACAAAAAAAGAAAAATAGGAAAGTCAGAGGGAAGCAACAAACTCGCTCTACATATTTGAAGAGTGGGGGAAAGCCAGGGAGGAGAGTCTAAAGGAAGAACATGTATGGGGGAAAGAAGTTAATCTGAAGTCTGGAGGGGCAGGGGATTGATTGGCTTTAGAGAAGAGAATCCAGAAACAGTAACACGCCTCCCCCTCTCCCCCCTCCCCCCTATTGAAGGGAATGAAGAGAGACAGATGAGGAGGCTAGGGTGGCATTTCTTTTTATTGTTGTTGGTAGTGTCAAGATACTAGGAGACACCCAGAGCTAAGACCCAGCAAGCAAACTGTGCCCTGAGCTTGGCATAACAACAACCCTTTGTGTTCATTCTCTGGATGATCTCACCCTCTGGCAAAATCACATAATTATTATATAGCTTTGACCAGCACTAGGTATTTTGTGTGCTTGGGCAAGCAGTGGACAAAAACTCAGACAAGCTGTTCTGGTCATGAAGCCCCGCTATGAATGAAACTTGTCACATCATTGCTATTAATGCTCATTGTCAGGGCTACAGTTCACTGGGTAGCCACTAATATAAGTATTGAGGTTTAGCCGAACTACAGGGGCCAGGCCCTAGCACATGTGTCTTGCTTGCAAGCTATGTTCACTTTGAAATTAAACTTCTGTTTGGTTCCTGACTTTGTTTTTTTTTTGTTTTTTTGGGTTTGTTTTTTTTTGTTTGTTTGTTTGGTTGGGTTTTTTTTTTTTTTTTGGTTTGTTTGTTTTGTTTTGTTTGATTTTTTGAGGGGGGAAGGCAGGGCAATTTCGGTTAATTGACTTGCCCAAGGTCACATGGCTAGTAAGTGTTAAGTGTCTGAGGCCAAATTGGAACCCACGTCCTCCTGTCTCCAGGGCCAGTGCTCTATTCACTGTGCCACCCTACCGCCCCATGTTTCCTGACTTTGACTTAGAGGCTGGTTCAGTCCATTTGATAGTAGAGAGAATGGGAGGATAGAATAGGAGCTTAGAAAATGATGAGAAGGTCTAGAATAACTTTTGTGGAAGTATGTTAAACAAGAGATAAATGTCATTTTTTCATTATCATCAAATGCCAGGTTAGAATTACATGGCATGAATTTTCAGAGAGATATAAGTCTGCTCTGTTTCTTGACTTCCATTCATGTTTATTGTGAATCTACCATATTCACAAGTAGCATTGTGCTAGGTGCTGTAGGGAAAATACAAGAATAAGAAACATTCTCTGCCCTCACTGAGCTTAACCAAGTAGTTATCTATTAAGGGAATTAAGATGTGTACATATAAACGACTAAAATGCAAGCTGTCATATGAAAGTGCAGTAAGAAAGGGACAAAACACTATGATAGCTCAAAAGAAGGAAAGATTGTTTTTGACCAGAAGGATCAGATAAAGTTTCATAGAAGAGATAATTTTTGAGATAATATTTAAGGTGAAGTGTAGAGGGCAGGAGCATTCTTGGTGAAGGGAACTGTGTGAGCAAAGGCAAAAAAGAAGGCTTCCATTTTAGCTGGGGGAGAGGTTACCTAGGTAGGTAATAGTAGGAAGTAAAGTTAGAAAGTTGTGTTGAGGTTATATTGTGGATAAAGTTGTTTTAGTATCTAATCACTGGAAATTTTTGAGCTACTGTCCTAAAAGCATGGTTGGAATAAAAGGTAGACAATAGGGGTGGTCCAAGACTGGGATTTAGAGGACTGGACAAGAAACCAGACAAAAAGAGACCTTCCAATAAGCAGACTTGAGAATTTAGAATTTATACTCACTAGAAACAATAACTTCATAATGTGTTGCTGGAAAAGAAGATGCTATTAGTTTTATGTTTTTGTGTATTGTATGTTTTGTATAATGACCTTCATATTTGGTCAGAATCATTGTGCCTTAAGTTCTTATGTACATTATAATAGGAATATATGCAGGAGTTTGTCAGAAGCAGATAGAGTTTAAGGTATACTCAAATGTTTGAACAATTTTGAACAAAAATTTGAACAAAATTGAACAATTATTTTGGTTGCAAATGAACATATTGGCAAGGAATAAATAGATGTGCAATATCTTTTACATGGCAAATAGTTTCCTCGCAACAGAACATTCCCCTGCTTTTTTTTTTTTTTATTACTCTAAGATCTGTAATATCAGAAAACATTTCCCGTGATGTAGATTTGGTTTTAATGATCCCATGGCACTTGTTCTCAGAATTAACCACAGTCAACTCAATGCCTCGGGACTCATTATTTCATTTATAGGTTATTTTGTCATTTTTCCCTTCCCTGCATTCCAGCTTTTTCAGTGTCCTTTGCCAGAGTTGAGGAAAGAAATGAAGGTTGCTAAATAACCACTTTAAGAAAAAAAACCTAATTTCTTGAAAGAATACTACTGAATACAGAAAGAACTTGGCATTGTCTCCATTGATTTCTCTATTCTTCATAGCAGGAATAGCAGCTGCATATTTACTCTATCATTAAGCCCTGCCTCTAGATTTTATCTATTTCTTTTCCATACTCTTTCCAATCTAACCCTCTCATTTTACAGATAGGGAAATTAAAGACCAAAAAAAGACATTAAAAAAATTCAGCACACACTTCTGTTAAATAAATATTTCCCTAAGGATTTCTTTAGTACTCTCTTTATCAACAGTTGGTTTGTATACACAGTTTTTAGAAATAAATATTTCGTTCTAGTCAGACATGCTTATAGTGATGATTGTAAAAATGATTTTTTTATTAAATGAAAATGAATTTTAAAAGTAATTTTTATGCCACATTTTCTGATAAATCTGGCACTCTAGACCAGTAAAAAGACAAAGCTGTGACTGTCTGATTTGGGTGACCATGTACCCCAACAGTCCCATGGTAATAAAATCCACTTTTTAAATTTAATGTTGGGGATCTTCTGTCTCTCTTTTATTGGGGTACAACATTTGGAGGCCCTAGCGAGATATGGGGTGTTCCATGGCACCCCAAAGATCCCCAAATAAGAAAAGCTCTCGGCCTCCGGAGGTAGGCATCTATTCGCCCCAAGCCCTAGGGGGGCCAGCCCCTGATGACATTCCAGGGCCCCAGGTCTCAAGGAGAGAAGATTGCGCCTGCCTCCTGACTCCAACTTGCTCCTCATTTGACCTTTCATGGATCCAGGACCTCCAGTTTGGGGGTGAGTTAAATATTGTTCTGGTATATTCTGGTTAAATACCTTTATGGTATATCTGGTTAAATATTGTTCTGGTATATCTGGTTAAAAATCTGTTGTTCTGGAGGGAAAGAGAGCCAGACGTGGCTATAGTGCAGTGGGCACCTCTTCCCTGGGCAAGGCTCGAGACACGGAACTTCTTGCCCCTATCTGGTCTGGTTATTTGTTTGTCCTATGCTCACTTGAGCCCATTTGCTTCCTGTTCAGACTCTTCAGGAAGCAAACAAGTGGGGGTGTGGACCTTTGTCTTGTTATCTGTGTCCTATTCACTTGAACCCAATCAAGTGAATAAGGATTGTAATGTGTTTGAGTGTTGGTAAGCAATCAAGTGGATAAGGATTGTAATGTGTTTGTGTGTTGGTAAAGTTTTGTCCTGAGCTCAGTTGTTTAAGGTCTCATTTTAAAGTTTTTATTCCTGCAAAGTAGGTATTTGAGTGGCTATCAGAAGAGCACCCTCAAGGGAGCTTTTCTGATTTCCACTGGGAAGATAAATTTGTTTCCAGAAGAACCCTCTTCTGAGTCAGCCATCCTTCCCCTCAGAAAATCCATTAACCCAGCCTAATTGGCCTTATTGAGCCTGGCTTGGGCGGCCACATGGTTCATGGCTTTGGCTGGGGAGGAGGGGCGGGCCAGCCTGGTTCCCAGGTCAGACTAAGGGCTGGTCTGACCGGCCCCCACCCTGAGCTTCTGCTGGCTCAGGCAAGAGAAGGTGAAGGCCCTGCAGAGCCCTCCTTGTGAGCATTGTGGGAGGTAGGGAGGCGGGCCCTTTTGTCAAATTGAAAAAAATCTCTCCTGCCTGACCAATTAAAGCCAATTAAGTGTGGAACTTTGAGATTGGCAAATTCAAAGCTCACTTTCAAAAGGTTCACCAAAAGTCTCCCTGTTGTTGCAATATTTTGAAATTTTAATTTGGAAAATTTACAACTTACAAGTCCTGGTCAAATTAACTAAGAATTAAATCTTTAAGAAATTGAAAATAGGATATTGGGATTGCTTAAAAAAACAAAAAAAAATTTCAAAAAAATCTCAGTTTGACTTGTTCCTTGAATTCGTAAAAGGAAAATTAATAGCATTTGTGAAATACTTGTAATCAGAATTGTATAGTGATTGTAAAATATAATGACTGGCATATGTTGGCATCTGTCTAACTTTGAATCCATGCCAGAATTGATAAGGTCAATTGATGTCAATTGATAAGTCATTTGATGTCATTTGATACTTATTGTTATTTTGTTACCATCTTTCTGAGACTGTATTGTGTATCTAAAGGTCAATTTAGCTAAGTGAACTTAAGAAACATTTTTGAAGTAGGAATAAGGATTCAATTTCTGAATTATCTCTTTCTTCAAGAGTGAATATAGACCTAGCCCCCTATGAAACACAGATCTACCCAAATGATTTTGGGTCCCAGCTGTTTAAGGGGGGAATGATCAGGTGCTTGGAATGATGGGGTACTTGGGTGTCTGATACTTAGTTTAATCAGAGATACTTTAGTTGAGAAAAGAAAGATACCATTTTTAACACCAGGTTAATTCAAACTGTTTTAAAGTCTATTTATGGAAAGCTGAACAAAGCAAATAAGAAGGTTTGGCTTCCCCATAAGAATTGGGTCAGGTCCTTGGATTCTCAGCTTTGACTTCCTTGAGCAGCCGGCATCTGAAATTTTCTCAGAGCTCAGAACTCAAGGCTGAGAAAGTCCAGACCATTCCCTAACATATATTTGGAAGACCACCACCCATACTTCCTCTAATCCGGGAAGACCTAAAAGCTGAAATCACTAACTCTTCCCTCATCAAGTTCCTTCAGGGTCTGCAGGCGATTCAGAAAAAACTCCTTCCCTCAGCTCTCCTGATCCCATCCCGAGTTCCGCCTGTTTCAACCTGGGGATTCTGTGCTGGTAAAAAGAAATTCATGGTCTGGAGCCGAGGTGGAAGGGACCACACGTCATGATCCCCACTACACCTGCTGTTGTCAAAATGGACTCTATTCCCACCTGACTATTGCACCAGAGTGAAGCCTGCTGTCACCTCAGAATGGAAAGCAGAAGTCCATGAGGACCCCCTAAAGCTAAGACTATCTTATCTTCTCCCTGATCCACCTTTTACCTCCATGTATGGCCCCCCACAATCCCCATGCCCCCAGACCAAGCTATACCTGTGTGGTAACCACAGGAAATGGACAATCCTGGACATTCCAGAACCTGGAGCACATAGCTCCCCCTTAACTCCCTGTTCCCCAGAACTGGACTATTTGGGGCCCCACCAGACTGCTCTGTTCAGATACAGGATGCCTTTGTGCCTGTGCTTCTGTCACAGTTTACTACCTCCCCTCTCCTAGTCCTGGTGCTTCCCTGTGCTACAGGACAGGCGATAGTGAGGGATCGGACCTATTGTTCCGAATCCATACAATCAGGTCTGACCCCTAGCAACCCATGCCCAGATCTCACCATTCAAAACCCCTCTGACTCGGCCTGGGGAATCCCTGTTTCTCCAGTCCTGGGAATCATAGTCCCTGAGGAGGAGGAGGAGGGAGGGCAAGTGCCAAGAAGCCTCCTGTGCCCCTCCGCATCGTCATCCCATTGCTTAGCTATCCCTGTCCCAATAAGGAACCCTGATGTCCAAATCACAATACCAGCTGTCACCATATGGGCCCAGGTCAGGTCATAGTCCCCCCCCCCCCCACCCCCCATCTTCAAAGATTGAGGAATATTGCAATTATCAGGTCCCCTTAATTACCTTTCTGTCAGCTGTTCATAAAACACTTAACAGCTCTAACCACATGTTGGGGAAAGATTTCTGGATTTGTGTTGAACCCCAGCCTCCTTACTATGTAGGGATGGCACTAAATGCCTCAGTCACCCCTATTTCCAACACAGAGAATTGTGATTGGGACCACCCAAGGCTCTCCCTTGGGGATGTACAGGGAACAGGTTTCTGACTCATATCATCCAGCACCCTTTTATCCAGCTCTCAGTGTAGCTCAAGTTGTGGGCAAATCCACGAGATTCAGGCCTCTAGCTCAGACTACTTCCTTGCCCTTCTAGGAACCTGGTAGGCATGCCACCATGGCTTTACCCAGTGTATCTCTGCTACAGTGTTCCTCAGACAACAACACACTGAGGGCCCCCTGTGTATCCTAGTGGCCATAATTCCCCGAGTCACCCTTCTCCCAGGTGAACAAGGTTGGCATTACTTTTTCCAGAAGGGCAACTGAGCCACCACCTAAGGCAGGCAGTACCACTCCTCATTCCTATCTTGGTGGGGTTGGGCCTTGTGGGTTCTGTAGCTACTGGGATGGCAGCCTTGATTAAGGGGGAGGCCAACTATCAGGCCTTAAGTACACAGGTAAATGTTGACCTCTCCCACATAGAGCAGTCCATCTCAGCCCTGGAAAGACAGGTGGACTCTCTGGCAGAGGTGGTTCTTCAGAACCGCAGAGGCCTTGACCTTCTTAAACAGGGTGGCCTGTGTGCAGTCCTTGGTGAGACTTGTTGCTTCTATGCAAATAACTCTGGAGTGGTAAGGGAGAGTCTGAAGTTGGTAAGCCAGAATATTGCTAATGGACAGAGGGAGCTGGAAAATTCTGAGAATGGGTATCAGTCCCTCCCTGTTCCCCTGGAACATCCCCCTAACTCACTAAATTGATATTAGCCTTGGTATTAGTATTGATATTAGTCTCTCCTCCTCCTGATCATAGCCCTAATTGTAGGACCCAATCTCATCAATTGCTTTCTACAATTTGTCAAATCCAGTGTTAACTCCATTAATGTTAATTATCAGGGGACCCCCCCCCATCCTTTAGGAACAGAATTGGGTAATTTGGATATGACCCCTAGATGTGAACCCTGCCATGTCAAAGGTTTGACATATCTACAAGGAAGAGTAGGGAATGTTGGACACTACTCCACTTTGCCCTTCCCGTCATTGATTTGTGAAGCAGACAACTCAACCTACCCTTTCCTTCATTGATTTGTAAAGCAGAGAACTCCACCTTCTTCTCCCTTAATTGATCTCTAAACAGGCAGGACCCCCACCCCTTGCTTTCCCTTGATTGATCTGTGGGCCGGAGTCCCAACCTAAGGTTTCTGCTGGTGGGAAATTCAAATGTATACTGACCAATCACTGTAATTTCAGCTTGCGTAACCTGGCTATGGAACCTCTATAAAACCGGCACAGTGTCTGTGCCAAAGCATTGTCTGATTTGGGTGACCATGTACCTTGACAGTCCTGCGGTAATAAAATCCACTTTTTAAACTTTAAAAAAAAAAAAGACAAAGCTTCAAGATTAGAGTGCTATGTGTGAGGAGCAGCAAGAAATCAGTGCTGCTGGATTGCAAAAAATGTGGAGGTGAACAAAAAGTGTCAGAAGACTAGGAAGGCAGGAATTGGCCAACTTGTAAAGGGCTTTAACAGAGGGTTTTTTATCTTTGATCCTTGAGGTAATAGGGAGCCACTGGAGTTTATTCAATAAGTAAGAAACATCTTCAGGCCTGTACTTCAGAAAAATCACTTTGGTAATTGAGTAGAGACTAGATTGCATTGGGGAGAGAGTTGAGGGACACTAACCAAAAAGCTCTTGCAGCAGTTCAGGCCTGAAATGATGTAGCCACTGTATGAGTAGAGGAAAAGGGTACACAGGGGATAGCTATTGTGAAGTAGAATTGGCATTGGCAGTTGGGTGGGGGTGGAGGTGGGGAGGTAAGAGGGAGTGAGGAATTAAGGGTGATAGTTTGAAGAACTTGGTTGACTGGGAGGATGCATGGTAATATACGCCACAGTAATTGGGAAGAGGGGAAAGTTTGAAGGAAAAGATAATAAATTCTGTTTGGGATGTGTTAAGTTTAAGAGACATCCAATTCAGGATGTCCAGTAGACAGTTGGTCAGCATCTGAAGTATTCTCTTCAGTTCCAGGTGCTGCCACAGTTTAGGAAGGACTTTGATAGGTCAAAGAGTGCCCTGAAGAGAGGCAACCAGGATGGTAACTGATCTTGAGTCATACTAGGATTGCTTGGAGGACCTGGGGATATTTTGCCTGGAGAAATGAAGAAAGTAAGGAACCATGCATTTATTATGTTTCTAGAATGTGCCAGGTTCTATGCTAAGCACTGGGGATACAGATACCTTTATAAAATAAAAAGAGTCCATGCCCTCAAGGAGATTACATTTTAAGTGGAGGAAAAGCTGGAAAGTAGAAAGTTTTGGTAGAGAGTTAGGTATTCCTAGATTCCATGTGGGAAGAAGGGATAAGAATGATGGCCAGACTGTAGGCAACATGGTTTATAAATGGTGGCCTAGAAGTTAGAAGCATGGTTTTTGGCAAGATGAGTTAACCTATCAGAAGCCAGAGAAGTTCCATGGTCAGAGTCCCAGGGCTAAAGGCATGAGAAAATGAGGGTGGTGGTTACCTAAAAGGTATTTTCTTTTACTTTTTTTTAGCAGGTTAGAAAAGGATTCACATGTCTTAACCATATTCATTCATAGCCACATTTATGTGGCTAGCAAATCAGGAGTTATAAGTACAGTATTTTATAATGTAATATGACATATATGTTTGGGATTGGAGGCACTGGGAAGGTAGCTGTTTCTAAAAGTTGTTTTGGAGATGTAGTTATTACACTGAGAATGTTTTGGCAGTTGCTTTCTTTGGGTAAGTTTCAGTGCCCTGTGTCAGGTTCTCTCCATTGGCTTCAGCCAAAGAGGAAAGTTGAGAACTTTACCCACACAACATATTAATAATGAGAACTTATCTGATACATGTGTGAAGAGCAAGGTGTGAAATTCTCTTCCTTATGAACTTCATAAGAAAATTTCCAAAAGCTGATTTGTCTCTTCTCTTCATCAGGTGTTTACAATCTGTATCACGCATTTTCAAAGTTGTAGTATATTTCTATCCCCTACTTTGTTGCTGGTGGTGGTGTTTTTTCCCCAGACCTGTATTTACAGAATATTTATCTACCTAGGCAAGTTAGTAACTCCTAGAAGACATAAACTCTTCCTGCTTCTCCCTAGCTAGACAAAAAGTGGTTTATTCATTTAAAGGGGTCTAGTTGTATCTTTTTGGAAGTGCAAAATTAGATGGTTGGAAATTTTTTAGCTGAACTGACTTGAAATCCCTAAAAGGAATAATCAAAGCATATTAAATTAATGTAAAACCACAGGCAGTGCTGACCTGTATGGATGTTCTATACTTGCTAAGAGAAAAAAAGATTTATTTTGAAAGAGTTTGAAAAAACCGGATTTTTTCAGCCACTTTAACCTTCAGAAACTGCTACACTTATTTTTAATAATCAAAAAGCACTGGAGATTTTAGTCATTTTATAATATAGCTGTAATAATAATATACTGAAAAAAGATTGTGTGAATTTATTTTTATTTTTTTAATTGAGAATTTAGCAAACATTACAAATATAAACATTTCCACATAGAACAGAAGAAGAGGGTTGTATATGAACCATTAATCTTACATACATATATCTATATATTGTGTGCATGCATGTGTTGTGGTGGGGGCTCTGCCCACCCAAAAACTGTTGGGGTTTCATGATGTGTTGTGGTGGAACTGTCTCAAAGGATTCAGTCAGACCGCCTCTAATCCAAGTATATGCATTTATTGAGATTGATGCTTCTCATGAAGCGGGCTAAGTTCCAACAGGATCCAGCAACTTCAGAGAAAGCAAGATGGATTTTTATAGGGTTAAGATTCTGATTACACAGTCAAAATTTACATAGAATATAGGAATACTATTAATATTAAAAAGGCAGGAGGAGTTTGTTAAGGGATTAGGTAATGGAGGAAGGGTCCCTTCTGTTGGTTCGGTGGTTAAACATTCTGGTCATGATACCCTCCAATTGGCTAGCTATTGTGGTCCTGTCTTGGGTTAGATGAATGATGTGATTGTCATTGAATACAAGAATACACCTGTTTTCTGTGGGAATGGGTCTGGGGACAGTGACTAGGTAGAGGCAGTGACAAATCCCATCACTTGGATATGCCTGCTGTTCTGTGAGAACTATGAGTTCATGGACAAACCTGTTGTTCTAGTAAGAGGTGAGGCATATATGAAGAAGTTAGGACATTGATGGGGGGCTATGTAGGTGCAGTGGGCTTGCTGTTCAGTGAGACTGGGCCTATAATGAAGTTAGAATATTGGGACTGGGGACAGCTTTATTAAGATTCTATCACATGTATGTACTTCTATGTGCATACATATATATACTTGTGTGTTTATATAAAATTTAACATAATGGTACCAACATAGTCTTCTTCTGAACTTCCTTCTTTATATACATACATATGTGTGATATATACACACACACATTATAGGTAATCTTACAAATGTTAATGTTGCTTTAATGCTCTTTTTTTTTATTGCTATCATGCCTACCCACTAGATAATGAATTTAAACCACTGCTTATACAAGTGAAGATAATATAGAAGTTGCCAGATATTTAAAGTTCATTTATTTGGTTTATTTTAGGAAGATGTGGAAACTGGAGTACACCTTGATCCTGCCATTAAGGAAGTCCAGTACAATCCTTCCTATGAGACCATGTTTGCTCCTGAGGTAAGAATAAAGTATATTTGAAGATGTTGGTTTCAGATTCTGTGTTTGAAAAAGTCTAAAAAGACTTATATTTTTGTAGCAGCAAGCACCCCAACATCCCCAGGGTAGCTGCCAATATAGGTTCTTAGATCTGCTTTTGTAAAGGAAAGCAACTCAAAATCAGTTAACAAGCTTACTTTAATCCAACAAACGTATATTACCTAGTTCAGGGGGAAAAGGTCAGCACCCCAAACTTCAGAATATATAAAGTGAGCCCCAAAGCAAAGCCTCCCATCAGGGTTTATATAGCCTTCTCCTGCCTCAGAGAATGTAGCCACCCTCTTGACCCACTGCCCAATCACACAACATCAAGATGTGGGTCATTCCTGAAAACCAAGCCTCCTACCACAGGCTCCATGTGACCACATTTAGCCTTTTAGGAGGCAGAGTATATTCTCAAATCAAGGAAGGTTCTCAGAGTCACCTAAGCCAATCAGAGGGCCTAGGGGCAGGGAAGATCTTCAAATGTGCATTTCTATTACAACTTTCTTCACATTAAAATGATTTAGTTGTTTGAAAATGCTTGAAAGTTTGCCAGCGATAGCCTGATGTAATTTTTTCCCAGTGTATACCTACATTTAAATGGATGGGTTGTGATCTTCATTGTTGGAAAGAATGCTCACATTTCATAAGATCACAGATCCATAGGCTTATTGAAGAAGCATATTTAAATTCAAGAAACAGAATAAGGAGGACAAATTGTCTTTTCTTAAGAGAAGAAAATATCTTTGCCTTCAAGGAAATTCCCATTGTATTTATTGTAAAATTAAGTGTCTAAAGTAGGTGCTTTTAATGATCCCTTCCTTTTCACCTGACCAGACCTCCTGATTTATATCTTGCCACTGGATCCAAATGGGTCCAGAGAAGAAAATGAAGTGAGTGACTTTGCATAGCCCTCCCTCACTTAAGTGTAGTTCACTTGCAAGTCATGGTATCACCTTCTTGATGCTGTGGTCCTCTTCAAGAATGAAGAACAAACAACAGTCTTTTCTCCCATTTCTTCCCTGCCTCCTAACCTCTTATCTGCTATCTCTGGTAACTGTGCATTGACAGCTCCAAAAAGGTAGCATTCACATGATCTTCCTTTCTTAATGTTCTGTCTGGCAAGTTACACTTGCCTTGTGACACCAGTGTAGTGTATAGGATATTTTCAGATGCTATGATTGTACATAGTCCACTAGAATTCTCCAAATCAGCACTGATTTATGAGGGTCAGAATTCATTCACAGAATCTTAGATTTAGAGCTCTCATTTACCTTTAGTGATCACATAGTCCAACCCTTTCATCTTTCAAATATAGATGAAATGGCTTATCTAAGGACATACGAGTGATACATAGCAGATACAGGATGTCAAATCTCAATTCTCTTGACTCTAGACCTATTATTTTTTTTTTTTTACATTGCACCACACTTTGCCTTTAGGCAAATCTCTGTCACCCCTCAAGACAATGTAGTGTCATTATGTATTTGCCCTACTGCTTGCTTTAGTGATCATAAAACCCAATATTGACTGAATTGCTATCCATGGCCTACTAGGCTGACTCAGTTCATCACCATGAGATGCTGGGACCAATTGTGCAAATCAGACAAATAACCTATAGTGGTAACTGTGGATTACAGCACTACATGGGAATATTACTGCTAAGCTTAGAGGCTTAAGCCAATGAGAAAGAAAACTTAAAAGGAAATATATCACAAACTTATATAGTGGAAAGAAAGCTACATTTAGAATCAAAGGGACTTGGTTTGATTTCTAGCTCTGTTATTCCTTTTGTGAACTCTTTACCTCCCTAATCCTCACCTTCCTCATTAGTAAAATGAGGCGGTTAGACCAAATGACATCTTTCAGATAAAAATGCCTTGATTTCAATGAGCATTAAAGAGTCTGGGTATTTAAACATTACTATCTAGGCTTTTAGTATTTATCTAACTTTACTTTTGAATGGTGAGTAAATCTTAAGGATCCCCAAGTTATACTTTGTATTAAATATGTGATTTTTAGACATGGGCTTTGTTAATGTTATTTCCTCAATAATGATCTTGAATGATGAAGAAAGAATTTATACTTCTGACATACTCCTATGATCTTTAGATTGAATTTTTTATTCAGTATTTAGGTGTGTGTATTATGGTAGACACAATGCAGAATAAATCAAACAGACCTGATTATTATCCTGAAGGAGACCAAAAATGATGTAACCTGAGTAAGCATAAGAAAATGCATCCAAGCAGAAGAAATATTCCATTTAGAAGAGTTTTTTGTAGAAAAAAGGCCAGGACGTTAGAAATTGAAAGCTGAAAGAGATCTTCTAAATAATCTGATTCTACCCCACTTTTTACAGATATAAAAATTAAGCTTCAAGCTCAAAATATCTTTAATTTGAGGAAAGGAAAATGTTTGGACTGAAACCAGGAAGGCATTGTAGCTAGGGAGAATACTGTGATGGAGAACAGGAATAAATTCATTAGATTCTCTGTCCCCCTCCTCCTTCATATTCCTACTACTAGCATCCTCATTCAGGTCCTTATTATCTCTGAACTTGTACTTGGACAATTATAAATTATCTCTTCACTGGTTTACCTGCCAGCAAGTCTTTTCCTACATTTCATCCTTCATATCCCTGCCAGAAGAATCTTCCTATTGTAGGAGTCCGATTCCATCTCTCCTCTCCTCAGTGGTTTCTCCAGTGCATATGGAGAGCAAAATCTGGATCCCTTAGCTTGGCATTCAGAGGTCCACAACCAGACTCCCAATATACCTTCCCTTAGTTTACACTATTCTCCTTCATGCATTCCAGAGCTCAGAGGTCAGCAAACTATGGCCTTCAATTTGGCCCTCTCAAAACATATTCTTAGCTGGACCCTGTGACAGCCCTTTTTACTGATCTCTGCCTATCCAAACCAAATCATTTGCTGTTTCCTATCTCATCCTTCTCTTTGTTGCTTTCCAGGACTTAACACATACTATCCCCCATGCCTGGAATGTTTCCACCCCTGCCTTCTAAAATCATTTTCTTCTAGGCCAAGCTTTAACCATTAAGTCTTCTGTGAATTTTTTCCTGATTTTTTTTTCCCCATACCACCAGCATCTATCAATCTCTCCATTTTAAGATCTCTCCTTCCACTCTATTTATACCTTTTCTGTGCATTTGTTACAATTTATATTATGGTTTCATGTACATCCTATCTTTCTCCCTCCCAAATATATTCATAAATTCCTAGACAACAAAATGTGTGTGTCTTTATTTTATTTTATCAGTTGTACCTAACCCAATTCATTGCATGTGGTTTTTCTTAATTGAATTGAACTGGAGATACAAAGTAGCTTTCTTTAAGTAGAACAAAGTACCTCGAAGCTACAGGTGAGGAATGTTATTATATCATCTTGGTGGTAGAACAATTAAATTTCATCCATCTTTCATTATTAAATAGACATAGAACTACTTCATTTAATTGTCCTAGGCACTAGAAATATTAAATACAGTTAAAATTTATGATATAAGAAAGCATGGAAATAGTGTTTTCAGGAATGCTGTTATGTGGGTGCCATACTATAGTAAGGCACCATGTTATTATTCTTATAAATATCTGAATCTTTGTCTTGAGCAGAGAAATGTTATGCAATGATTTTCTCTCCGTTTTACTGTTTCTAATTCTAACTGCATTGATTTTGTTTGTGCAAAACATTTTCAATTTTACATAGTCAAATTTATCCATTTCATTTTCTGTGGTCACCTCCATCCCTCATCTGGTCATGAACTCTTTTCCTAGTATTTTATTTTTTACTCCTTTAATTTGTTTATGATATGTACTTTTATATCTTAGGTCGTGTATATTTGGAGCAATATGAGGTGTGTTAGTCTTAGACTAATTCCTGCCAAATGGTTTTCCAGTTTTCCCAGCAGCTTTTGTAGAATAAACACTGTTTAAAAATTAACCTTTTTATATAGGAAAATACTCAAATTACCAACAGTGGTCAAGAAAAGATTGTATTACTTTGATATTAATTTATATTTTAAAAGTAAGTGTCATAAAAATTAAGACCTGGAAGAGATGTTCAAAATCTTATTCAAACTTCATTTTACAGATTCAAGAAAGAATAGGCCAAGAAAGATTAGGTGACTTTCTGAGAATTAAGCAGCTTTTAAGTATCAGGGTAAAAAAAAAAATCCCACTATATTGATTATCCCATTAGTGTTTCCATTATATTTTGCTAGTCTTTTGGTTTAGCTCCCTTAAATTAAAATCATTGGAAATTAGAAAGTGCTTCTTTCCAAAAACCTCAAGAAAAATATGCTTTCCCATAACATATACTACTTGGAATCCGAAGGCCTGGGTTTGAATCCCTGTTAGAGTCTGGGAATAATAATATACAACAAGGTCATAAGGAGGGAAGTACTTTGTATCCCTGCTTCCCCAGTTGTTAGTGTCCCCCTTCTCCAAGACCATTGTTTATTTGTATACATGTCTTTGAATCATTCATTTGTGAACATGTTTTTCCTCAGTAAAATGTAAACTCCTCAGGGATTGTATCACTTTTGTATGGGTATCCCTCATCTAGCACAGTGTTAGTACTTAAACAACAGTCATTTGAGTGCCTGCTATATTGGGGATACAGAAATGGAAGTTTGTCTCAAGAAGATTTCATTCTTTTGGGAGAAACAACATGTACACGTTTAAGCACCTACAGCATAATGAGCTGGGGAAGGGGGCATATGACAGGAAGGGAGGGAGGCTGGAATGGCCTTCTGTAGAGGTTGTTGTTTGAGCTATGTTGGATGCTTGTTGGATGATTGACTGACTGGGCTATAAATGAGTTATTGTTAGCAATGTGGTCACTTCCTCTGTTGACACAAATTACTAAGTCTTCGTCAGTTAGAACATGATCTTCATGAGTGTCTGAAGTCTGAAAATTTCATCACCTCATGATCAACCTCTAGTGATAAACACTTCTGTATTTAGGCTAGTTGAAACCCACTAAATTACCTGACAGTTCACTCAGTTAGATGAAGATACAGAAAGATAACATGTGTATCATTTCAGGAGTATCTCCAGGGAACAATGAGTCACTGATCTGAATCATTACCTAAATGTCTCTGATTTTTATAAAGGAAAATAAAAGAGAAGTAGTTGGCTTTAGTACCATTTAACATGTCTTTTCTGCTGTAAATTTTTGCTATACTTAATTTTAGATTAAGTCTAACATAAGTTGCAGAACAATTGCCAGTCTTCTTTGACTTTTCCTACTAGAGATTCCAACACCAATAAAGTCATAGGTCCAAATGAAATCACAGGTCCAGACCAAAAAAAAAAGAAGAAAAACAACCCAGAGAAGATATTTATTAAAATACATAAATATTCAGTTATTCTTAATCTGCATTTTATTTAAATATTTAGATGGTTCTATTTACCACTAAAGAATCTAACCACAAAATATTAAAAGTAGAAGGGATCTTAGAGATAATTTGTTCCAGTCCATTTGTTTTACAGATGAGGAAAAGGGAAGGGAATAGAGATAAATGACTTGCCTAAGGCCACACAGATAGTGAGTGGCAAAGCAGAAATAAACTTTTCTGACTCCTAGTCTAGTGGTATTTCTACTATATTATAATACTGCTTCTCCCTTCCATGCCTTCTCCTCTGTGATTCCTGTCTGATTTTAAGTCACTATTCCATAGAAAATCCATCCAACATGTTGGTGGCCCACCCATTATTCTTTTATTATCTTAGCTTTCCACTAATTCTAGCAACTTCTTGGCTTGTCCTTCATAATCTGTCTTGTCTGTTGTCATTTCCATGCCAGATAAGTGTAAAATTGGGGCAGCATTCATTTCAAAAAGATTTCCAGCTTTGTCTTTGCAAACTTCAGGGTTGAGAAAGACAGTTATCTTCTTCACTTGTGAATTAGAACAGAATAATATGATTTCCAAATATCTGGGCTTCTTGACAGGCTGCTCACCTCAGGAGGTTATCTATTAGTGTAGCAATTAGGCTGTCCATCTGTTGTCTGCCATGCTCACTATATGACTGGCCTACCTGCTTTTGATGGTTTTTACATATGAGAAATAGTGTAAGTCATCATTGATAATGATGCTACATTGTACTTCCACCCCCATGCATCTTTCCATTGCCCTTTGAGTTATTTATAATTTTGATTTTTTTTCCCTAAAAGCATAGTTTTCTATCATTTGTAACCATACATTATTCTTTTTTATAATTTTATTGATGCCTTTTGTTGTTATATTACAATAATTTCTTAATATATCCTTTCTTCCTCCTCTACCCAAACTTTGTTAACAACAATTAAAAAAAAAAAAAGAAGGGGGTGAGGGTGGGGAAAACAATTCAGGAAAACCAGCCATTTGGTATAGGATAGAGCAAATTGGCCTTCTAGTAAGGAAGACTTTGGGTGCAAGTCCCAGATCTGGCATGTACTGTTTGTGTCTCTGGATAAGTCAGAGGCAGCTAGGCAGAGTAGTAGATAGAGTGCTGGACTGGGAGTCAGGAAAACCTGGGTGCAAATCTTTCCTCAGACACTTATTAGCTATATGATCCTAGGCAAGTCACTTAACCTCTGTCTGCTTCAGTTTCCTTACTGTAAAATGAGGTTAATAGATTGTTTGAGGATCAAATCAGATTATATATAAGGTGTTCCAAAAGACTTAATGTAGTAATAAACTTTTAACTACACTAAGACTTTTGAGATACCCTCTATGAAGCACTTTGTAAACCTTAAAGCCTTCATTTAAATTTTTTCCAATTCAAATTTATTATTTCTAAATTTTGAGTTCCAGATTTTCTTCCTCCCACCCCTCCTCCTCTGCAGAGGAGCCAAGCAAAATTATATCTATTATACATGTGAAATCATGCAAAACATTACCATCTTAGCCATATCTCAAAAAAAGGCATAAAAAAGAGAAAATTACACTTCACTTTGTATTCAGTTCATTGATTCCCTCTCTAGAGGTGGATAGCATTTTTTTTTTAAATCATGGGTCCATGCTTCCTATGTTACTCTTATACATACCCTCCAATAAATCCTCCACACTGGATCCATTTGACGTGGAGGAGGCCTTCCGCTAGCTTTCTTGGCAATATTTCCACATCAGTGGAATGCATGGATTTGTCTGTTGTTTATCTCTCATTCTTGATTTATTACAACCCATTTTCTTTTCTGGTCATACGTCTTTTTGGTATCTTAAACACTGCTTCTTGTGTACTGTTATTTGTTGGTGTCATGTTTCAGCCAACCCATGCCCACTGTAGCCATCTCTATCACCCTTTGAATGAATGACCTGTGACTTTAAGCCTTGGTTGATATTCCATTCATTACTGTATATTATCACTGGAAAAATATTGGTATTGTCAATTCATTTATTGAAAGCATTTATTAAGTATCTCATTTGTACCGGTACTGTGTGCTAAATGCTGGGAATGCCAACAAAACTGATTTTATTCTAAAGGAGCTTAAATTCTATGAAGAAAACAATATGTGCACAGAGAAGTAAATGTAGAGTAATACCGGTTGATGGGGGAACATCAATAACAGCGTATATCAGGAAAGGTTTTGTGTTGGAAGTAAGGGCACTGGGGTATGAAGAGGCACTGGTAAAGAAGGAAAACATTCCAGGCATGGGGAGAGCCTGTAGAATAGCCCAGAAGTAGGAATGGAATATTGGTGTGTGAGGAATTACAAGTAGGCCAGTTTAATTAGAACATAGAGTGCATTTGTGAGGGGGAGCAAGTAATAGGAAATCAGTCTGGTTGGAGCAACACTGTGAAAAGCCTTAAATGTCAAACAGAGGAGTTTGTACATAATATTAGAGGCAAAAAAAAAAGTAGACTTTTGTTTCTGGAAGAATCTTGGAGTCATCAAAAGCACTGTGTAGCTTCATAATTGCAGTATTGCTTTTCTCTATGATGTTGACATAGATGCCTTTTATCGACCATCTCCAGTATCAGGCTAAGGTATACACTCTTATCGATGATGTAAAATTATCTTTTTTAAAATTTTATTCTTCTCAACTACATGTAAAAATTTCCTCCCTTCCCCCACCTTGAGAAGCAGAATTATCTTTCTTATTGCTCTTTCAAAAAATCTAGTATTATTTTAACATGTGTTTGAGAGACATTTTGTTGTTACAGGAGGGCTTTTACCTCAGTATTTTGCTCCACAGACGCATCCATTTTTCATTATCCACAAACAATAAATAGTGGAATCTTGTATTTTTAGTGCCTTTTTAATCAGTTAAGATGTGGTAACTCTATAGAATATCATTTGCAAAAGCCTGACATACTCTATCCTCATATTTTCACCAAAGATGTCCTCGGTATGTATGTAGACTATTCTTGTAAAGATTTTATAAAAATGGAGTCAGCAGGGCAGTTAGGTGGGGCAGTGAACAGAGCACCAGCTCTGAAGTCAGGAGCACCTGAGTTCAAATGTGACCTCAGACACTTAACACTTACTAGCCGTGTGACCTTGGGCAAGTCACTTAGTCCCAATTGCCCTGCCCTCTCCCCTCCAAAAAGCAAAAAAATAAAATAAAATGGAGTAGGCATGTGAGTCAGTAATTAATATTAATTAATATTCAATCACCTTTTTTTTCTTTTTGGAGGGGCAATTGGGGTTAAGTGATTTACCCAAGTTCACATTGCTAGTTTTTGTGTTAAGTGTCTGAGGCTGGATTTGAACTCAGGTCCTCCTGACTCCAGGGCCAGTGCTCTATTCACTGCACCACCTAGCCTCCCTCAGTCACCTTTTATGGATAGGAAGGATGACCTTGGTTTTTTCTAGCTATTTGGTATCCTTTTTCCTTCCAGACATCTCGTAAATTGTCACCTTCAGCAAAAGACCTCAAAGCTTTGTCTATTCCTAGTCAAGCCTAGGTGCTTTTCCCATTTTTGTTGTCTTTACTGTTCCTTCTTCTTCCTAACGTAGGACATCAGGAACTGTGATGTTAAAGTACACTTGTGATTGATGGAGAAAATAGTTTGTTTTAAGAAAATTTGATAAATTTTTTTCATTTCATCTTTTTGCTGTTCTGCTTCCAATTTCATCCATGAGTAATTTTGGAAAGATCTGAACTAATCGGGTCTCTTGCTTAGCTTTCTGTAGCCTTATTTTTCCCTCTACCACTTCTCAGTATTTATAAAGTGGTAATGCTCATAACTTATCACCATCTTCATCTGTAAGATTTTACAAATGAATTCATATCTTTAACTGGTATTGCCCTTAGCTGCCACCTCTTTCTACTTGGCAAAGAAAGGTCACATGTTTGCTGACTGAGACATTTTGTTTTCAGTCTTCCTTAGAAAATTAGGATATTCTCCACATCTCTTCCTTGATTTACCATTTCGCTTTTTTCAGTAATTTGTTTATATAGTATTTATTGTAGTTGCTTCAACAATAGATTGAGAAATTATACTCTCTCCATTGATAACAAGCTATTTCCTGTCAAGATATATTCCATTTCATCTTTTTGTAGTATTATTTGATAGTTGCCATGTATGTTTTTATGAAAAGAAAATATTCATGATATTTAGGCATGAGGCTTATATATTGTCTATAGCCTTGGCGTCCTTCGTCTTTTATTTCTTTGCATATGTTCCAACATATATTTTGCCATCTTTTGCATTGAAATCACAAAATAGTAAAATGTAAATGTTGCTTTAATTTGGAAGGTCTTAGAATTATCCTATCTCATTATCCTTTGTAAGAGATACCGGTATATAAGCCGAAACTATCTTTATATGGCTCTTTTTGCTTATGCTGAGCATGTATACTACAATGTGAGATGACTAAATGTCCCTTCAAATGATGTTTTTTCGACATGATGAAACCAATTCTGCTAACTCCTTTCAAGACAAATCTTGCAGTTAGCAACAAATTCTTTTTGTCTCCTGGTTTCTTTATAGTGAAAATGTCAATATGTATCTAATTCAGTTCCCCCAGTTGTAAATCCTTTGGTCATTAGACAATCATTTCACATTTAATGCAACAAAAGTTAATGTTGTAATGTTTATTGACAGTCTAAAAACCTGACTGTGCTTAGCCACTTAAGATTGTTTCCATTCTTTATTAAGCAGACTTTCTTGCTCTGGCATTGCAAGACTCTTTGCTTTTATTCACATTTATAAAATCCTTCCCAACTATTTCTCAAACATTTAGCTTTTGTGACTAAATTTGTCCAACCAGTTGTGTTATAGTTAATTAGACTTTACTCTTATTAGGTTTGCTCAGAGTGAGATAGATCTTCATGCTAAAGTCAAATGCTTAAAGGGTTAATACTTTGATTAGGCATATTAGTAAATGAAAGTGTGATTGCATTACTTTCACTGAGCCAAGCTTACCAGGCATTTTTAAAAAACAATTTACCAGAAGGTAAAATGATATAAGATTCTTTTCTGTAAAATGCAAACAGAATCTTAATTCTTGAATATGGACATTGTTCTTTCTTGCTGTTCAAATTGAATAACTTCTCCAAGGAATCCTGAAATATCTAGAGAAAAGATAGACTTGGGAGAATTAATTTAGTAGTTTGGTCATCAGAATACCATCAGAATATAGCAAAAAAGATTTCCTGCTATCATGCATGTAGCTAATTCTTTAAATTATGTTTTAATTCCATGTAATACTGCAGTTTGGACCAGAAAATCCCTTTAGGACTCAACAGATGGCTGCCCCTAGGAATATGCTTTCTGGATATGCTGAACCAACTCATATCAATGATTTCATGTTTGAACAACAGAGGCGAACTTTTGCAACCTATGGTAAGACTTACAGTTTAACCTAACTAGAAGAGTGGATATTTCTTAATGATAGAAGAACAGTATCTGCTGCATTTTTAGCCTTCAGATCTTGAATATCATATCTGTTTCATATGCATATCTATTTTGTTACTTTTTTAAGCTGGGAGATAAGAAAGATTACTATTTGGAAATAATTGTTGCTAAACTCTCTGGAGTTTACTAATATATTAATTCCTGTTGTGGGTTAATAAGCAGTTATGGGTTGCTTAGGGACAGGGTGGAGTAGTGGATAGAGGGCTGGCATGGGAGCCAGAAGACCTGGGTGTAAATCCTGCCTTTGACATGAACTGGTTCTATGATCCTGGGAAAGCTCTTTAACCCCTGAGAGGTAGGAGTTTCTTCATCCAGGAGTGGTAAATCACAAAATTGGGATTCAAAACCAGGTTTCTTGACTCCAAATTAAAATTTCTTTTCAGTACTTAGATGATGTATTGTCATTTATAAATTGAATCATTTATTCTATTCCTCCTTCTGAAAAATTATTTGGAAAATGCAACTTTGGAATCTTTTCACATGTAATTTTTAGGTTTCAGTAGTAATCACTTTAATCCACATGCACCTGTATGATGTATAGTACACTTTACTAAGATCTGGAAAAAAGACAAATATTAAGCTCATCCTAGATTTCACATTGTACATACACAAGTAGTTATAATACAAAATAATATATGCATATGAGAAGTAGAGGTATGACTCCACAATAAGCTCATTACTGACCAGGGAGGAATCAGAGTAGGTTTAGTGGATGAAAAGACAGTTGAGCTAGGCCTTAAAGAATGATTTTTGTCCTCTTACAAAGACAAAAGCCATAGTCAGTTCTTATTTCATAGGCCTAAATAAGTAAGTTCTGAAGAAAGTATTCAGCCCTATCCACCATTAATTCCCTTTGTTATAAAGTACAAAGAAAAATAAGTTAATGAAATAAGCTGAAGTCAGCCCAGGTCTGAATTCTCATCTGAAATATGACGCAGTCTGTTATTCTTTACACTGAACTTTACACTCAAGTAAGGTTTTTTTCTTGCTGCAAAGTGTTCTTGGAAGCTGTCATAATGGAGGGCCATGTTTTCAAATAAGTCTAGCAGAAAGCACACTCGACATTGACAAAAAAAACTGAATTTGAGCCCCAGCTACTCAAGTAACTAAATGTTTGTCCTTAGGTAAATCACTTAATCATTCTGACCTTAAGTATTCTCATCTGTCAAATGGCAGTAATAATTGCCTTGCTTTTTTCTCTCGAAATATTGTCTTAGCAAGCCAAGAGAATCATTCCTTTAACTTTTGAAATGAGATTAGAAATGGCCTCATTCTTTTAAAAATAGCCTTTGATGTATCTCTCATCACTAGATGGTGCAATGTCAAATGAATGGTATAAAATATAAGTTCTGTTTGGCAAATTATAAATTCATAAGGATTGTCTTTGCTGTGGCAGAAGTTGAAACGTTTAACAGAGTGAGGTGGATTTGCTAAATGATTTAATGAATGTTTTAACTCTGTCCTTTTTATTGCCCCAAGTACTAGCAATTATACCATGATTAGACAGGAAATTTTAGGCAAAATTTATAATTTGTAAGAATATCTTTTTCTTAATTTGCCTAACATTGGACCTAATTCAGACAAATTTACTAAAAGGAAGCTAATAGAAATATTTTGGTTTTTTAAGTAAATAAGATAAGCTTCCAAAAGAGAAAATAGACTATGCATATTGATAACTAAATAAATAAAATATATTAATTTGCTAAAGCATGGTGCAGTGGGACAAAGGTCAAAATTGTCTAAGGTAGGCCTCAGCCAGACTTGGTCTCTGACTCCTAATAAGTACTTGAGATAAGAACTTCTCTTGGTTTTATTTTGTCTTGATGGTGAAAGAATTCTGTCATTCTCTACCTACCTTAGGGAAAATTGAATTTTTTAAAGGGGAAAGTAAAAATGATGACAAGAGAAGAACATATGCTGATTTTAAACTTCTTTAAAGAATGATACACTGTTTTCCAAATTGATATTGTGGTTTTGTTACTATACAAGATCTATGTATGTATGCCAGATTAGGCGGGATACTTTTCTATTTTAAGAGTAGTTAGTTAGCTTTCATAAAATTGATAAAGGAAATCAAGAAAAATTTGTTAATTTGAAAATTAAAAATAATTTTTCCTATAGGTCCACTCACATGCATTTTTATCCCATTTACTTATATACATATATAAAGTATAGGGTTGGTTAGAATTTGAAGAGTCGTTGAAGAAAGCAGACCAGGGAATTAAGGAATAGAGGGAACTTTGTATAAATCAGCAAAAATGGCACTGGATTTGGAGTCAGAAGATTTGGGTTCAAAATTAACTTGTATTTATTTTGAATATATACTTCTGTACCTACTGTTAGATTATAAGCTCTTTGAGGGCAGGGACTCTTGGTTTTTCTTTTTATTACCAGTACTTAGTACAGTGCCTTGCAAAATTCTTGTTTTTATTACCAGTACTTAGTACAGTGCCTTGCAAAATTCTTGTTGGTTCATTGATTTGATTGCTTCTGGATCTTCTTCTTACACTTAACCAGTCCTGGCCAGTTTCTTCATCTATAAGATTAGAGGGTGATCTCTAAAGTTTCTTCTAACTCCTATGATTTTATGAACTCTGCTTTTTTTCTTCCATGCAGAAAGGTTAGAAAGGGGGTACGAGAAAAGGAGGGGTTTTACTGATAGTGGTAAACAGAGAAGTGGGAGTGTATATTCCCTTCTTCTAGACAGGAACTGTAGCAAAATTGGGGGAATACATGGAGGTAGGAAGAACCAGGAAACCCTCTCATTTATCACCAGAACTTTAGTGCACAGGTATGTATGTAGAGAAAGATCAATTTTAAAGGCTAGTTTGCTTCCCATACAAATCTTTATAGCTGTGTTGTTTTTTTAGTGGGGGTATCAACTTAAAGTTTTTTTTTTTTAAACTTTAAAGTCTCATTCAAAAAGTTCATGTACAGTGAAATTTTCTGTACATTAAAGGAATGAAAGACTAAATTGACTCGTGGGATTTGAACCTGTGATTTCAGGGATTCTACTCCAAAGCTACTTTCCTACCATCAAGCTATCTCTTCTGGCTAAGAAAATATTTTAATGCTGAAAAGTAAATGCAAATGAACTAATATCCAGGTGGTTGGTTCTATTCTAGCATGTCAAGAGGGTGAGTTGAGCACCTGTACCATTTAGCTTATTAAGAACTTATTATCAAGTATATTTGACTTAAATCTTGATTCTCTGAGAAAGCAGTCTTTACTGAATAAACTTTAGCTAAGGAATAAAAACCATCAACTTGCATATGTCCACAAAGATGCACACTTTTACTATTCCTAACTCCTGTTCCCTCCCTGTCTAAAAGTATCTATATTAAAATATTCCGTGTAAGTTCTCTGTGGAAACAGATTGTGGCCTTGGTGGTTTATGATACTGGAGATTAAATTGCCTTTGAAGTTCAGGTGGCATATGCTTAAAACAGAATATTATAATATGTGTTACTTGTTTTTGATTAGTATTTGGCTTTTTTTTCTTGGTCCCAAAACCCTCTAGAGACCTGTAGGTAATGTATTTTTAAATTACTCACCTACCACTGACATATCTCAAATCTGGGGTGATTACAAACATACTGTTATTTTAGTGTGGGAAATGAAGAATATTTTTACCCAAAATAGGAATGGGTTTTTCCCAATAGGTATAGCAAGGTATAAATTTTTTTAAATTTCTTTTCCCCACCCTATTTCATGTAATTAAAAAAAAAAGGTTTGCTCTTTTCCTAACTAAAACTTGAAATGTTGGGTATCAGTGAATAATTAAAAGTGATTACTATTCTATTATTGACCTTTTTAGTATAATTGTATATGCATATATTACTATGTTATTAGAAAATAAAGGTTTAAACAACCAGCAAACGTCTTAGTAATTTTAGTGTGATTAATTTCCTGAAAGAATAGTCTCTATCCTTTTCTGCTATAGTCTTTTTGTACTCCAGGCTAAAACTTCTATTTATGGATTTAACTAAAAATATAATGACAGTGAAAGATGGTTGCTATTTAGAGTATTTTTGATGCATTTTAGTCGAGGAAATGGGGTGTGAAGTTATTTATGCAATTATAAAGTTGTGACTGGCAAAAAATTCAAATACAATATACCCCCCCCTTTTTTTTTTAATTTAGGCTATGCATTGGACCCCTCATTAGATAATCATCAAGTTTCTACTAAATATATTGGGTCTGTAGAAGAAGCTGAGAAAAATCAAGGTAAGTTATTTTTAATATTTGATACTTGCATGCTTCATTATATCAAGGATCTGTAATTTTGTCAGTGTGGCTACTGCCTTTCTCTAACTTAATGGATGGTCTTTAAAAGTTGCTGTAGTAGAAAAATTCATCAACTTTATGATGAACCTCTCCAAATTTAACTCAGCTAGAATTTGGACAATAAATACTGAGTCCATCCTTAACCCCATGATGTTTGATATTAGTTATATGCACTTTATTGTATTGTAAATTGGTCACTCCCATTATATAGTAATAATAGAGAAATAACTGGGTACAGTCTGTACTTGATTTTTTTTTCTGATTTTGGAAGGTGTAGTTACATTTAAGCAATTTACTTTTTGTGCCGTACAGAGGACCAGCTACTTTGTTGTAGTAATACATGTAGTTTTTCCAGGTCCCTGGCAGAGGGAGAAATGGGGGGAATAATAGCCTATTGTGTAGCTTGAATACTTGGAAAGTTGTACAATGCTAACAAGACATGTATGTCTGTATAGTAAATAATTAATATAATTGTGCATATAGTTTTTTTAAGCATCAACTTGTTCCAAGTTTTCACTAAAACATAACAGTATAGCCATTATTATTCCTTGAAATATTTTTTACTATAATGTATCTGTCACCAGCAGCCTTTTAAATTCCTCTGCTCAATTCTATTGCTTTTCTAACCTTTTGCTGTTCTCTTTAGACTCTCAGTCAAAGAGAGAATTTTTTCCCCTCCCTCTTTTATCTGTAGCATGTTACCTCCTTGCAGATATCTCTTCTTCTTCTTCTTTTTTTTTTTTTTTTTGGAGGGGGGAAGGTAGGGCAATTGGAGTTAAGTGACTTGCCCAAGGTCACATGGCTAGTTTTTGTGTTAAGTGTTTGAATCTGGATTTGAACTCAGGTCCTCCTGATTCCAGGGCCGGTGCTCTATTCACTGTGCCACCTAGCTGCCCCAAGATATCTTTTCTATTTTGATCTTTTCCTGTGTCTCCTTTTCCACGTGGACAGAGACAGTTTCAGGTCTGGTATAGTTTCAGTTTGGCCGTGGCAAATGTAGTACATCCCTGGCCCTGGTACCTGACGTAGGGGAGTTATCATTAGAAGATGGGAAGGCTGTGTTTATGAGAGGAATATTTTTCTGTCCCCCACCTTCTGGGGCCAACAATGACTTCTCAGTAATTCTATTTAAAGTGTTGGTCATCCAGAAGAGTGAAATACAATCTAATGTTTATTGGATTGAACTGACTCAGGCTTTCATTTTCTGGGCTGTTTCTGTCATCATTTACTGTAAATCATTCAAGGCTAATTACATAATAAACTGTTGTTCAAAAATAACTAACTAGACATATGTGAACATTTAGAAAATTAAAATAAAAGGTATTTATATTTTCTTGATGGAAAAAAGCCCATGGCAATACAATCTCTGACAGAAAAATGAATCCTGTGTCTGAGTTTAAGTAAACAAATTGCATAAGTACAGGATAGTAGAAACCTGAATTGACAATAGTTTTTGTGATAAAAGATAAGCTTATTACAAACCACTAGTGAGGTGTGCTTAGGGGGAATAAAGTTCATATGATCAGATCCAGATTATAGCAGATATTAGTCTTATACTGTGGTCTTTGCTAGTCAGGCCACATCTGCAGTATTTTGTTTATGTGCCACGTTTTAAGGAAATAAAATCTTTCCAGAGGGATATGATCTAAGATGGTAAGAAGTATGGAAATATTAAGGAAGAGATAAAGAAAGTGTTTGGCCTGAGAAAAAAGAAGGCTGGGGGAACACCAGAAATGCTGTCCTAGTAGAGGAAGATTCATTCTTGCTAACAGAGGACAGAAATAGGAGCAATTAACAGAGGTTACAGGGAAGCTAATTTTAGCTTAATATAAGAAAAATGAGTTTCTAATAACTAGATCTATTCAATAGTAAGCATTTGTTAAGCAACTCTGTGTGTTCTCAGACATTGTGTTAAATAGTTGGGGTTCAAGGAAAGGTAAAAGTCTCTGCTCTTTAGAAGCTCATAGTCTAATGGACAACAGTAGAATAAATTGTCATGTAAGATAATGAATTCCCCTACCACTGCCATCCTTGACAGTATTCAGGCAGAGGATAGGCAACAATCTGTAAGTGTTGCTGCTAGCATTGGCAGCTAAATATGACAGTGAATAGGATGTTAGGCCTGGAGTCGGGAAGACCTGGATTCAGATCTGGCCTCAGACACTGAGCAAGTCACTTAACCTCTCTTTGCCTCAGTTTCCTTAACTTTAAAATGGGAATATAACAGGGTTGTTATGAGAATCAAATGAGATAATATTTATAAAGTACTAAGCACTGTGCCTGGCACAAAGAAGGCATTATATAGATGTTTATTCTCTTCCACTTGCTGCTTAAGAAATTTCTGCATTGGTTGACAGTTTGAACTAAATGCCCTCTGAAACGTCCATCTAACTCTGAAATTCTCTAATTAGATGTCAGCTTAATATTAAGATCACTTGAAAACATCACAAACTGATATTAATACAACCATATCTTCTTTGTAATCTTTGTATTGAATTATAAATAAGCTTAAACATTATTTTGGAATTTGTCTTTAAACTGAATAGGTTCTTTAAATGACAGTCTATCAATACAAAAAAAAAGCATAAGTTGACAACTTAATAACAAGTTTTATTCATTATTTAATTTGCAATATTAAACTGTTAGTTTCTTTGAAAATGGAGGAGCTGTGGTCAAAGTAAAGTTCATTCAGAGAGGATTCTGTATTACTGAAGTTATTCAATTTCCTGATTCATTAAACTTTGAAGAATACTTAAATATTATAATAGCATGTATAAAGCACCTTAATGACCAGAGGGCTTCCTTACCAAAAAAAAAGAAAATAGATTACAAATTGCAGTGTGAGATTCTTTGGTTGAGCTTTTGTTTCTTTGTCTTGTATTATATATGCTTTGAAAATTCTGTGTCTATTCATTATCACTCCCTGTTTATGTAATATTCATCTTTTCTTTAAATACATTTGTGATGTCTTACAGGTTTAACTGTGTTTGAAACTGGACAGAGAAAAACAGAAAAGAGAAAAAAGTTTAAAGAAAATGATGCATCAAATATTGATGGTTTCTTAGGACCTTGGGCAAAATACGTAGATGAAAAAGAAGTGGCTAAACCTTCAGAAGTAAGCATTAATATTTCTTATTGGCATTACATATATACTCTATTAGGGATATAAGAATGTTTCTATTAAGCATTGATCAAGTTTTGTTTATATTATATTTTTATTATATATTTTATATATACTTTTATATACTATATTATTTATAATAAATATATTTATATTATATTTGTTTATATTGTATTTTTATAATATATTTATTATAAGCCATACTTTTGATGTAATACGCTCATTTGATTCTCATTGGGCACAGTAGCACTTGAAGTTTTAATAATTCAGATGTTTTAAACCTCAGTGTTATTTTAAGTGTGCTTCATCTCATAACAAATGTTTATACTTGATGTGGCCTCAGTACCTGCTATAGCACTGTGGATACTCTTGGATTCCCACTAGAAAGTTTACCCTGAATTTAAGAAAATAATATTATTATTATTTTAAGATCATGTCTGCCATATTAAATTCCAAACCAGTCTTATTATTCTGATGATAATTAGTATTACTAAATATTTATGAGTATGTGTCAACCAGGGAAAAGTATTTGAGCTCTTACTGTGTTTCTAGTACTATGCTATACACGGAGTTCAAAAAGAAACAATATGATCCCTAGCCATAAAGAGCTTATTTATAGTCAAGTTGAAAGAGTACCTAAAATAAAAACCCTCATTCATTTTCTTGGATACTCCACTTGAATGTAAACTCCTTGAGGGCAAGGACTTATTTTGCTTTTGTCTTTGCTCCCCAGAGTCTGGCACATAGTAAAGGTTTAATTAATGCTTCTTGATTAATGAGCTATATTATGATTTTCTGTTTTAAAGTTCACTACTGTTTAAAATATGCTTATTTTTCTGATTTAGGGGAAGTTTGATTACTTTAAACTTAGGCATTATCTTTGCTACTACTTTTGTGCCATAAAAAGACCCTTTGTTATAATCAGCTGGCTTGTTTTAGTCTATTTTTTAAGGTGTTGTTTTCTTCAGTCAGGCTGTTGACCCTCATTTCATACTTTTCCTGCATCCTTCTCATTTCTCTTCCCAATTTTTCCTCCACTTCTCTTATTTGATTTTTAAAGTCCTTCTTAAGGTCCCCTATGGCCTGTAACCCACTCATATTTTCCTTTGGGGCTTTTGGAGCAGGATTCCTGACCTCACAGTCCTCTGACTGTTCTATGCTTTGATCTTCTTTGCCCCCAAAGTAGGAGTTTAAGGTTGCATTTTTCTGTTTAATTTGTTTCCTTTGCCTTGGCATGTTGCCACTTAATTACTTGACTTTTGGGCTTGTTGCCACACTATGGCAGATAGGGGAATTTTCATCCTGAACGTGTGGGGGGGGGGCAACTTCCATTTCTGGCAAGCTGGAAAACCACACACGACCTCCACCCCAGATCACAATCCAGATCCAGGGAGGTTAAAGCAAGAGCGATTACCCTCCAAGACTGATCGCTGGATCTCCCTACAGTTCACAGGCCAGGAGCTGGAGCTGCCTCTGAAAACTACAAGATGGTGTGTCTCCTCAGTGGCTTCTAGCCTCCAGGGGAGGAAGCTGACGCATTCCCCAAATACTGGTCCCAAAATCCAAAGGGCACTAACCTCTCACTTTGTCCTAGGCATGTCTATGTTGATAATTCTGGAATCGCCACAGTTGCTAGTGTTCTGGGGTCCCCCCAGCCAGCTGCTGGCCCTGCCACCCTGGGGCTAAAACTGCTCACGGGGACCTGGGCTGGCTCTCTGTGCGCTGTGCTGCTGGCTCCCAGAGCGCTGCCCGCAAGAGCGCTGCGCTGGTCCTTCCTGCAGCGCTGCTGGGCTGTCCTCAGCGGGAGGTTAGCTTCTCTGTGTCGTTCTGTGGGTGCTGGGGCTCCAGAAGTTGTTCAGTGTCCCCTTTTACATATTTTGGAGGTGATCTGGGGGGAGAGTGGCTTGGATGCGCTGTTTCTTCTCCGCCATCTTGGCTCCGCCCCCCCCCCCCCCCCAGCTGGCTTGTTTTAAACAACTTCTAGCTGATTTTAATGTAAGGTGAGATCTAGAGCTTGAATTTTAAAGTAATATACTTGATTTTTATAGGAAGAACAGAAAGAATTAGATGAAATTACAGCCAAGAGGCAAAAGAAAGGCAAACATGAGGATGACAAACCTGGGGAAGAAAAGACCATTTTACATGGTAACGTACTTTTTATACTGACTTCTCTTTTAAAACATACATTGAAAACTTTGGGTACCTAGTTTTTTTGGGGGTTTTTTGGGTTTTTTTGCCTTTTGGAGGGCAATTGAGGTTAAGTAACTTGCCCAGGGTCACATGGCTAAGTTTTTTATTTGTGTGTGCATTAAGTGTTTGAGGCCAGATCCGAACCTGCACCACCTAGCCGCCCCAGGGTACCTACTTTTTAAGTAGATCTAAGTACACATTACAGATGACACTGATTGTCCTCAGCATTAACTGAAAATCATCCAAATATGCATTTAGATTCTTAGGCTAAGCGAATTCGATAACACTAAAGTCAGTGAATGCTCAATTGTTCTTGTCCCAATTAGTGAATAATTAAGTAATCAAATCTAAGTAATTTGATTAAATTAAATTTAATTTGATTAAAATTTGGAACCATTAATTTCATTCTCTAACTTTTAAAAAGAATTCTGGTAAAGGTCACTTTTTTCTCTCTGCCTCTATATTTCTGATGGAGGTGCTAGTGGTTAGTAATATGGTAAAGAAAGAAAGAATAAATAACCCTCAATTTATTATATTATAAACCATACTTTTGATGTAATACGCTCATTTGATTCTCATTGGGCACAGTAGCACTTGAAGTTTTAATAATTCAGATGTTTTAAACCTCAGTGTTATTTTAAGTGTGCTTCATCTCATAACAAATGTTTATACTTGATGTGGCCTCAGTACCTGCTATAGCACTGTGGATACTCTTGGATTCCCACTAGAAAGTTTACCCTGAATTTAAGAAAAAGTGGTTTAGAAGAGGATTAAGACAAAGGTTACAAATGGGGAAAGGAAAAGCCATTTCTCGTACTGGGAAAATCACTTTGCTGACTGTATTCCATTTTGTTGCTGATTTAAGATGGCTTGCAACAAATGGCATATATTCCTGCTTAAGCATATTATTTCCTTTCCTGTTGGTATTATAGATAAGTTTCTGTTTATAATCAAATTCTTTCCTAATCCAGTACCTCATCATGGCATGGAAATGGCCTTGGGTTCTGAATGTCTCGGCTAGTTGAATGGGTTTATGAGAACACTTCATATTTATAACAGTGCTTTGAAATTTACAAAGCCCATTACATATATTAAGTGGTGCTGTAGATAGAATGCTGGGCCCGGAATCAGGAAGACTTAAGTTTTGATCCAGTCTCAGACACTTAATAGCTGTGTGACTCTGGGCAAGTCACTTAACCTCTGTTTGTAAAATGGAGATAATAGCAGTTTCCTCAATTGTAAAATGGAGATAATAGCACCTACCTTCGAGGGTTGTTGTGAGGATCAGAAGAGATAAATTTTTAAAGTGCTTAACCCAGAGTAGGCGCTATATAAATGCTTATTCCCTTCTCCCCCTTGCCATTATCTAATTTGATACTCATAACAACTCTGTGGGTAAGCATGACAGATATAGTTTTTATTTTTACTATTCCCATTTAGAAATGAAGAAACTAAGTCTCAGATAGTTTAAGTGACTTGCTTATAGAGAACTTGCTAGTTACTGTTGGAGATGAGATTTGAATCCCAGACACCCCTGGCTCCAAATCACTGCATTGTCTAAGTTTCAGCAGGGCCTCCAAGTTGCAGAGATTCTTGAGTATAGGTTTAAGGACAGGTTTTTTCTAAGGACCAACCTAGCTAAGTTTGGAGAGGCTTATCACCATAAAGTTGATCACTGGGTTACAAATTCTTTTGGTCATAGTAGCTCATTTAAATTGCCTACTACAAAGTTGCTGTCTGTGTCCTTGGAGGGAAAAAATAAATTATAGAGCTTTAGAAATATAGTTATAGGGGCGGCTAGGTGGCACAGTGAGTAAGAGCACTGGCTCCAGAGTCGGGAAGACCCAGCTCTGTTCTGGCCTCAGAAAATGAGCACCCACACATAAATAATGACTGGCCGCGTAGCCTTGAGCAAGTTACTTAATCCCAATTGCTTTAAAAAAACAAAGAAATATAAGTATAATCAAATTACTTTTCCTTCTATAACTATGTTATAAACTATTTTATAAATCACTAAATTGTAGGTGTGACTGAGAGAATTATATTTCTTGTTAAAAAAGTATATATATGACATTCCTTAGCAATTAGAAATTTGACAGTACATCAATGTTAGTAATAACTATAATTCCAAGCAATTAAACTTGAACAAGTCTTTGTGATTATTAAGTTATTAAAAAGTAAATATGAGCTCTTAAAAATGGCATGATCTTGTTTTTAAATAACTGCAGAACTTTTTAATTTATAGCTATTTTGTAGTTTATTTATTCTTTTTTCCTTTGTCTTCTCTTTTAGTCAAAGAAATGTATGACTATCAAGGCAGGTCTTATCTTCATGTTCCTCAAGATGTCGGTGTTAATCTCCGTTCTACAGTACCACCTGAGAAATGTTATCTTCCCAAAAAACAGATCCATGTTTGGTCTGGCCATACAAAGGTAGAAACTATGGTATTTACATAATCTCATTCTAGACAGGCCAGTTTTGAAAATTCGGTTATTAATTTTAGAATTAATGGTTTATACTGAGTTTTCCAACCATTTAAACGTAAACAGCTAGTTGATCTTTAATACTGACCTGCTTATGCATAGCAATGACAACTACCACTATTTCCCCACCCTCCCTGTAGCTTACCAGAATCTCTTGTTGAAGATAGAGATGTGCCTGGAAGCCACTAATACAGTCACCTCCCTGCAGACAGTGAAGTCATTGAGTAACAGGGCAGGGATGCTATCAGTGAGTCCTCCCTTCAGTTTCAGTAACCAAAAGTCTGCCCTCCCTCTTTCTGTCCCCTTTTGGTATCTTTTCATTATTAGAAAAGCAAAAAGCAGCAGGTGAGAAGGCAGCAATATTCAGACTAACTCAGGAAAAAACAAAATCATATTCAACAGAGGCAAATAATTGGCGTTTTAAGCTTATAAACATTGTATTCTGAAGGATTTAGATGGAAAGAAGGTAGGAGGCATTTTATATTGAAATTCTTTGTTGGTTGTACTCATTCCAAGACCCACAATTTGCAGCTTTTTACAAAGAGCTGTCATACTGCATTTGGGAAGGAAAAGGGGCAAATCAGCTGTTTGAATAAATCAGCAGTGCTCCTCCAGTGAGTATCAATAGGGTTTTTTGTGGTTGTTTGCTATTGAGTTTTTTTTTTTAAGGGATTTCAAAAGCTGTGTTTGCAGCAGGACATCTCTTCCTGAATTAATAATCAAGCTTAGTTTAGGACATAATTTTTGCAGTGAAGGAGAGACTAGTGAATTCTATTGAAAATTGCCTTTTTTCATTTCTTATTTCAATATATGTTTTTTTTTTCTTTTCCCAATTAATTATTGTAATGTTTCTTTTAAGGGTGTCAGTGCCGTCAGACTGTTTCCTCTTTCTGGCCATTTGTTGCTTTCTTGTTCCATGGACTGCAAAATTAAGGTGAGATATTTTCAATATGTCATCACTGAGTTGAATGAAATAGAAATATTACATGGATGTCCCAAAAGCCCTGGTATAGCTTTAAAATGTAATAGCTTTTAAATTGCTTTAAAGCTATTTAAAGGCTTAGGCCTTACTAACTTAAAATCACACCAAGATTTTTGGGACACCATATATAATTAGCACTTTTGCTTGAAAATTTGTGACCTTTATCATCATGTTACATTTGGGTTTGCCGAACTAGCTTTTAAGAGGAAGATTATTTTCTTATAGATCACTGTGTTTGAAATTTACATAACTGTATATTAGGTGATATTGATGGGTGGTACTTGTATAAGGTTTCTTGAGTCAACCAGTTGGGTATTTAGAAAGCTTAGATAAGTGAGATTTCATGGGTTGATTTTTTCATATTTTATAAGTTATTAAAATACAGTTTGAACCAGTCACTACTATTGTCTCATATATGTCTTGGGTGCTTCATACTTTTTAAAGAGCTTTGATATTCAGTTGTTGTTGTTCCATGTCTGACTCTTGGTGACCCCATTTGGAGTTTTCTTGACAAAGATACTGCAGTGGTTTGCCATTTCCTTCTCCAGCTCGTTTTACAGATGAGGAAATTGAGGCAAACACTCAGGGTCATATAGCTAGTAAGTGTCTGAGGTCAAATTTGAACTTGGGTCTCCCTGACTCCAGGCCCTACATTCCATCTACTGTACCACCTAGTTGCCCCCTCATATTTAGTACCTCATTTTAATCTTTCACACACAGCAAAATCCTTCCATCAGCCCTGTGAGGTTAGGAAGACAACTCTTATCTTCCCTTAGCAAATGAGGAAATTATGGTTTTGAGAGGTCAAGGGTCACAGAGAGAGAGAGAGAGAGAGAGAGAGAGAGAGAGAGAGAGAGAGAGAGAGAGAGAGAGAGAGAGAGTAGAGTGACAGAGCCTATACTGGCACAGAAGTCTTCTCTTTCCCGGTTATCTTCCCGTACACATAGCAGTAGCCCTACCTCTCTAAAGAAGGTAGGAAGCAGCACCATGGAATGGAAAGAGCCCTGACTGGAGTCAGAGGACTTGGATTCATATTCAACCTCCAAGGCTGACCAATTCAGTGACCCCAAGGAAAGTGCTTCACCTCGATCACCCAGTCTCAATTTTCTCAGTTTTATGATGAGGGTGTTGGACTCTGGACTTCTGAGGTCCCTTTTAGCTATAAGTCTGTTGTTTTTTAAAAACAATAGAGGGCAGGATTTGAAGAAATAATAAAAGCTAGATGTAATATTGTGGCTTTTCTTACCCTAAATTTCAATTGTTACCTGCTTAATTGTACCTTTTCCTTATTGTTACACAGTATTTTGCACTAAAAAACCCTGGGCTTTGTTCTCATATATAGCTTCTTCCTGTTTCACTTCCGTCTACTCCTACATTCTTTCAAGTAATTTAGTGCCCCAAACTCCTACCTTTTTGTACTTTATCCCAAAAGGCCATTAATTTTCCTTTTTCACTCCTTCAACTCTGGCACATGCCATTTCTCCAGTCACTATGGCCAGTTTCATAAGGGGAACATTAATTTACATGTAACAGTATTAAATGTTGTAAGCTTTATTTATCTGTTCTAATGTAGTGTTTAAGATTTCTCTTGACTTTTTGTAATTTTTTAAATACTAAAATAAGAACATGTGACATTACCAGTTTGAATTACTGTTGCAAAAAAAAATAGCATTTATGATAATGTCTCAGTTATCTTTTTTCACTGGCATTCATATTTAATAATAATGTATGAGAAGCCATTTGGCATCATGGGTAGAAAACCAGGTTAAGAGTCCAAATAACTTGGGTTCAAGTGTCAGCTCTAACACATTGACTCTGTGGCCTGGGCAAGTCACATAGCTTCTTTGGACTCCAGGCCACTTTCTGAAAACTGTAAGTTGCAGGACATTTGGCCAGTCTTCATTGACAAAGGGAATTCCATTATTGTCTACTGTCCAGACTGATGAAATCACAATTTCGGGCTTAAATAAAAGTTGAACATCAGTAGGTACTTTTCTAAGGTTCTTTTGTTATGTGAGGTCAACATGCATGATAATAGATTCATGTATTCAGTTTTAACAATTAAATTTGGATAAGGAAAATAATTGTTTAGTCTTAAATTATACAGATCCTTTTTTTTTTTTTTTAATGTAAATACTGGGGGTTTTTTAAGCTCTAGTGACTGACAAGACCTTGAGTTTTAAGGATTAACTTATAATAGGTTCTTTATCGCCTACATCATGTTCCCATTTTAGTTGTTAGGATTTTCTGGGTGGTTTTTCATTAAAATTACAATCAGTTCTTTGCACATTCATTGTTGGTTAGAGGGCATATTAGTTTTTAAAGTTTAATTTGGTTTATTAATTCTGTTACCTCTCTGGCACATTAGTCCACCTCCTCAAAAAAATTATTAATAACACCAGTAGAAAAATGTCTACTATTCTACTCTTCAAAAAGCATTTTCAGATGGCTAACTTTAAAAGGCTACAGCCTTACTAACAATAGAAAATGGCTTTAGAGACTTCCTACCAAACTACCTTTGCCTGTCACCTCTTTCTGACCAAAGACATTAAACAGAGTTTTTCCTCTACAACTATTCTTAACTTTTTCTTGGCAAATCTTCTTATCTGGAATTTATTTGCCATTCATGTCTCTTGTGATGTAGAAAATATCCCATGCCAAGGATTTGTTACTAAGATAATATTCCTTTCACATCTTTTCAGAAATTTAAACTATATTTCAAAGGATATAGTAGACCTGGAATACAGGCTGATACCAATTTCTCTTTATAAAATTCCATCCATTAATAATATTCAGCACGGGTAGCTCTTTTGACCCACAACTATTCTTTTTGCAAAAATTATTTTTGGTTTTGTTTTTAAATTTTATTTTTAATTTATGGAACAAACAAGCATTTCCATAGCATAGTACAATTTAAAAAGAAAACAATGATTGCACATGAAACTGCAAATCTGCTACGCACAACTTGCTGTTTCTTTCAACTATACAACAAAATTATCATGTAAATTTTTTTTCTTCCCTCTCCTGCACTAGAGATGGCTAATGTTAGACACCAATTGTGTGTGTGGAGGGGCGGGGGGGGGGGTGTTAAAATTACTTAATATGTCCTTTATAGTTAATTTGGGTATTTATAATAGTCAAAAAAACTTACTTAGAGTTGTTCTTCAGACATTGTTACTATTCTCTTGGTTCTGCTCATTTCTCTTTTCATTATTTTGTGCAAGTCTATCCATGTTTTTCTTTTTCCTTTTTTTTTTTTTTTTGCTTATTGGGGTTGTGACCATGTTTTTCTAAAATAGCTGAGCTCATCGTTTCTACAGTAGTAGTCTATCATAATCATGTACCACAATTTGTTCAGCCATTCCCCAATTGATGGGCACCCTGCAATTTCTAGTTCTTTACCACCACATAGAGAGCTCCTATAAATATTTTAGAACATATAGGTTCTTTTCCTCTTTTCCTAATTATGTTTGGAAATAGACCAAGTAGTAGTATTGCTGGGTCAAAGAGCATAGGTAGTTTAATAACTGAAGAAATATATACACTTTATACTCATATAAAAAAATGTTCTAAGAGAAATACAAGTTAAAACAACGTAGAGAAATAATTTTACACCCACCAGATTGGCTAAAATGATGGAAGGTGAAAATGACAAGTTTTGGAGGGGATGTGAAAAAAAAATTGGGACCCACAACTATTCTTGACAGGGCTCTCAAGAGGTAGTAGAAATACCCCTACTGCTTTGTGTATCCTGGCAAGTGAAATCTGCCCATTAAGCTGCTACTACAGCAACAGTGACAAAATCAGGATAGGGAAGACTCTGCCAGCACACTTAATATTTAAGTCAACTGCAGCTTTGGAGTCTTTTTCTTTTTAACCCAAAAGGGTCAACTTACATCATATTAAGAAATAGAGTCAAAATGTGTATTTATGTTTTGTTCATACCTGAAATGTTATTGTAGTTTGATGGATGTCAACCCTGTAGTGGTCTTGAGGTTCAAAAAGTTGTGTATTAAAAATTCATCCTTCATAAATTTTTCATGACTGTAAACCATAAAAATATATGGAGATGGGTCCATGAAGTAGTAATTTCCTTTGGTTAAAGCATTAAAGCATGAAGTAGTAATTTCCTTTGGTTAAAGCAACCATTTGACCACTTACTTAAAATGATGTTAAGTGAGGAAGTTGAGGATTTAGGACATTAGTTTCTATCTAACATGTTATCGTGTATGCAGATTGGCGTTGTGTTCCCTTTGACCCTGAGAAAAGTTCAGTGAGAAATAGAGTAATTGTCAGCCTATTAGATTTCAGTTAGTTATATAATCATATTTCTATTGGATATCAGATTTGGAGATGGGGGCAAAATTGCTTTTGACTTTCTTTGGCTCTTATTAAAGATGTTGATGGTTTTAAATGAATAAACCAAAAGAGCTAAATTTCAGAACCCAGTATCATACTAACATGCTTCATTTAATTCTGCTATCATGACTGTTAATAATAAAACTTGTCATTTTACTATACTTATGTGTGCAGTTTAATATTTCCATTTTCTTCACAGCTATGGGAAGTTTATGGAGATCGGCGCTGTTTGAGGACATTTGTTGGTAATATTTCTCTCTGTATATGTATACACATTTTGTATATGTGTATAGTGTGTATTATATATGTATGTCGGGCTGTATATTCTCATGTGTGTATATGTACATACATATACACATAAATTTTATGTGTGGAGAAATCTATTTTGTATCCAAAAATAGCACTCCTGATAATGTGATTTTACTATTAACCATTCTGCTGCTAGCAAGACTTGTTCTAAGAAATCTCTGCCCCATTTGTGCATTCACTAGAGTTCATGGTGAAGTCTGAGGGCTGGTAGTGATTAGGTGTCAGGCTGCTGCCAGATGATTTATGTATATACCTCACAGCAGGAGAAAGCTTTTATGGCTGTATTCATTTGTTCATAGATGGGGAGTAAACCACTCAAGGGTACTATAACTATTGATCTTTGCAGCCTAGCAAAAATGCTTGATTTGGATTGGTATCAGTGGGGAGAATACTCTTTGGGGAAGAGGTAATCAGAGTAAGGATGTTTCATGTCCATGGAATCAGCAATTGAATGAATGTCTTTGGAAATAAAGTAGAAATCCCTAGGGAGAGTGAAGAAATGACCAAGTTAATTTACGGAATGAAAGCACTCTTTGGGCATTTTGCTTGTTTTTTGATACTGAAGTGATATTGAATCTATTAGTCACAAATGGAGACATTTGTGAAGAGAAAGAGTTCATTACATTGTTACCAAAAGCATTTTCAGCTTTGAACCTGGCATTAGTCATAGATACATTGATTCTAATTATGTATCCTTGTATCTATGTAATGCCCTATTTTGGGTGAATCCATTTTGAAAATGCCTGCTAGTATTAGTATAACTTTCCATATAGAATTCTACAGATAAATAGGGTAATTGATTAAACTGTTTACCTTTTTGAAAGATGTTGAAGCCTTTCAATGGCCAGGTACAACATTTATATACTAATGATACAGTATAAACTGTATAGGTTGTTGGGGTTTTTTAAGGCACCACTTCTCCATTCCTCTATTAGCCTCTTTTAACAAGTCCATCTCAAAAAGCTGGCTGATGTCTTTAAGTACCCTACAGTAAGTATGATGAGGGGAACCTGTGAGAATATGAATCTGGGCCTGGAAACAGAACAAAAAGGGAGCAATGTGGGCCTCAGCTACTTTGAGAGAGATGAAACTGTTTTCTGAAGATACAGGGGCAAAGACTTTTTAAGTAGGCATCTCAAGAAGATGATGGTCATTCGGTTATTCCCTGTCATCTGATTGTTCATCCAAGTTCCTGGATGAACCAGCTAAAGTGTCTGTTTTGATTTAGCCATTTAACATTTCCTTTTTTGGGTTTTTTGTTTGTTTGGGTTTTTTTGTTTGGGGTGTTTTGCTTCTCTCCTTTTAAAAGGAGATAAATTCCTTTGTTCACAAGTATCAAAATACACCATAAATTTGACTCATAGTTTAGAACATGCCATTTCAGAAGCAACGAACACCAAAAAATCAGTTTCTACCTTTCTTCTTTTTGATAATAATTGACTCATCATCATTTTGAACACTTTTAACTATGGAATGTTTTATATCGGGTACTAGGAAATGCTACAATAATTTTTTTTAACTATCAGTTCCAGTATACTAGAATATCTAATTTATCTCTTAGAGTTTATATTTTAAGAGAAAATTAACTTTTCTCCCCTCATCATCACCAATTTTTTTATTTATCCTCAGGTCACAGTAAAGCTGTTAGAGATATCTGCTTTAATGGTGTAGGAACTCAGTTCCTCAGTGCAGCATATGACAGGTATCTTAAGCTCTGGGACACTGAGACAGGTAAGATTTTCAAAGTAATATAGCCTAATTAATACATAATTGTTTAGCTTGTTAGAATTTGCAAGTGAACCACATTTTTTGGTTTAAAGGGTTTTCTTAATGACTTAAGCTTTTAGTAAAATGCTATTTTTCTTAAGTTTTTCCTTGCTTCTGACAGCTTTTTTATTTCTTTTTTGGAGGGCAATTAGGGTTAAGTGACTTGCCCAAGGTCACATGGCTAGTTTTTGTGTTGAATATCTGAGGCCAGATTTGAACTCAGGTCCTCCTGACTCCGGGGCTGGTACTCTATTCACTGCGACACCTAACCGTCCCCTCTGACAGCTCTTAAAGAGTTAAAATGTCAAGTTGCAAATGGGTCTTTCACAAAGAAAATTGTACCATTAATTGGGGGAGTGGAAGTTGAATATAATAAATAATTGATTTAAATCCATTTTACTATTCTTCATAAGCAAGTATTTTGAGAGATTATTGAACAGGAAATCTTCTCAAAATGCTTTCTGTTGCAATAATTTTGAACTGTTTGCTATATTATCCCAGTGATGTCTCTCTACTCTTCTTTCTTAGACAAGTTAGCTTTGCCCGATGTCTAACTGCCTCATAACCATATTAATTTTAGTTTTCATTTTCCATATTTAGTTTTTTTACATATCTACTTAATTGTAATTTTTCTTATCTCTTAGAATTATGTACACTTTCCATTTGCTGTGAATTATAGAAATGTCTTCCTTAGCTTCTTTAAGTAAAAAACTAATTATAATTTAAGCAAGCTGTCCTTCATTAAAGTTTTGTTGTATCAATAGGCTTACCTCCAAGTTTGTTTTTGATTGGTCAAATTGACAGGTAATTCGGGGTTTTGATTTTAGGTCAATGTATATCAAGATTTACAAACCGGAAAGTTCCTTATTGTGTCAAGTTCAATCCTGATGAAGATAAACAGAATCTTTTTGTGGCTGGTATGTCAGATAAGAAGATTGTGCAAGTAAGTGTTTATGAAATGAACAATTATAATATTTTAGACCTGTGTATTATATTTCTAGCTGAAATTTTAAGAGAAATTGCCCACAATATATAATTAGAAGTTTTGTATTTATGTCAGCCCCATTTTTTTTTTAAGAATCAACAAACTTGAGAACTTGGTGCTGGTCATCTTTTCCCCATGCTTCCCAGTCTTAGTGAATTTTTATCCTGTTGTCTTAATTATTTTGCGCCATTTCTAACTCCTTTGTACTTTCCTCTTCAACCTGCAGTGGGACATCAGAAGTGGGGAGATCGTGCAAGAATATGATAGGCATTTGGGAGCTGTCAACACCATTGTGTTTGTAGATGAAAATAGGCGATTTGTGAGCACTTCTGATGACAAGAGCCTACGAGTTTGGGAATGGTGAGTTCCCCACCTAGTGAAGTCTAACAGTTTATACTAAACAAACAATAGAGAAATGGGCAGCCAAAGACAAATCTTAAAAAATACAACCCTTTGAAAATAATACTGCCATTGGGGTCTGCCGTGACAGTGAGGTACTTCGCTGCCTATGATTAAGGGAAATAAAAATATTACTACCTATTCAATAACTGTACTCCACCACCACCACCACCATGCCCCATTAGAAGGATATGCAACTCCAAGTTTGTTTGTTTGCTTTCCCTAGCTGTTTTCATTGAATCTTGCCTTGCATATTTATGACAAGAGGTACAAATGTAATCTTTGGCCAGATTCCCTTGTATCTTTAACTAACACACATGGTTTTTCTTACAGGCTAAAAACATTATGTAACTCTGAAATAGATGTAACATTATGACCATTATAAATTGATATAGCCTGTTAGCAATTTTATGAAATGTTATGAATTTTTCCTTGAAAGCTGCCCATTCTTTTCAAATAGGAGGATTTTGTTTTGTTTTTTAACCACTGTCTTCATTAAAAATCCATGAGAAGATACAACAATCTTTTCAGAGGATCTCAGAATTGGAGTGGCTTTAGAGGTCATCAAATCCAACTCCTACATGAATAAGAATCCTCTGTCCTCCCCGAGCATATCTGACAAGTGCTCACCCAGCCTCTGATGTGTTTCTGTTTCAAGAGGGATATTTTGAAACCATATAATTCTTACTTTTGAAACTGCCTAAGATACTAGTTGTCATCATGTTATGTCTCATACTAGAAAATGGAATATCATAAGCATACCTAGCAATCTTCACTCAGGTCCTGTTCCCATGCTTCCTTATGACATAGTGGTGACCCTCAGTTCTCATAAGCTAGTGCCAGCAGAGTACAAATTCTGCTAAATTCTACCAGCCACAATTATGAGTGCTTCAGCAAAGGACTGTGATATGTTATATAAGAGCAATCTGACCAGGTATGAAGAAATTTGCTAAATAGGTTGACTACTTTTTTAGCTATTTTGGCTGAGTTTAATTCTAAATATAATCAAAATACAGACTTGATTAACAGTTGCAAAATGGAAACCACACCTATATTATTTTTCACATTAAAAGTGTTTTCCAATCTGTTCACTGCTTTACATGTCACTAACAATGTTAATTTTGTTGTAACTATCAATAAAACAGTTGTTACAGTTTAATTTTCTTTTTCTAAGAAGCTTCATGAGGAAGTTTCAGTATTTTTTTAATTCCAATACTATTCCAACATTTCTTAGTCTATTAGCCCCTTGTGTTACATGGTTTTCTTAATAGGAAACAGTTTAGACATTCCTAAAATTTCTTCAGTTTTTCACTTTACGTGTTTCTTGGTTTGCAGGGACATTCCTGTAGATTTCAAATACATAGCAGAACCCAGTATGCATTCAATGCCTGCAGTGACTTTGTCTCCTAATGGTGAGTCAGTGCAAAATTCATGTTTTAGAATGAGGACATAGAACACAGTGCACTTTTTCCAATACTATAGAGGTTTTTTAATTTCCTTTTTCATTATCATTGTGTTATGTATATTTGTAAACTTTGTTAACTGGTTCAGTATTTGAATCACCCACCATGCTGTTTTGTGTATTTAAAGATATAAATACAGTGATTTACAGTTGCTATCTGCTAAATCTGTAAGGATTTACAACTAAAAATTAGAACCTATTTTTTCCCCTAGCTCTTCCACTGACATAATCCCTTTTGGCAACTCAGTAATTTGATATATCAGCTTTGTCTTAATCTAGTTTCCTACTTGAAGGCTTTAGGGATTAAACAAAAAAGACTTTATGGGATAAAAGTAGAAAATATAAGTTGTTCTTTTGTGAATCATTTTGTAATATGCTTTTGCCCACCCTTGCATCTATAGAGAACTGCTAGAAAGGGGTCTCACTCTACCAACAGAGTGGCAACTATTCTATGTCTTAGAAAGTTTGCCAGGAATTTGAGAGATTTAAAGGTTGAACAATTCTCCCTGTGTTAACAGTATGTTGGAGGAGGGACTTGATCCCAGGTCTTACATCTGAGGCTTTCTCTCTTCATTATGCCATGATGGCTCTCCTGTGGCGTTTGTAAGTTGTTTGCTGAAACCTTGAAACAATTCTTTTTTAATGACCACATAAACATATCCAGGGGTGGGGAACCTGTGACCTCAAGGCCACATGTGGCCTTCTAGGTTCTTGGGTGTGGCCTTTTGACTAAGTCCAAGTTTTATAGAACAAATCCGTTCAAAGGGAATTTTGGGTTCAGTCAAAGGGCCACGCTTGAGGACCTATAGGGCCACATGTGGCCTTGAGGCTACAGGTTCCCCACCCCTGGTATAGACTTTTCTAGCTTTATTCCCTATGCTGTACACTAGGTTCCAGCCAATTTAGTCAACTCTCTTCCCTGAACTTGACATGCCTTCTTATAGAATTTTTCACACAAGCCCTCCTTGATACTTAGAATACCTTTTTATCTTATTCTTTTGAAATCTTTTTATTTCAAAGTTTTGCTCAGGTGCTACCACCTTCACTGAAGCCGTCCCTGCTTCAGCTCCCAAGTTGAAAATACTTAAAATTTCCTTGATATATTTTTCTCTCCTTTATCCTTTTAACATTATACTTTGTCAGGGGCGGCTAGGTGGCGCAGTGAGTAGAGCGCCAGCCCTGGAGGCAGAAGGACCTGAGTTCCGATCTGGCCTCAGACACTTAACACACACAAACAAAAAAAAAAAAAAACCTAGCCGTGTGACCTTGGGCAAGTTACTTAATCCCAATTGCCCTCCAAAAAGCAAAAAAAACCCAAAAAACATTATACTTTGTTTTATGTTTATCTCTGTAAATGATCTAAGTTCTGCCCCTCCTTGAGGATAAAGCTTATGTCTATTTTTTTTTATCTCTGACTTCCCAGTACCTATCACAGTGCTTTATACGTAAGGTTTGATAAATACTCATTCAATTAAATTGAAGAGACACAATTCTGAATGCTTAACTTAAATAAAACAAACTGTTAGACAACCTTTCCACTCGGGTCTCTCAAGGTTCCATGTATAATGTTCTTTGTACTACAGAATGTTGCCTTTATGGGCTTCAGTTTCCTCATTTCTAAAATGAGGGTATTCAGTTGAAGACCTTGAAGGTACCTGCCCACTTTAAATTCTGAGAATTCTTTCTTTCTTCTTCATCTGTTAAATGTCACTTCTTTAGGAAGCCCAGATTGCAGCAGCAATCTTCTCCTTAAGACTTTACATAGCACCTTGTTTTACAGCTCCCCAGGGTCTTCTCAGGTAATATTTTGTAAATGTCTTCATGTCTTATCTACCTGTTAGGCTGGTTCATGGGGACAGAGGCTATGTTTGCTTTGGCTAAACTTTGGATCTCCCCAACAGGTAGCACAGTTCACTATGTATACAAATAGGGGCTTAAATAAATGTTTGTTGAATAAGATGGAGTTAGATAAGCAAAAACAACCTATTGATTTGAAAAAAAGCTCTGTAGCAGAATTTTGAGAACTGCTATATAGCCCAGCTGCAGGATTGTCCAAGAAATATATTGGTTTTATGTTGATAGTGATGGAGTATTAGAGAAAATGTTTTTTTTTGTTTGTTTTTTTTTAATGAAATGTTATAACTGTTTTTGGTCTTTTTTCTCATATCATTGTTTGCCTTTCAGGGAAGTGGCTGGCATGTCAGTCCATGGACAATCAGATTTTAATTTTTGGAGCACAGAACCGATTCAGATTGAATAAGAAAAAAATATTTAAAGGGCACATGGTGGCAGGATATGCTTGTCAGGTGGACTTTTCCCCAGATATGAGGTATGTGTAAATTTCCTTTCTACTCTCCTACTTATACTGATTAAAATGAATTTTTGTATTTAAGTGAATTTTTGTGTGTGTGTATACCCTCCCTTTTATCGGTTCCCCTTCCCCCTTCCATGATTCCTGTTCTTTTTTATTTCCTTATAGTGAAAGATATTTCTCTATTCAACTAAGTGTGTATTTTATTCTCTCTTTAAGCCAGTTTTGATAGAGTAGTGTTTAAGTTTTGCCTGCTACCCCCCTCATTTTCCCCTCCATTATAATAGCTTTTTCCTGCCTCTTTTATGTGGGATAAATAACTCCATTCAGTCTCCCCCTCCTTTTTCTTCCAGTGTAGTTTTCTTTTGCACCCCTTTATTTTGTTTTTTTGGGGTATCAACCCATCAAAGTCTCCCTATAACCACACCCTCCATCTATATATACTCCTAATTGCTCTTATAGTAATAAAATTGTTAAGTTACAACTAGTATATTGCCATATAGAAATATAAACAGTTATCTTGGTGGGCTTTTTTTTTTTAACCTTTTTATCTTTCCCTTGAGTCTTGTACTTAGAGGTCAAATTTTTTATTCAGCTCTGGTCTTTTAACTAGAATTTTTGAAAGTTCTCTATTTCATTAAATTTCCATTTTTTTCCCCTGAAAGATTATATTTAGTTTTGCTGGGTAGGTGATTTCTTGGTTGTAATCCTAATTCCTTTGCTTTCTGGCATATCATATTCCAAGGTTTCACGTTCTTTAATATGGAAGCTGCCAAATCCTGTCTAATCCTGACTGTAGCTCCTTGATATTTGAATTATTTCTTTTTGACTGCTTGTAATACTTTCTCCTTGATCTCTGGAATTTGGCTGTGGTATTCTTGGGAGGTTTCATTTGGGTATCTCTTTCAGGCAGTGATCAGTGGATTCTTTCAATTTCTGTTTTGCCCTCTAGTTCTGATATATGAAGGCAGTTTTCTTTGATAATTTCTTGAAAGATGTGGTCCAGTCTTTTTTTTTTTTTAATAATGACTATCAGGTAGTCCAATAATTCTTATATTCTCTTTCCTGGATCCATTTTCTAGGTCAGTTGTTTTTCCAAGGAGATATTTCACATTTTCTTCTATTTTTTTAAAATTTGTTTTATCATAGCTTGATGTCTCATTGAGTCATTAGTTTCCACTTATTCAATTCTAATTTTTAAGGAATTATTTTTGTACTTCCTTTTTCCATTTGGCCACTTCTATTTTTTAGGGAGTTATTTTCATCAGTAAATTTTTGTATCTTTTCCCATGATACTTGATTTTTTTCATGATTGTCTTGCATTACTTTCATTTATTTTCCCAGTTTTTCTTCTACATATCTAATTTGCTCTTTAAAATCCTTTCTCAGCTTTTCCAGGAATCCTTTTTGGACCTAAGACCAAATTACTTTTTATTTTGAGGCTTCACATGTTGCCATTTTGACACTATTGTTCTCTTCTAAGTTTATGCCTTGAGCCTCTCTATCACCATGGAAACTTTCTATAATCAAACTCTTTTTTGTTTTGTTTTTTGCTCATTTTTTCTGCCTTTTTGTGTGTGTTTTTCTTGTTTTTACATGAGAGTTGGGCTCTGGGACTTACTTCTGGCTTTCACTGAGCATCAAGGCTTAGCTGCTTGCTTTTCTCTGGAGGGCAGGCTTCCCTTCTGGCTTGTACTGGGGGCCTCCCTCTTGTCCTCCTCCTCAGGAATGGGGCTTAGCCCCTGGCCTGCTATGATAAGAGTCTTTCTGGTGGCTGGCCCTGGAGGAGGGATCTTGTTGCTCATCTGCCTCCAGGGGTGGGGCCTTTTAACTAATTCTCTTATTTCTATTCACCTTACTGTTATTTTTGCTTTGTTTGGACATATCTGACTGGGGTAGAGGATAGTGGAAGTAGAACCTATCTCATTCTGTATGCTCTTATTATAGAATATCATAATTAGAGCTGGAAGAGACCTTAGAAATCATCTAGTTCAACCCCCCTCCTCATTTTGTAGATGGGAAAGCTTGAATTCCAGAATAGGGAGGTATCTTTCTTAAGGACATCATATAGAGCCTGGACCAATTCCCCAAGAACAAAAGTTGGTGGTTTTTTCCTGTGCCAGTTCCTCAGTGTAGTGAAAAAAAAAGTACAACTATGCTTGCTGAGCATATGGAGGCTCCCATTCTACTCTCCTTCCATGAATAACTGCCACAAGGCCAGTGAAGACTTCAGCCTTTCAGCAGGGGCAGCTATAGGCTGGTACACTCCTGAAAATGACCACCAAATTCTGTAGCTTCATTCTTGGCTTAAATGTGAATATATGTATATGGAAGGTGGCAAAATATATGCACTGGCAAACTTTAGTCTGGCTATTGAACCTTATACTACCAGACAATCTGGCACAGTGACTTTGGAACCAGAAATAATCATGAAGGAAATAAAAGGGATGATTCTTGGTCTGGAATCAGGTTGTATTATGCCTAAAAATTAAAGAGTAGGGCACACATAATGCTCACAGCTGAGAGGGCTGAGTGGCCCCTCTTGTGGTGCCCTCCTCTGCTCTTGGATTTAGCTCAATCCTGCTAATTTATACTTCTCACCCTCCCTACACCCAGGTTAAAAATAGCCTTAGAATTTCTGAAATAAATCATTCCAGCATGAAAAAAGCAATAGCGAGCAGTGTTCATGTTACAATCTGATTTCCTTTGGAATGCACTTTCTTTGAAACAGTTTGTACTGTAGAAACTGATAGTCGATCATTCTCAGTAGATTTTTATGTAATAGAAGTATGGGGGGTGAGGGTTAGTGTTCACATGAGAAAGTTTGGAGAAACAACTTTCCCATTTATCTCGAATTTAAAACATTTGAATAATGTGAACTTGTTTTCCTCCCCAATGCAGCTATGTGATATCAGGAGATGGAAATGGAAAATTAAACATTTGGGACTGGAAGACTACAAAACTCTACAGTCGATTTAAAGCTCATGATAAAGTATGCATAGGTGCCGTGTGGCACCCACATGAAACATCTAAGGTTATAACTTGTGGCTGGGACGGTCTTATTAAATTATGGGATTAACCCTCAAACTTCCCTAGGGTATTTTGGATTTGATGACATATTCAGCTGTATTTGATTATTAAATGTGTTGGGTGACAATTCACAGACATGTGCTCTTTACACAGACTTCTGACTCAGTACAAATATACAGTTCATTTTGTAATTTTGATTTCTGTAATTTCATTCTGGTCTTTATAGGTGTCACCAAAATAAGCAATGCCTATTGACATCCCTTTCTTTCCAATTACCAAGGCTTATGTTATGAATTATGAAAACTTTTTGATCCATATGTTTTATTGCTCTTTACTGTTCATGGAATCTACCTGATCTTCCCTGTTGGATTTTGTGATTCCTAACAGTTGAAGCAATAAATGAACATTTAATTCTAAGGAAACAAACACATAGGTCTCCAGAAGAGCAGAAAATAAAGATCTCAGTGATGATTTCATTGTACATAAATCTAGAGGAATAATGGTTTTTCTTTTCCTCTACATATCTAGTTCCAATAAGTCATACCTTGTGAGTTCTGTTGTTTCTCCATGGGTTCCTCTTTATTTTTCTCTCTTCAGTTTCAGATCATCACTTTCCTTTGGCTACAGTTGAATTAATATGGAGAGTTATGAAATAAAGAATAGACCAAAGTTGTTCTCCTTGACCTTCCCAATGTAGGCAGATCAGTGCCCTTTAATCATAAAATTAAATTATTTCTGAACAGTAACTCATGTGGAGGGTGAATTGAGTCTACATTAATGTGTCATGAAGTACATAAAATATGCAATTATTCTTTCAGGAACATAACTCCTGATTAACACAAATCATCTGAGAACTTATGACAGTCTTTTGAAGGGACTAGCTAATAGCACTTTAATTTTGAAAAGCCATCTCCTTTTTATTATTTTCTAGGAAGCTGTGTTTTGATTGTTTCAACAATGTTTTGTTGTAAAGTGATTTATAAATAGGAAAGGTACCATATTGGAAAGACTAGGGAGGCTTCTTAATCAAGTGAATGACTACCTAGGATGCTGAGCTGAAGATGAAGGGAAAGCTAAGTATTGACAACCCAGAATGCATTGAGTGCTCAGTAATCTACTTCCTAGAACATTTATTGTTAAGCACATATACGTTATCAGCTCATAGAAATATGTGATCTTTGCCCTCATAGAAATTTCATTTTTAAAGAACATGGCATTTCTGGGCCAACAACCACATAGAAAAATGCTTTTCTTTCCCCTATACTAAAAGCAAAACTTAGAAGAAAAGAAAAGAAGAAATAACAAAAGGAGGAGAAGGTTCTTTGTTGGGTATTGCTCACTCAAAGAATTAAAGACTATCTGAACTACAGATAGACTACATCTGCCAGGCAGAGGTGGTTGTCTAATTTCCCAAATGGGAAGTATGCAGGCAAGTTCTTAACTTGAACTTTAGTCTGAATGTTAGCTATTAATGATTTAATCATAGGCTTGAAACTACATCGTGTTCAGTACCAGGATTGTGTGTGCTACAAATTGTATTTTCTAAAACGTAGATAGTTGTTGTATAGTGTTTTTTGACTGTTTCTAGACTAAATAACTGTACATAAAAGTTCTCTGTTTAAAGAGCCTATTTTTAAATATATCTTTTTACAGAAAAATTACCATAGTGTTGTATTTATCTTTATTTTCCTTTCAATTAAACAAGGCTAAACTTTAATCCCAGCTGCAGTGTGAAACCACTCTGTAGGCAGTATTTTAAATAGTTACTTTATTTTGTCAAGAAACTGATACTTGAAGAAGAATGTGTTTGGTTACATTAATTGGCTAGCTCAACAACAAAAATAATAGAAGGATGTGCTAAAAAATGAAATTTACCCATTGAATTCTATAAAGGCTATGAAAAGTCATCACATTTTATAAGCTAAGGAAGCTCCCTTACTATGCCAGACATATTTGAATTGTTCTTGTGATGTTACACTGCTGCTGCTACTACAATAAGTGTTTTATGATAATTGAAAGATGAAAGGGTGAAATTTGAGCTCCAGTGGTTAGGTTCATCACCCTTCAAGTTTTTAATTTGTAAAGGTGATCAGAAATAGATCCAAGGGATCAGAGACCTAGCACAAAATTATTTTTTACTTAAAAGTGAGGGAAGGGGGATGAAGAAAATGGTGCTGATCTAAGGATTGCTAGGCCAAGAAGGGGAGCAGCCTGTGAATGACAAAATTTAAATTAACCCAAAGTGAGGATATGAATTGTCTAAAATATACCCTGAAATTTGAAAGATTATACCTAGATACTGGAAAAAATTGAAGAAGTTATGAATGATCCTTTTTAAATCCAAACTTTAGAAAGTAAATACTCCAATTTTTAGACCCAGGAATTAGTTCCTGTTTAGTATATCAATACTTAATATTTATCATTAATAACATTTTATGATTGATACAGAATTATAATTTTAAATTTCAGCCCATTATAATACATTAACATAGTGCCTTGCCCACAGTAATCTTGTGAGGTAAATAATGCAAGTATTATAATTTTTATTTTAACTAATATGTAAAGAATTCTAATGTCTTACATAGACATTTGACTATAAGGTTATACAGGGTAAGCCAACCTTCAAGCACAAGTCAAAAGACTTGCCAGCATAGCGTGTTGTCTTTGTATAATATATCCCATACCTAAAAATTACAGAATTGCATCTCTTGTTGGGGAAAGGGAGAAAGATGGTCTTGTCAGCCTGCCCTTTTCCCATTATTCCAAAACTCGTTATTTCACTGGCTACTGATAAAAGTGAAAATATTTACAACAGTGTCATGAAAGCATAGTTTTTAAATGTCCAATCTTACTGCAAAACAGAGCAATGGTTGCAGAGTAGCAGGAAGCAATATAGTGAGCTCTACTCCAAACAAATCTAGAAGATGGACCAGACAAAATCCTGATGGGAAATCCGAGAAAAAGTCACAGTAAGTCATTTTTCCAGCCCAGATCTGCAAAAGAAGAAAGAAGACTATAGGCCCTAGGGACAGACTCTAGCCAGGAGGGCCTCAGGAAAAGCACTCAACCCAGGAAGAGGCTGTATACCAGGGCAAGAGGAGATCCCAAATCCTTATTAGAGCACCACAGGGTGAAAGAAGAGGTGCCAACTGGCAGCTTTGTCATTCACTACTTCATTCTGGGCTATAGATCCACAATGGCCTGCAAGTGAGAATCTGTGCCCTAAGGGGGTTATTCAGGGTTAGGGAGTTGCTGCTAGCCCTAAACCAAGAGGGGCAAGTTCAGAAGCAAACAGCAGACATGTGACTCCAATCCCAGGAGGAGAGTTGATTCTCAGTTCCAATTTCTACCTCATTCTAAAGGCTTCGGAAGAATAATAACCAAGGAAGCCCAGACCAAAAGGGAAATTATAGTTCTGTGCTTCAGAACCAAATCTTTCCAGCTGGCTAATAGTGGTTGAATCCAGAAGCATATACTGTTGTTCAGATCCAGGGCAGAAACTTGTAAAGCTAAGAATAGGTGGGCAGTGTAATAAGACTATGCCCTAGATCACACCTCTTTGGGAATTCTGGACTCTTGTGGGACAACTTGAGCTGTCTCAGATCTTTGAATAATGCAGCATGTAATAACCCAAGAAAGTAGCAACAGGACCAGTTCAGACCTTTCTTCCAGAAGTGTGTGGAACATGCCCCTAACATCCAAGTTTAAAGGCAGGAAGTAGACTGAAAGAATGAGAAGGGATAAACCACCACAAAAAGACTATTGTGATGATGGCAGTGGGAGAAGGGAAAACACATTATTAAATACATATTATGCACCAGGTACTATGCTAAGTGCTTTGCAAATTTCACCTCATTTGATCAGGGTTCACAAGATACAAAGAAGATGAAAGTGATTCCAAAACATCAACAAGCAAAGCATAAAAAAAAAAAATAGAGCTTAAGCACAGATTCAAATGTTTCTGGAAGAGATGAAGCAAGAGATTTTAAATGTTTTTATCAATGAAATGAGAGTGCTAGAAGGGAAAAAATAGAAAATAAATGAGAGCTATGGAAGAAAGTACTGGAAACGAATTAAAAAGTTGACATAAGAGGTATAAAACCTTGCCCAAGGAACAAACTTCAGGAGATTTAGAATAGAAACCAGTGACTCAGTGATCTAATAAAGGATATAAAAGCAAAGTCAAAAGACTGGGGAAAAGGAGGAAATTTAAGTTATCTCATAGCAAAAACAGCTGACATAGAAAACAGAAGAAATTTAAGAAACATTGGACTACTTTTAAAAAATCTTAAAACTGGCCAGATCTCGTAAGACCAAGAGATAAATTGGACTTTAAAGGATCCACTGGTCAGCTGAAAGAAACCACCACCCCCCCGCCCCATGAAAACTTCCAGGAACATTATAACCAAAACCCAGAGCTTCCAGATGTTTTTAAGCAACCAAAAAGAATTTAAATACCAAGGAGATACAGTCAAGGTAACATACAATTTAACATTCGCCACTCTGAAGGAGTAGAGAGATTAGAATACAATATTCCAAAAGGCAAAGGACATGGGTTTGGAGTTGAGTATAATTTACCCAACAAAACGATATATTCCTACAAGGGGAAAATGGACCTTTAATGAATGAAATAGAGCAGAAATGTCAAACTTGCAACCTGAACCAGATTAAAATATAATTAGGATACTATGACCAGACAGGATTTATACCAGCAATTCAGAGCTAGTTGAAAATTAGGGAAACTATCAGCATAATTGACCATATAAATAATAAAAGCAACAGAAATCATGATTATCTCAATAGATGCAGAAAGATTTTTATAAAATACAACACCCAATACTATTTAAAAAACACTACATAGCATAGGAATAAATGGCACTGTCTTTAAAATGATAGGTAATATCCATGTGAAACCATCAGTGAGCATTATCTATAATGGGAATAACTAGAAGTTTTCACACTGAGACCCACGATGAAGCAAGAATGCCCATTATCACCACTATAATTGTATATTTTACTAGAAATGCTAGCTATAACAAGAAGGAAAGGAAATTGAAGGAAACAAAACTTATTCCTTGCAGATGATATGATGGTACTTAGAATAACTGACTGAAAAATAGTTGAAATAATTAACAACTTTAGCAAAGTTGCAGGATATAAAATAAACCCACACAAATGATCAGCATGTCTATATATTGCCAACAAAGTCCAGCAATGAGAGGTACAGAGATTCCATTTAAAATAATTGCAGACGATATAAAATACTTGAGAGTCTTAACTGCCAAGACAAAACCAGGAACTATATAAACACAGTTAACAAAACACTTTATACAAAAGATCTAAACAACTGGACAAATAATAATTGTGGCTAGGCTGAGCCAATATAATAAAAATAAATTCTACCTAAATAAATTTACTTATTTGGTGCCATGCCAATCAAACTGCCAAAAATTATTTTATAGAGCTAGAAAAAAATGACAATTCATATGGTATAATAAAAGGCCAAAATTACTGAAGGAATTAATGGAGGAAAAAGTGAAGTGGCCTAGCAATACCAGATCTCAAACTGTACTGTAAAGTGACAATCATTGAAATAAATTGGTACTGGCTAAGAAATAGAGTTGGGGATCAGTGGAATACATTAGGTACCCAATACACTACTAAATGTCCATAGTAATCTAGTATTTGATAAGCCCAAAGATCCCAGCTTTTGGGATAAGAACTCACTATTTGACAAAAACTGCTAAGAAAACAGTATGACCAAAACTAGGTATAGATGAACATCTTAAACTGTATACCATGATAAGGTTAAAAAATGTATACATGATTTAGACATAAAGGATGATTCCATAAACAAATTGGGAGATCAGGGAATAGTTTACCTGTCAGATCTTTGGAGAAGGGAAGAATTTATGAACAAACAAGAGACGGCAATATAGGTATAAAATGGGTAATTTTGATTATATTAAAAGGGTTTTGCACAAAGAACCAATGAAACCAAGATGAGACTGAAAGCAGAAAGGTGGGAAAACAATTTTTACTTCTTGTGTTTCTTACAAAGGCCTCATTTCTCACGTATATAGAGAAATGAGTCAAAATTATAAGAATACAAGTCATTCCCCCATTGATAAATGGCCAAAGGAGGTGAAGTTTTCAGATGAAGAAATTATAGCTATCTATAGTCATGAAAAAAAATGCTCTAAATCATTGTTGATGAAAGAGATGCAAATTAAAACAACTCTGAGGTACCACCCTCACATTTATCAGATTGGCTAATATGACAAAAAAAGGAAAATGATAAAAGTTGGAGAAGATATGGGAAAATTGGAACACTAATGCATTGTTGGTGGAGTTGTGAACAGATCCAACCATTCTGGAGAGCAATTTGGAACTATGCTTAAAGGGTTATAAAACTGTGCATACCTTTGATCCAGCAATAGCACTAATAATTCTGTATCCCAAAGAGATGGGAAAGGACCTACAAGCACAAAAATATTTATTCTTGTGTTGGCAAAGAATTGGACATTGAGGGAATGCCCATACATCAGGGAATGGCTAAACAAGTTGTGGTATGTGGTATGTGGTAATGGAATACTATTGTGCTACAAGAAATGATGAGCAGGAGGATTTCAGAAAAACCTGGGAAGACTTAGATAAACCAATGTACACAGCAATGCCAACATTGTGCAATGATCAATTATGAAAAACTTGGCTTTTCTCTGTAATATAATGATCTAAGACAATTCCAAAAGACTTAATGATGGGAAAAAAAAGCTATCCATGTCGAAAGAACTATGGCATCTGAATGCAGATCAAAGTATACTATTTTTCCTTTTTGTTGTTGTTTTTTATGACTTTTCCCTTTTATTCTGTTTTCTTCTTGCATAACATGACTAATGTGAAAATATGTTTAACATGATTGCACATGTATAACCTGTATCAGATTGCTTGCCATCTTGGGGAGGGGGGACGGGAGAGAGGGAGAAGAATTTGGAACTCTAAATCTTATTAAAACTGAATGTTTAAAACTATCTTTACATTGTAATTGGAAAAAAATAAAATGCTACTTACTAATAAAAATGTGATAAAAATTAGGAAATGTTTAACAAAATGATAAAAATGCAATGAAACCAACATCTCACACTATACTGAAGTCAAAATGAGTACATGATTTAGACCTAAAGAGTGATATAAACAAATTAGGGGAGCAATGAATATTTTACCTTTCAGGTTTATGGAAAAAGGAAGTAGGGAAGAATTCATGACTAGATGTTAAATGGATAATTTTACATCAAATTAGAAAGAATTTGCCCATTAAAAAAAAATTCAAAGGAAAGCAGGAAATGGAAAAAAATTTTATAGCAAATTTCTCTGATAAAGGCCTCATTTCTCAAATATATAGAGAACTGAGTCAAATTTATAAGAATACAAGTCATTCTCCAATTGATAAATGGCCAAAGGATATATAAACAGTTTTCAGATGAAATCATAGCTACCTATAATCACCCCCCAAAAAATGCTCTGAATCACTGATTAAAGAAATGCAAATTAAAACTTTGAGGTACTACCTACCTCACACCTGTCAGATTAGTTAATATGACAAAAGGACACTAATCAAACTGTTGACACTAATGAGACACTAATGACACTGTTGGCAGAGTTGTGAATTGATCCAACCATTTGGGGAAGCAATTTTGAACTATGTCCAAAAGGCTACACAACTGTGCATACCATTTGACCCAGCAATACTACTAGACCTATACCACCAAAGAGATAAAAGGAGAAGGACCTATATGTACAAAAATATTTATAGCGGCTCTTTTTGTGGTGACCAAGAATTGGAAATTGAGGGGATACCCATCAATTGGGGAATGGCTGAATAAGTTCTAGTATCTGATTGTGATGGAATACTATTGTGCTATAAGAAATGATGAACAGGATAGTTTCAGAAAAATCTGGTAAGATTCACGTAAATTGATTTGAAATAAGCAGAACCAGGAGAACATTATACCCAGTAACAGCATTATTTTACAATGATCAACTGTGAATGATGTATCTATTCTGTTCAATACAATGATCCAAGACAATTCCAAAGGATTTATGATGAAAAATGCTATCCACCTCCAAAGAGAAAAATTTGCTTTTGCAGCATGACTAAGATAGAAATGTTTTGCATGACTGCCTATGTATAATCTAGGTCAACTTGCTTGCAAGGAGGGGCATGGGAAGGGAGGGAGAGAATTTGGAATTCAGTTTTTTTAAATAAATGATAAATCTTTTCCCTTACATGTAATTAAGAAAAATAAAATGTTGAGAGAAAGAAAACAAATATTGCCCCCTCAGGAATGCAATAGAAAATGTTAATATGTGGTTTTCTGAGTCAAAAAGCCACCCACTGGGATACCATATTTTACTGCATAATTGTCATTGATTTTATGCCAAATAATTTTTTTTTTTTGCAAAAAGAGAGGAGTTGTGACCATTATGTGAAGCTTTTTTTAAATTGTGCTGGTATTACTTTAAAATCATTTATTACGAAATTGTCTTTGGTGCAAGATCAGGATGCACAGAATACTTGTAAATATACATTAAAAATAGGAAGATGCAAGTCTTACCATATCATAGGACTTACTCATGGCAGCTTCACCTGCCCACCTGCTCCCTTTGCACCTATCGACAATGCACGTGCACTGAGAATTCTAGGCTTGCAGCTTGCAATGCATGAGAGATAAATGTATACCCATATGACACTGGTGAATACACTGCTATTCTATTTACCTTTTAAACAGCATGATGAAAAGAATTATACTATGCAATGATTACACGATGAAAGATTAAAAACCAATTTTTGGACTGAAAACACAAGGTGTGACAGTTATGCAGTGGTGCTGATTATGTGATGAAATACGGTCCTTACATATGGTTTAGTGGGCCCCCATCTCTATCTGAGTTTGACACCACTGAAATAGAGGACTTAGTTTAGCAGCCACCATTATAAAGGAGTAGAGAGCTTAAAATACTGTATTCTAGAAGGATATAGACGTACAGTCAAGAATAATTTACCCAACAAAATATAAAATTATAGAGGGGCAAATGGATCTTTAAAAAAATAGAGGACTTCTAAGTCTTCCTAATGAAAAGAAAAGAGCTATGTAAAAATTTGAAGTTCAAAGAAGTTTAAACAGAAGTTAAAGAGAAACATAAAAAGGTAAATATGAATGAACAATCATAAGGATTAAAGAATAAACTACATATATTTAAACATGGAGAAATGATATATGTATCCCTTCTGAACCTTGTCATTCTTGATAGTAAAGGGGGTCTAACTAGATAAGGCATGGGAGTAGTTCTGTTCTATCTTGATTACCTCAAGAGAAGAGTAGTGAAAAGAGAAGGCAAGAAAAATACATGACAGGGATGGGTGTTAAGGGAAATGATCCCCTACAAAATCAGGATATGCTAATAGATGTGTACACAAAGAAGAAAGAGGAGGAATTGTAGAGGAAATGGCTAACACTTGAACCTTATTTTCATCTGAACTGATCAGAGGAAGTAATAATGCATATACAGAGAGTTGGGTACAGAAATATATTTCATTCAACAGGAAAATAGGAGAGAAGGTGAAATTGGAGGGTAGATTAAGGGAAGGATTATTAGTCTTAAGGGAAAACTCTAAGGTATACAAAAATAAAGCTCTTTTTGAAGTGGCAAAGAATGGGAATCTGAGGAGATACCATAAATTGAGGAATAGTTATGCAGGCTATGCTATATAAATGTGATGGAATGCTATTGGGCTATAAGAAATGATTAAAGGAATTGTTCCAGGGAAACCTGGGGATACATATATACTGATGCAAGGTCAAGTGAATAGAACCAGGAGAATATACAATAACAACAAGTAAAACAACTTTGTAAAGACAAACAACTCTGAAAAAATTAGGAACTCTGATCACCATAATGATCAACCATGATTCCAAATGACTAATAATGAAACATGGTACCTACCTCCCAATTGAAAGGTGAATGACTCAGAATGGAGAATGGAAACATAATTTTTTGGACATAGCTAGTGGAGAAATTTGATATCTTTGACTATACATGTCTATAACAGGAGTTTTGTTTTTCTTTCATTCTTGGGGTGGTGGGAGAGGGAAGAGGTAGAAAAGGTGAATTTTTGTTATTTAGAAAACCACATGATTTTTTTTAAAAACATGTTCATCTTTACTCATGAAATATTTTTGTTATAAAATAATCACTGGGATAGTGCAAGGTTAGTCTTTGATATTCCTACGGATAATAGTTTGGACAGTTTAGTGACCCCTTCTCAGAATTGTTTTTAAATTTATAAAATACATGGGATTACAAAGGAAACCAATTATATTGAAATATATCCATCAAACTCTTTTTTGTTTGTTTTTTGCTTTTTGGAGGGCAATTGGGGTTAAGTAACTTGCCCAAGGTCACACGGCTAGGTTTTTGTTTGTGTGTGCATTGTGTCTGAGGTCAGATCTGAACTCAGGTCCTTCTGACTCCAGGGCCGGCACTCTACTCACTGCACCATCTAGCCGCTCCCATCAAATTCTTAAAAGTTCATGGGCCCCAGGATGTCTGAGATGAAGGAAAAAGTGGTTTCAATGTCAATTTAGTGATTATGAGTTACCAATTCCAATGGGCTAAAGTTTGAGTAACATTTTCAAAGTCAGAAGAAAAGTTTTAACAATGAGCTCTGGTTCACTGTGCCCAAGATGTAGTCCAAAAAGAGTTATGTAATCATAACTAAATTCTAAATAAAGACCATGACCATGAAGATAGGGTTAATTCAATTTGACAAACATTAAGTGGCACTTACAATTTAAAGGGGATGGGGGTGGGGGAACATTTAAATATCAGTTAAAAAGAAGTATTAAGCACCTCTTATATGCTAGGCACTATACTGAGTATTGAGGATACAGAGATAAAAAAAAAAGACAACCTTGTTACCAAGGAACCTTAATTCTTTTGCAATAGAATACTTAATTGCATATATGCAGAATGCACACAAAATCAATACAAAGTAACTTGGGGAGGGTCCTTATAAGTAGAGAGGAATGGGGATGGCTAGGTGGCACAGTGAATATAGCACCAGCCCTGGAGTCAGGAGGACCTGAGTTCAAATCTGGCCTCAGACACTAAACACTTAATAACTGTGTGATCTTGGGCAAGTCACTTAACCCCAATTGCCCTCCCTTCCCCCCTCCAAAAACCAAAATAAATAAATAAGGAGAGAGGAATGGAAAGAGAGGAGAGATCCAAAAAGGCTTTATGGAGATGATGGAATTTGGACCAAATCTTAAAGGAAACAGGAATTGTAAGAGGTGGAGATAAAGATATGTATTCTAAACTTGGAGGATAACCAGTGCAAAGGCCTGGAAATGAGAGATGGAGCATTATGTATGAAGAATGGCAGTCAGGCCAGTTTAGCTGGCCAATGTGCCCAAATAACTAATACAAGGCAAGGTCAATTAGATTTCAACATAGGGTATATGAAGGAAAACAACAGATAAGACTGGAAAGGTAGATTGGGATAAGATTGTAAAAGGCCTTGAAATCTAGATTGACTTTGGGAAGACACTAAAAGGTTGTTTGTTTATTTTTTTTTTAGAAGTGATGTGATGATATTTAAAAGACAATACACAAGCATGGTAGTATAGTGGGTAAAGAGCACCTTTCAGAATCAGTAAAACCTCATATCACAGCCTCTGACTCAATGTGTGACCCTCTGCAAGAAATTAGTCTCTCAGTGCCTAAGACATTCTGAAAGCTGAACAATAGGTACCAATCCTGGAGTTCTCTATACAAATGAAATCACAAGTACAGTCAGATAGCAACATAAGTAATGGACGGTTAGAATCTGTCATTTAGGATTCTAACAATGGAAGAGAGAAATTTGAAACAGGAGGACCAAGTAGATTATTATAATAGTCCAAGCAAGAGATAATAAAGACCTGAACTAGTGTGGTTGCAATGGGATTATAAAGGAGGGAACAGGTACAAAAGAGATGCTGGAGTCAGCTTTAACAGGAGTTGAGTCTGGTTGTGGAATGTAAGAAGGAAAAAAGGGTCAAAAGACTAAGTGATTGGGAGTATGGTTTTGCCATCATGAGAAACAATCCATGGAAACAGCAGGATTTGTTAAGATTATTGAAATTTGGACATACCGAGTATAAAGTGTTATCAGGAAATCCAAATAAGAATCTGCAGCAGGCATTTAGAAATGGACTGAAGCTAAGTCAAGAGAATGAGGGCTAGAAATGTGGGAGTCATTTGCAGAGGTGATAACTGCAACCATTGGTAATATCACAGAGGGAATATATAGAGAGAAGAGAGCTAAGGACAGTTCCCTGGGAGAACATCTATATTTAAGGAATTGAGGAAGTTGACAGACTAACTGAAAGATATTCTCAAGAAATCAGAGGCTAGAGGTCGTCTGGTTCAGAGAAAGATAACAGGTAGATAGAGTTGGGAGCTTGTAAAAATGTAGACAATTGCCATAATGATGGGTATAGATGAGTTAGAGTTGGGGGGAGGAAATGGTTTGCTGTGTATCAGGGAAAGTCCAGTTGAGGTAGCTTGATGTAGTGGAAAGAGTACAGAAGACTTGAAGATTTGAATTCAGGCTCTCCTACTTATTTGTGACCTTAGGTAAGTCACTTAAGCCTTTCTAGGGTTTCTCTGACTTGAAATGAGATTTGACTAGGTAATTATAACCCTAAGTATGTCATCTAACCTCTCTGACCCACATGATCCCTGTCAAATGAGAGAATTGGACTAGATGGCTTTTAAGGTCCCTTCCACTTCTCAGGTGAGCAGTAAAGAGGAAAGGTCTCAGAATCTACCCAAAGGCATGGTTTATAAGAACCATTTAGCTCCATTGTGCTGCTATTTATGAAGAATATAATAGTGGGGAAGAGGGGAGGAATGAGCAAAATCTCCCTGTGTGGATCACATCTGTCAAATGGAAATGTCCATGGAAGGTCAGCTGAGATATAGAGGGAAATTATAGCAAGAATTTAATGATGAGCCAATTTCACTTGTTTGGACAGAAACCAACACCATAAGCATTGTGTGGAGTTCACTACAAAAGCCAGCTAACAAGCACAGCATGGAAATGCATTAGCAATGATTATGCTTCTGAGTACACTTTTATTCCAGAATAGTAAATGTTAATTAAGGAATTCTACCTTGATTAGAGGTATTGCCATGTGAAAATATTTGATGACCCTGAATTTATGGTATAAAACAATATGTGAGAAATTCAAATTACAGTACTTACATAAAGTTCATGGTTTTCACTTAATAGGAACTACAATTAGACCAGAAACTTTTGCTTACATAATATTTTTCCTAGTTGAAGATATTAGTTAACATGCAGTCATTAGCAATGATAACACAAAATTAAGACAAAACTGTTTCCTTCTTAATAATTTCCTTTTGGGGGGAGGGGGGAAGGCAAGGCAATTGGGGTTAAGTGACTTGCCCAAGATCACACAGCTAGTAAGTATGTCAAATGTCTGAGGCTGGATTGGAACTCAGGTCCTTCTGACTCCAGAGCTGGTCATTGCACCACCTAGCTGCCCCCTTAATAATTTTTTTTGTTTTTGTTTTTGTTTTTTTGGAGGGCAATTGGGATTAAGTAACTTGCCCAAGGTCACACAGCTAGGTTTTTTTTTGTTTGGGTCTGTTAAGTGTCTGAGGCCAGATCTGAACTCAGGTCCTTCTGACTCCAGGGCCACCTAGCCGCCCCAATAATTTTTTTTATGTGAAAAGTCAAATTATCCTTGAACACCTTATCCATGACAACTAGACAAAGTCAACAGACCTACTATAGCTCCCCTCACACACAACCCTTTCCCCTAACAATCTCCCCAGGTTCAAGATATTTGGAGTCAGCTTCTACTTGAAACTATGTCCAAAAACCCATTGGATGCCTCTTTTATCAGACGAACCAGAAGACAATAGTTAAAAGCAAGAAACATTTAACTTAACATATAGCAAAATAAATGACAGGAAAAAATTCCTTCCATATATACCAGAGTACACTCCCATGCATTCCCATACCACTGGTGGAAGAGGAAACACCTGTGGAGAGGGCAAATACTTGGGATAAGAAACATACAAAGCCACAATGACTCACACTTCCAGAGTTACACACCAGCTAAAACTTACCTCTCTCAATCATTGACATCAAGTGATGCCATGAGGCTAAGGGCTGTCTTGTGCTATTAGCCTATTCTCTCCAAGACTGCCATCTTTGTGGTTGAGGTATCCTCTGCTTCTATCTACTGTATTCTGTGGCATTGCCCCTACTATGTGGCTTTTGGTGTTCTACTTACTGCCTGTGTGGTTTTAGGTAAGTCATTTACCTTTCAGGGCCTTTTTTTTTTCATCTATAAAATAAAAAGGTTGGACTAAATGGCCTCTGAGGTCCTTTCCTACTCAGAGCCATGAGGGAAGAATTTCAACACAATCTCAAAGGCTATCTCAATCTTGTGATTTAAACCCTCAATTCATAGTCTACTAGATAGAAGCTTTCAGATGTGTCTGTGTAGTACCTTAACTGCCACTCCAGCTCCATCTGTTATTTGAATGAGAAAAATTCATTCGACTCCTTTATATTTCCATGTCACCATTAGTTATTGACCCCTGAAGCAAGACTGAAAGTTATTGAGAAGTACTTCAGACAAGTTATTCTATACTCATGGGCCAGTAATACAATGGCCACCTCCACACATTGCCAATAAAAATTGTAAAAGATTTTAAAAGCAACATTTATCTTCTCAGTCTGGATTTTTAAAGCCCTTCACAATCTGGCTCCAATCTACCTTTCCAGACTTATCTTACATTACTCATTTTTATGCATTCTATAGTTAAACCAAACTGGCCTACTTCCCTAAAAAATGGCATTCTATCTCCCATCTCTAAGTATTTGCACAAACCATCCCCCAGGCCTAGAAACCAATCCTTCATCTCTACCTCTTAAAATCTTTATTTTCCTTCCAGGTTTGACTCTTCCATGAAATCTTTTCTGATTTTGCCTACCCCAAGTTGTTTATGCTTTTTCACTCTTCAAATTACCCTGTATTTACTTATCTCTATACATCTAAGTTCCTTGGTGGCAGGATTGGTCTTATTTTTTTTTCTGAGCATTCATTATCTTAGAACAACAGTTAGAAGTCTGTGTTTAGAGTCAGGAAAGTTCAGGGTCAAAGTCCTGTTTCTAACCCGCATGATTGTATGACCCTGGTCAAATCACCTAACTTCTTTAAAGCAGGCTGTAAGTTACAAAGTAGGTATTGTTGATCTGTATCAGAAGAAGTTTTTCACCAGGCGCTCCCTTCACTGATGAAATCCAAGTCTATCCAGTTAAGAGAAAGAAAAAATAGTGCCTAGTACAGTATCTTGCATATAGTAAGTAGATGGTTAATAAAAGTAGAACCAAAGTCTTTCCCTTAAACTCTGATTTGTGAATAAGCCATGGAATGTTATGTTTTCAGTGCTTTGCAGTTCTGTAAGATAAATTACAAATGCAATGCTGCCTCTAAGAGGGCAAGTGGTGTCTATCCCCTGAACCACCACTCCATATTAATATCCTTGGAAACTATTCCCTTTTTCCTGGTCACCAAAGAGCCCAAAATAGTAAGTGTAGCAGTTCTAGGGCCATGGAAGAAGGAATACATACCCCTTCAGACTCAGCTCATATCACTTCTCTCTTCAAATTCTACACTCCAATAAAACTAAGCTGCTGTCTCCCACTCCAGCATGTTCTATCCTCACGCCTCCATATCTTCACTTATTTCTATGCCTGAAAGGTCTTCCCTCTCTTTACCCATTGAATTTCTACCCATTCTTTACAGCATAACTACAATACCCACTCCACAAGGCCTTCCCATTAGTAAGAAACTTTCCATTTGCATCTTTCATATTTTATACTTTATTGATGATATTATGATGGCATCTTTATATGGCAGTTATCAGCATTCATATCTTATTCCCCTACTCTAGGTTGTAAGCTCCCTAAGGTCAGGGACTACATTCTATCTAAACCAGAATTTTCCAAATTTACTTGGCCTACTGCCCCCGTTTCAAAAAAAAAATTACTCAGCACCCCCCCCCCCGGAAATCTACTTTCTTTAATCTTTTAACTTATTTTAAAATTTGTATCATTTCAAAAAATATCATTTTAAATGACACATCTTAAATTTAATAATTTATTGTAAATTTATGAGGTTTTTCTTGCACTTAAATTTTGATGATGCAATATTATGTTATGTAACCATATAGTATCATATTGTAAATAAGTCATTCCACACAAATATTCCTGCCATTGCATGCTGGACTTATGACAATACATTATACACTCACCTGCCAACACTTGCTTGTTAAGACCTGTCAGCAGTCTTGACCACTGATGGCTTATAACTTGCATTTCTTTGTGTTTATTTGGAAAATAATGTAATCACTATGACTTTAACTCTGTTATACAATAGATGAAACATGTAAGAAAGTTTTTTCAAAGTTTTCTTATCTTCTCTTCTTTCCTTATGCTTCCCCTGCCCCCTTATTTTTACTTAATGCCCCCCCAATTGCACCATAAGCAACTACCACCCCACCCTGGTCCTTCTAGCACCACCTAGGTGGTATCACCCCCACTTTGGGAACCTATGACAACTTTACTTTTCACCCAGAGCTTCACATGTGATCTTTTGTGAATTTCTGCCCTTTTTTGGTGGTTTAGTCCTGAATGTTATCCTGAAAATACAGTCTTGAAAATATCTTTACCATAGGATCATAGGATTTAGAGCCAGAAGATACCCTAAGGTACATAGGCACATAGCAGGTGATTAATAAATGTTTATTATATTGCATGGTGTTTGTTGGAACAGTAACAGAAGTTGCACAAATATAAAATCATCAGCCGAAGTACTGGAAGACACTCACAAATAACTTGTAGGGGTGTGCTGATATATTTAACAACCAGTTCTTGTGGGGGGGGAGGGGTATGCAGCATTGAGGCTGCTCTATATACAACACTTTTAGGTTTAATCTGCTTTATTAACATTTTCTCTATTACTTTTATTAAGTCTAAACAATTAACAAAACAATAAATCAAGATCCCATTGTAGCCTAGGATCATAGAATTCTGAGCCTTCAAAGGACCTTGAAGATCATAGGCACATAGTAGGTATTTAATACATATTTATTGCATTGTGCTCTATATGTTGTAACAGCAATATTCTGAAGTCTCCCATTGGTTCTAATCATTCAAAATGAGCAATATAGCTTTAAGAGGGAAACTAGCTTAAAGTTTAACCTTAATTTAATAGACCCTCTCTTCATAGAAAGTTCAAATTAACAGGGTAAGCTGCTTTGGAGAAGAAACTGTTTCCCAAGATGCCTGAGCATTTTTAGAAACATCCATTTACATGAAAGCAATTGATATGCTAATGGAAACCATTCTGATTTATTCATTAAAGCACTTGTTGAGGTCCCAAAGCACTTAGGGTTCTCTTCCTACCTTTTCTGACTATACTTTCTGTCTCTTTCATTGTGGCAGCCATCATCCTTCCCACACCCAACCTTTGAACATAGTTTCTGCCCTCTCCAGAGAGTTTATATATGTATATATAATTTGGAAGTCATAAAATTTAACTTATTTTTTTAACATGCTTTTTTGGGCTGTAATTTTGTTGTTCAGTCTTTTTCAGTCATGTCTGACTCCTTGTGACCCCATTTGGGTTTTTCTGTGTGGGTTTGTTTTTTTTCTTTTTTTGGCAAAGATACTGAAGTGTTTTGTCACTTCCTTCTCCAGCTCATTTTACAGATGAGGAAACTAAGGCATAGAGGGTTAAGTGACTTGTTCAGGGTCACAAAGATAATAAGTGTCTGAGGCCAGATTTGAACACAGAAAATGAGTCTTCCTGACTCCGGGCTTGGTACTCTATCCACTGTACCATTTAGCTATAATATTCAATACAAATTTTAAAAAGTAGAAATTCACAAAAGATGATTATTTGCAACAAATCAGTTTGTGGGATACTCATCATGAACAAAATCCTTACAGAAAAGGTACTTTTCAAGGGTGTTTTTAAAAGATCATAATATGAAGCATGGCACACATGTTTGTACACACTTGTACACACATACACACACACACCTCTTAATGGGTTTACTTAAAATAGGTTATTTGAAAAGTGGAAAGGCAAGCAAATTACAAATCTTGTAAACAGAGAAGGGTTCATAGATCTTGAGAGGAAGGGACTTCATATAGTCAGTCAACTAGCATTTATTAAACGCCCACACTATTTCAAGCACTGAAGGTTGTCTAGATCAACTCCTTCATTTTATCAATCAGGAAACTGAGGTTCAGAGAAGTTAAATCACTTCTCCAAGATCACAAAAGTAATAAGCATCAGAGGTAGGAACTGAACCCAGGGTCTTTTCTTTTAGGGCTACTACCCTTTCTACTGTACCACAAAAGCCTCCCCTTGACTTCTAATGGAACTGTTTTCTCTAAAAAAGGAACCATAGTGTTAATGCTAATGAAATCTGTGTTAACACCCCACAAAGGAGGGCAGGATGTGACGCTGAAAATAGGACCTCATTAAAATGATGTTTATTGGTAATAAAGATAAAGGAAAAAAGTAGAGTTTTAGGAAACATATTTTGAAGTTAGCAGCTCTCTGAACAAGAAACTCCCATTTGATTTTTAAGGGAAGAGGCAGGCACTATTTTTTTATATATTCTTACTTTATATCTACTTTATTTATATTTTCTCTCCTGAGAGCATATAAGCTCCTTGAGGGCAGGGACTGTTTCATTTTCCTTTGTGCATAGTGCCTAGCAGAATTCCTAACAAAAAATAGGCACTTGGGAAATGCTTGTTGAGTAACTGACAACTGAATTGGGTTTTACAGGAGTGGAAGGGGTTCCATGACAAGTAGCTGGGAATACTTGATAGAACACTGGAAGGTCAAGAATACCTGGCTTTGAGTTTTACCTCAGACTCTTACTGCTGTGTGACCCACAGTAAGTCATTTAACTTCCTAGACTTTCCTTAGCAGTAAAATGGGGAATAACCACACCTGCATTAAAGGATTGTTGTGAGACTTAAAGGAGATTATGTATTTCAAATACTTTGTCAGTGATTAGGATGATAATGATGAGGGTATGAGAAGGAATCTGTATCAGAGCTGACTATTCTTAATAGCTTAAGCATGTTATTCTCACCATCTTTAAGACATAGACTAAAATGTCTTAGTCATTTAATCCCCAGATTATTTCCTGAAATTATTCGATCCTAGAAGTAAAGATAAAAATCACAAAATGAGTCAAAGCAAAGGTTGAGAAGAGACTGACATAATCCATAATATGATGAAGGATATGGACAGGAGAAATGTAGAGAGAAGCAACATTCAAACCCAGAAAAGGAATTTCAACTTCACAAACTTGTGAAGGTGTAAGCTGAAAACAGAGTAAGATTCAAATGAATTTAGGTACATTGGAATTATAGACCTAGATAATGAATTACTTAGGGAAAATAGGATTTTAGTGTTGGGGGAGGGTACATCCCAAACCTCTGAAGTTAACCCAAGCCCCCATCATACATCCCATGCTGTCTCTTGTTCAAACACAAAAGGCTTGTTAACCCTGGGTCCAACTTGATACGGCTATTCTCATAATAACAATAATAGGGATAGTGACTAGATCTGTGATTTCACTTTTATAGGGAACTCCTAAATGAAAACTATTTCTCTATTAATACAGGTCCTAGGCAATGAGAGGCTAAATGAGTTGCCTTGAGTTACATGGTCAGTATGTGGCAGAAGCAGGATTTGAATCAGTCTTCCTGCCTTTTTATCCATTATTACATTCTACTGCTTGGTAATTATATGACATTTACATGACACTTTAAGATAGTCAAAGTGCTTTACATTTGAACCCCATGAGGTAGGCATTCTTAGTCCCATTACAGAGATTAAAAAAAAAAAAACAAACCACTGAGTCTCAGAGAGAGTGATTTACCTCAGGTCACAAGTCAGAAGCATGATTTAGATCCATATCTTCCTGACTGGAGTCCAGCTTGGCATCCACTACACTGGAGGCGTCAAATACAAATGAGGGCTGCTAATCCATGCATAAGGATCTCTGTAGACCACTACTGACTTAGCTTTTAAATGTCAGATTATCTTTGTTTTATCTTATTTTTATTTGCTTTGTAAAATATCTCCCACATTTTAATCTGGTTCAGGCTGCACTAGTGAGTGTTGTGGGCCGTATTTGACACCTCTGCTCTACACCATGTGTCTGCCTCTCCTAGGGCCTAGACATTTCAGTAATTATCTAAATGTTTGCTTCAAATCTCACCATAAACAACGCATTTATGCTCATGAACCCTCTTCGCATCTCACTTCCAGCTCATGTTCACCCAGCTGAGAATATAGCAGCTGCTAGCATTGAAAAGTTCTTTCTTTAAGAATAGCTGCGGTTTGGATATGTCTTTGTAAGTGTGGAAGAGCCTGAAATCCTTCAGTTCTAACTCCTTGAGGAGACTGTACCAGAAGCGTACCACAGCACTGTCATCGCCACCAACCTCAAACCCAGGCCAGTGGAGGTGGATCTCAAACACTAGCTGTCCAATCTGCTCAAGGACCCCTTCCAGGATCAGGTTTTCCAAAATTTTCCATTCAGCACTCTCCAGGTCAGCCTTGAGGACATCAATCTGTAACAAAGGAAAAAGAGGGAATAAAGAGAAATGTATCCCCATTAGCAGACTCCATGACTGTTAAAAATAATACTCCTTGATGTCAAAGGTTTAACTTCTAATTAGTATGTGTAGACAGCATGCTTTTTTTCTAAATAGTATTTTATTTTTTCCAATTATATATAATAATTTTCAATATTTATTTTTATTATTAATTTAGTTTTAGTTTCAAATATTCACTTCCATAAGATTTTGAGTTCCACATTTTCTCCCTCCTTTTTTTCCTCCCCTCTCCAAGATGGCAAGCAATCTGATAGAGGTTATACATGTGCAATCACATTAAACATATTTTCACATGAGTCATACTGTGAAAGAAGAAACAGAACAAAAGGAAAAAACACAAGAAAGAAAACAAAAAACAAAAAAGGGAAAATAGTATGCTTTGATCCATATTTAGACTCCATAGTTCTTTCTCTGGATGTGGTTAGCATTTTCCATCTTGACTCTTTTGGAATTGTCTTCGATCCTTGCATTGCTGAAAAAAGTTAAGTCTATCAGAATTGGTCTTCACACAATCTTGCTGATACTGTGTACAATGTTCTCATGGTTCTGCTTACTTTACTCAGCATCAATTCATGTAAGTCTTTCCAGGTTTTTCTGAAATCCTCCTACTCATTATTTCTTAAAGCACAATAGCATTCCATTACATTCATATACCACAACTTGTTCAGCCATTCCCCAGTGGATGGGCATTCCCTCAATTTCCAATTCTTTGCTACCACAAAAATAGACAGCACATTTTAATGAAACCATTGGGCATTAAAAGTTTGTCCTTTAAATTTTTTACTTCTACCTACACTTTGCTCCACCAAATCCTCCTTGAATTCCCCTTTGTGATGTGAAAGTGACCCTGGGTATTTGAAGGCCATACCACTGAAATGTAAGTTCTGGCCCAATGCTACCATATTGGGAAGGTATAGAGTTGTCAAATACAGTCTCCACAAAAGGCTATTACATCTGCTTTCTGAAAACCAGTCTAGTTTAGGCTCATCACCAGAATGCTGGCCTCTTGAAGATCAAGTCTTTGACCATGGCAATACATGAACAAAGAAAAATATAAAATAACCACTGAGCCTGAGCAATGCCCTTATGTTTCTTCAATGATAATAGAAAAGTGGGCAACAGATAGAAAAGGTTAGGGCAATTTTTATTTCCAGTAGATCATGGACAAGAGTCACACAAGATGGGCAAGCACAAATGCGTTGGAATCTGCATCATTGAGAGGGCGTTTCTTGTTAATGACATCAAAAGTTCCCTGGAACATTTGCATTTCAGTTCAAAATACAGCATTTTAATACACACATTATATATAAACATATACAGACAGTACAATTTTAAACTTTAATAACTTAAAATTACACTAAGACTTTTGGGATACCCTGTGTGTCCTAAGAATGTGTAGTGGGTTTGTGAGGGATATCGTACTCCCAAAATTTGGTTTGTGAGGGATATTGTACTTCTGTACTTTCTATAACTTCTTAATAAATATGTCCTTATAAAAGCTAATTTATGTTAATTGCTTAATTGATATTGAGGAGATATGGCCTGTTTGGATGGTATTATGGGGAATATGCCAGATAAAGACAAGTGTATTAGAATCTCCAATTCTTCAAAGCTACCCCTAGGAGCTGCAAGGAAAAAGTAGTGCCACCCTAGTGATGTGGCAGGTAGCATTTTGGGGGATTGGTATAGTAGTCCCAGAGCCTACACTAAATTTACATATCTCCTCCATTAGAATATAAGCTTCTTGAGTATAGATAGTCACTTCTCAATAATCACATGCTCAACTTTTGCAACATCAAGCATTGAATGATTTTTTACTAACCTCATTTTCACTTTCACATTGCCAACCAGGAATATTCACAGCCATGCATAGTAGAGGGAAAAAAATGAGAGGCAGGATGCATCCAAGTTTGTGAAATGGTTGGTATCTTACTAGGTGCTTCACTGGTCTTGTTCACTCTGATGTAGGAGAGTAAAGAGCTCCCCTGGGCATCTGGGGCATGTTTTCATTGTTTACCTTTAAAGCTCAAGTTTTGTGTTGAAATTATACCCCCAAAGCATAATGCTGCAAAGCCCAAGATGCAAAGTCAGTGATGCAGTTTAGTGAGAAAATAATGGTGTTAGGTAAACTTCCTGCCTGAATGTCTACAGGGAGTATGGTGTTAACAAATCCATAATTCATTATACAATACTATGCCATCACACCTCCATCTGATGCAGTGGAAGACAGGATTCAAATGTTTAAAACTGTTTTCATTTTAAGAATTTTATTAGATGTATATTGTTTATAGTACACAGGCAGTTAGGCAACACAGTAGTAGATAGAGTGCTGGGCCTGAAGTCAGAAAGATTCATCATCTTCCTGAGTTCAAATCTGGCCTCAGACCCTTACTAGCTATGTGACCCTGGGCAAGTCACTTAACCCTGTTTGTTTCAGTTTCTTCATCTGTAAAATGAGTTGGAGTAGGAAATGGCAAACCACTCCAGTATCTTTGCCAAGAAAACCCCAAAAGGGGTCACAAAGAATTGGATGCATCTGACCACTGAACAACAACAAAATTTATGGCACTATAGATTTAATGTGCTATGAAAAGTCAATATTGTCTGAAATCAATGTTTTTTTTATTGAGATGATAGCACAAAAGGTCACAGAATTCTAGAGAATTACTAGCAAGAAAAAATGTTAGGCATGTTATCAATTTTATTTTATATGCTACATTTTATGGGTTATTTCATGGTTACTGTGTTAGGAAAAGTGCTTATTATCAGAATTATTGCTTTGTTATAAAGAATTGTGTGCAGAATAGTGTATATTCAGCAATCTCTAGAGAAAGATAACAGTTTTTGGTGGTTGCAGGAACCTAACCCTTATTTCCCATAGGTTCAATGTACCAACATTTGTGTTTTTTCCTTCTGTGCCATTTTCTAGGAACACGAAAGTTGAGGATTTGCTATAATTTCATTTTATATTCTTAACACCCAGCATGGTGTCTGGCACATAGTAGGTACAGAATAAATATATGTCAAATAAACACATGAGTCAGCAAGATACCTTAAGTTAGATAAATATTTCTGCTCTCACTCATAACTTAGCTGACTTTAAACTCTGTGCTTCAGTTTCTCTACCTTTCCAGATACTCTCTCTCACCTTTAATATGCCAATGCTACTTAGAGGAATTAGTGGACTAGAAACAGTCTTAAGGAAAACAATGCTCATAATTAAAGAATAATCTGAACAGGTAAACTGATTAAGGTATCACCAAACATATTTTAACTTCTTGTAGTTTCCAAGCGGTAGATTCATCTGGTATTTCTGAGCACTCAAATTATTTCTGATTATCATATTATTTGTGACAATGATAGAAAATAGACATTAATAGAAACTAATAGAAAGTAAGAGCAGCTGTTTTACAATTATTATCTGATTTTATCTTCTTGACAGCCTTGGGAAGTAGGTGCTACTATCACCTCCATTTTATAGATAAGGAAACTAAGGAGGAAAGAGGCTAGCTGAATTACTTGTCCAGGGTCAGGCTCGGTAAGCATTTGAGACCAGATTTAAACCTAGATCTTCCTGAATACAGGCCTAGTATTCTATCCGCTGCATCACCTCACTATAAAGTTATCTTGATACAAATACCAGGAGGTAGTTAAATGAGAAAAGGATGAAAAATACCTCCTCAACAAGAATTAGGCAGTTAGTTTTATACTTGAAAAGGAAAAGAGCTATCTTTCAAAGAAGTGAATAAGGAAGCAGATGATAAGAACCTTCCACTGAAAAGCACCGTGCTAGTCTCAGAGGGGGACGAGAAAGCAGAAAAACTAGGGTGCCTGCCCTCAAGGAGGTTATTTTCTGGTAGAAGTTACCATAACAACCGGATACAATACAGACTCTAACATGAAAAAGTAAAAGTTATATGACTGTAATGGGTAAAGAAACAGGAACAGTGAGTAATCTTATTGCTGCAGAGGCTACAACTGGGAGCATTCAGATGGAAATTATGAGAAAATTGAGGGGAAGAGAGAGAAGGGGGGAGGTTGCGAGGCACAGCAGAAACAAACCCAACAGGCTGGTAAGGAGAGAGACAGATGTTTAGGAGGCTCCTCTTTCAAATTATGCAGATTCTGCTACCTCTGTTTAATGCTGTCATCCTTGCCATTTTCTTCCTCTCCTGAGAAGTAATATTTGGAGCAATGGGAAGAAAAAAGCTCCCAGCAAAGCCTCACAATCTTGGGCAAAATCTGGGGTACATCTATAAAGTGAATCCACTGTCTGGCTTTGGGTTACTATAAATCAAGTGAGGAATATTTCCATCTTCAACTGAAAGCCCCTTCTGATGCCTCATTGTGGCATGGGATTTTGAGCTCCCAAAGGCTATGGTAATGGAACACAAACTTTGGGGTACCAAGCTGAAAACGTTTCCAGGCTTTAACCTTGCTAAATGCACAGGGGCTCGTGTCCAAAATGCTAGACACCAAGGAATGATTTTTTCTTAGCCACAGATAACCACCAAGAAAAGAATCTACTAATGTGTGTAGAGTTGCAATGTGCACTGGGAGAAGGTCCTCTCACAACAATGAATTCACAGATTTGCGAAAGTGAAACCCATCAAATCAGGAAGCAGAAGGGAATAAACATTTGGTGCCTACTTTGTGCAAGATACTATGCTAAGCACTAATCTTGATTGTCACAACTGTGTGAGGTAGGTGCTAGTATTATCCCCATTTTATAGGTCAGGAAACTGAGTTAAACAGAACATAAGTGACTTGCTTGATGTATCAGAAGCCAAATTCGAACTCAGGACTTCCTGATTCCAGGCCCAATGTTGTATCTACCATGTCACCTAGCTGCCTCTAAACAGGCATTTATCAAGCACTCACTATATTCCAGGAACCATGCTAAGTGTTCAAGATAGAAGGAAAGATATAGATAAAGTAGATAGAAGACACCAAGAGGGAACAGCATTAGCAGCTAGGGGATTGGGGGAGTTGGGGGTGGCCTAGAGTGGGTGAGATTTAAGCTGATTCTTCAAGGAAGTCAGGGAAGTGAAGAGACGATACATAGAGGGAAAGCAAGTGTAGTCAGAAGATGAAGTGTCATATTTGAGAAACTGGAAACACTCTGGAGAGTACCGAGGAGAGTAAGCTTTAAGAAGCTTAAGAAGACTGGAAAAATAGAGCAGACTGTTCATGGAGTAACAACAGTAGCTGGCTCTGGGAGAGATCTCTGTTCAGTGGTCTAACAAAGGGACATTTTTTTCTACTTTTTAGGGGTGCATTGAGACTTGAAAATTATCAGAAAAAAAATCAGAAGAAGCAGGAAAGCTTAAAAGTTAGATTTTGAACATACTGTATATTTAAGAAGAAAATCAGACTGTACAAAACCGAGATCCACAGTTTCACACAAAGACAGTTCTCACTTAATGTAAGTGGACTTCCCCTCCTCCCCACCTCTACTTACTTAGGATTTGCCAGACAGGGTTGGGCACTAGTGGAGGAAGGGGTCAGGTTCATAGCTCAAGGACATGTTGGGGAAGGGGACAGAGAATTGAGGACAAGAGGAGGAACACAGGGGCAGACACGAGGGAGCTGGACCTATACACAGAGAGGAGAGGACAAGTGACCCATTGGATAGACAGGATAGACTCACTGTACTACTGAGAAGGAAGACAGACACACCAGGGCTTGACCAGAGAAGGGGAGTGAAGGAAGAGGAGGTCTCAAGTCAAGCACCCAATCCAAAATTCCCTTCTTTGCTTTCACTTGGAGGGTTTGGGTTTTTTGTTTTGGGTTTTTTTTGAGTTTTATTTTTTGGTGGAAAGGTGGGACTCCAGGTAACACTGAGGGGGTTCAGGAGCTGTGAGAAAGAGCACAGTGATGTATGGTAAAGTTAACTTCAGTGGGTTTTTTTGAAATACAGATTTCTTTCAGAACTCTTGTAAAGTTAAATTTGCAATGCTAATTTACATAAAATGAGAACTATGTCTACAATCATTTTCCATTATGCTATAGATACAGAAATGTCTGTTTGATTTGATGTTAAGCTCAGAATTTAAAAAAAAAAATAGAAGAATAAAAAGAAAAACACAAGAGGAACCAAATTATCAGAAGCTAAACATCCCTAAACCATCTGGCTATCACTCTGGGAATTTCAAAAGAAGAGAGAAAGAAGAGAGAAGAAAAAGGTTTCCTTTCTCCTCTTGAGGATTAAGCAAAGTAGACTTGTGCATATGGTAATAATTATCAATTCCTTTTGCTAGCTCAGTGGCACTGGCATTTTTATGGACTGTTTAATCTATTATTAACTCTTATGCAGAACACTTCTAGGTCTAGGTTAATTAGGTTGCCCAGAGAATCACTTTAGTTAAAATTTCACAAGAATTTTTTCTTCTGCTTGAAAAAGAGCTCAGAATCACTGGTCTGTTGCGTTGCCCATGTGATAATCCAGAACAGTGTTCCCCCGACTTCCCAGCCTGGCAAAATATCTCACAATTGCCTACCTTCTATAGCTCAGTTCTCATCAGCCTTAGGGTCATGCCTGAGCTTTTAATAATTCCTAGGGAAGAAAAGGAGGAAGAGGAAGAAGAGGGGGAAAAAAGAAAGGGAAGCTGTGGGAGGTGCAAGATGCAAGGGGGAAAAGGGAGGAACCATTTATTGGGGTGCTAAGTTTTAAGACTTTAAGTATGACTTAAATATGCTTTAAAAATGACTTTTGGTGTGAAAATTTTGCTGCTGGGATGAAGAGGCTGTCCATAGATTGTCCATGGATTGTCTTGGTTCATCCTTTGTTCTCAAAGAAGACCAGTCACATCAGGAGGCTGATGTCTTGACTTGCAAATGAATTGGATTTAAGAGAGGCAGAGCTGTGCAAAGTCAACAAAGTCAACCCTCTCTTCCCGAGTCCAGGGGCAAGACAACTGTCAACGGCCCAGAATACAGTGTGAGACCTTGGGCTTTTTAAGCTAAGGTCTTTACCAGGTCTGTCTGTCTGAGGCAATACCCATTCAGTAGTTAAAGACTAGGAAAGAACTGAGGTAAAAGATAGCCTACTTTGTCTTCACAGAAGAATCAGTCAGGGAGGAGAAGACCCACAGAGTTTTATGTCCACAACAGTGGTTGGAAAACACTTATCTAGAAACTCTACAGTCAACAACCATCCTTCTATCTGGGTATAAAGCAAAGTATAAGCCCTTGTTTTGCATGTATTTATGTCGACTGATTGATTAATTAGAAAATTAAAGGGATAACATCAAGATTAAGGTAAAAAAATGTAAGACCAAATTCTAGATTATTTTGTTTGCATAATTTATGGGAATTCTTGTCTTTTTTGCTTTTAAAATTTATTTTAGGGTGTTTATAATAAAATGTAACAAAGCATGACTTATTAGCAACTAGAAAATAATGATAATCAAATTGAGTTGCACAAAACATGTGCTTTTTAAGGGAATCAGATTTTATTTTTCCAAATGTTAATCAATTATAAACAATGACAATCAGCATGTTTTTTAGACAGAAAATTATGGAGGTGGGAGAAGCAATCATACAGTGAGAACGGCACATGACATGATGACAAATATCATTACAAAATTATTTTTAAAAATGCAAACTGCCCCTTCTCATCCTACCTGTCACAAAGACTCTACTTAAGGTGAGCTAGATTAATTCATCCAACCAACCTCAGGATTGCACCATATTGAGCTGCTGCTTTCTGATTTGGGAGTTGTGGTAGCAAAATGGTGTGAATAAAACATGAAATTTTCTTTCTGTCTGTATTTCCTATTAGCTGGAGGCTCAAGCCTCAGAAGTTCATATTACCATAACCATTTTACAGCCAAGTTTCTCATTGTTACCACTTGACACATCAAACATTATTACATTATTATGAAGCATTAAACACCTCTGAATAATAATGCTTCACATTTCTGAAAAGGCCTTAATGTGCAGCTTTTAGCAATCAGAACTCTGAAACCTGGGCACCAGAGACACTGACCCCCATGAAATCTGCTTGCATTTTTCAAATTTTGGAAAATGTTGAACGCTTTCCTAATTGACAGAGTTTGGTTATTTCAACCTTCACCTCCAATTCAACAGAAAAGCAATTACTCACTAGGATAAAGTGCAGAGGGTAAATCAGATCTTTAGAGAAGTTCAATTTCAGATAATACCTACTGACCTCTGGAGAAAATGAAAAGATTTTCTTTGTTGCAAGGTAATATAGAAACAAGGCTGTAACCTAAGGCACAAGTGGAGTATACAGTAGTCTCAATAGTAGGATTTGAGGGATTCTAAAAAGATACCAGCCCATCTCTGCTACCACCATCATTCTGTCCCACTGGCAGCTGGAAGACTTCATAAAGAGATTCTTCTGAGTGTATTGACGAGCATATTGCCAGAGGTAAATTTATCCAGTCATCACATTTAGATAAATGTTTCTCCAACAAAATCACTGAGAACAAGAGAACAGAAAGATAGACCATCTTGACACTCAAGATGGATGTTGCAGAATAGATGATGGGGGCGGCTAGGTGGCACAGTGAATAGAGCGCCGGCCCTGGAATCAGAAGGACCTGAGTTCGGAGCCGGCCTCCGACACTTAATCCGCACAAACAAAAACCTAGCCGTGTAACCTTGGGCAAGTTACTTAACCCCAATTGCCCTAAAGGGGCGGCTAGGTGGCGCAGTGAGTAAGAGCGCCGGCCTCGGAGTTTGGATGACCCGAGATCAGATCTGGCCTCAGAAAATGAGCACCCACGCATAAATCAAAAATGACTAGCCGTGTAACCTTGAGCAAGTTACTTAACCCCAATTGCTTATTAAAAAAAAAAAAAAAAAAGAATAGATGATGGACATGTCTTGTGTTCCAATTATGGATTCCTTTTCAGTCAATGAGCATTTATTAAGTGCTTACTAAATGCTAGACACTGTGCAGAGCACTAGGGATGCAGATTAAAAGCAGAAACAGTCCCTGTTCTCAAGAAGCTTCCATTCCAATAGTGAGGTAGAAGGGGAGGGAGAGAACATATATGTAAATAGGTACCTACAAGACATACAGAGTGAATGCAGACTAATCTTAGGGGGTGACACTAGCAACTGTTGTTGTTTGCCCTTCATTCTCTAAGAGGACCATGACATCAGAGAGGTGATGCCATGACAACCAAGTAAATTGGATTTAAGTGAGGCAGGGCTGTGCAAAGTCACCAGCCTCATTTTCTCCTCCCGAGTCATCTGGTCTGTGGCAAGATATAGATCAAGACAACTGGAAATGGCCCTGGATGCAGTAGGAGACCTGGCCCTTTTTAAGCTAAGGTCTTTAACAAGTCTCGGTTTTTTTGTTTGTTTTTTGGAGGGGGGATGTGAAGAAATTGGGGTTAAGTGACTTGCCTAAGGTCACACAGCTAGTAAGTGTGTCAAGTGTCTGATGCCACATTTGAACTCAGGTCCTCCTGATTCCGGGGCCGGTGCTCCATTCATTGTGCGATCTAGGTGCCCCAACAAGGCTCAGTTTGACTGAGGCAACACCCATTCATAGCTAGAGCAAGGAGGAAAGACTTCCTGCAGGAGGAGGCATTTCAGCTGACTCTTAAAGGAAGCCAGGAATTCTACAAAGTAGAGGTAAAGAGGGGGAACATTGCAAGCACGGAGCATGGTAACTCCAAAGTTAATAGAAACAAGAGACAGAGTAATGCCTAGATCAGCATGCCTGAACTGAAGAGTACTTGGAGGGAAGGAACGCATAAGACTGAAAAGACAGAAAAGGATCAGCCAAAGAGCTTTAAATGCCAAATTGAGGATTTTGTATTTGATCCTAGCAGAAATATGAAGCCACTGGAGTTTACCGTGTAAGGAAGTGACACAGTCAGACCTATGCTTTAGGAAAATAATTTTTTTTTGGAGGGCAATTGGGGTTAAGTAACTTGCCCAAGGTCACATGGCTAAGTTTTTGTTTGTGTGTGTTAAGTGTCTGAGGCCGAATCCGAACTCAGGTCCTTCTGACTCCAGGGCTGACGCTCTACTCACTGCGCCACCTAGCCACCCCTAGGAAAAGAATTTTGACAGCCATGTGAATGGTGAATTGCCATGAGAAGATATATAAGGCTGGAAAACCAATTAGGAGGCTATTACAATAGTCTAGGTAGGAGATGATAAGGGCCTGAACTACAATGGTGGCTGAGTCAGTGGAGAAAAGGGGATGGATATAGAAATGTCCTGAAAATGGTGGTTTGCTATACAGATCAATAATATATGGAGCCTAACACAGTTTGGGTAGATATTTTACTACTCTTTGGTATAATAATGACTCCTTAATCCCATGTGTAAGAGTCTGACAGTCCCAACTCTCCTAGAACAATCTGAGGCCTGGGAAAGACCTTCATTTAGAAAGGCCAACGTCATTCACTACCACCTGGGCCATCACCAGTCATTCTGACTTTTCTTCTGCCACTGGACTCCAATGATTCTGGAAGAGAGAGTGAGGCTGATGACTTTGCAGAACTCTGCCTCACTTAAATCCAAGGCTTCAGTCCATTAAATCAATGACCATCTTGAAGAATGAAGAACCAGCAACAACAATAATCCTAGAATAGTCTTAAATCCAGAAGCAATATAAAATGTCTCCAGGCCCTTTGGAAATAAATAGCAGAGTTCCCAGTTACAAAGGCTGCATATTGAGGTTGAAGAACACTAAGTTTAGCTCCAGAGAATCTGATTTTAGATCCCAGCTATGCTATGAGTAAAGTGATCTCTATGACCCTTGGATAAGCTGCCACATTTTTCTGGGCTTTGGATCCTTCTTCTGTAAAATAAGACGATTGGCCTAGAATGGGGGTTCTTAATCATTTTTTAAATTTTAAAATATTATTTATCATTAATATTAATTAAATTAATTAGTTAATCTATTAATTTAATTAATGATTAAATAATTAATTTAAATAGTGCTATTATTTATTAAATATATAACATTTAATATTATGTACTCCTTCGGCAGCTTGGTTAGCAGCTAGGTGGTACAGTGGATAGAATGCTGGATCTGGAGTCAGGAAAATATGAGTTCAAATCCAGCCTCACATACTTATTAGCTGCATAAGTTACTTAACCCTGTTTGCCTCAATTTCCTCATGGGCAAAATGAGCTGGAGAAAGAAATGGCAACCAGATCCAGTATCTTTGCCAAAATAACCCTAAATGGGGTGACAAAGAGTCAGAAACAACTGAACAAACATCACCATGAACCCCTTATCAGAATAATAGTTTTAAATGCATAAGATAGAATATATAGAATTACAGAGGAAAGCAATTATATTGACATACAATTATCAAAATAGTTTTTTTAAGTTCACAGACTGCAGGTTAATAATTCCTGGAATGAGGTCTAGGCTCCCTTCTACCTCTAGCCCTTTTTCAGACATACATCCAAAGCTGGCCTTGGACCAAACTGCAAAGGTAGGTGAAATCTGGAGTAGGTGCTCTCCACCTATCTTTCTCCCCTTTATGCTACATCTTGACTCCTCTCCCTCTTCTTAAAATTTTTATTTTTAATTTATGAAAGAACACAAGCATTTCCACAACATAGTTGAATAATATTTTTTTAAAAAGATGATTGTACTTGAAATTGCAAATCTATTATGAACCATCTTGACACCCATAGAACCTTCATGGCATCATAAAAATCCATCATCCTTGGGGTGGCTAGGTGGCCCAGTGAATAGAGCACTGGCCCTGGAGTCAGGAGGACCCAAGTTCAAATCTGGCCTCAGACACTTAACACTTACTAGCCAAGTGACCTTGGGCAAGTCACTTAATGCTCATTGCCCTACCTTCTCCCCTCCAAAAAGCAAAATATATGTATATATATAAAATTCATCATCCTGCAACTCTTCGTTCAGGCCTGCTCTCCTGGGAAGCATACCATATTCCAAAATTCCAACTCTCTCTCCTCCTCTGCCTCCATCAAATCTTCAGTTTTTGGTAGTACATATCCCATACAGGAGGAAAACAATCTGATTAAATGAATTTCCACTAAATTATGGTTAAATGAAATTCCCTTGTTTGTACAGGAATATCTGCATTAAAAGGTATGTTGAACAACTCAAAACAAGTCAAAAGGGCATTTGATGTAGAGACAGGAAACCTAGGCTCAAATCCCAGTTCTGCTTAGGTCGTCTCAGGAAAGTCACTCAACTTCTCTGAGACTCAATTTTCCCATCTGTATAATGGGAATACTGGACTCTTCTAAGGACTCTTTCAGCTTTAAATCCCATGACTTGGGGTTCCGCTCTCAGTCACCCTCCCCCAAAATAGCAAAACCACAAGCCCTATGAATCTCTAATGAACGGCAGTTTAGCAAAGCCAAGTGAAGAATTTCACAGAGTGAGGAAGATAAGCGATGCTGGAGTAGACAGGCTCTCCAACAGTCCTGAAAATACATCATGCAAAACCACACAGACATGCAGATGATTGCCTACTTCCAACAACAGCTCTGTTCAAAACAGAGCTAACTTCATTTTATATGCAATACTTGGTTAGCTGGTTTCCCCTGGCAACTGTTATTTCTGCCCTTGGATACAATCTGGGAAGCAAACAGAGAAGCTTCTGAAGGTAGATTAGAGCTGGGAGGGGACCTATCGAAAGGCAGCTGTAGAAAGAAGGTGTAATATTCACATCTCCAGCTTAGACAGGTCTTCCTACTTCGTGTGGGAAGGTTTTTACAATTAAAACAGGTTAAAACGAGGGAATTTAGACCCATTTGTGACCCAAGGCTCAAAACCTATTTACATAAAACTCTATTCTTTGATGGAGATTGATTACTTAGTGGGGAGCACACTTGGTGGAAGTTTGGGAGAAAAAGGACTACCTATCTTCTCTCTAGAAGATGGAAGCCACAAAACCAAGATCTCTCTCCTCCTTACCCTTCCATAACTCCACCCCTCATGCAGGCTAGTAGCATTGATCTCCACTATGAGGGGAGTTCTATGCAAATGAGCTTTTGAGTCAAAGGTTACATATTGCTTCCATGATTATGCTTAAGGCAGCTCCTTTTGGATGAATGGTGGTACTTGTTTAGTGTAGTTTAAGGCAAGTAAAGAGGCAGACAGTGTGGAATAGAAATAGGAATAGAAAGCTGATTTCAGAGTAAGGAAAGGTTTCATTCCTACCTCTGACCCATACCAACTGTCTAACCCTTGGCAAATCACTTAATCTCTTAATGGTCTGGAGTACTCTCTAAACAATATAAATTGCAAAACAGTTGCTGATCAACCTTGGTAGAGGAGATTCCTAAATGGGAACTCTGCCTAATGATGAAATCAGAGATCTGGGCAAAATCCCTCTCCCGTCCAGAAAAACAATAGGTATGCTTTCTTCAAATGCAGATAACTGAGACATATAAGCTTTACCAACACTATCCACTTCTCTGTCCTTTACTACAAAAATGAAAATACCTTAAGAAAATCACACTACTTATGTGAACCGACCGACTATTCTGGAGAGCAATATGAAACTATGTCCAAAGGGCTAGAAAACTGTGCATACCGTTTGAGTCAACGATACTAGTGCTAGGTCTGTATCTTAAAGAGATTTTTTTTAAAGGCAGGGGGTTGGGGGGAGGCAAAGGACCTGTTTGTACAAAAATATTTATAGCAGCTCTTTTTATGGGGGTTAACAATTAGAAATCAAGGGGATGCCCATCAACTGTGGAATGGCTGAACAAGTTGTGGCATATGATTATGATAGAATATTACTGTGCCATAAGAAATAACAAGCAGGATGATTTCAAAAAAACTTGGAAAGATTTATATGAACTGATACAAACTAAAGTGAGCAGAACCAGGAGGACATTGTACGGTGTTAGCAATATCGTACAATGATGAACTGTGAATGACTTAGCTAATCTCAGCAACACAATACTATGACAATCCCACAATAAAAAAGATTCATGATGAAAAATGCTATCTGCCTTGAGAGAAAGAACAGATGTTATCTGAATACAGATTGAAGCATATTATTCCTTCCTTCCTTCCTTTCCAAGTCTTCTTGCACAAAATGACTAATATAGAAATGTTTTACATGACTCTGCATATGTAAAACCTATATCAGTCTGCTTGCCATCTCAAGGAAAGGGGAGAAGAGAGGAGGCTGGAATAGAATTTGAAACTTAAAACTTTTTTTAAAAATTTAAATAAATTGTTCTATATGAAATTGGAGTGGGGGGGGAAATAAAGTACTATTTTAAAAAAGAAAAAAATCACACCACTCAGAGATTAATCTTTATTTTCTACTTAAAACATTAAAGCAAGAGTTAAAAGAATTGCAAACTTCTAGCAAAAGATTGAGTAACTTTTGCCATTATCATAACTTAACTTTTAAGAGTTTTGTTAACTCTTATAAGTCTCACCTAATGAAGAGTTATTGCGTTTGTTTCATCTCTGGGACTTTTCGTAAGTGCCCATCACATCTTCCAGGCTGTTTCTGGTTGTTCTTCAGAATATTTCCTTCATGATTTCTGACATCTTTGGGAGCACTAAGTATTCTCAATTTTCCTCTACCCCAACCAAATCAGTCCCTCCTGGGTACTATTTCTCTATTACATGACAATGATCTGCTTTCTTAAAGTAGAGGTCAGAGAACATCCCTGAATTCATAACTCACTCCTAATTCATACATTTAGAGTATTCCCTAGTGGCCTACCTTAAAAACTGGCTTCTTATTAAAATAGAACCCATTTTAAAGAAGATAATATTGATCCCATGATAAAATATGCAACCCATCTCCTAACAAAGAGATGATGAACTCGGAACAGACAGCCATATTTTTTGGATGTGGCCAATATGGAAATTAGTTTTATTTGGAATACAAACATACACACGTATACATATATACACATACACAAACACACATGTATGAATGTATATATATGTGTGTGTATATATATATATATATATATATATATATATATATATATATATATATATATATATATATATATATATATATATATATATATATATATATATATTTAAGACTCAATCTCTCCACCCTGCTCAGTCTGGAAGTATTAGGTGCTACTCATGGAGTTGTCCCACTACTGATTGTCACAGAAACTCTAACTTGTTCTGTTTCTAACCTGGGCTGGTTTGACCCTCCTTAGGCATCCTGGCATTCCCACAGCATTCTCAGGGTTTCACCATCCTGCAACTCAGAATGCTCAGGCTCACAAGATCCACCAGGTTCAGCCCACCTGACAGCAGGGGATGTGTCATTGGACTTAAGAACTATGTTTATCTATTACAAGGTTGTTTTTTTTCAATGGGAGTTGGGGAGGGGGAGGAAATAAATTTTTGATCATTAAAAATTAAGGAAAAATAAAAAATAAACAAGATAATATCAGTTTCTTTATAAATGCATATATCTATTGTAGAATATGTGGAATAGAGTGGTCTCTAACAACACAGCAGACAAGTCATTTAATGAGGCAGCAGACACCCTTATAAACCCAAATGAACCTCAAGGTATCACTGTATTACAACACAATAATTAATGTTCATAATGCTGACCCTTCTTGTATTCATCCTTTGTTCTGGAAGAGGACCAATGACACCATGGGGTGATGTCTTGACTTGTGTGTGAACTGGATTTAAGTGAGGCAGTTGCACAAGTCACCAGCCTCACTCTCTCCTCCAGAGTTGTCTCAATACAGTGACAAGACAAAAATCAAGTCAACTGGCAATGGTCCAGGCCGCAATAGATGACTTTGGTGTCTTCAGTGTCTGACCAAGCTCCAAGCCCTCCTGTGCCTGCTTCAACTGAAGCCTTCATGGCTGTTGGAATAAATTATTCCTATCCACCCATTCTACCAGGGGAAGACTTCACATCCTTGGGCTAGACATTCCTCTAACTCACCAATGAGTCTGAAGCCCCAACAAATGGGATTATATTTCACTACTTTTCTATGTCTTATTCTGAACTCCAATAAGCAGAAGGCATGCTTCCACATCAGTCTTCTGATGTCATGATTGGGCATTGGGTTGATCAGAATTCTACAGTTTTTCAAAGTTGTCTTCCTTTACATTATGGTGGACCCTGAATTCTCAAGAGCTATGCCAACAGACTGAAATTTCTGGTTAAGATATCAGCAAGTGGGAAGGAAAGATTTGGAGTATGGTTCTAGTGATAGACTATGCCTATCTAAGTATGGAAAGACTTATCACCAATAGTATACCTTGAATGTGATGAGTTATTTGGCCACGATAATACTGAAAACAAAGAAAAATACAGAGGGAGTACTCTTCCCTTATTGTGGTAGACTGGATGGAAAGGGAAATGGCTGTTACCACATATGTCATGGGACCTATTGAAGATAGTTTCTGCAAAAATCACAATCCTAGACTAATTAAAATATTAATTTAACTTTTTGTTGTTGTTCAGGTATTTTTCAGTTGTGTCTGACTCTTTGTGATCCTATTTGGGTTTTTCTTGACAAAGATAATGGAGTGGTTTGCCATTTCCTTCTCCAGTTCATTTTATAGATAAGGAAACTGAGGCCAACAGAGTTAAGTGACTTGACCAGGGTCACACAGCTAGTAAATATCTGAGTCCAGATTTTAACTCAGGAAGATGAGTCTTCTTGACTCCAGGTTCCTCACTCACTGGACCATCTAGCTACACCTAGGCCAAGCAGACCAAGTCTAATCCCTTCTATACATGATAATCAAGTCCCCACCAGATTAATTCACTTTTATTCATGTATCCCTAGCACTTAGGGGTAGCCTACTGGAGACAGTAAAGGGGATGATTGACACTCAACTATTGGTCCTCAAAAATAAGATCTTTACCAGATGACTGAATTGATGTTCTATAAAGATTTTTACAAGATCCTCCAAACCAGGAGTTTTTAACCTGAGATCTATAAATTTGACTTTTAAAAAAAATATTCTGATATCAGCCAAAAAATGGTGGGAAAGAAAGTTGCAACTACCTACTTTCTCAACTCTATGAAATGATCTGTAGAGAATGCATTGAGGATATACTTGATAAAAATAAAAGAACATAGAAAGGTCTCTGCTGATTACTTACTACAGCAGAATACATCTTAACAGTCACGTGACTGACTGAAACAAGAATCCATGATCTTCTCTGATTACTGATAATAATAAAAAAGCATTTGACTTGGCAGGGCAAAATAGAGGCTTTAATCTTCCCCCCAGCAAAATGTCTACTGTGTAGTTGTTAAGATCATATATAATTCCTTGAGTTACAATGGCATAGATAATTTTCTTCAACAATCATAAGATTATCAATGCCAAGTGAGGCATAAAATAAGGAGATGTTTGCTGACCTAAAATGTTTGCTACTGCTACAGAGCTTGTCATGTGCAGAATCCCAAAGGATTCCATTTCCTTTGATAATTTCTATTTGATGGGTAATGAACAAGTACCTTTGTCCTTGGTACTCATTGATTTGTTGACAATGACTTATTGAGCCACACTATTTGAGGCTGATTGAATGAGTTACAGTTCAGTATTAATCTAGTAGACACCCTTAGATTGGGCTTTTGCAAAGAAATAGACCTAAATCAAGGAACTGAAATAGAAAAAGACCAGAGTTGAGATATGAAGAAAGAATAAGGGCCACAGAATACCATGTTTAGGTCCCTGGAGATTAAGGGAAAAGATCTATCTCCCCTCCACATCATCCTCTCAGTTCCAGACCATAGCAGTGCCATATAGCCAAAATAGCCAAAGAATTCCTGTAAGAAGAACCATCCTGTGGAATAGTTCCTGGACAATTCTATATTCCTAAACAAACTCAAGCTCTTTGACGAAGCAGAAGAGTTCTGGGACTAAGAGAAAGCTGGAGCTGAAGAGTAATAAGAGAGAAAACCATAATGTGAAGGAGCAAAGCTGAACTTTTCTTCCAATTGTACTGAAAGCTAACACTCACCTAATTCTTTCCTCTTTGTGGAAAGTCTCTCCTTTACATTAGTACTCTTAAGTCTGGAAGACTGTATAGGGTTCACTGGAGAAGAAAGGAGAGTTGGTTTGATTGTTACAGGCTCAGATGCTATTGTGTGCAAGCATCCTGTATTTGGTATATTGTTGGCTTGAGTGCTTGCATAGGAGGTGTGAGTCTTTTTGTCTTTTCTGTAGAGAGCAAGACACAAGCCAGATTCTTATTTTTCCAGAGGAATCCTGGGTGAGAACATGATCCAAGGAATGTACAATTTATGAGAAAACTCCTAAAGACCAAACCTAATCTGAGGTTCTTGGCCAAGCATTACACAAATGCATACTAGAAATTTCTCAACAAAAAATATGAAATATGATTTCAACAATTTTAAAGTGTGTTTCTGGGTTTCTTTGAAGTTGCAATCTGTATAGCTAGAGGAAATACCCCCATCAATGAAATTACAAATCCATAGAAATATCAAAGTAATAAGCTAGTTATAAAAGTAGGACACATGTGAAGGAGGGATAGAATTATTTTGCTTTTACTATAAATCAAATAGACCATTTTAATCAGTAAATTATGAGAAATATGAACACTAGATTATTTAGGTATCCCCCATGCTTACTGTTTACTGTAGCTATAAACTACAATGGAAATGACAGATTTGGATTTGGAACACCTGAATTCAAATCCTGCCACAAACACATACTAAATTTACAACCTTGGGAAAGTCACTCAACGTCTCTTGGCCTCAGTTTCTACATCTGTAAAATCAGGATAATAATAGTACCTACTTCACAAGTTTATTATGAGGATCAAATGAGATAATATATATGACACAATTTGCAAATCTTAAAGTGCTATATAAATGCCAACTATAATTATTATTAAGAAAGGGGAGGGTATAAGTATATATTAAGCACTTACTAAGGGCTAGACACGATGCTAAATGCTTTACAAATATTATCTCATTTGATCCTCACCCCAAACCTGGGAGGTAGGTGCTATTATTAATCCCATTTTGTTCTTGTTTTTCAGTCTTTTCTGTTGTGTCCAACTCTCTGTGACCCTTATTTGGGCTTTTCTTGGCAAAGATAACAGAGCGATTATTTCTTTCTTAAGCTTATTTTACAGATGAGGAAGCTGAGGCAAACAGGGTTAAATGACTTTTCCAGGGTCGCACAATTTGTAAATGGATAAGGCTGGATTTGAATTCAAGTCTTCCTGACTCCAGACCCAGGGTTTTATCTACTACACCATTCAACTGTCTTTCAATGCTATTTATTCAAACTAGAAAAGAAAAATAACCTTTCTTTCTTTTTCAAATCCCAAATGCCTATCCCATTATGATTAAATTTAGGGTAGAAGTTGTTATTGTTAAAATCTGGATTATCATTTAATTTTTTTTTTTTTGGAGAGGGAAAGGCAGGGCAATTGGGGTTAAGTGACTTGTCCAAGGTCACCTGCTAATAAGTGTTAAGTGTCTGAGGCTGGATTTGAACTCAGGTCCTCCTGACTCCAGGGTCGGTGCTCTATTCACTGTGCCACCTAGCTGCCCCATGGATTATCACTTAAATAATCTGTAATAAATCCAGCTGCATAAATGACACCCCCAGTAATCTCCCTTTCTTTCAAACAAGTTACACAGATTTGCTAATTAAATGGTTTCACCTTTCCCCTTCAAATGTCCATTGGTGTTATGGAAGTATGACTATAGTATTTTCATTTTATAGTCATCTCTTTTATGTGTCAATAATAAAGACATTACTTCAGTGGCATAATACTGAGTTAGGAGTCTCAGTTCCAATCTCACTGGTTCCTTCCTAGCTGTGTGACCTTAGGCAAGCAACAACTGCTATCAGCCTCATATTCCTCATCTATAATGTACTAATTAGTAATACTTCTACCTCTGCAAAATTTCTTTAAAAATTACACCAATATGTTGTCTCATGCTAGATAGTTCAAGACTATAATCACTATTTCCCAGTAATATATTCAACTTGAATATAAATTAAAACTATATATGGCTTTTAAAAACAAAGAAGAAAAAAATGACATTTGTAGCTGAGTTTTTAAAAATCTTGAATTTTAAAACATTTCTTTTTAGTCACCTTGACAACCTCATTTATTACTGTGAAATTCCAAATAAAAAATTCAGAACAAGCTAACATCAAGGTTCATGAACTAATCTCTACATTGATCAAAATTGCCAAGATCCAAAGCAACACCAGGAACAATTTTCTCATATATAAAATGAGGAGCTTTGGGCTGGGGGATCTGCAATGTCCAGTCCATCTGCTGCATTCTATATTCTCTATCAAGAGCATTGGTCAAATATTAACATTAGCCAAGCTGCTGATGTTAGCTAGTGTCAACCACTTAAGTAGAGAATTGCTGACTCTTCCCCACATGTTATACATTAGTCAATACAGTTTATTTATCTGCCCAAATTCAGCTGGCTACTGCCAACATTTGTCGTTGTTGTTGTTTGAAGGAATGGAGGGTTGATTTGGAGGAGGGGTAAACTTTTTTACAATTCCTTTTTTGGAGGAAGAGAAATTATCTTTTTTTTTTTTTGAATGAGGGAATAGGGCAGGTAGGTGGTGCAATGGATAGAGTGCCCAGCCTGGAATCCAGAAGACTCTTCTTCTTGAGTTAAAATCTGGATTCAGACATTTACTAGCTGTGTGACCCTGAGCAAGTCACTTAACCCTGTTTGCCTCAGTTTCCTCATCTGTAAAATGATCTGGAAAAGGAAATGGCAAACCACTACAGAATCTTTGCCAAGAAAACCCCAAATGGGGCACAAAGGGTCAGACTGACTGAAAAATAATTCAAAAAGCAGGGTAAATTGGTAAACATGGAGCTAATAATCAAGCACTCGATGAAGAAGGAGCTCTATTCTAATGCAAAAATAAAACAGATTATCTAAGTTAAGTGAATAGGAGGTAAAGAAAGCTCTTTGAGGGCCTCTGACTTCACACCTACTAAGTGCCAGGTCAATTACTATCAATAGTAGCAATTTAGCATTTCAACATAACAGCTTCCATTAAGGAGATAAAAATTAGGTCATCCCTGAATAATTTGAGAAATATGAAAAGCCTAAGTTAATGTTAGGGCAATACTGAGCAAATTAAGGAAAATAACTTTTTGATGCAGCAGACAGCCTACAGAACTGAACTCCAGGGGATTAGTATCTGTAAATAGATTTGAAAAGACAGGAAAACTACGACCAAAAAAGATCCTGCTTTTTGGCTATCCATGAAACAGTCAAGGGACCAGATGAATGTTTTGTTGTTCAGCCATTTTAGTCAGGTCTGACTCTTCATGTCCTATTTGGGGTTTTCTTGGCAAAGATACTGGAGTGATTTGCCATTTCCTCCTCCAGACCATTTTACAGATGAGGAAACTGAGGCAAACAGGACTAAGAGAATTTGCCTAGGGTTCCCACAGCTAGTAATTGTCGGAGGCTGGATTTGAACTCCAGAAAATGAGTCTTCCTGACTCTAGGCAAGGCATTCTCACTACTATGGTACCTCGCTGCCCCACACCACTTAGCTGTTTAAATTGACTACACTGAAAAGAATGGCAGGAGACCCAGAAAACTCAATGTGGTGCACACCAAATAACAAAAAGTAACTTCCTTTGGAATAAGGGAACCATGGAGATACTTATAGGGTACTTAAAATGCTAGTAATTAGAAAGAGGAAAACTTCTAAATGGGGTCTGGGCATCTCCCAATGAGGCAATACTCTCAAATGATCCATTGTTGTTTCAGTCTTAGGTTGTTATAATAGATGAGATAGTGGCAATGATAGCTATCATGGTAAAAAGCAGGATCATGTGAATTAGTTGGTCCAGACAATCTGGAAAACAATTTGTAACTATGTCTAAACAGTTACTAAAGTGGACATACTCTTTGACCCAGTAGACCTATTATTATTATTATTATAGACCTATTAGACCTATAGCCCCAATGAGATTAAAGAAAAGAGGAAAACATCACATATGTGCAAAGATATTTATATTAGCTCTTTTTTTGTATCAAAAAAGAATTGGAAATTACTGGGGTTCCCATCAGTAGGAGAATGATTGTATAAATTATGGTAGAGGAATATAATTCTATTGTGCCAAAGAAATCACAAAAGGAATGATTTCTGATAAACATGGGAAGATTAATATGAACTGATAACAGAGTAAAGAGCAGAACCAGGAGACAATTTTATATAGTAACAACAATATTGTAAAGAAAATCAGCTTAGAAAGATTTAAGAATTCTGATCAATATAATGACCAATTGCAATTCCAAAGGACCAATGATAAAAGTATGCAACTCAGCTCCTAACCAAGAGTTGATGGATTAAAGACACAGAATGAAACATACATTGTTGGACATGGAAAAGGAGGGAATTTGTTTTCTTGACTATGCATATTTGTCATAAGGGTTTTTTTTTTTCTTTTTATCTCAATGGAGGTAAAAGAGAAAAATACATTTATTAATTGAAAAATTAAATTTAAATTAAAAAATAAGGTAATAGCAAGAGATCTTGCAGAGCAAAGTCAAGCAACATCAAGGTCCCAAGGATAGTAAGAAGGAAGGGAACAGAAAAAGAAATAGTCAATCTGAAGTTAGCACATGGTCAAGTGGAGTATGGGACAAAACCAAGGACAGCTCCATAATAATGGTTGCTTCAACAAAGGTCTTATGCTGTCTCTGTAAGGTTACTTATTCTTAAACTGTCTAAGATACCTTGCTGAACGTTCCTCCCTCCCAGAATTCTTCAGTTCATTTAAATAGATATTTATTATCTACTATGTGTATGGTACTTAGTATAGACTAGGTCTCTAATTTCCATTGATAATAGAGAACTCACAGATAAGGAAACTCTCTCTATCACCATGTGTTGGCAACTTCTCTGCCACTTACAGTCTAGAAGAGCTGCCTAAAGCATAGTGACTTCCCCAGGATCAGACAACTAGTATGGCTAAGAGGCAAGATTTGAACCCAGATCTTCCTGGATCTGAGCTTGGTGTTCTATGCCAGTATTGTCAAACTCAAATTGAAACAGGGGCCACTGTCATATATAAAGATTTCTGTGGGTCACATATTGACTTAGAAAACCACATATTAATATTATCTATATTTTCTAATGAATATTATTTTAAAATCTATTTTTAATTTTTTTTGTTTTCAACATTCACTTATAAGATTTTGAGTTCTAAATTTCCCCCTCTCCTTTCCTTCCCCCCCAAGATGGCATGCAATCTAATATAGACTATGCATGTACAATCATATTAAGCATATTTCCACATCTAATAAATATTGCTAATAATAAATAATACTGAATAATAACCAATGGTATTACTTATAAATAATAATTATTAATAATTAATTTAAATTAGACCATATAGATGGCACAGTGAATATTGTACTTAGCTTAGAATCAGGAACTCTCTTCTTGAGTTCAAATCTGACCTCAGACACTTACTACCTGTATGACTAGTCATTTAACCCTGTCTGCCTCAATTTCTCATCTGTAAAATGAACTGGAGAAGGAAATGGCCAACTACTCCAGAATCTTCATTAAGAAACTCCCAAAATGGGATCATGAAGAATAGGACAGGACTGAAACAACTCAACAATTGATACTAATTTTATTATATTTTTGTTTGATACCTCACAATTGAATTTGAATCTTGTTCAGTCCTTGTTTTTGATACCTTTCACCACGTGACATTGTCTCTCAGGTGTTATAGATACAAAGAAAAATTAAATCATTGTACCACCAAGAAGCTTAATCTTTTTGGATGGAGGAATATAACAAGTATATAGATAACTAAATCCAAGGTTGAAGTGAGGAGGGAGTGAGAACCAATAACTAAAAAGGATTAGGGAAGGCTTCATAGAGGAGTGAGCACCTGAGCCTTAAAGAATAAGGATTCTAAGAGGCAGAGAGAAGGAAGGAGAGCATTTCAAGCAAGGATATTAGCTTTTGAAAATGCAAGGAGATGGAAAATGGCATTTCAAGTTCAGGGAATAGTTAAGTCCATTTTGGTTGGAAGGAAAAAAGGGTAAAGGGCAATCATTTGAAAAAGAACTGGAAATTGAGGTAAGAGCTAGATCATGGAAGGCCTTTAGATGCCAGACTCAAATATCTATATTTTATCCTAAAAGAAATAAGAAGATGCTGAGGGTGGTTTTTGTTTTTTAAGCAGGCAAGTGATAGGAGCTGACTCAGACCTTAGACAGATTATTTTGGCAGCTGCGTATAGAACAGTTTGGAGAGAGGAGAGATTGGAAGTAGAAGCTTCTTAGGAGGTAGATAAATAGTCCAGGGGATAAGCCCTGAACCAAGGTAGTGGTCATATGAATTGAAAGAAGGGAATGAAGACAAGAGGAGCTGGGAAGTGATAATATTTGGTAATTGACTCGATGTGGGCATGGGGTGATGGAGAGGGAAAAGTCAAAGATGACCCTGAGGACATGCATTCTTCTCCATTTCATGCTTAGTTTTAACCTTATTGCCTGACCAAATAAATAATCATCACCAACATTAGTAGTAATAATAGCTAACATTTATATAATGCCTACTGTGTGTACCAGATAGTGTAGTAGGTACTTACAAATATTATCTTATTTGATCCTTACAACAACTCTAAGAAGTGTTATTATTATTTCTATTCTGCAAATGAAGAAATTGAAGCAAACAGATTAAGTGTCTTGCCCAGGGTCCTAAGTTGCTGAGACTGGATTTGAACTTGGGTTTTCCTGACTCTAGGTTAGACACTTTATTCACAGCACCACCAACCTGCACTAGGAGGGGGTCAGGGTGGGGAGCAAGAGAAGCACTGAGAACTAGAATTAGAAGGGATAGTCAACCATATGATGGCAGCAAAGGAATTCATTTTATCTCAATTTCCCAGTCCCCAAATAATCAGAGAAATACTTCTATGAAGATAAAATAAGTAGATAAGGGATGTGGAAAAAATATGGTAAATTCTACCAATATGTTTTTGGTATTTTCTAATGCCATATTTCTGTTTCGTAAATTAGGTTTAACCAGAGTAATGATGACTTGAGATTGCTTCTGATTTGCTTGAACTAACTTTTCTTAATGTTATATTGATAGCCTTTTAAATATGTGTATATATGAATATATGTGTATATGTAGACATATACTCAGACACATCTATATCTCTATATACACAGTATATAGACAGTATATATAGACAAATATACCATGAATATGTATATATGTATATATGTATGTGATTATGAATATATGTGTATATGTATGTATACATATACATAAACACACATATCTATCTCTATATACACAGTACAGTAGAATCTCAGTTTCTAAATAACCTGGTTTACGTATGCTTCACTAGATGAGGAAATTTTTTTCACAAAATTTTTCTTGTAGGACAAACAAAAATTCACAGTATGAACATCATGTTTGGACTTGAATGGCTCACAAAGGGATGGAACTCAACCAGGGCAATGGTTTTTGTTTTAGGGTTTTTTTGTTTTGTTTTGTTTTTTGCTTTCATATGTCAAACAAAGGAATGGCAGGCAAGTATACCGCCTAATTGGCCTCATTCAGCATTGACCCTTCTTGAAAGGCAGAATCATTTGCTCTTAACAGTACCATTCCAAATGTGTTCATGTGTGTTTGCATATGTACGGTAGTACTTTCCATAAAAGTGGACGGTAGTGACCTGATCTACAACATTTGTAACAATGGAAGAACGTAACCAGGAGCTGACAACAGATGAACTGAAGGATCTGTGTGAGGAGAAATAGAGAGAGGTTGTGGAGGATATCTCATCTGAGGAGCAGGCTGAAAGGTCAGAGGAATCCCTCATGTCAAGTGAGATTAGAGAGGTTTACCAGATGTGGGGGAAAGTGCAAAATTTTGTTGAAAAACATCACCCAAATAAGGCTGTAGCAATAAGAGCCACGAATATTTTTAATGACAATGCAACGTTATAGTTCCGTGACATTCTGAAAAAAAGTCAAAAACTGAATGTAAAGGGAAAAAAATCGGTGAGTTAAAACATGAAAGTAATTCTAAAATATGAAAAACAAGTGAAAGTCTCACGTTCAGTGAAAATAGCATAAGAGAGAACACTCCCGATGTTGAAATCCCCAATGTTCTCCTTCCAAACAATTATCCTTCCTCCTCCTCCTCCCCGCCTCTTCTTCCTCAAACCAGCCATGACTCTTCTCAAAGGTAAAGTGCAGGTTAATTTGTTTTATTTTCAGTTTATAATGTGTACTAATCATTGCTATTGTATTTCAGGTGCATTAGGAACAAAAAACTTACTTAAAATTATAATTATTTTTATAAGAATATTTTGGGAAATGTGATATTGATCATCTGACTTTATATTATTTCCTATGGGAAAATTTGCTTTGTAATAGGAACAAATGGCATGACGAGCAGAATCTTAGAACAAATTAAATTCATAAACCGAGGTTCTAATGTATCTCTATCTCTACAGATAGACAAACATACCAGGTGTCTTATCTATGCATGTATATATATATATTGTGCATGTATATATACATACATATGCATATATTTATATATACATATGCGTGTGTGTGTATACATATTGTCACTTCCTGACTTTCCTCTAGTGCCAAATAAAACCTTTCTTTTTTAAACAAATACATTTAATGAAAGCAATAAACACATTGGCCTTGTCTGGCAGTGTATGCCTCATTCTGGGTGATATAGTCTTTCAAGACTTGGGAGGCACACTCCTCTGAACACTGATAACTTTGTTCATCAGCACTTAGAAGTCTTTCAATATCGTTTTCCTTTATTATAGTCATCAATGACATTTTTCATATGCAAAAGACAGTAGCAATTTAATTGGAATGTTAAATAAGCAAACTTTTATTCAAAGGTCCTTAATATATAAGATTATTAGATAATAGGTCTGCAGCTAAAAGGATTCTTAGAAGTCATCCAGTCCAAATCTCTCATTTTATTGATGAGAAAAACTGAAACACAGAGAAGTTGAGTGACTTACCTAAGGTCACCCAGAAATTAAGTGGTAGAGTTGGGTTTTTAGTCAGGTCACTTGACTCTGAATAGCATTCTTTCCACTATACCACACTGCCTAGTCCTACGGGAAAGGAACTCCTGAAACTAAGACAAAGTTGACATTATCTTCCCTGCCAAAAATCTTATGATTATCTCATAATCTATAAAAGTTTACAAGTTTTTCTGCTATGAGGTTGGGATTGTTTTGTGTGTTGGGGGGTGGTTGGTCATAACTGAGTTTATTGAATATGAATTGAAAAGGTGAGAGAATGAGTCTTGGGTAAGAGATAATGGGGGAAGGATGACTGAGGCAGAGTAAAGATAAAGGGGATTTATTCCCCAAATTTATTAAAGGGGAAGGGATAGGATATAGAGCTATCACAAAAGCATGATGCTACATACGTTAAAATATATTTTTGTGATGCATGGAATATTTCACAGAGCAGGGGTTCCCAAAAAACCATATATAAGACCCAACTTAACCTCTGCTTCTTCTCTGTCTCCTCTTCCTAACTATTAGCATCCCCCACGGTTGATTTTTAGTTCTTCTCTTTCAGTGACCTCATCCACTCCTCCAAATTTAACCATCACATTTATGCTAATAATTCCCAAATTTATTATTTCCAGCATCAAATTCTCCTGAGCTCCAGCCAGTTAGCATTTCCCATTTCTGCCTTTTAGACATAGTGAGGTTGGCCAGTATGATAGAAAAAGCACTAACTCAGCAGTCTGAGTTCAAATTCTATCTCATTATTACTAAATGTGTGACCTTAGTCAAACCACTAAACCTTTCTAAGGCTCAGTTTCAACATCTGAACCCTAGAAGAGTCCTTAAGCATTAACTAGTTCAACTCTCTCCATCATAATCAAACTCATGATCTTTTGTACAAAACCATTTCCTATTTCTGACTTTCTTACATCTGCTAATGGCACAAGCACTCCCTAAGCCATACATGTTTAAAAGTTCAAGGGGACTCAGTGTCACCTTGATCTTTTCTCTATCCCAAACACCAAACCCAAAAGTCAGGTTATCAGTTTCTGTCAAATCTTTGGTTGTTTAAAAAAAATGTTGATACCTCTTGTAATATCAATTAATTTCCAAATCGATATTCCCTTCTTTACTATCTAGCAAACCTTCCTTTGTAACAAAGAAGAGAGGGGAAGAGATGAGAGGAGGGGAGAGAGGAGTGAAGAGGAGAGAAGAGGGAGGAGGAAGGGGGGAGTGAGGAGAGGAGAGGAGAGGAGGAGAAAGGGGAACAGAGGAGAGGGGAGGGAAGGGAAAAAGGAGGGGAGAAGAGAGAAGAAAAGAGAGGAGAGAGGGGGAAGGAAGGGTGAGGAGGAAAGTAACATTACAGCAAAAGCAACAAAATACATTGACCACATTTGGCAAATGCAATTTTTCACATTTATAGAGCCGCATATCTTCAATGAAGGAAAACAAGTACATTTTCTCAGCGTCTATTAGGCCAATCTTGGTCATTTTAATTACACATTAAGTTTTATTTTATTGTTGTTTCTATCTGCATGTTTATATTCACTATGGATACTGGTTCCCTGGTTTTGTTTATTTCACCTCACAACAGTTCATATGTCTTCACTTGTTTCTCTGAATTATTCATAGTCATCATTTCTCATAGTGTTGTAATATTCTATTATTCATGTATCAAATTTCCCTTAGTCATTTCCCAACTGATGGGCATCTTCTTTGTTTCTAATTCTCTGCTATCAAAAAGTGTTATCTGGGACCTTTCTATCTTTTACCTACTTGGGTGTTATGTCTAACATGGTGGAATCATGTGGAATCTTTGGGTCAAAGGATATGGATATTTTAGTCACTTTATAAGCATAATTCCAAGTTGCTGTATCAAATGGTTGGACCAATTCACAGTTCCACCAACAATGGATGAGTGCTGCTCTCTGGTTTTGCTCAATCCCTCTAACATTACTAAACATAACTATTTATACTTTTTGTCATCCATGAAGAGGGAAGGGTGATAAGGAGGGGGGGAGGGTAAGTGGTTCTGCCAGGGAAACCTCTCCTGGCATCCAGTCTGCAAGGAATTCACCAGGCTCAAGCAAACTTTGAAGCCGAAATTGTAAAGTTTATTGTTACGCTGTAGAGAACAGCGGGCTAGATTCTTATGGAACCTGCAAACTCGCAGAGGCCGCAGGCATAGTTTTAAGGGGTCAGTTATGCTAACTAGGTAAGGGTGGGATCAGGGAGGAGTTAAGGAGTGGTCAGTGCTCAAAGGACCATACACTTTTAATATCAACTGCGCAGGTGTATTGCCCATGATTCACTGGGAAATAGCTCAAGCGGGGCTAACTGGAGGTGTGGTTTTAGGCCTGACCAGTCACTAAGAGTGCCCAGTCTGCCTCCCACCAAAGTCATCAGAGACAGTGTGGGTATATAATTGACTAAGGAGTTACCCTATAGATAAGGTATTGAAGAATTTATGGTGGGGCTGGCCACTCTAACTAAGGGAGATAACATTTACATAACTTATTGTTTCAAGCAGAGATAAACAGGTCATGAGTTGTTGCTGGGCAGAGTGCTGGAAGGGGGAAGGGGCAGAGTCAATGCTCTGAGGCTGGGGGGTGGAAATGTGATCTTACAGACTGCTTTTACAAATTGATTTTACAGACATAAATCCCAAAGCACCCCATTTACAAACTGATGTCACAGATTGATACTACAGACATATATACATCACAAGGACCCCATCAATCCACATCTATTTTCTGCAGGTAAAGTAAGACTGGAATTGTTTAAAAGCAATTTTTCATTAGGCTACCTGCAATTCTTCTTTTACAACTGTTTATATCTTTTAACCATTTATTCACTGGGGAATGTCTCTTGAAGAACTACACAATTTCTATCATAACTGTCTCTGTCTTTCTAAGCAACTAATTCCTTCAAAAACCAGTTCAGAGTTTATTACTTGTTTCCTATTCCATTACAACAGCTTTTTAATTGGTCTCCCCTGCTACTAGTATTTCTGGTCAAAGCTGAACACCACTTGAAGAGAAATATTTCTTTTTTTTTTCTATTTAAACAAATGCTTTATTAACTTCTGTTTTACATCATTCATTTCTGCCATATTTTGAGTTACAATCATTTTCCCCCCCCCGTTTTTCCCCTACCCAACTTCCCAGAATAGCAGTCCCACAAGACATCGCTTCCTCCAATCTACTCTCTCCCCTATCCTCTCCCACACCCCCTTCAACCTCTCCATTAGAGGAAGGTAAATCTTTGTGTCCCAATGCCTGCACATCTTATCTCCCAATTATAAGCAAAAGAGTATTAATAATAGTATTTATACATATTTGAAAAATTTAATCTTAAGACCTTGGATTTCAGATCCATTTCCTTCCTCCCTTGTCACCAATTCCCTCTGGGGAGATAAGTAATTCAGTATATGTTGTACATGTCTAGCTATGCAAAACATTATCATAGTAGATATATTGTACAAGTCTGCTTACAATTCCCTCCCCCTCATCCCACCCCCCAGCTGGTCCATTCCCCACTTGATTCTGTTCCTCTTCCATAGTGGGTACCTCCAACCTCCCCTCCCCCCAAGGATGCTCTCCCATCCATCATTCCTCCTCTCATCCCCCTTCCCCCTATTCTGCTGTAGGTTGAGATGTCCCACCTAGTATGTATGTCATTCCCTGAACCAAATTCAATGAGAATATGGTTTCACCTTTTTGCCTTCCTATTTTTCTCCTCCCCTGCAACTACTTCCCCCTGCTTCTTCTACATGAGATAGTTTACCCCACCCTGTCTCTCCCCATCTCTTCCTGCCACTTTCCTCTCTCACCTCACAACTTCACCCCTTGAGTATCCTCCCTTCCCAACAAATTCAACCTATGCCCTCTATCCATATATAACTGTAACCATATACACACACATTCACATATGTATTCACATGACCATACACCCTTCTTCCATTATTTTCATACTGAGAAAGATTTCATCAGTCAGAGTTATTGTTTTTCCATATAGGAATGTAAATAGTTCAACTTTGATAAGTTCCTTTTGATTTCTTTTCCCTGATTACCTTCTCAGGCATCTCCTGCTTCTTGTGTCTGGATGTCAAATTTTCTATTCAACTCTGGTTTTTTCCTCAAGAGTGCTTGAAAGTCCTCTATTCCACTGAATGACCATATTTTCCCTTGAAACAAAATACTCATTTTGCTGGGTAGGTGACCCTTGGGTTCATTCCCAGCTCTTTTGCCCTCTGGAATATCATATTCCATGCCCTTTGATCCCTCAGTATAGAAGCTGCCAGGTCCTGGGCTATTCTGATTGTGTTTCCACAATATTGAAATTGTTTCTTCCTGGCTGCTTGTAGTATTTTCTCCCTGATCTGGGGATTCTGGAACCTGGCTATAATATTCCTGGGAGTTTTCTTTTTGGGATCTTTTTCAGGAGGTGATCGGTGGATTCTTTCAACCTCTATTTTGCCCTCTGGATCTAAAACATCAGGGCAATTTTCCTTGAGAATTTCTTGAAGGGTGATTTCTAGGTTCTTTCTTTGATCATGGCTTTCAGGTAGTCCAATAATTTTTAAATTGTCTCTCCTGGATCTATTTTCCAGGTCAGTGGTTTTTCCCATGAGATATTTCACATTGCCTTCTAATCTTTCATTTGTTTGGATCTGCTTAACAGCATCTTGATTTCTCATACAGTCATTAGCTTCCATTTGCTCCAGTCTAACTCTGAAGGAATGAATCTCCTCAGTGAACTTTTGAGATTCTTTTTCCATCTGGCAAATTCGACTTTTTAAGGCATTCTTCTCCTCATTGCCCTTTTGGGCCTCCTTTGCCATTTGAGTTAGTCTATTTTTTAAGGCGTTGTTTTCCTCAGTCAGGCTGTTGACCCTCATTTCATACTTTTCCTGCATCCTTCTCATTTCTCTTTCCAATTTTTCCTCCACTTCTCTTATTTGATTTTTAAAGTCCTTCTTAAGGTCCTCTATGGCCTGCAACCCGCTCATGTTTTCCCCTGGGGCTTTTGGAGCAGGACTTCTGACCTCACAGTCCTCTTCCTGCTCCATGCTTTGACCCTCCTTGCCCCCAGAGTATGAGTCTAGGGTTGTATTTTTCTGTTTAATTTGTTTCCTTTGCCTTGGTATGTTGCCACTTAATTATTTGACTTTTGGGCTTGTTGCCATAGTATGTCTTTGCCGACAGATAGGGGAATTTTCGTCCCGAACGTGTGGGGGGCAACTTCTATTTCTGGCAAGCTGTAAACCCACCCACGACCTCCACCCCAGATCACAATCCAGATCCAGGGAGGTTAAAGCAAGAGCGATTACCCCCTAAGACTGATTGCTGGATCTCCCTACAGTTTGCAGGCCAGGAGCTGGAGCTGCCTCTGAAAACTACAAGATGGCGTGTCTCCTCAGTGGCTTCTAGCCCCCAGGGGAGGAAGCCGAAGTGTTCCCCAAATACTGGTCCCAAAGTCCATAAGGCACTAACCTCTCACTTTGTCCTAGGCATGTCTATGTTGATAATTCTGGAATCGCCACGGCTGCTGGTGTTCTGGGGTCTCTCCAGCTGGCTGCTGGCCATGCCACCCTGGGGCTAAAACCACGACTCAGGCGGACCAGACCTGTGCTTGGCTTTCCACACTCTGTGCACTGCACTCTGCTGGCTCCCAGACCACTGCGCTGGTCCTTCCTGCAGGGCTTCTGGGCTGTCCTCAGTGGGAGGTTAGCTTCTCTGTGTCATTTTGTGGGTGCTGGGGCTCCAGAAGTTGTTCAGAATCCCCTTTTACATAGTTTGGAGGACATCTGGGGGCAGAGTGGCTTGGACACACTGTTTCTACTCCACCATCTTTGAAGAGAAATATTTCTAAAGCAGGGTTCTCTTCTTGCAACTGCCTTACTCACAAATATTCAACGGCTCTCTATTATATACCTAACAAATTGTTTAATTCCTTAGCTTGGCACTCTATGTCCTTTATTCCATACCCAACTTTTCCTGTCCTATATCTCACTATTTTCCTGTATAAACAGCTTAGTCTCTAGCTAACCAAACTGTACTATAGATCATTCATTGAAACTACCAACTGTTCACGCCACCCCTCTTTCCCATTCTGTTTCTCCCAATCAAAAAGCATTTAAGTGCTTACTATAAGCTACTAATATCTCTAATGAGGTATTTGTAAAGAGGCTTATAGACCATAAAGCGTTATTTAAGTCCTTGCTATTACTACTATGTTCCAGGTGTTGTGCTAAGCATCAAGGATACACACATACATACATACATAATACATACACACACACACACACACCTACACACATATACACAAAACAAAGCCCTCAAAAAACATACTTTCTAAAAGAGCTTATAGTTCTATATACATTCCCTTCTCCAAATAAACTGAACTCCTCTCCTCTTAATTCTTTGAATACTAGCCAGCCTTTAAAGCTCAGGTTAATTATCCTCTTGTTCATGAAGTTTTCCCGGATACTACCCCCTACCTTCCCCACTGCACAAGATCCCTCCTCTGGACCTCCAGAACACACTGTTTCTCACTCTCGTGTACTTGTCATCTTGATTGTACTACTGCTATTTATCTTCTTGCTTTATCCTCCTCCCCAGATTACAAAGTTTTTGAGAACAAAGACCGCACCCCTATCTTTATAGACACCAAAGCACCAAACAAAGAGCACTGCATATGGTAGTTGTTTAATAATTCATTTCATTCATTGCATGAAAGTTGAAAATGGGTCATGACTAATCATTTCAGAGGGAATTGAACCAAAAAAACAGATATAGTTAACAAAGCATTAAATTGCTGTCCTTTAGCCTTCCCCAATACTCTATTTTCTACCTAGTTTTTTTTTTCATATACTCAAACTGCAAAAGTGACACAAAAGAAAAAAATATATAAATTATTATTTCATAGTACAGCTATAGCAGTAGTAAAGTGGTTGATGGCCTCCTTCATCAGTTGCATAATTATGTAATTACTCCATAAGAGCAATGTATTAGGCCAAGTCAGAACTGATTTAAAACAATTTCAAGACCACATACTCACATACATAGTCCCTATCTTCCCAACACACATCATCACGATTTAATGCAGGAAGCTAAAAATTTAAAAGGCTTGTCCATTTTAAATATGAATTGAGTTCCTTTTTACTAAAAGAAATTTAACAATCAGATTTATTCTTTCCTTCCTCATCCCCACCCCACACTCTATACCTGTGATTTTACCAGTAGAAGGTGCTCCTAGTGAGGATTTTTTTTTCTTTATCAATGTAGATGGGCTTCTATGCAATTCATGTTCTTAGTAGAGTTGTATGATGCACTGAGAGGTTAAGGGACTTGTCCAGGGTTACATAGCCAATCTGTGTCACAAGCAGGACTTGAACCTGAGTCTTCCTGAATCTGAGGTTAACTCTATCTGCTATGCTATACTACCTCTCCAGAACAATTCTTCAAATGATCATCCCATGATCTAATGCAGGACAGTTAGGTAGTATAGTGGATAGAGTAATGACCTGGAGTTAGGAAGACCTGAGTCCTAATCCAGCCTCAGACACTTACTCTCTAGCTGTGTGACTCTGGGCAAGTCACTTAATCCTGTTTGCCTCAGTTTCCTCATCTGTCAAATGAGCTGAAGAAGGAAGCTGGAGCAAAATGCTCCAGTATCTTTGCCAAGAAAACCCCAAAAGGAGTTATGAAGCATTGGACATGACTGAATAACATTACTTATGTTTTTTTGTTCAGTCATTTCCCAGCTGTATCCAATGAAAAACACAATCTAAGAAACATATTACAATTATCTGAATGAATGTAGAATCATTCACAAATTATTTTCATCTTTTAGGACCATAAAGTTATAGATGCAGAATTATAAAGGACATCAGCAGTCATGTCTTCCTTCATTTCAGAGATGAGGAAATGGAGGCTCTAGGAGAATAAATGATTTATCTAACATCATCATAGTAGGCAGGATTTAAACCCAGCTTCTCCAACTCAAGAGTGTGTGCTCCTTTCCACCATCCCACATTGCCTCTTTTTTTTTTAAAGGCAATTGGGGGAGTAGAAACAACACTTCCAAGGTGCTTGGCCCCACACCACCTCCAAACAATGTAAAAGGGGAATCTGAACAACTTCTGGAGCCCCAGCACCTACAGAACTACACAGAGAAGCTAACCTCCTGATGAGGACAGCCCAGCAGCCCTGCTGGGAGCGGCCAGCACAGCACTCTGGGAGCCAAACCCAGGCCCCTATGAGCCAAGGTGTTAGTCCCAGGGCGGCCAGGCCAGCACCCAGCTGGAGGGACCCCAGAACAACAAGGCTGTGGTGATTCCAGAATTATCAGCACAGATATGCCTAGGACAAAGTGAGAGGTTAGTGCCATACGGACTTTGGGACCAGTATTTGGGGAACGAGTCAGCTTCCTCCCCTGGGGGCGAAAAGTTGCTGAGGAAATGCGGCACAGAGGCCATTTTGCAGAGTCAGTGGCAGATCCAGCTCCTCGTCTGCAAACTGTAGAGAGATCCAGAAATCAGTCTGGGTGTTAATCACTCTTGCTTTAACCTGCTTGGATCTGGATTGTGGTCTTGGGGGTAGGCATGGGGTGGGTACCCAATTTGTCAGAGCTGGTGGAGGCTTTACAGAGGCCATCCAACTTCCGGAAGTTGTGAAGACCCCACATTTGGAATGGAAGCTCTCCTGTCTGGGGGCAGAGTCCTACTGTGGCAATAAGCCCAAAAATCAAGTAATTAAGTGGCAATATGCCTAGGCAAAGGAAACAAAATAAACAGAAAAATGCAACTTTAGTCTCCTATTTTGGGGGCAAAGAGGATCAAAGCATGGAACAGGAGGAGGACTGGGAGGTCAGAACTCCTGCACCAAAAGTCCCAAATGAAAATACAAGCTGGCTACAGGCCATAGAGGACCTTAAGAAGCAGATAAGAGAAGTGGGGGAAAAATTGGGAAGAGAAATGAGAAAGATGAAAGAAAAGTATGAAATGACAGTCAACAGCCTGACTGAGGAAAACAACACCTTAAAAATAGACTAACTCAAATGGCAAAAGAGGCTCAGAAAGGCAATGAGGAGAAGAATGCCTTAAAAAGCCAAATTTGCCAGATGGAAAAAGAATCTCAATAGCTCACTGAGGAAAATCATTCCTTCAGAGTTAGACTGGAGCAAATGGAAGCTAGTGACTTTATGAGAAATCAAGATGCTGCTAAACAGATCCAAACAAATGAAAGATTAGAAGGCAATGTGAAATATCTCATGGGAAAAACCACTGACCTGGAAAATAGATCCAGGAGAGATCATTTAAAAATTATTGGACTACCTGAAAGTGATGATCAAAGAACCTAGAAATCATCCTTCAAGAAATTCTCAAGGAAAATTGCCCTGATGTTTTAGACCCAGAGGGGGAAATAGAGGTTGAAAGAATCCACCAATCACCTCCTGAAAAGGATCCCAAAAAGAAAACTCCTAGGAATATTATAGCCAGGTTCCAGAACTCCCAGATCAAGGAGAAAATACTACAAGCAGCCAGGAAGAAACAATTCCAATATTGTGGAAACATAATCAGAATAGCCCAGGACCTGGCAGCTTCTACACTGAGGGATTGAAGGGCATGGAATATGATATTCCAAAGGGCTAAAGAGCTGGGATTGAAGCCAAGGGTCACCTACCCAGAAAACTGAGTATATTGTTTCAGGGGAAAATATGGTCATTCAGTGGAATAGAGGACTTTCAAGCATTCTTGAGGAAAAAACCAGAGTTGAATAGAAAATTTGACATTCAGACACAAGAAGCAAGAGATGCTTGAGAAGATTTGATTTGTTCAAGCTAAACTTCTAATGAATATTACAATCTTTGACAGTGGCTTATATCCCTTCTACTTCATATTTTTCTGTGCTGAAGACTTAACACAATGGATCAGGTTGGTGTTGCCTTAATTGCATTTGAAATCTTTTTTTCTCTCCCTGATATTAGTTATTTTAGATTTGTATTAATAGTCATCTTCCTTTAATAATTTTTTCTCATTTCATTGACAGCTAAGGATGACTCCAACATTCACAATAAATTTTATCTGTTAAATTGTAAAAAACAAACAAAAAATAAAGGCAATTGGGCTTAAGTGATTTGCCCAGGGTAATAAGTGCCAAGAGTCTGAGGTCAGATTTTAACTCAGGTCTTCCTGATTCCAGGACTGGTGCTCTATCCACTGTGCCACCTAGCTGCCCCCATAGTGCCTCTAACCTGGATCTTTACAGTATTGTTCAAAGCACAAGCATTCGATTTCCCAAACCATTTTCAGCTATGCCTTTGAAATGAAATTATCATTATTTTAAAATTCTCTAAACAGCATTAAGATTTCTGTTTTCATAGAATTTTTTATTTTCTGTTAAGTGGTGACTACCCCTGGGTAAAGCCATGCAAGAGCAGCTTTCCAGAGGACTGCTGCTGTGAACAGCTTTAAAGGTTCTGATTACATAATATAGTGAGCTCTCTATTTATTCAATAACAAATCAGAGCAAAACATTCACAGAAAATTAAGGTATAGCATTCACAATGTTACAATTTATCACAGAAAATCAAAATACAGCATTCGTCATGTCACAACTCAACAACTTTTCACTAAAATGGCCACATAGTTTTCACCAAAGTGGTCACATAGTTCTAAACAAAGTACATTCATTTAGTCAATCACAAAATCCTTAATTCAATCACAAAGAATAAAAGTCAAAGATCTCCACCCCTCGGTCACAGTAAATCATAATTTTCTCAGTCAGTACACGGTATCGAAGTAAAGTCTTCTTTCATCTTGACTCGAGGCTGGCTCTCAGTCTCCATGGTTCCTCATCCATGGTCCCAGCTCCAACTGTCACCTGGGTTCAAAGGCAGGCAGCTCCCAGTTCCTTGTCCTGCTCCTTGTCCAGTGCTTCATCCAGTTCCCATTCCATATTGAAGTTCACAGTGTCCAGTCCACCTCAAGTCCTTCAAAGTTCCTGTTTCTGGGAAAACAAAGCTTGACAGAGCCCAATAATATTCATACACATTGACGGCACCATCATCAATTCCCTATCTGCCTGTGAAATCAACTCAGACCCACCAACAAGGTCTGGGAACTCAACACAAATCATCAACATAGAAATCAACTCAGACCCAGAAACAAGGTCCAAGAGGTCAACACAAATCATTAGTCCCAAGACCTCCAAAACCCTCCTCCAGGAGTTCTGTAAACATACAACCAGAAAATCCTCTTTTAGGGCTTCCAGTAAGGTCCCAGGGCTTCTGTACAAAGTATCACAAACAAACATCAACACAAACAGAGCAGACAAACAGAGTGCTGGGATACCACAAGTTTTCTCCTTTTTGCCTCTGCCACCACAAGAATCCTCTTCTCAGTTCTGTTATCTCTAGCCTGGAAATTCTCCTTATATATGGTCATTAGCTCCTCCCCTTCCTGTTGCAGAAGTTCATGAATTATAGGGTTCACAACTTGTGGGGTTCACAATTCTGTTTCTTAACAGACTTGATACAAGGCTCAAAAGAAACTTGAACTGAAACAAGGTGTTAATTCAATAGCTGAAACATGGTGTGAACTACTTTTGTGCTTGCCCTTACACCCTCTTCTACCAATGATCTGGGAATCCCTTGGATAACAGTTCAAATGCATTCTTCTAACAATGGTATCAAGGACACACATGGTTCCCACATGACCTCAAAGAAAGACACAGTAATTTCATAAAGTGTACTATCTTTTTAAAAAACCAATATTAACTAAATAATCAGAGAGAGAGAGAAAATCTAAGGAAATATTTTAACAATATTATCTGGGACTCACTATCATAATAATAATTGACATTTACATTGTTCTTTAAGGTTTGCAAAGTGATTTTATGAGCATTATCTCTAAGCGTTAATAAATGATTTTGCTGTCTCATGTGACTGACAAATCTGTAAAAGAAGCAATGAGAAAACAGAGGGTCAGAGAGGTTACCATTATGGTTAGGTTAATCTCAGGTTACTGGATCTAGCTTACTAGTAGGGGAAGGATTTGAACTAGGGTCTTCAAAAATCCTATCTCCAGCATGCATTCTCTCATATAGTATATTCATTCTCATTCTCTCTTTCTTTCTTTCTCTCTCCCCTTCTCCCTCTTTCTCTCCCTCTTTTTCCTCTCTTCTCTCTCCCCCTCTCTTTTTCCCCCTTCCCATTCTCTCCCTCTCTTCCCTCTCTCCCCCAAGAGGGACCATGTGAGATTCCTCAACTTGTAACCAAAAGATCTAGATCCTAGGTCCTGGCTTTAAAATCTCTTAGCTCTATGCCTGTGCACAAAGCACTCAACAACCCCTTGAAGCCCTATTTCCTCATCTACAAAATGGGAAATTACTATTTGCAGTGTGGTAGAGTTGGCCTCAGTGTCAAGAAGGTCTGGGTTTCAAGTCCCACCTCGATCCTATATTTTCCATGTGACTCTAGGCAAGCCATTTAACCTCTAAGTAGCTCTCTAGTGCAGTGAGGTTGCAATGAATGGGCTGACCTGCATTGGTAGAAGGAATTTCCTCCTCACAAAATTCCCTTTCTCAATGAAATCACCAGTATCTATCCAGTATTTGTCCCTCTCCCTAATATTTGCACTCCTTCTCTCCTAACCTATAGTGAGATAAGCACTTTGCAAAACACAAGGTACTATAGATATATGTTATAATAACCCTACATTAAGATGACTGTATGTTATTACATGCTGCTCCTGATATGTTACAATGAACCACTACCTGGGGCAGAGTGATACATCTCTTCTCTGGGTGCAGAGCATGGCACATTTTAAACATCCATCTTCAATATCCTCTGGGGATTGTGAAGGAGTTAATGAAGGCTTCTGGGCTGCCTGCCCACAGAATACACAGGCTCAGCTCAGGCTAGATTCCTACACCAACTCTAAGTAACAGGAGGACATTAGTGGAGGAAAGCAGTGACATGCATGGCCCATATGTTATTTATATTTGGCTTTGGAAAGCATTAGGGGGTTTCTTGCAGCATATTTGCTTTCTTAACCATGTTTTATTCAGGCTAACAGTGAGGGTAGATGATAGTTCAAGGGTATGCTTGTCAGCAGGGAAAGCTGGCCAAGGATTAGAATGTCTCTGCTGAAAATTCACAAGGATATTCCAAAGCATATAATCATGAGGCAGCTATATATAAGATATTGTCCTTTGGATCTGGAAACAAATGTTGCTATGGATTCCATTTACTGGAGCCAAAAGCGACATGTCCTCTACGTACCCTCTCAGGATCCAACTCTCAATACATCATTTTCTCTACCCCGATTCTAAGGTTCAGGAATGTGGGTAGTCTTACACATTGACAGCACTGGTTCTCCAACTTTGAACTTCATTCTCCTACGATCTTAGAAAGCTAAACATGGCACCAATCATAGGGACATCATAAGTTGAGGGACATAAGTTGAGGAAGGTAGAGAAATAACAGCCTAGTCTCCTTCATTTCCTCCCTCTTTCCACTTCAAGAATTTATCCCCAAACCACAAAGACAGACCACATTTTGGTTCTAAACTTGTTCTATGAAAAAATATTTAATCATTAAGTTTAACTACAAATGCCAACTCTTTCAAAGAGCTTTGGTTATCTATTACTGTTTGATGGATAACATAATATAGTACAATGGAAAGAGCATTGGCCCTGGAATCAGAGGACCTGGGTTCTACTCTTTAAGGCATCTCCCCTGACAATACCCATCTGAACTTGAGTAATAGTCATTTAATGTACCTGGTTCTGAGTTTCCTCATCCATAAAAAATATGGGTCCAGACTAGGTGGCTTCTTAAGACCTTTCTAACACTAGATGGTTGATCCTATCCTCATATGTAATTCCAACTAGGTTAGCTGTAAATAAAATCTATTTTTACCCATTGACTTTCATGACAGAGGCACTTACCCAAAGGAAAAAACAAAACAAAATACTAAGTTAAAAACTATTATCAAGAAGATGGTGACTACTCCTTTACCATTTTTCAACCCACCTAGTATAATATGCCTTTGTAACTTGACTAATGTCTAATATGAAAGTATTTGCAGATCCTATACTGGACTATATGCTGTCGTGGGGGGTGGGGGGAGGGAGGGAAAGGAAATTTGAAACTCAAGGAACTATGGAATTGAATCTTGTAAACTAAAAATAAACAAATTAATTAATTAAAAAAAAAAAGATGGTGACTAGTCTTGTGGAATGACGCTAATGCCTGGAGTTGAGGGTTATTACCCTCAGCTGATAGCTCACTTCCCTTTTGCCTCACTGTCAGTATTCTGGGGCACTTTCCTTATTCCACCATTTTTAATGGTTTATTGCTACTACCTACTTCTTCTTGAAGGACAAGAGGAATTTTTGTCCTGCTGGTGATCCCCATTCCTAGAATTTTGCTGTCCTCTTCTTTTAGCCTGAGTCCTCACAATGTATCATAGAGCTAGGTTTCAATATCACACGTTGCTAGTTGGTGGCACCATCTGTTATATTCATTAGCCTAAAAATTTCTCAGTCTCAAGGCATTGCGTTAGAAAAAATGGATTAAGTTGAGAATTTTGTTTGTAGAACTTACTTAGAAAGGTAGATATCTATCGATTAGATCGGTGATCCTGGAAGTTTTCTTTGAGTTTTTGTATTTGGTGATTATCAAAGTCCCTTAAAATAGCTTCCCCCAGGACCGGAAGGAGCGGGCGAGCGGCGCGGCATCATGGCGGGCCCGGTCAGCTTGCGGGAGCTGCTGCTCGGGGCAGCCCCGCAGGGTCCCCGGCGGAGGGCGGCGGCGGGGCGGGCGGGGCGGAGCCGCCGTGGCGGGAGGATGAGATCTGCGTGGTGGGAATCTTTGGCAAGACGGCGCTGCGTCTCAGCTCGGAGAAGTTCTCACTGGTGAACACCGTGTGCGACCGGCAAGTCTTCCCGCTGTTTCGCTGCCAGGACCCGGCGGAACCAGGGCCCGGATCGGGCGGCGAGGCCGGGGCTGTCAGGGAGGCCGGTGGAGCCGGGGACGCCAGGGCCGGCGTCGGGGAGTCGGCGCGGGCGAGCGTGGCAGCCCCAGAAGCGACCAAGGAGGACCCGACCTCCCACGACTACAGCCTCCTCCAGGCCTACTACAACCAAGAGAGCAAAGTCCTGTACCTGCTGCTGACGTCCATCTGTGACAGCTCGCAGCTGCTCCGAGCCTGCCGAGCCCTGCAGAGCGGCGAGGTTGGAGGGGGCCTGTCCTCCCTGCCTCACGCCGAAGCCCACGAGTTCTGGAAGCACCAGGAGAAGCTGCAGTGCCTCAGCCTCCTCTACCTCTTCTCCGTCTGTCACATCCTTCTCTTGGTCCACCCCACCTGCTCCTTTGATATCACTTACGACCGGGTCTTCAGAGCTCTGGATGGACTGAGGCAGAAGGTGCTGCCCCTTCTCAAGACTGCCATCAAGGACTGTCCGGTGGGCAAAGACTGGAAGCCAAACTGCAGGCCCTGCCCACCCAGACTCCTCTTTCTCTTTCAGCTCAATGGGGCTCTCAAAGTGGACCCTCCCCAGAACCAAGACCCAGCCCATCCAGATAAGCCCAAGAAGCACTCACCCAAAAGGAGGCTCCAGCATGCCTTAGAGGACCAGATCTACCGAATCTTTCGGAAGAGTCGTGTCCTGACCAATCAGAGTATCAACTGCCTCTTCACTGTTCCTGCCAACCAAACTTTTGTGTACATTGTGCCTGGAGGGCAGGAGGAAGACCCAGTAGGCATGTTGTTGGACCAGCTTCGGAGCCACTGCACTGTGAAAGACCCCGAGTCCCTGTTGGTCCCTGCACCCCTCTCTGGACCTAGGCGATACCAGGTGATGAGACAGCACAGTCGTCAACAGCTTTCCTTCCATATAGAGAACAGCAGCAGCTCCAGCTCTTCTTCAGGCCAGCTTGTGGATTTCACCCTCCGACAGTTTCTGTGGCAGCATGTTGAGCTGGTACTAAGCAAGAAAGGTTTTGACGACAGTGTGGGCAGGAACCCACAGCCTTCCCACTTTGAACTCCCTACCTATCAGAAGTGGATTGCAGCTGCTTCAAAATTATATGAAGTAGCCATTGATGGGAAAGAGGAAGACCCTGCTTCTCCCACAGGAGAAATAACCTCCAAGATTTTAAGCAGTATCAAAGTTCTGGAGGGATTTTTGGATATTGACACAAAGTTCTCAGAAAACCGTTGTCAGAAAGCATTGCCCATGGCTCACAGTGCCTACCAGTCCAATCTGCCCCATAATTACACAATGACCGTCCATAAGAATCAGCTTGCCCAGGCTCTTCGGGTATATAGCCAACATGCCCGGGGCCCTGCCTTTCACAAATATGCCATGCAGTTGCATGAAGACTGCTACAAATTTTGGAGCAATGGTCACCAACTTTGTGAGGAGAGGAGCTTAACAGATCAACATTGTGTACATAAATTTCACTCACTACCTAAATCAGGAGAAAAGCCTGAAGCTGATAGAAATCCTCCTGTCTTGTATCACAACAGCAGAGCCCAATCCACTGGTGCCTGTAATTGTGGAAGGAAGCAAGCACCTCGAGATGATCCCTTTGATATCAAAGCAGCTAATTATGACTTTTATCAGCTTCTAGAAGAAAAATGTTGTGGAAAACTAGATCATATCAATTTCCCAATATTTGAGCCAAGTACCCCTGATCCTGCTCCTGCCAAAAATGAATCATCACCTGCCCCTCCAGATACAGATGCTGAGAAACTTAAAGAAAAAGAACCTCAAACCCAAGGAGACAGCACAAGCCTGAGTTTAGCACTGAGTCTTGGTCAGTCAACTGACAGCTTAGGCACATATCCAGCTGATCCACAAGCAGGAGGAGACAACCCTGAAGCTCACGGGCAAGGGGAAGTAAAAACTGAGAAACGTCCAAACTTGGTTGATCGACAGGCATCCACTGTTGAGTATCTCCCAGGCATGCTACATTCAAATTGCCCTAAAGGTCTTTTACCCAAATTTTCCAGCTGGTCTTTGGTCAAATTAGGGCCTGCTAAGTCTTACAACTTTCATACTGGCTTAGACCAACAGGGTTTCATTCCAGGAACAAATTATCTTATGCCCTGGGACATTGTCATCCGGACAAGATCTGAAGATGAGGGAGATTTAGACACAAACTCTTGGCCGGCTCCAAATAAGGCTGTTCCTGGAAAGAGAAGTTCCGTTGTCATGGGAAGAGGAAGGTGGCGAGATGACATAGCTCGAGCTTTTGTGGGATTTGAGTATGAAGACTCTCGTGGTTGGAGGTTCATGTGTTCTGGCCCTGACAAAGTGATGAAAGTAATGGGAAGCGGACCAAAGGAATCCGCAATCAAAGCCCTCAATAGTGATATGCCATTATATATTCTGTCATCATCTCAGAGTCGAGGACTAAAGCCACACTATGCTCAGCTTATGAGGCTTTTATTGTGGTTCCTGATGCTCCTTTACAGATAATACTAACGCCTCAGGTTCAACCAGGCCCACCACCTTGTCCAGTATTTTACCCTGAGAAGCAGGAAATCACTCTTCCGCCCAATGGACTGTGGGTACTACGGTTCCCTTATGCTTATGTGACTGATCGTGGACCTTGTTTTCCTCCCAAGGAAAACGTGAAGTTAATGAGCTACAAGGTCATTCGAGGGGTTCTTAAAGCAGTTACACAATAGTGTTTTCCAGACAGATCAATTCTATCCTTGAACTGCTTTTTCAGCTCAACATGACTTTTAATTACAAGGGTTAACATCTGGACAGTAATCATTTCATTATTTGGGAATATTGTTGCTATTTATTGGGAATACAATTCACCTTCCTAATAAAAATTGGATGTTCTCAAAAAAAAAAAATAGCTTCCCCCAACTAGGTAGCACAGTGCATAGAGTACTGGACCTTGAGTCTGAAGGACTTGAGTTTGAATCCTACTTCAGATACTTGGCAGCATCAGACTCTGGGTAAGTCACTTGATTACTCTGTGCTTCAGTTTCTTAACTCTATAATGGGGTTGTCATGGGAATTAAGTGAGAACATCTGTAGAGTGTTTGCCATGATGACCCCATGGGGGGTCTTATATGAATAGTAGCTGGATACTACTATTATTATTTACTCTACTTATTGGGAAAGTTTCTATTGCATCTCCCTGTCATATGATGTTTTCTTTTGGTTTTAGATACATTTTATATTTAAAAATGGTCCCTCTGTGCCTGTATTTTGTAGAGCTTTTTATTTTATTTTAGCATAAATAAATGCTGTACTTGGTTATTTTTTTCTTCTGTATCCATTAAGGTAAAGCTTATGGTTTGGGAATGTTTTCATTAAAAAAAAAAATAGCTTCCTCCTAGATCTTTTTGCCTCTACTTTCTCAACTTCATCCCTCCCATAATAGCTAGACTTATCTTTCTTGTTCATAAATTGGTTATATTCCTCCTTTAAATAAAAACCTTCATTTTGGCTACCTGTTGCCTGCTAAGTCAAATTCAAATTCCTTGACCAACATTCAAAGTCCTATGCAATATGGAACCACTGCATTTTCTCTCATATTTCTCATCTCCACACACTCCATGATCCAGCCAAACTGTACTGGTTACTCTCTGCCCTCTGTATAATGCTCTACTAGAGGGTATAAAATACCAAGCATGGAATCAGGAAGACTCAAGTTCAAATCCAGCCTCAGATACTTATTAGCTCTAATGACCTGGGCAAGTCAACCAATTTCTATCTGCCTCAGTTTTCTCCAATATAGAATAGGATTAATAAAAGCACATACCTCTTAGGGTTATTGTGAGGATAAAATGAAACAACTGTAAAATGTTTAGCAAAGTGTCTGGCACATAGTTGGTACTACATAAATATTAACTATAATAATAATTATTATAGTTCTTATAGTTATTATTATTTCTATCTCTATTGCCTTTCCCCATTTTGTCAGCCTAGAATATCCATTTTCCTCTGTGTGCTAAATTCCTAACCATTCTATACAACTCTAAAACTCTAAAGACTCCATGAAGCCTTCCTTAGTTCCTTTTTCCCCAACAGATCAGAAATAACTTACCCCTCATACCTTAAAAGTACTTCGTTTTACAACTCTCTGATGTACTTACTATCTTACTTAGAACGTACTTATAATGTTACTTATAAGTACTTATACTGTTGCATATTACATTTCTCTGTATTTGTGATTTATTTCTATCATAGTCTGTGTTCTACATGAAGTCTGGAACCTCATCTCATCTAAACTTTTTATCTCCCCTAGTGTCTAGCAAAGTGTTCTCATATACAGTAAAGGTTTTATAAAGGTTTGCTGGATGTTTGGCACCATTGAGACAGAATAATAAACTGAATAAACAATTCTATATTTGGATATATATATACACACACACACACACACACATATGATTAGGCATATATAGAGGTATAGATAAAATATGTAATTTATTCACAGTAAAGAAAGTGGCAGGTGTCCAGAATACCAAACACACACACAAAAAAAAGGAAATGAAAGGAAATAATTGGTCTTGTAAGGATTCATTATGGTTTAGTATTCATTTCCAAATATTTTAAGTTGAACTAGCCAAGCCTTTTACCCCCAATACACAACAAAAACACTAAACATAAAAAATAATTAAATTAAAGCAAATTATAAACAGATGCATTATCAAAAGCCAGGAATCTCTTTAATGGAAAAAGTGAAGAATTAACTGCAAAGAAAAAAATAACCAGTACCACATTTGCAATCTTTTTATTGAATTTAGGCAGTAATTAGAATAAATAGGGGGAAAACTTAGAAGAAACAAGAGATCTCTGACTGGTTACCAGAAATATAAGACATTGCAATAAGACCTTACAAATGAGTGAGGAAAAGTACCCACGTGTAAAGCATAGACTATCTCTGAACATTAGTCAATTAATCAGTTAGTCAAAATAACTCATTAGTCAATGACCTAAAATGACTTTCCTCTGGCCCTTGTGAGATGTTATCCCAGATAAATAAAAGTCCATTTAAAACATATCTGCCCTCAAAAAGCAAGATCTCTTTATATCACATATAAGTTGAAAAAGAAAAAATCTAAACATTACACATAGGTGAAACCCTATAATTAGGTTGTTAAGGATTTCTAAAATCACAGTCCCTCACTCAGAACCCACAACTTGGGAGAAAAACAAATGATGACCATTCATTTATTCAAGTATTTGAGTATCTAGTGAGGACATATCATACTTGGGTATAAATATGTCTTCAAGATACATAAATAAGCACTACTACCCACTTTGAAACATTCACTTTAGGTCAGCCCCTGAGAGTAAAAAGAGGTAATTGTATTTCTTCTATGTAAGTATTGAGACCTCTACCTTATGGCACAATGGATCAAATTCTTGACCTAGAATCAGAAAGACCTGACTTCAAATGCAGCCTCAGACATTTACTAGCTATGTGATCCTAAGCAAATTACTTAACTTTTGCCTGGTTCAGTTTTTTCACCTGTAAATATGGATAATAATAGCACCTACCCCTCTCTCCCAGGTTTGTTGTGAGAATAAAATTAGTTAATATTTATAAAGTGCTTTATATACTTTTGTGCAACATGTAGATGATAGCTATTATGATTCCTCTCCTTCTTTTGCATGTTCCCTCTTTCTATCATTCTATCATTCAAGTCTTCTGAAAGGATATCATCTTTATTTACATAGCTTTGCTCTTTGTTTTCTTCTTACCTGCTAGAGAATCAATTTGAGATCTTGATTCATAGCAATTTGAGGCTAAGACATTTTCTTTTATTCTTTATAAAGTTGTGTGAACATATATATTTCTATACAGAATCTTAGAATTGGAAGAGATCTCAGAGGAAATCCAGTGGAACTTGTATATAGGAATCTCCTCAATAAGGTGAATGCATAAATAACAACAAAAAAAAGGCATGTATTGAGGGCTCACTTAGTGCCACGCACTATGGTAAGGGCTGGGGATACAAATACAAAAACAAAGACAATCCCTGCCCTCAAAGGGCTTACATTCTAATATAAGAGATAACATATAAAAGAGATACTAACCATTCATGAACAATGATAAAGTTGATTTGATCATAGCTTATTTGATCAGAACTGAGATGGGGAGTGAAGGAGGGAAGGAAAATTATACTTATGAGGGGTCAAAGTGGAATAGGGAGTCAGGAGTATAGTGAAATATGATCATGGCTTTTCCTGAAGTAGTAGTCCAGGAGAGACGGTCATCAATCAGGATAGTGGGAGCTCAGGATGGAAGTTTCTTCAGGGAGGGAAGGTAGTTGATAAAATTATGGAAGAGATGGGAAGAGTTGGGAGTGAACATTTCCATAAAAAGTAATCATCATGCCTTGGATTGAAGACCTGTGGGGAGAGGGAATCTACTACCTCCCAAGACAGACTTTTCTACTTTTGTTTGAATCTAATTGGCAGGAAGTTCTTTACAAAGAGGTGAAATCTACATCTTTGCAATTTCTTTGTTCTGCTCTCTGGGGTGAAGCCAATCCCTTCTCTACAAGACAATCAATCCTTCAGATACTTGGAGACAATTATTATTATCCTCTATTACCAGCTAAATTCTCATTTCCTTCAACAAATCCTCCTATGATATGGTCTTCATTTAGGGCGCCATACATCCTCTGGATATTCTGCAGCTTGCTAATATCCTCCTTAAAATATGGTGCCCAGTGCTAAGCATAGTACTCCGGAAGTAGTTTGACCAGGGCTGAATACAATGGGATTACCATTTCTTGTATTCTATATAACATGCTTTCAATGAAGTATAAGATCCCTATAGTTTTTTTGGCTGCCATGTCACATTGTTCTTTCATATGGTACTTGCAGGCCACCAAAATCTTGAGATATTTTTTCAGAAGAGCTGTTTAGCCACACCTCTCCCCATTTTGAAATTATAAACTTGGGTTTTTGAACTCTAGTGTAAAATTTTATAGTTATTCCCTCTCAATTTCATCTTAATAGAGGTGGACCATTATCCTAGCCTGCTTGAAATTCCATTTCTATCATACAATGTATTAGATATCCTCCCAGGCTACACTGTTGTTCAGTCATTTCAGTTGTGTCTAACTCTTGTGATCCCATTTTGAGGTTTTCTTGGCAAAGATACTGGAATGGTTTGCCATTTCCTTCTCCAGCTCATTTTACAGATAAGGAAACTGAGACAAACAGGGTTAAGGATTTGCCCAGGGCCACACAGCTACTAAGTGTCTGAGGCCAGATTTGAATTAAAAAAGATGAATCTTCCTGACTCTAGGCCCAGTATTCTATCCACTGTGCCACCTAGTGCCCAGCTATGTGTCATCTGCAAATGAAATAGGCCATCTATGCCTTTATCCAAAGTGTCCATCCACTGAACAGTGGAGGGTCATGATCAGATCCCAGAGCACTTCACTTTAAGCTGACATCAAACTGAAATTCTTTGCACACAGGCATTCAGCCAATCCTGAATCCAGCTCACTTTACTAAAATCTAACCAACATCTATCTCTTCATCTTGTCTAAAATGATGTTGCAAGAGACTTTGTTGATATTTTGTTGAAATCTAGGTAAATTATGATTACAGTATTCTCCTGATCTTCAAGTTTAATGCAAAGGAAATGTGATTAGTTTAACAAGACCTGTTCTTCACAAAGCCATGCTGGGTTTTTAGTGAGCACTGTTTACTCAGCAATCATATTCACCGGCTCTTATATTACCTAGGATATATTTCATCTAGTCTAACAACCTGAATTCATCTAGCTGGGTTATTCTTGTCATTTCAAGTAGACAAGTTTTTATTAAGCACCTACCATGCTCCATGAACTATGATATGGGCTGGGGACACACAGATAGGCAAGAACAACAACCATCCCCACTCTTAAGGAGCTCACAGTATAATGAGAGAGATGATGTGCAAATAACTATTTATAATGAACAAGATATATACAGGATAAATTGGAGATAACCCACAGAGGGAAGGCACTAGGATTAAAGGCATGGAAGGGCTTCTTCCAAAATTTGGGACTTTAGCTGAAATTTAAAGCAGGCCAGGGAAACTGAGAGGTTTACCACAAGGAGGGAGAGAATTCCAGGCATGAGGGATATCTAATAAAAATACATGGAGTCAGGAGATGGTGTGCCTTGTGTGAGGAAGAACAAAGAAGTCAGTGTCACTGGATCATAGAGTATGAGGATTTATTGCTGTTGTTAAATTGTTACCAACTCTCCATGACCCCATTTGGGATTTTCTTGGCAAAGATACTGGAGTAGTTTACTATTTCCTACTCTAGCTCACTTTATAGATGAGGAAATTGAGGCAAACAGGGTTAAGTGACTTACCCAGCTTCATGCAACTAGTGAGTGTCTGAGGCCACATTTGAGCTCATGTCAGGAAAACATGAAGACCACCTAGCTGTCCCATGAAAAGGACAGTAAGGCATAATAAGGCTGAAAAAATAGGCAAAAGCCAGATTATGAAGGATTTTAAAAGCCAAATAAAGGTTTTATATTCAATTCTGTTTATTGAGTAGGACTCAGACCAGCACTTTAGAAGATCAATTGGACAGTGGAGTAAGGATTTAAGGCAGGGAGACCAATAAGCAGGCTATTATAGTGGTTCAAGGGATGGATTCTAGCACCAAGATGGTGGAAATGACAAGACTCAGCAAATCATTGTATATAGACGGCGAGAGTGGAGAGCTGAAGTTTAGAATCTGAAGACTACATTAATAGGAAAGTTGGGAAAGAGGAAAGGTTTGGGAAAGCTACTGAGCTCACTTTTGAACATATTGAATTTAAGATGCTTATGAGACATCTACTTCTAGATGTGCATAGGCCATTGGAGATGAAAGATGGAAGTCAGAAGAGAGGTTAGGCCTGGACAAATAGATCTAAGAATCATCTGCATAGATGTAAGAATTGGATCCATAGGGACTAATGAAATCTCAAAATGCAATACTATATATAGAGAAGAAAACTCAGGACAGAATCTTAACTAACATCTATGGTGTCTCGTTTTTTGGTGTGTTTCAACAATTTTGCTGCAATGTTTTCCTCCACTGTTCTTCCCCATTTAAGTCCCTACATTTGCTCTTAATTTAGGACTGTAACATTTAATAAGTTTGGGAGACATAATTTCTGGGTAATTGGCCATTTTATTAATAATGCTAGCATGGGGGTGGCTCGGCGGTGCAGTGAATAGACTATACTTCTGGAGTCAGGAGGACCTGAGTTCAAATTCAGCCTCAGACGCTTAACACTTGCCATGTGACCTTGGGCAAGTCATTTAACCCCAATTGCCCTGGCTTCCCCCCTCCTATAATAATAATAATAATGCTAGCATGTTATTAGTAAAAGGGGTCAGTGATACTCTCAAATGCCAAAGACTCCCTCATAGACCTGTCAACAGGTAATCTCAATGTCATGAGACTTATGTGAAAACCAGGTTTATTACAAGAGAAATAAACATGCACGTGGAACCCAATGGGTTCCCAGTCTTTATAGAAGGTTACATTTTTCTAATAGCAGGACAAAGGGAGGAAGGGATACCAGGAAGGGATACATGGAAAGGGAGAACCAAGCAGCAAGGGTGGGAAAAAGACAAGACCACTCCCCACAGGGAAGAGCAAGATGATGGCAGAAGTCTCATTCTTTTCCCTTTGGAACTGCTAGACTGTAAAGATAGGAGGATCTGCTTATCTGCAAAAGACCCTGGCTGCACTAGCATTATCTCAGGCTGGCACAGACTGACTGGAACCTGTCTTGCCTCCCAAGAATACACAGGGAGTCCAGCTTGGGGTGCAACAACAAATTATGTCCTCTCAGAGGGAGCTTCACCCTTGATGCATTCAGGGCCTACGGCATACTCTGGGTCCAGTGTTTCTAGAAAATATGGCAACTCAGAAAGACAAGTTCAGGGGACCCCTCAACTCTTAACAGAACCCACTCAACACTCATATTTCCTCATAAGAGTGAGTGTTCCTGAGAGTGATAATTGACTCTGATTGATTAACAAGTAATGAAAGAGAATGAATATTATAAGAGATCTATTCTAATAAGGGGCTGGGGATGTGACTTTGATCATGTCATTTACTTCCATATCACCCCCAGTCTTGGGCAGTTTACTCAAAGAATTTATCTGCATGCAAACCTGAGTAGAACACAGTGGGCAGGAATTCACCTAAATAAGACAATCTGGAGTGAAATAAATTTTTGGTAGAGGTCAGTAAGGTCCTTCAAAGACTGGGCTTCAAACAAGGAAATAGGACAAGGAAAAAGCCTGGATCTTCCTCATAACTGGTTATTAATAATTATTTTTCTCAGGATGCTAGTCTTCTTCCACATTTTACTTATTCTATTCCATATGAATAAAGCATAGAATGTTCCACAATCATATTCTAGTCACGATTCCTTTCCAGTTCCTTTCTCAATGATATCTAAGGGTCAAATTTGCTTCCTAGAATTGGGAGCTCTAATTTACCTTGCTTATTACCCACATTTGAAGCCATTGGTTTTAATGTCAATTTCCAGATATTCTCTGTCTCTTACATTCTTTATGATTGAAAATCTTGGGGCAGCTAGGTGGAGAAGTGAGTGTCGGCCCTGGAGTCAGAAGGACCTGAGTTCTGATTCGGCCTCAGACACTTAATGCACACACAAACAAAAACCTAGCCATGTGACCTTGGGCAAGTTACTTAACCCCAATTGCCCTCCAAAAAAAAAAAAAAATTCTTGTAATCCTAACTTCTTTCTGTTTTTTTCTCTTTAAAAGAAGATCTGTGGTACCTGAAGGATTTCAGCTACCACACTTGACTTTGCCCAAGTAGAAGAAAACACTTTTTCATTGAAACAGCATTTCCACAGCAGAATTATGGTGAAGGGCTTGGATCCTCCTAGCACACTCTTTTATCCAGCATTTAGCAAATAGTTCATTTAGTTTGGCAGCCAGCTTTTCATTAACCTGTCATGGTGAACACCTGCGTTCAAAAGGATGGTCTGGCTTCCATGGCATAGGTGACTGGCCAGATGCTATGCAGCTCCTGGAGCTGGGCTCTGAATCACATTAAACAGTAAGTGCTCCATTACCACTTACTACCCCCACCACTCTAATGAAAGTTTGGCTGGTCAATGGAATCATCATTTAAACTTCAGAAGGACAGTTCTCTTACTCCAGAAGCTCTCCAAAAGCCAATGCTGGTAATGAATTTTTTAGGGAAAGACAATGTTCTAATTGACCTGTCTCCTATAAAAGGAAAAAGAAAAATTCCACTATCCTGTCAGTTCTTCTGAGCTGAGCTGCCAAATGCTTCTGGGCTCCTCAGTAAGTGGATGCTTTAATTAATGAATTCATGCTAAATACTGCTTCTTGGTATTTTCAATTAAGAGCACACATTTGCAACTTATTTCTACAGCACAAATGAGATAAATTAGACTGTTCTAACACAAAAGAATTTTTAGTTTCTTGGTCTGTCTTACAGGCCTGACTTTCCATCTGGACACATGTTTGAACTTGAGAAAATAACTCATAAAGAAGGAGCCACCAAAGGAGGGATATGATTCAATGTAAAAATATACTTTAACTGGCTTCGTCTGGAAAAATGAACAATTCTTAATTATCCCTTGGCTGACTGTCCATGTCTACATTCAATTGCAAGTACCAAGTCACTTGGTTTCCCAACCGACCACAAATGAGTTTTGGATCATCTCTACTACTGTTTCCTTAAAATAAGGAGAATAAACAAGAGCTTGTATTGCTGAAATGTTTTTTGTTTTCTTTGGGGATGGAACAACTAAGCGTTTTTCTTATTCACAATCAATATCTCTTGCTTGCATCTGGTCCTTATGACTTGCACTTTTGTTGTTGTGTCGATTTAGTTATATTTGATTCTTTGTGACCCTATTTGGAACTTTCTTGGCAGAGACACTGGAGTGGTTTGCCATTTCCTTCTCCAGCTTATTTTACAGATAAGGAAACTGAGGCAAATAGGGTTAAGTGACTTTCCCAGGGTCACACAGCTAGTAATTATCTGAGACTGGATTTGAATTCACATCCTCTTGACTCAAGGGCTGGTGCTCTGTCCACTGCACCACCTAGGAACCTACCACTTACATTACAACCTCTCTTGTTCAGGCTCTCATTCCCTAGACTAGTTTAATAGCCTCCTTCAGTAAATCTTGCCTCCTATTTAGATCCAACTTCAACAAGTAATTTTCCCACTGTATTACTATAATCAAGTCACTCCTCTACTATAAAAATCTTCATTGGCTCACCACTGTCTACAGGTATAAAGGTCAAGCTTTTGACCTTGTCATTCAAAGCCTTCCACCCAGTCCAGCTCCAACCTACCTATTGTAATGGAAATGCAAATTTAAAGATCTTCCCTGCCCCTAGGTTAAGTGCACCTGGAGCCTGTGGTGGGAGGCTTGTTTTTCAGGAAAGCCCACACCTTGATACTTTGTAATTGGGCAGTGGGTCAAGAAGGTTGTTACATCCTCTGAGCCAGGAGAAGGCTATATAAACCCTGAAGAGAGGCTTTGCTTTGGGGCTCACTTTGAGAAGTGTTGTGTGATTTGACCAGATGAGACTCTGGGCAGCCTTTGAGAGCCCCCTGGATTTGAAAACCCAGATGTTGATGCTTCCCTCTCTGGTAACTGTGATTTTGGTGTTGATAATGGTTGGACAGTTTGGAAGCCTGTCTGATCTGTCTGTATAATCTGAAGTTTGGGGTTACCTTTCCCCCCTGAACTAGGTAATATATGTTTGATTGATTAAAGTGAGCTTGTTAACTGATTTTGAGTTGCTTTCCTTTACAAAAGCAGATCTAAGAACCTGTGTTGGCAGCCACTCTGGGGTTGCTGGGGTGCTTGCTGCTACACCTATCTAACCTTTTCTCATACTATTTGCCTTCACCTAGTCTAAGTTTTAGCCAATTTGAACAAGTCTTTCACCTTCCCTTTCAGTTTTATCTTCTACTCTCTTTGCTCATATTATCTCCCATCTTTGCCTTTGTTCATACTATCCATTGTGGCTTGAATGGACTTCTCTCCCCACCATGTCCATCTCTTAAAGCTCAGGGGCTGACTCCCATGAAGCCTTCTGACCTCCCACATAAAAGAGATTTTGCTCTCCCCTCTAATTCTCATAATATTTTACCCAGACATCCCCTCTTCACCTACCAAATGCTCATGTCCTAGTTACCTGTGTACTTTCCTTTCCCCCAACAGACTAAAATCTCCTTGAGAGCAGAGCATTTGTACAATCTCTACTTGGATCCCCAGGGCCCAGAAAACAGGATCAAAAACTTGGGGCTGAAAGGGACCTTAGAGATGATATCATGTAACCTACTCAAATAAGCATTTAATAAATTTTTGTTAAATTGAGTTGATTCAAATCCCACTACTGTACCAAGACTCATGGTACTTGCCATGCCAACTTTGCTATATTTGTTGCTTTTTAAAATATACATATATATATATTGGCAGAGACTTAGAAATCTTCTCATTTTAATACATTTATTTTATTGCAATGGGATATGATCTAAAATTTCCAAAAAAATTTTAAAACATTTTCAAGAGCCCTTGGTCTTGAATTATTGTTTGATGCCAATGATTTACAATGGATCATATTCATATTCTCTCTCTCTCTTCCTGCTCCTCCTCCTCCTCCTCCTTTCCTCCCTATTTCCTCTGTCTCTCTGTCTCTTTCTCTATGGCTGTCCCTCTCTCCATCATCAAACAATAAGAAATGAGTGGTAGGAATAAGTGCTGACTTTCAATGCCATGCTGCCACCCCCATAGCATCAAGTAAAAGAACAGAGTAGGTAAAGTTTATCTTATTCTATATTACTCCCACCTGCCTTTCTATATTCTCTCTCTCCTAATGACCTGTGCTCTCATGTTGCCCTCTAACAATATAAAATTTTCGAACACAGCACCTACTCAATCCCGCTCTTCCTTCCTGGCTATGCTCCATCTTCCAAAGTCCCCAACCCCCCTGTCTCAAAGTACCCATCTCCTTAGAGATTGTTTTATTTGCTCTATTTGTGTCTTCAGTGCCTAGTATGTATGAGGTGCTTAATAAAAACCTGTTGATTGATAGACGATGAATACAAGAAGGGAAGGAATGATTTGTAAGGTTCAGGGAACAAAGGGAATAGTTTAGTCTGGCTATAGTATAGTACGTGAAATGGAGAAGTGGGGAATAAGAATGACAAGGTAGACTGGCACCAGATCACGGAAGGGCATTAAATGCCAGGCTAAGAAATCTGTATTGTTAGAGGCAATAGGAAGGCACTGAAAATTTTTGAGCTGGGGGAGTAATATAATCAGACTCACACCAAAGGAAGAGTTAGCCTTAGCAAGGAAAAGGACTTCCTTCTCATACAGCAAAGGTACAGAGAGCAAGTGCAGATGTTGGAAGGTTTTGAGTTATTGTGGTTCATAATATTAGTTTTATAACCCTGGGCAAATCATTTAACCTCTCGATTTTTTTCACCAGAAAAACTAGAATAATGATAGTACCTACCTCTCTGGGTTAATATGAGGATCAAGTAAGATTGTGTGTGTATGTGTGTGTGTGTGTGTGTGTGTGTGTGTGTGTGTGTGTGTATACACATATACACAGATACATATACACATATATGTATATATACATATTTACATGTATATATACAGTGCTTTGAAACCTAAAAACATTATTTTTCATTTTTGCTAGTCTTATCATCATCCCCAATGACAAAGAATAATGCTATGTAAGTGGCCCAATAAATATTTTTAGATGTCTCAAACAAATTGAACTCCTTTGGCAGTCCTATGGAGCCCTTTTCAGAAAAAAAAATTAAAATGCACAAGATAAAATACAAAGGAAACCAATTATATTGAAATGGAGTTATCAAAATATATATTTTTAAAAATTCAACAAGTTCAAGTTGACAGGCTCAAGGTTACAAACCCCTAACCTAGAGAGGTGTTTGGGGCCACTGAGACGTTAAGTGAGCTTCCCATTGTCACATTGTTAGGATGTGTTGAAAGTAAGATGTGAACCCAGGGTTTCCTGATTCCAAAGTCAGCTCTTTCTTCTCCAAGTGCCTCTGCCACTTGAAAGTGATTGCTTCATTAAAGTAATTGATACCAAGTAAATGCCCAATAGTCTTAAGCCACTAAAGAGATATTTTGCATATTTAAAGAGAAACTTCTTAAAAGCACATTAATCTCTAATTGTTAGAAGGTGTGGGAGAGAGCTTTTTTGGGGGGGGGGCAGGGGAGACTCTTTTCTTTGCCTTTGCCTCTGCTTCCTCCTGGCTATTGCATACCCTCCCCACACAAACTAGAACTGTGGTTGTTTGCTTGGTCTGACACTTCTGAAGAGCTTCTAACCCCTGTGGGATGTAGGCTGAGATTTCCCAAGGTAGCATCAAGCACATCTCTTGCCTTGTCAGAGTCCTTGCTGCCAGCCCATCAGATAGGCACAAAGAAAATAGTTCCCTTACAAAAACAGATCTGTAGGAGCAGAGGAAGGCTGAGGACATTGGAGTTGCAGTCCTTATCAGAGGTAGGTGTCACTTTTATCCCCTAGCCCTAATCTAATTGAGACTCCTCTATGCTTCATTCTCCCCAACAGGCCCCCTCCTCTCACAAAGTGACTAGTTTCCAGCTAGGCCTCCTTTTGCCTCCTCCTACACTCCTATTGGGCTTGGGAGGTTTTAATTTTTTTTGCTTCTTCCAAGTCAGAAGAGACTCCTACTATACTCCTCTTTGCCACCACCATCCCCCCCAAAATCCCTTGATGCCTAGAATGACAAAACATCAACAAAGGAAGATTCTTTTGTCTCTGACTCTAATTCTTTACTTCATAGCTTCCCCACTTCTAGCTAACGAAGAACTAATTAATGTCAAAAGGTTTTAATTCCCATGAGTTCCTTTTTTTATAATTCCTCCTTACTTCCAACAACACATTTCTCTTTCAGCCCTCTTTCAAACTCTCAGATGACCAAGTCTGTCCCCAAGTCTGTCCCTCTCCCATACTTTTACATTACAGTTATCTACGCATAGGCTTTTTGTTGCTGTTGTTGAGCTGACTTATGATTTTATTGGTGTAAGAAAATCCTGCTGAGGAAACTCTCCTCCAGTGCCTGGGACACTGAGAGATGAAGTTACTCAATTTGTTAAGTATCTATCATTTACTAGGGGCAGCTAGATGGTTTAGTAGAGTGCTGGACCTGGAGTCAGGAAGTCATGAGTTCAAATCCAGCCTCAGAGACTTACTAGCTGTGTGACTTTGGGCAAGTCACTTAACTTCTGTTTGCCTTAATCCACTGGAGAAGGAAATGGAAAACCACCCCAGTATCTTTGCCAACTCATCTCCATGGACAATTTGGTCTACTAGGTCATGAAGAGTCAGACACTAAAGAACTGAATGAAAATAACAACAGCAACAATATTGTGCCAGACCCTGTGCTAAGCATTGGAGACACAATGAAAAGCAAATGACAGGCCCTGCCCGCAAGGAGCTTATAGTCCAATGGGAAAACTACATGAAAGTAACTATGTACAAACAAGATGCTGTTTATCAAACAATATCCTACAAAGAAGATATTGTTTATAAGAGAAATTGAACATAAGGAAGGCAGTTACAAATATGAATAGGACATAGGACTTGATACCAGAGCTTCCTGAGACCAGGTCACATTGGTCTCGTTTCATATATAAGTGCTACTTATGTATGATACCTCACATACAAGAAAAGTATTTGAGAGGACCTACATTTTACTTGAGATGAGAGAGTTCACTCCTACCTGGTTAGGGAAGGAGGGGAATTTTAGGTGGTCACAAAAGAGATATAGATGGAGGTGGAGGGAGGCCCTGCCAGTCATAGATAATAGCACCCAGAAGGGAGATGGCAGAATGCAAATAGGAAGTGGAAAGTCATTTGACTTAGCTATATGAAGATTTGTAATGGAAATGCAGATTTGAAGATCTTCCCTGCCCCTAGGCCCTTTGATTGGCTTAAGGGACTTTGATTGACTTAAGTGACTCTGAGAACCTTCCTTGATTTGAAAATATACTCTGCCCCCTAATAGGCTGAATGTGGTCACATGGAGTCTGTGGTAGGAGGCTTGGTTTTCAGGAATGACCATACCTTGATGCTGTGTGATTGGGCAGTGGGTCAAGAGGGTGGTTACATTCTCTGAGCCAGGAGAAGGCTATATAATCCCTGATTTGAGGCCTTGCTTTGGGGCTCACTTTGAGAAGTGTTGGCCAGATGAGACTCTGGGCAGCCGTTGAGCGCCTCCCTCCCCCCCCCCACTTTGAAAACCCAGATGTTGAAGCTTCCCTCTCTGGTAACTGTGATTTGGTATTGATAATGGTTGGACAGTTTGGAAGCCTGTCTGTTTGATCTGTAAGTTCTGTAACTCTGAAGTTTGGAGTGCTGACCTTTTTCCCCTGAACTAGGTAATATATGTTTGTTTGATTAAAGTAAGCTTGTTAACTGATTTTGAGTTGCTTTTCTTTTGAAAAGCAGATCTAAGAACCTGTGTTGGCAGTCACCCTGGGGATATTGGGGTGCTTGCTGCTACAAGACTATATAAAAAGGAGTATGAAATAAGACTGGACAGATAAGTTATAGCCATATTGTAGAGGATCTTAAATGTGAAGATCAGAAATATTTATACATATGGTGGAAACTGAGGAAGTATTGACAGTTCTTCTGCAAAGGATAGACATGGTAATAGGATGATTTTCTGGTCAAAACTGTGGAAGAGGGTTTGAGAAAAGGATAGACTAGAGGCAAGAAGGGTATTTAGGAGGGCGTTATAATAAGCTAAATAAAGAAATCTTGAGAAAAAGTGGACAGAGTACTAGATTTGGAACCAAAGGATGTGAATGTGAATCTTAACTCTTCTACTTCTACCTATGATCTCAGACAGATCACTTAACCTTTCTAGGCTTCAGTTTCAGCTTTAAAATGAGGGGTAAGATGTGTGTGTGTGTGTGTGTGTGTGTGTGTGTGTGTGTGTGTGTGTGTGTGTGTGTGTGTGTGTGTGTGTGTGTGGCGGGGGGTGAGAGTGGACTAGATGACTTCTAAATTCTTTTAAAATTATAAATCTATGGCACAAAGCCTAAAAAATGAGGGTCAAACTTGGGTGGTTGCAGTATAACTGAAGAGGACAGGATGATCAGAGAAAAATTATGGAGGTAGACACAATAGAGCTTGTCACACAATTGGATGTAGAAAGGGAAGTTCAAAGCAGATAAATCTGGGAAACTGGAAGGATGGTGGTAGCAGACATGGGGCAGCTTTAAGTGGAAAGATTTAGCTTCTTAATAAATGTTTGTTGGATGTAATTTAATTAACATATATTTTTTAACATTTTAGACATAAAGTGCCAACAAATATCTAGGTGGAAATACTCAACAGGAAGTTGAGAATATTAAAATGGAATCTGGGAAGACAATAGAGATAAACATAGAAATTTCACAAAATCTCAGAAGTTGGAAAAGTCCTCAGAGGTTTCCCAGTCCAACCCCTACAATAGGTACCCCCTTTGCAGCATACCGAGTGAGGAGTCACCCAGCCTTTGTTTAAAGACTTTCAGTGTAAGGAGATTCACTACCTCCCTAGGAAGCTCATTCTATTTTTAGATACTGTTAGTTTTTCTTTATAACCAGAATCTGCCTCTCTGCAGATGTGGAAGCTGCTTATGTGGAAGGAATATTTGAAGCCATGGGAGTGGTTTAGGTTACCAAAAGAGAAGAAAGAGAAAGGAGAAAGAAGAGAGAAGAGAAGAAAGAGAGAGGGGGAGAGAGGGGAGATAAGAAGAAAGAGAAAAGAAAATAAAGGAGAGAAAGGGGGGAGAGAAAACAAAGAGAGGAAAGGGAGGAGAAGAAAGAGAATGGAGAGGAGAGGGAGGAAAGGAAAGAGAAAGGAAAAGAGAGAGGGGAGAGGAAAGAGAGAGGGAGGAGAGAGGGGAGATAAGAGGAAAGAGAAAGAGGGGAGGAAAGAGAAAAGAAAATAAAGGAGAGAAAGGGGAGGAGAGAAAAGAAAGAGAGGAAAGGGAGAAGAAGAAAGAGAATGGAGAGGAGAGGGAGGAAAGAAAAGAGAAAGGAAAAGAGAGGGAGGGAGAAAGAGAGGGGAGGGGAGAGAAAAGAGAGGAGAGAGAGGGAGAGAAGAAAAATAAGGGGCATGGGAAGAAGAGAGAAAAGAAAAAGTGGAGGAAAGAGTAGAGAAAAAAAGAGAAGGGAGGGGACAAAGGAGGAAAGATAAAGGGAGGAAAGAGCTAGAGGAGAAGAACCTAGGCTAAAAATTTGAGAAGCTCCCATATTTAAGGTGCAGGAGAATGAAGAATCAACAAAAATAGCAGAGAAGAATCAAAAAGGTAGGAAAACCATGAGATCACTGTCACAGAAGCCAAAGAGAGTATCAGTAATATAATTTTTAAAAGTTTGCAAAAAGTGCTTTATCTGGAGTCAAAAAACCTGGGTATAAATCCAGGTTGTCTCATTTGTGACCTATGTGACCTTGGGCAAATCACTTCATCCGTGCAAGACTTCAGTTTCGTCATTTGTCATTTCAAGAGACTGGACTAGATGGCCTCTCCAGTTTCTGCCAGCTCTAAATCTAAGACCTAAAGAGGGGTGCTCAATAATCTGTAATTTGAGAGAAAAAGAAAGAAAGATGAGAACTAGAAGGAGAAACAAAGGACTACTGGATACAGCAATAGTGTCAAGAGCGACCTTAGAGCGGTTTTCAAGGAAATAGCATTTTGTACCTCTTATGTACGTGGAATTCATGACTTTGCAGTATTTATGTTTGTGTCTCACTCTCCTAATAGACTATAAGCTTTATGAAGGCAGGGAATTTTTTACCTAAGCTCTCTTATCACTGAACTCTTTGTACAGCATGCCCTTAAACATTTGTTGAACTGAATTTAAATGTTGAATAGACTGAGATCAAAGGCTTCTCAGGAACCTAATGCCCACTCTTAGTGCTACCCAGGGGAGAGATCAAAAGGACCAAAACTTTATTTTACAAAAGAATAATTTAATGGGATAAAATCATTTTCAGAGGGAGTTGAAACCCAAAATAGCAGAAGCTTTGAACTTCCTGTTAGGGGCTTGAGATATAGCATCCTACCCACATGGTTGCCTAGGGAACTGGCCTCATTTATCCTTTACTGTCCAATAATTCACCAGGAATCATCCCCTCTATTCTGTATCTCCAACTCTTAAATTCAGTCTTAATGGAAAAGTCTTTCCAAAAGAACAGTCTGAGGATATACTTGAGTAATCTGTCAGGGAAATTTTATGGGGGAGGTAAGATGACATCAATGCCTCTCACTGTGTTCCAATGAATTCTTATTTCTCTACTTGGGTAGAAAGCATTCCTGTAATACTCCAAAATTGTTTTTCATTTCTTTCCCTGAGAATGAGACCTTCATGGAATTACATTCTACTTGGCTTGATATCTAATTTGGCTCAATAAACTACTGAAATCTTAGCATGAAAGATTTATAGATATTCTATTCAGAACTGAAAACCATGTAATATTATTCTGACTTTTTACAAGAGTGCAAGAAAGAATATCCCTGTTGACAGTTTTATTTGTATTTTTCCCCCTTCTGTGTAAAGGAATAGCAGTTGACCTTTCACAAGATACATAGTCTTGAAATCTTTTTTGCCCAAGAGAAGAGATTAACTGGGAAGGAAGAGAAGTCAGTGTGTGTATCATGCAGGAATGGTTTTCAAAATTATTATCCATATCCATCACATACTTGTTTTGTATTTGAAAACTAACACTGCAGGCTAAATTCCTGTCTCTGGAAGTCTTCTAGGGCAGAGATGGGCAATTATTTTGCAGAGAACACAAAGATTGATGGCTGGGATGAGTCAGCACCTGTTATGCCACAGACAAAGGATATCTGCCCCAATTTCTCCCCATCTTTTGTTGCCAAAATGAAGACCAATCACAGACCAGAAATTGCTGTGTACACAGATGGTGCCAAGAGATGAGAAAAATGAACACTTTCTCAGTGCACAGAAACTGCTCCCAACCAATTCTTATTTGAAAGCTACACTGGGGCCGCATTTGAACTCATATCCTCCTGACTCCAGGGCCGGTGCTCTCTTCACTGTGCCACCTAGCCACCCCTTCTTGGTGTAGTTTTGTTTGTTCTATGTGCAAGGAAGAGAGCCTAGACCTGGGAGTTTGAGTCATGGAGACCTACCTTGGAGCCCAGGATTCCAGGCCAGATGTTGCAGCCAGCTTAGGGTCCCAGGAAGCTAGCCCAGGGAGACTTTGGACTGGAAACTTAATGGAACTAATGCTATATAAGAAGTGAACTGAGCTATGAACCTAATCTCCCTCCCTAGAGACTAAAAGGAAATAGGAGGGATTGTCCCCTCCAAGTGTTGGGGGGAAATGTTTATATATATATATGCCTTTTATTATACATTTGAAGTTAATATTCCTTTGTTTAAAAAAATCCAAGAATACTGTTTAAGATTCATACAGCAACTGATCATCCAATTTACAGTGGTTTATCTAGTCTTCTTGCTTCTTCTCCAGCTCTGAGCTTTTTATCCCCCTACTTCACTACTTATTAATACATTGATAGAGTGTGAAAGGGGAACGATGAAGACATACAATTGAACTCCATCAAACAGTTCTGATTAAAAATTAGGAAGGTAGAGCAGTGAATGCTAGCAGATAAAAATGGAGGTCTTGGGTTATTTGTGGATTTCAATTATCTACGTAGTTTTCATTCCTCCCTTTAAACCTCTCCATACAAATGGACAACTCTTAGGAGGATGGTTATATTTTCCTGTATTTGATGGTATGCAACTGTAAAATAAGATATTCCAGAAAAATATTATAGTTTTCTTCTGTGGAATCATCAATGAATTTTATAGCCACAAGTTAGATAGCAAAAAAATAACCACAGCTCAAGAGAAAAAAAAAACAATCAGCTAAACAACAGATATGTATTCAAGAGTTACTATGTGTAAGGTACTATATAGGACACAACAAAATTTTATTAATGATAGCCTTTTCTGTATCTTTTTTTGGAAGAAGTAGCAAATAAACAAGCTCATATATGATGTGGAGAGAAAGGTGCTGGATTTGGATTCAAAGGATGAAGGTTCAAATTCTTGCTCTCCTTGTTACTACCCATATGACTTTGGGCAAGTCACTTAATACTACTGGGTCTCAGTTCCCTTAGGCACTGGGTGGTTCATTGACTAGAGTACTGGGCTCAGGATCAGGAAGACTCATCTTAGTGAATTCAAATCTGACCTCATAGACTTACTAGCTGTGTGACCCTGTGTAATGACTTCATCCTGTTTGCCTCGGTTTCCTTATCTGTAAAATGAGCTGGAGAAGAAAATGACAAATCACTCTAATATCTCTGCCAAGAAAATTCTGAATAGGGTCATGAAAAGTGGAGATGACTGAAATAACTTATTAACAGGTGATTGGTAATGACTAATATGCAAGTGAAAAGGGGAGGTTCCAAATAAAAGGATGAAGATGGAAAGACAGTGGAAGGCTTCACCCCAGGGCTTGCAGTTGACAGAGAATACTTTCCTGAAACTTGTGAGGAACCCTCGATAGTACTGAAGATACTTCTCAGTCCCTATTCAGTCAGTTACAGGGCTATGGGAGACAGAATCCTACTTTTTCTGCCCTCATACCAACCTCTAACTTCAAATAGCTTAGTTCCAAAGCATTGATCATAGCCAAGCAATTGTTTCCTCTTATTCCACCCCTCAGTGGCAGCAAGATCCAGCCTATAGATCCAGCCCTAATCAAGCTATAGAATAGGTCAGGCCTACAATTTGTGCTGATACGACAACATGCAACAACAACTGAATAATGGAAGTGACCAAGTCTGGGATTTTTCCTCTTATGCCCATCACCAAAAGGAGGATTGGTTCATAACACCTTTTTTTCTTTTCAAAATAAATTTAATATTTTATTTCCCACCAATTACATGTAAAAGCAATTTTAACATTCTGGTTTTTTTTCTTTCAAATTTTGTGTTTCAAATACTCTCCCCCTCCTTCCTTACCTTCCCCCACCATTGAGAAGGCAAGCAATTTAACATAGGTTATACATGGGTAGTCATGCAAAACACATTTCCATGTAAGTCATGACTCCTTGATGTTAACCCAATGATTGGTGAGTCTTTTTGGTCTTTTTCTTCTTTTAAAACATGACTAATATGGAAATATATTTTACATGGTTATATATATATACACATATAAAACCTATATCAAATCGCTTACCATCTTAGGGAGGAGAAAATTTGGAACTCAAAATTTTATATAAAAAAGAATATTTAAAATTATCTTTACATGCAATTGGAAAAAAATAAAATACTATTTAAATTTTTTGAAAAGTGATTTTCTTAAAGCTCTCTGATCATGTCACTTCCCACTCCATTTAATAAACTCTAGTGGTTCCCTGTTAGCTACAAAATCTTCTGTTTTACATTTAAAGCCCTTTACAACCTTAGACTTTCCTATATTTCTGGTCTTCTCATACTTTACTCCCCTGTACATATTCTACAATCCAGCAAACAGCAGCTTTCTTACTGTTTCTTGTGCCAAAATACACCATCTCTCAACTCTGCCTTTCACTGACCATCTGCCATGCCTAGAATAAACCATCTGCCTCACCTCCACCTCTTGGCTTCCCTAGTTTCAAGACTCAGCTCAAATACCAAATGCTGTAGAAGTTCTACACACACACACACACACACACACACACACACACATACACACACACACACACACACACACACTAGTGTGCACACAGAGTACCTTCCCTCAAAGATTATTTCCCATTTACATTATAAAGCTAACCTTGATATAGTACTTACCATGTGCCAGGCACTGTGCTAAACACTTTACAATTCTTAGTCTCATTTGATTCTCACAACAACCCTAGGCTGCAGATACTATTATAATTTACATTTTACAGATGAGGAAACTGAGGCAAACAGGAATTAAGTGATTTACCCAGAGTCACACAGCTAGTAAGTGTCTGGGGCTGGATTTGAACCCCAATCTTCCTTACTCCAGTCCCAACTCTCTATCCACTTCACCACCTAGTATATACCTTGTACTTACATAGTTGTTTATGGGTGGTTTCCCCCTTCAGAAGGGGATCCTTTCTTTTCATTCACAGAGCTAGATTAAGCTTGTTGTGTTTGTCCTTCTTTTTCAAAGAAGACCATGGCATGAGGAGAATGATGACATGACATGCAGTTGACTTGGATATGAGTGAGGGAGGTCTATGCAAGGTCACCAGTCTCACTTTCTCCTCCAGAGCCATCTGGATCCAGTGACCAGATATTCATCAGGATGCCTGGAGATGACCCAGGATACAATGGGAGACCCTGGCCCTTTTAGGCTCACTCAAATCAGAGTCAGCTGCAAGTCATGTCATCATTTCCTTGATGCCATGGTCCTCTTAGAAAACGAAGGAAAGGGGAGGCTAGGTGGTGCAGTGAGTAGAGCGTTGGCCCTGGAGTCAGAAGGACCTGAGTTCGGATCCGGCCTCAGACACTTACCATACACACAAACAAAAAAAAAAAACCTAGCCGTGTGACCTTGGGCAAATTACTTAACCTCAACTGCCCTATAAAGAGCAAAAAAAAAAAAAAAGAATGCCTTTAAAAAAAAGTTTAAACAGAAAAAAAAATGTAAGGGCACCATTATGATTCATCTTTGGCCTTTGAGAGTGTCACTGACCCATTTTGTTGGTAATATGCTAGCATTATTGATTAAAATGATCAATTACCCAGAAAAAAAAAGAAAAAAAGAAAAAGAAAACGAAGGAAAAACACGACCTGTGAGCAAACCAAGCTGCCTAAATAGGGACCCAGTTAATTGGGTAACTCAGCTTGTCCTCTTCCTCCCCTAAGGAAGGTAAATTTTGATAGCCAGAAGTTGCTTCTTTCTCTTTCTCTCTCTCTCTGTCTCTTTCTCTCTCTCTCCCTCTTTCTTTTTTTCTCTTTCTTTCTTCCTTCCTTCCTTCCTTTCCTTCTTTCTTTCTTTCTTCCTTCCTTCCTTCCTTTCACAAAACCTGAAACCCAGTTCACTGTGAAAAGGCACCTGCAGCATGTTAAACATTTAATAAATGTTTGTTGATGGATTGTTCACTGTCCAAGGCATCTCTCCTGGGTAATTTTGAACCCTTTTGTGGTGACCACTTTATGTAAGTTAAAAGATTGCAAATTAAACTTGTTCCAATAAAATACTGAAAAATTTATCAGAGGGTTCCTAATATACAGAGAGGAAATCCGATCACATAAGAATCAACCAACAGAAGTGATGGAGAGCCCCATGAAATTACATTGAGAGTTATTAAGAGTGCCACTCACACAGCTTTTAAGCCCAATTGAAATAAACTTATTCAATGAGAGACAATAAAGGTCCATATCACTGGCATTAATGGAATTTTTGAATCACATTCCAGTGAAGTAGCTAAGGAAAGGTGACTAAATATGAAGATAACATCAATGATATGAAGCAGTTGTATAATTTAGAAGGCATAAAATTTACTCACCTAGTCATCTCAGCCAAGAGACTGTTCTCAAGGACCTTGAAGGGACACTTTGATCTTTTTAAATTCCAAAGATCTGTTCAGGCTTTTATTATTCTGTGGCAGTTAGGTGATGCAATAGATAGAGTGCTGAGCTTGGAATCAGAGAGACTTATCTTCATGAGTTCAAATTCAACCTCAGACATTTACTAGGTGAGTGATCTTGGGCAAGTCACTTTGACCCTGTTGGCCTCAGTTTCCTCATCTGTAAAATGAGCTGGAGCACGAAATGGCAAATTGCTCCAGTATCTTCGTCAAGAAAATCCTCAAAAAAGGGGCCGCAAAAAGTCAGACACAACTGAAATGACTGAACAACTTACTATTCTGTAAACTTCCAGACCAACCTCCAAGATTTTGAGTATAATTACCATTATGTAGAATAACTACATGTAGAATAACTGATTGGCTAATCAGAGCTCCTAATGACTATGGGCAACTCGGTATATGAAACTAAAAGGGAAAATAATAATCCAATGGCAACAAGACCCTTAAATATTCACCATCTAAACAATAACATGTAATTAATCAAGTCAACCCAAAAGATATTTGAATACCTATTATGTCACTTCTCTGGACCTCTATTTCCTAATCTATGACATGGAAGGGTCAATTTAGGTAATCTCTGAGGTCCCTACCAATTTCACAGTTCTGGGTGTCTTAGGCTACCTGCTTTAAAAATATTACATCTAAAGTTAACATAAACATTTGTTCCAACAGTTATACCAAGGTCAAAGTCATTGCAAGAACACCCTACACCTAATACCCAACAGGAATTAGTACTGCTGTCCAATTAGAGTTCATAGCACCTCAGCAAAAAATCATCTTTATACATGAAAAAAATTGAAGAAAGGAAACATCCCAAACTCTTCATGGAAAAACTCTTAATTACAATTGCTAACAACACACAAATTAGCCAAAATCATAAATATTCTTTGCCCTAGTTGTAGGTAAGATAGTAGAATCCTTTTGTGGAGTCTGGGAACATGCATTTTGAGACGCCTAATACGATGCTTATCAATTTTGGGGTATCTAAAAATCATCCTTAAAATCTCAAGAATAGAGTTTCTTAAAAAAAAAAAAAGCTATGTTTAGAATGCAGTGGAGAGTCATGTTACTGGCATAAGTGGGCCAAATAAGAAAGCAAACAGGGAGTCCATTTCCTATCTCTGCAGTATGAAACTCCTTAGGGAAGAGAGGAGCAATTCTGACAATAACAAAAACTGTTTTTTTTCTTCTTAAATACAGCAAAAAGTTTCTTTCTCACCAGTACCTAACCCCACTGAGCCTTCATCTCATATACACAGATGGTTCTCTTGTCTCCTAAAAAGAAAAAAAAATCTAGTGGGAACATCTCAACACTGTCCCAGTGAATCATGACATGGAATGAAAAGATAACACATTTCCATAAACTTGCCGCAAAGGCAGCAGAAGAAGGAGGCAGGTCCCATTAACAAATACTTAAGCTGTTCCCTGCTTGTGCTCAACAGAAGAAAGGCAAATGAAAGGGCTCTTAAATGGGCCAATAGGATAAAGCACTGACTTCAGAGTCAGAGGATGTGGATTCAAATATTGCCTCTTACTACCTGTATGACCTTGGGCAAGTTATTTAATCTCCATGGGCCTCAGTTTCCTTATCTGTAAAAGGAAAGGATTGGCTTCTGTGGCCTCATCCAGCTTGAAAGCTGTGATCCCTATGATATCTGTGAAAGAATGAGTACTCTCCAATGCAGGGTAATATAATTAGTCATGTGACATAAGCCTTTGCTATACATTCTCCTTTCTCCTAAATTTAGTCATTTTGCTTTTCCCCTTCTGCACCATATAGGTTTTTACTGTAACTTTAGTGTCTAAATAAAAATGCAATTCTTTTTTTTTATTGTGTCTCATTTATCCTTCCAATAATATAATGACCTTCTGTCTTTTATTGGTTTTAAAACAACAGGAGGAAGATATTTTCAGTTATTTTTTTCCCTTTTCTAACACTTCCTTTCAACTGAAAGAATAATGGGAAATAAGCCTCAGGGATGAAGGCAGGTGAAAAGTTACTGGCCCACAAGGTATAGGAGGTTATTAATCAGCAGTCCTCTGGAGTGTGATGTTACCAGGCTGTGCCATATACTAAACAGAAGGTTAAAAAGGATAGTCTTCATTTTTTGATTCTTAAATGCAAGCATGTGCTATAAAACCAAATTGACATCTGTTAGCAGGCTTGTCACACAGACGATTTTTCCAGCAGAATCCAGAATATATTAAACCTCAAAATAAAACTTGCTACTCAAAGGCTGCTTTACATAATTCCTTTTAATGGTGTGCCCTGAGCCTCCTGCACTGCTGGCAAGAAAGAATTTCTTTTTTAAAATGTTTCATTATCATTTTAATTGCAAAGCAGTTGAATGCCACTCCATAAGAGGACATTTATTTTCTTAATCCCCTTGTGCTATATTCTTAACCAAAAAAGGCAAATCAAAGTTTCTTTTCTAGTGAAGAAATATGCTTTTGTCTCCAATGCTCCAAATGATACCCTGACCTCTTTCTTCCAAACATCCAATGTCTAATTTGGTTTTGTTTGTTGATTAAACTTGGACAGCATAAAAAGCCCTCACTGCTGTGTTCCAGGGGCAGAAATACCAGACTTCAGGTGGAAACATGCATAATTTACTCAGGCAGTCATTTTCTGGATGTCACCAATTAATCTTACCAGACTGCTGAGGGGGCATTACTGTCAAAAAGGGGGTTCACTCTACTTGCTATAGTTAACATAAGTAGAGCAGCAAAGTCTGTTTGTAGACCTGCACAGCCCAGCAAATCCAAGGTATGTTTCATGAGCATGCCATCAACCAGCCCATGGTTACCTTAACAAGAAAAATAAATTGCAAAGAAGAAAATTAGAGGCCTTGCCCTGTGTGATTTCACATGGAAAATCCCCAAGTAATGGACTGTTAGAGCTAGAATAAACCCCAGAGGTCATCTAGTCTATGGGTTCTTAGTTTGGGGTTAATAAACTTGCATTTTAAAATATAGATAGGTAGATAAACAGAGATATATAAATAGATAACTATATTTCAATGTAATTATAAGTCTATTATCTTTTACGATTTAAAAACATTATTATGGAGTCTACACAGACTTCACCAGATTAACAAAGAGACAGGTTGGTCCATTACGCAAAAAAAAATTAAGAACCCCTGATCCAGTCTATCTCCCTTATTTTACAGATGAGAAAATGGAGACCCAAGCTCATGCAGTTAGCCATGGACAGAGCTGGGACCAAAATATGGATTTCCTGATTTTCAATCTAGTTTTCTTTCCATTACTGCAGATTACCAAATCACACTGTCTTCTGTAGGATCTCATTCCCAATACAAAGAAGGAAGCTCAGGATTATGTTAAAAATTAAAACAAGCAGGGGCGGCTAGGTGGCGCAGTGAGTAAGAGCGCCGGCCTCGGAGTTGGGATGACCCGAGATCGAATCCGGCCTCAGAAAATGAGCACCCACGCATAAATAATGACTAGCTGTGTAACCTTGAGCAAGTTACTTAACCCCAATTGCTTAAAAAAAAAAAAATTAAAACAAGCAATCAATAACCATTTAATAAGTACTTACTGTGTGCCAGGCCCTGTACTAAGCAGCAGGGACTGAAAAATAAAAGGCAAAACACAGCCCCTGTGCTCAAGGAACTTGCAATCTAACGGCGAATAAATGGCAAATATGACAAAAGATAGGGATAATCAGTGTTATGGAGGAGTTATGGAAAGATAGGCATGTTAATGCATTGTTGGTGGAGCTGTGAATTAGTACAAGCAGTCCAGAAAGCAAATTGGAATCACATGAATAAAGTGGCTAAAATGTCTGTACTCTTTGACCCAGAGTCTCCACTGTTCACTGCTAGAAATAAAACCCAAAATGTCATTAACAAAAACAATAACAACATAAAGGTCCAAATATACCTAAATATCCTTAGCAAAACTTTTGTGGTAACAAAGAACTGGAAATAAAGTATGTGCCCAGAGACTGGGGAATGGCTAAATAAATTGTGGTACATGAAAATAATGAAATATTGCTGTACTGTAAGAAATAACGAATACGACAAGTGCAGAGAAGCATGAAAAGACTTACATGAATGGAAGCAAAATGAAGTAAGTAAAGCCAAGAAAACAATATGCACAATGACAACTATGTCCACAGAAAGAACAACCACAAAATAATTGAAAATAAATGTTGGGAAATCACAAGGAACAAAAGTTTGGCTCCAAAGAAGAGATATGAAAGGCTACCTCTCTCCACCTATTTGCAGAGTTAGGAGGTCCATAGGTGGACACTGCATATTATGTAAAGTTTTTTCAATATATTGATTAGTTTTGCTATTTTTTTTTACTTCTTCCTCGTTTTCTTTCTTTTTTAAATAGTTATTTGTTATTAAGGATGGCTCTCTGGGAGGGGAAAGAAGGAAGGACTTGGGAAAATGGAGGCAATGTAAAAACAAAAGACAGCAACAAAAATCAATTTTAAAAAGCAATTTTTTTGGATGAACTACTTCTGGAGCTCATAGACTCATTCAAAACCACGTATCAAAAGCATCCACAAAATCCTTAGTCGGTGACTTCCATCTTTCTTCTATGATAGCATATTCCTCTTAAGATCTCAAAGGAACAGCCTTTAACATTTCTCACAACATATGGCAGCTCTCTAGGTTGAAGAAAAACTCTGAAAAACTGTGAGCTCTTTCAATGATGTTAGCTTGTCTATCCTCATAATAAGAATCTCAATATTCATACATTCTTCATAGAGTCATTTGCAGAAGGGTGACAAGGTGACAGAGAATCAGGCCTGCTCTTGAGTCTGTAAACCAAGTCTACAAACTCCTAGATTAGTGTGTCAGGGCAGAGAGTCTGCACATGAAGGTCAGTATTCACAATGTTCTTCTAACCAATTCAGCAAACATTTATTAAATACATTCGATTTGAGGGATACTGTGCTACATGCTGGCAATATAAAGACAAAAGTACAAAAGGAGCTTACACTCTACTGTACACATACAACATTTAAATAGTTAAAAATTAGGTGACACAGTGAATAGAGCACCAGCCCTGGAGTCAGGAGGACCTGAGTTCAAATCTGACCTCAGACAACACTTACTAGCTGTGTGACCTTGGGCAAGTCACTTAACCCCAATTGCCCTGCCTTCCCCCCTCCAAAAAAAGCAATAAACAAATGAATAGATAGATAGATAGTTTTAAAATGGAGAAATCACAGAAGGCTCTGGAAAGGAATTTGTATCTGAATAAAACCTTGAAGACAGATCAAGAAAATGAAGGTGGGGAGGGAGAGAGAAAGAAAAGAATCCATTCCAGGCTTAGGGGATAGCTGGTAAAAATTTGTAGAGACAAAAGAGTATGTTGATTTTGAAGAATAGCTAGATGGTAATTTAGCTTGGTTGGAAAATTGAGAGTTGAAGGGGAATAATATGAAATTAAAGTTGGAAAAGTAAGATGGTAGCTGATTGTGGAGGGTCTTAAATATCAAAATGAAGAGTTTCTGGGCAAAAGAAAAATATGATAAAAGCTGTGTCTTCAGAAGATTATGTTGGCATCCATGTGGAGATTGGATCAGGCAGGGAAGAGAATGAAAGAAGGAAGATCAATTAGGAGACCAATACCATAGTTTAGGCAAAAGGCAATGAGAAAAGGGATTGATGTGAGGTATGTTAAATATGTAGAAATTACTGGATTTAGTAAGTGATTGTACTCAAGGGAGGAGAGGAGAGAAGAGAATGGGAAGAGTTTGAAATATTTATCCTTAATTTCGGATTCATGGACTCCTTGAGAGTTTATAGATAGATTTCAGGGACAGCATGTGAACTATAATGGATATATACATATGTGTGTATGTATGTATATATACACACACACACACACACACACACACACATATATTCACTAATCTGTAACTAAAATTTAGCATTTCCTTCAATTATTTCAAAGCAATATTCTGAGAAGTCCATAGATTTCCTCAGACTATCAAAGGGGTTCATGACTAAAATAAAAGAGCATTAAGAACCCTTTATCTAGCATAAGTTCAAAGTTACAAACTTGGGTAGCTGGGAGGTGTCCTCAATAGAAATGAGGAAATATGGAGGAAAAGACGTTTAGAGTGGGAAAGATGATTTCATTCGTGAACATGTTGAACCTGACTGGGCAGCCAAGTGGAAATGTCTAAATATCAAGCTGATAATGAGGGACTGGATTAGAGAATAATTAGGGTTCAGTATATAGATTTGAGAGACATCTGCATAGAGATGATAATGGAAGCCATGACAGCAGATGAGATCACAAAGCAAAAGAGGAAAGAGAGCAAGGAGAGAGCCGAGGACTGAACCTTGACAAAGAGAGAACCTAAGACAAAGAATCGTTCCAGTTTGCTAAAAGTCAAGAGTGGTGCATGCCTGGGAGCAGAAAGCATGATTCTGAACATAAACACTGCTCATTAAACCACCATACTTCAATAGTTACAGAAGGAAATACTGAGAGAAGAACCTATATATCAAAAAGTCTAAATATTTACTCAATCCTGGAAAAGACCAGGGTAATTATAATCTGTTTTCTCTATAGCCTTACCAAATATCATCTTCTTATAATAATCTTTTAATCTCAAATAGCAAAATACCTTCCTTGCTACTCTGTATATATCACCATTTTCCATGAGTTGAAAGGGGAAAAATCAAAACTCATCTTCTAAATCAGCTTTTTGATGAGTTTCAGACTAAATGTACCTGTTAATTATGATGGTAATCTAACTCTCCTTCCCAAGATGGCTTGTCCTTAGGGTCCACAGTAGATTTATGAAGACTGAAAGATGTCTCAGCATTACGAATTGCAATTCAGTAGCATGAAAGGCTCATTACACTAAATTGCCATTGGGTTATTTTTCAGAATTCTGCTTAAGCAACAATTTCATAGGATGGACTTGAGTCCCAGTGCATGGAAGATGGGAAGTATAGATATAACAGACCTGTCTGAGAGGCTTGGGTACTTCCCGTCCACTCTACCCCTCTGTCCCAATGACATGTTGCAGACAGAAGGCTTTGGCAGCTGAATGTACATGAGTTCTGAAATAATTTTCTCAGGGGCCTGTGTCAGATGCATGGGTATTACTCGGTGCCACACTTTCAAAAGAAAACATAAGGAGGTAGGGTAGTGGGTGGTGTCTCTCCATTACCCTGGCCCAAGTCTATGCCCCACAAAGAAGCTACCTGTTCCTGTAACAGAGAAATCAGTGGGAATGAGACAGAATGATGGTCCTGACCACCCCAGGTAATGAGCTGAGCTAGCAGTACATAGAGGCAAGAGGGACAAGAATTAAAGAGAAGTGAGAATTCTGTCACTCAGACAGTGCAAATGTGTGAAAGTCCAGCACCTTTCTAGCTGTGTACTAGGAAAGTTTATGAATGCTACATATGGGAATTAAACTGGGATAAACACTGGGCCTTTCTAATTTGTAGGAACCCATTGTAGAGATTCTGTATCTAGGACTCTATTGAATTCTCTAGTCTGGGAGATCCACTACAGAAAATTGAATTGTTTGCCTCATTTTGGTTTAGGTTATAATTGTATTGTGTGTTCTTCCATTGTGTTTCTTATGTAAATCAGACCAATTCCTTTTGAGATAATTTTTGTACAGTTCACTGTCTTAAGTACTATTATCTGCTACACTGAATCTTTTACAAGTACTGATATTAAGACTGATAACGAGAAATACGCATTTTGTCTCCCTAAATGCTGGTGTTCAGCTCAGAAACAACTTTTATTCTTTCTTTTTAAATGGGCCTGTATTGCTTGCTTTACAACGGGGTCCTTGTGCTCTGTAGGTCCATAGGATAAGGTTAAAAACCCCAAATAATCAACTGCAAGTGCTCAATTCCTTTTTAAAGAGCCTTGCAACATACAGAGGGTTCACCTAGACCTCTTCTATTTCTGTTCATACTGAGCTTGCTTATCCCTATTGCTGAATCAGTTTGAAATTCCATCAGCATTGCCACTGCAGTGACAAGGATCCACAGGAGGAAATTTTAAGTTAGCTGTGGTATAGGAACCCAGAGGAAATCTGCCTGGACCTCCAAGGGGATCATCTAGAGTATAGGACCCCTGGAGAAATTTTAGTATGCCCTATTGTAGAAAAGAGTTTCTAGAAATTTTGTCCAGGAAGATCAGCATCTGAACTCAGGGGGGCAGAGCCAAGATGGCGGAGTAGAAACAGCACTTCCAAGGTGCTCTGCCCCCACCACTTCCAAACAATATAAAAGGGGAATCTGAACAACTTCTGGAGCCCCAGCACCCACAGAACTACACAGAGAAGCTAACCTCCTGCTGAGGACAGCCCAGCAGCCCTGCAGGGAGAGGCCAGTGCAGCGCTCTGAGAGCGGGCAGCACAGCGCGCTGGGAACCTACACTGCAGCACTTTGGGAGCCGAGCCCAGGCCCGCTTGAGCCTCGGTTTTAGCCCCAGGGCGGCTGGGCCAGCAGCCAGCTGGAGGGACACCAGAACACCAAGGCTGTGGTGATTCCAGAATTATCAGCACAGATATGCCTAGGACAAAGTGAGAGGTTAGTGCCATACGGACTTTGGGACCAGTATTTCGGGAATGTATCGGCTTCCTCCCCTGGGGGCAAAAAGCTGCTGAGGAAATGCGGCACAGAGGTCATTTTGCAGAGTCAGTGGCAGATCCAGCTCCTCGTCTGCAAACTGTAGAGAGATCCAGAAATCAGTCTGGGTGTTAATCACTCTTGCTTTAACCTGCTTGGATCTGGATTGTGGTCTTGGGGGTAGGCCTGGGGTGGGTACCCAATTTGTCAGAGCTGGTGGAGGCTTTACAGAGGCCATCCAACTTCCGGAAGTTGTGAAGACCCCACGTTTGGAATGGAAGCTCTCCTGTCTGGTGGCAGAGTCCTACTGTGGCAATAAGCCCAAAAATCAAGTAATTAAGTGGCAATATGCCTAGGCAAAGGAAACAAAATAAACAGAAAAATGCAACTTTAGACTCCTATTTTGGGGGCAAAGAGGATCAAAGCATGGAACAGGAAGAGGACTGGGAGGTCAGAACTCCTGCACCAAAAGTCCCAAATGAAAATACAACCTGGCTACAGGCCATAGAGGACCTTAAGAAGCAGATAAGAGAAGTGGGGGGAAAATTGGGAAGAGAAATGAGAAAGATGAAAGAAAAGTATGAAATGACAGTCAACAGCCTGACTGAGGAAAACAACGCCTTAAAAAATAGACTAACTCAAATGGCAAAAGAGGCTCAGAAAGGCAATGAGGAGAAGAATGCCTTAAAAAGCCAAATTTGCCAGATGGAAAAAGAATCTCAAAAGCTCACTGAGGAGATTCATTCCTTCAGAGTTAGACTGGAGCAAATGGAAGCTAGTGACTTTATGAGAAATCAAGATGCTGTTAAGCAGATCCAAACAAATGAAAGAATAGAAGGCAATGTGAAATAGCTCATGGGAAAAACCACTGACCTGGAAAATAGATCCAGGAGAGACAATTTAAAAATTATTGGACTACCTGAAAGCCATGATCAAAGAAAGAACCTAGAAATCACCCTTCAAGAAATTCTCAAGGAAAACTGCCCTGATGTTTTAGATCCAGAGGGCAAAATAGAGGTTGAAAGAATCCACCAATCACCTCCTGAAAAAGATCCCAAAAAGAAAACTCCCAGGAATATTATAGCCAGGTTCCAGAATCCCCAGATCAAGGAGAAAATACTACAAGCAGCCAGGAAGAAACAATTTCAATATTGTGGAAACACAATCAGAATAGCCCAGGACCTGGCAGCTTCTACACTGAGGGATTGAAGGGCATGGAATATGATATTCCAGAGGGCAAAAGAGCTGAGATTGAAGCCAAGGGTCACCTACCCAGCAAAACTGAGTATCTTGTTTCAGGGGAAAATATGGTCATTCAGTGGAATAGAGGACTTTCTAGCATTCTTGAGGAAAAAACCGGAGTTGAATAGAAAATTTGACATTCAGACACAAGAAGCAAGAGATGCTTGAGAAGGTAATTAGGGAAAAGAAATCAAAAGGAACTTATCAAAGTTGAACTATTTACATTCCTACATGGAAAAACAATAACTGTGTCTGATGAAAACTTTTTATGAAAATAATTGAAGAACAGTATATGGACATATGAATACATATGTGAATGCGTGTATATATGTTTACAGGTATACATGGATAGAGGGCACAGGTTGAATTTGGTGGGAAGGGATGATACTTAAGGGATGAAGTTGAGGTGAGAGAGGAAAGTGACAAGAGGAGATGGGGAAAGACAGGGTGGGGTAAACTATCTCATGTAGAAGAGGCAAGGGGAAGTAGTTGCAGGGGAGGGGAAGAACAGGAAGGCAAAAAGGCAAAACCTTATTCTCACTGAATTTGGCTCAGGGAGAGAATCACATACATACTAAATGGGATATCTCACCCTGCAGGAGAGTAGGGGGAAGGGGGATGAGAGGGGGATGATAGAAGGGAGGGCATTCTAGGGGGAGGGGAGGTTGGAAGTATCCACTTTCAAAGAGGGACAGGATCAAAGTAGGGAATGGACCAGGTGGGGGGTGGGATGGGTGGGAGGGAAATATAAGCAGTCTTTTACAATATATCTACCATGGAAATGTTTTGCATGGCTATATATGTACAACACATACTGAATTGCTTATCTTCCCAGAGGGAGTGGGTGACAAGGGAGAAAGGGAATGGATCTGAAATTCGAAGTCTTAACATTAAATGTTTCAAATGTATATAAATACTATTATTGGGGGGCTAGGTGGCGCAGTGAGTAGAGCACTGGCCCTGGAGTCAGAAGGACCTGAGTTCGGATTCCTGCCTCAGACACTTAATGCACACACAAACAAAAACCTAGCCCTGTGACCTTGGGCAAGTTACTTAACCCCAATTGCTCTCCAAAAAAAAAAAAGCAAAAAAAATGTACTATTATTAGTACTATTTTGCATGTAATTGGGAGATAAGATGTTTAGCATTGGGGCTCAGAGATTCACCTTGCCCTAATGGCAAAGTTGAAGGGAGTATGGGAGAAGATATGGGAGAGAGCATATTGGATGAGGGCTGCTATTCTGGGGTGGTCAGTAGGGAAAAAATTGTAACTCAAAATCTGGTGGAAATGAATGATGTAAACCAGAAGTTAATAAAGCATTTGTTAAAAAAAAGAAAAAAAAAAGAAATTTTGTCCAGACCCAAGTTAGGATGTCCCTATGAATTGAGATAATCACTAAAGAGATTTCATCCAGGAGAGTTTGTTTTCTCACCTGCCATAAGGGGGTTCAATTCTACATCCTAAATCTCTTTAGAGAAGAAGGCTCCATGTGGTCTGGGAAAATCTATGGGAATTGGGTTTTTCTAATATAGAAACTTGATTTTATTTTCATTTTTCTCCCTCTATCCCTTTGAATCGGGAAAGGCCATTTTAAACACCAAAAGAACTTTAAGTACTAAGCAAGAAATAATTTTTTATTAACTTTCAAAAATGCTATTTCTCTTTATTTGAGGGCAATTATAATTTTCACCTATGCATGTGGAATTATATGAGACTTGTAGTATGATAGGTATTTTTATATTCTTTTCCATATGGCATTGGGGAAGCAAGGATAGGTCCTGATTGAGAATATAAACAAGATATTCAAAATACATCCCAGTCAATTTGCCAAGAGTGGAACATTTTCAGAAAGAAAGCAAGGAAAGTATAATGGGGACTATCTAACAGAGACCTTCAAGACTACCAGTCTGCTTAGTCTGATGAGCCCAATGTCAATCTGCAAGGAACCTTGGGGTTCCTGGTTCCAGAAATGTGTGATGGAAGATGATAGAGGACCTTGCCCTCTACTTCAGCATATGTGCAGATATATTTTCTGTGACTTTTTCCAGTATGCTTACTGTGTGATAGTTAAAAAAAAAACATTTTAACTGGCTGCTGAACTAGAAATGAGCATGCATACAAAAAGCTCCACTGGAGAAATTCAATCTCTGTGTCTCCTTAATGGTTTTAAGTGAGAAAGAACTGATATAAGCATCCAGATGGACTGAAGGGTGGCCATATCTCATTAAGGTTGCCGTATGACATGTGACCATGTAGCCCTGCTGATTCTTCTGTTCCCCCTGGGTTCGTTCCTTCTTGATCTTAGGTGAAGAAGCAGTAGAGATAGAAGACCATGTAAACTTGGAAAGGCTGGAAGAGTCATCAAAGGTCTAGTGATGGGAGCACACGGCAGAAATTGCTGCACGTATCACAGCCCAGTTAGGTGATAAGCCAATGCAGCCCAATGATCCAGTCCAGCAGTGAATCCAGTAACTGAGACATTGAGTTTTGAAAGCCCAGGATCAACTTCTCTTTCAACTATGACTCATTCAAAAGTGAACTGGTATCAGGAACATTTGTAGTATTCACATTAAATCTGAGCCCACTCTCCCTAGGGACCAAAGTGGCAGCAGGGAAAATATATCCTAGTTTGGGTGCAGGGAATGTGTTTGTGCTTCTGTTCTTGCTTTTAATTTTTAATTTTTCTTGCTTTTAATTTTAATTTTTAAATTTTGTTATGATTTCATATTTTTATTTCCCCCTCCCCAATTACATGCAAAAGCAACCTTTAATGTTCATTTTTTTAAAATGTTGAGTTTAATATTCCCTCCCTCCTTCATTCCTCCCCTCATTGAGAAGACAATGCAATTTGATATAGGTTTGATGTGCAATCATCAAAACATATTTCCACATTAGTCATGTTGTGAAAGAAAACAGATAAAAAATAAATATAAAGAATGCAGAGAAAAAGTACGCTTCAATCTGCATTCAGACTTTATCAGTTCTTACTCTGGAAATGGATACTTGCTCTAGGTTCTCCATAAGTATCTCTTTGTAAAAGCTAATTGAGGCAAACTGCTTATTGATAATATCAAGAAGATATTAACTCATTAAATAATACTAGATATGAATAGATATTGATAAATATTCATAGATGTTAAGTGACAATGGTAAATGATATTGGGTTAGTAACCAGTGATTGATATTGGGAAGAACATACTAGAATCGAAGCTTGAGCTGATGGCATGAAAAATATACCGCCAAGTCCTCAGGATTACCCCTAGAATACTGAGAGGAAGGAAGATGTAGTCATCCTCCAGGGATGCAAATCACTAGTGCAAGTAGGAGTTGGGATTAGGAATCTCAAAGTCTATGATGGTCCTACAGATCCTTACCTCAAGCATCTGAATGTTCTTTCTTTCACTCTGAAGTCAATGATAGGGAGATTCTTCCCTGTAGGGAACAGGGAAAACTCAGATGATTGCATTTCTGTCACAGTATCTATAGGTTATATTTTATTATGCTTTTGCCTAACCTAATTAAACTGCTTGCTAAGTCATTAAGGCTTGGTTCAAAACCTTGGAGTGTTAGATTGAAAATTAGAAGCAGAGGGACCGGTAGGTAAAGATGGGAGGGGAGAGATTGATTGCCCATAACACTAGATTACAGATGAGACTAACATTGGGGGTGGAGCCAATGGATGATTGACAGCCATTCTAGACTCACTAACAGCTTTAGTGGACAAAGCAGTTGGTTACATACTCCCCCAGCACCACCTAGTGGTTACTTATAAAAGGAGGACCCACAACAAAGAATCTAGATATGTCCAAAAATTGTCCAAATGGGTCTAGAAAAATTACTCAGGCTTCTGTATTTCCTACAGTATTTCTCAGTATGTGAGTGTGAGAGTGTGAGTGTGAGTGTGAGTGTGTGTGTGTGTGTGTGTGTGTGTGTGTGTGTGTTTATCACAAAACTTCCTTCCTAAATACTGGTCTGAATGGGGTATAATGGGGTGTGTCAGTGAAGACGAGGTATTTAAAGACGAGGTATTTAACAAACCTAGTTGGTTTATATTCAGTATCCCTGGAGTAGGAGTGACATCTTTACTCCACCCCACAACCTCTGGATTCTCACCAAAACTTCAGGATTGGAGCTATGAGATTTCAAGGTCCCTGATGTGACAGTGCAGAAAAGGATTCTTAGTGATTCTCACAGCCTCTGGGACTTAAAAGGATGCATTAACATTCTTCCCACAATTTTTCCCAAAATGGGAGTTTGTATTCAACTTCCAACCTCTAAAGAAGCTTTCAACTGAGTATATGGAGCAAGATTGTAAAGACCATGCCCTCTTGGCCTTACTTTTCTTTTTCTGCCTCAACTTGCAATGTACATATTAACCAGATGACTTATAGTCACTAGAGAAGTAACAGCTTAGGAAAATCCATGGATATAACCCCACTGAGTCATTTGGGAAATAACCAGTACATGGGTGAAGGCCCAACCTACTTTTACTTCAAGGTAGTAAGGACCAAGTAGCAAGAAATAGAGAAATTCCATTTAAAATAACTGTAGACAAAATAAAATACTTGGGAGTCTACCTGTCAAGACAAACCCAGGAATTATATGAACACAATTACCAAATGCTTTTTCACACAAATAAAGTCAGATCTAAACAACTGGAAAAAATATTAATTGCTCATGGGTAAGTCAAACCAATATAATAAAAGTAACAATTCTACCTAAATTAATTTACTTATTCAAAGCTATATCAAACTACCAAAAAATACTTTGTAGAGCCAGAAAAAAGTAATAAAATTCATGTAGAAGAACAAAAGGTCAAGAATATCAAGGGGATCAGTGAGAAAAAATGCAAAGGAAGGTGGCCTAGTAATACCAGATCTCAAACTATATTATAAAGTGGTAATCATCAAAACTATTTGCTACTGGCTTATAGAGTAGTGGATCAGTGGAAAGAGCAGGTACACAAGGCACAGTAGTAAGCGACTATAGTCATCTACTGTTTGATAAACTCAAAGACTACTGAGTTTGGAATTAGAACTCACTATTTGACAAAAACTGCTGAAAAAACTGGAAAATAGTATGGCAGAAGCTAGGTACATACCAACATATACCAAAATAAGGTCAAAATGGGTAACAGGATTTAGACATAAAGGGTGATACTATAAACAAAGGAGTAAGGAAACACTAATCACCATTCTCAGGATTTGGTAATATCTACCATTAAAATAGCAGGTATTTGCGGTTTAGGAACCTTCATCTTATTAAAATAAGGAGGGAATGGAGTCCAAATTTGTCATCCTCCAGCACTCCTGTATACACCAATAATCAGCATCAGGCCAGTCAGTATAATAATCCATTCAAACCAGTCCTTGGCTGGTCTGACACAAAGAGTTCAACTAGTTCTGTGATACTGATGAAGAGAAAAGGTCTCTGCTTTTCACATGTTTATATGATCTATAACCATTTATGAATCCCCTGTCCAAGATTGCATTGCATATGGCCCTAGGGGAAATCATAGTTGAAAGTATACACAGAAACCTGAACTTAAAACAACAGACAGGAGGAATGGCAAATTAGGCAGTCCTCTCTTGTCCTAATTTGACGAGCAGGAAAGAAATCCAGTTAAGATGCAGCCAATCTCCCTAAGAATAAATCTCCACAAGTTTTATTATATAACTCTATTCATAAAGAGTACATTCTGGTAAATTCACAACAGTTGAGGGAAGTGCCCCTCCACCCCAATTATTCATTTTCTATTAAAATCTCAGTGAAATTATTCTTCACCTATAAGGCAGAGAACAACAGTCCTGTATCTTCCTGTCTAAAGACCTCTTAACATTCAGCTTCAGACAAAACTATGCATTAAATTTCTTGGCTGGAATTTGAGGATAGATAGCTACTTCTAGAGAAGAGATCTACCAAAGTTATTTGGGATATGTTTTGTTTTGGTTTGTATATGCCTTAAGAATGAAAGAAGAAAAAGCTACCAGGAAAAAAAAAAGAATACTTGAGAAGATTAACAAAAATGCTTTGAATTACTTTAGTTTCAAAGGTCCACCAAACACTTCATTCAAGTTCATCCAAAAATCTAAACACTCTGAATTAAGTGTGGCATGCGGCACGATGGGATCAGTTACCAAATCTGAATTCACTACGCACAGTTTAGACAGATCATAGCTAACATTGAAAATAATGACCAAACTAAATTGTTTAGTGTGATGGCAGTCAGTAAATATGGAATGAAGAAAAACAAAAATGATAGATGGATGTAGCAGTAGTCCAAGACAAGGCTTTTGGGTTCCATATTTCTAATCACATCCTGGGAAAAGTCTCCCAGCTCAGTTACTACAGCAACAGGCAGATATTTAATCATCCCAAATAACGCTGGGTCCAGGTGATTATTATTCCCTGACAGGTTGGATTTCTGGTTCATATGTTTCTGCTCATGAAGCAAAGAAAGCTCTGTGCATTAGAAAGATTTTTATCTATAGTTTGAAGTCTAAAATGTTAAAGAAGCAATGGCAAAATGTTTTGAATTAGCATACCAAAGGGAAGAAAGTCAAATGCATCACCATTTTAATAGTTAACCAAATAATTAATACTCTCTCTATGGGGAGTCCTCCACAAAAGTCCTTTTGTGATGTCTTCTTGTGGTGTGATAATGACCCTAATTTCTCAAAGGTTATGCCCTTAAGCATAGTTCCTCATCTGAAGGCAGACTCTTTCTGGTCCTAATAAACTAGAAAATCTTCCAGCATGGTAAGATAACTATGGATATTATCTGAGAATCAGCAGAGGTTCGTTCAGAGGGTGATGAAATTTCTGCTCACACTTAGCTTTGTTCTAAGCTGTGCTGTCCTGACTTGGGGGGACTTGTGAGCTAGCGCTAGGTGGCACAGTAGATAGACTGGAGGGAAGAAGATCCACATTCAAATCTTGCCTCAGACATTTACTAGCTGTATAATCCTAGGTAAATTCTTTAACCTCCTTTAATTCAATTTCCCATCTGAAAAATAGGGATAATATTAGCAGTTACCTCCCAAGGTCATTGCAAGAGCAAACGAGACAGCCTATGTAAAGCACTGTGCAGATCCTAAATTCTATATAAATGCTAGTTGTCTTTATTGTCACTGTTATGTCGAGCCTGCCCCAGTCCCCAGGCTATTCTTCACAATTTTCCAGTCAGCTCCTTGCCATCGGCCTGTTGCCATGTTTATAATAACCCATCTCTCTTTTACTTCTTTCTAGCTGCAGAGTGGCACAGTAGATAGAGCTTTGGAGCTGGAGTCAGGAAGATCTGAGGTCAAATCCCACCTCTCCCTTACTGGTTGTATGACTGTTGGCAAATTATTAAACCTCTGTCTGCCTCAGTTTCCTCCACTGCAAAACGGAACCTACCTCGCAAGACTGTTGTATGAGGTAATATTTGTAAAGTTTTTAACATAATACCTGAAAGGTGCTGCTGTTGTTGTTCAGTTTTGTCCACCTCTTCATGACCCCATTTTGGGTTTTCTTGGCAAAATATTGGAGTGGTTTGCCATTTCCTTCTCCAGCTCATTTTATAGATGAGGTAACTCAAGCAAACAAGGTTAAGTGATTTGTCCAGGGTCACACAGCTAGTAAGTGTCTGAGGCCAGATTTGAACTCATTGGAGATGAGTCTTCCTGACTACAGACCCTGAGTTCTATCCCCTGTGCCACCTAGCTGACAGGTAGTAGGACCCAATAAATGCTTGTTCCCTTCCCTTCCATACTTCCTCCAAGAACAGTAATCATATCAATAGTATCATTGCTTCAGAAAAGAGCATATCCATACTTCTTTTTTTTTACTTTTTGGAGAGGGGAGGGTAGGGCAATTGGGGTTAAGTGACTTGCCCAAGGTCACATGGCTAGTAAGTGTTAAGTCTCTGAGGCTGGATTTAAACTCAGGTCCTCCTGACTCCAGGGCCAGAGCTCTATTCACTGTGCCACCTAGCCACCCCCATATCTATACTTCTTCTGTCTTATGCCTTTATTTACTATCCCTATGACATCCCAAACCAAAATACTCTTCCCTTTAACTACTTTAACTACTTCCTACATTTTTTGCATAAGTTACTCATCAGTAAACACCTAACTGGATCTAAAGGGTAAGATGAGGGGGGTGGGAAACCTATGCAAAAAAAAAAAAATAGAGGGGCAGCTAGGTGGCACAATGAATAGAGCATTGGCCCTGGAGTCAGGAGGACCTAAGTTCAAATCCGGCCTCAGACACTTAACACAAAACTAGCTGCATGACCTTGGGCAAGTCACTTAACCCCAATTACCCTCCAAAAAAGCAAAAAAAAAAAAAAAGATTTGGGGGGGGGGGGGTGGTAGAAAGGTTTTTGTTTTCTACTATCACTGTCAGTATAGGTTAGTCAAGCCAACAAGGAAAAATTCCTGAGAGAAAAGAAAGTTTACTTTCTACTTGCTTTCCCTGAAAGAATCCATTTCCTGTTCATTAGTGTTTATACACATGTTAGAAAAATGAAAACAAACACTGCTTGCCGCAGGCCACACAACACATTTCCCCTTTTATCTGGCCCCAGACAGCTCCCAGTGAAATGCTCCAACAGAGCGGTTTTTTCTACAGCAGGGACTTTTTTTTAAAGCGGTACTGACATATTTCTAAAGACCCTCAGTATCTTTAAACTTCCTTAAGAGGAAATTAGCAGTCAGGATCCAACATAGACCTGCCAAATCTCCACCAAGGTACTGTTGTTGGTAATGCTTTAGGAGAAGCAATTGACCTCTGGAATGTAAACGATCCCTTTAACACAGTTTTTCATTCCAAGTAGGATCATAAGTTTTTCTGAAGCTTTGCAAACAGGGTTTTCTTAAGGATTCACTGTTCTTTTTTGAGAATAAAGATTAGACAAATTATAGCTCCCCACGAGTTAAGCATACAAGCCAGATTACGAGTGGGGAATTAGTCACAAAGTGATTTAGCTAACCATATTACAGAGAGTATAGATGGTGTGGTATATATGGAGATGCAGCTCATTGGTGGCATGATTAGATATGATCTAAGGGCTGGTCTTTCTTTGTGGTGAGTAGTAAAAGGGTTGGGCTGGCCAGCCAGGAGCCTAACTCGGGGAGAGAGGCAAGTGAGATCTAGGACCAGAGAGGTTAGGCCATCTCTCCACTGATCTCCAAGAGGATTATCAGGCTAGAATTGCATCTCCCATCCCTCAAATCTCTCTCACTGGTCTAGGGATATGAATCTGAGTTCATAAAGAAAGCCACTTTCCTAATCCCTCTCAAAGGGGAGAGTAATCCTTAGCTCATCCTTACCAGTTAATCTTTTTCCCCATCAAACGTTAGTTTGGCCAAAAGGCCATCATGAAAAGCAAATATCTGGTAAACCTGTTTATCCAAACCAAACCAAAAATATAAATTGGAGTTCCTTAGATTAGAATACATGAGGCTAAATGGACTCAAACTGGGAGTAAGATAAGATCTCAGGAGAGAAAAAATAATCTCACCCCAGAGAAGACCATTATTGTCCATCTCTAGAGCTGCAAGTGCTAAAGGTCAAGAGACATGTTGGGGGCAGTGTCCTATACATGTCTGCCACTTCTGGGGCTTCCAATGGCCATTCCAAAAGTTTCTATTTCACTTCTGTCTCTCAAATGCCTCCCTCATGATGCTCTCTTGAAGTTTCTCTACAGCCAGTTGAAAACAGTCCCTTGCAGCAGTTACAGAGCATCACATCCTCTCAATCAGCTAAAAGTCATATTTCTCTAAGGATAAGCAACACACAGCACAGGGTTGGCCCTCTCTTACTTCATTTGTGTGGGAATGGATGCTATAAAGATCGTAACAATACGAGGCAATATTTACATAGCATATTAAGGTTTGAAAATGCTTTACATGTTATCTCATTTGCTTCTCACAATAACCTTACTAAGCAGAGGCTGCTACTAACTTCATTTAACAGAAAAGGAAACTGAGCCTCACAGAGGAGAACTGATTTACCTAGAGTTATATAGCTAGTAAAGTATGTCTGAGGCTGTGTTTGAACTAAGGTTCCCCTGAGTCCAAGTCCAGCACTCTCTCCATTCTTCCTCCTAGCTGACTGAGTATTTATTGTATGAGGTTGTAGAGGGGAACCATGCAGGGTAGTACAAAGAACACTCCGATCTCAGTCTGGAGAACTGAGTCTGAGCTGAGGTTTATCACTACTAGCTGCATGACCTTGAGTAAGGCATTTTACTTCTCTGGACCTCAGTGTCCTCATCTGTTAAATGTATTTCCTTATCTGTGTAAAGGTCGTTTCCCCTGATAAAGCAAGCTCCTTGAGGGCAGGATCTGTTTCACTTTTGTAATTATAGTAGTGTCTGGCAAATAGCAATTGCCAAATGAATGCTTTGTTGGTTGGTTGATTCAATGGATGGTCTATGACCTTTTTAAAAAATATATATATATTCTGATATCTTTATTTCAATGTAATTGATTTCTTTTGTAATCCTATGAATTTTATTCTATGCATTTTAAAACACTATTCTGAGAAGGAGCCCTGTTGCCTTCTTCAGACTGCCAAAGGAATCTATAACTCAAAAAAAGATTAAGAACCCCTGGACTAGTAATTCTCTAAAGTCCTTTTTAGGTCTGGCATTCTAAGAGTCCTCTATTGTTGCTAAGCTGTTCAGCCAAATCAGACTCTTTGTGACCTCATGGACCATCCTGTCCATGGAGTTTTCCTGGCAAAGATACTAGAATGGTTTGCCATTTCCTTCGCCAGTGATTAAAACAGAGGTTAAGTGGCTTGCCCAGGTTAGACAGTTAGTGTCTGAGGTCAGATTTTAACTCTGGTCTTCCTGATTCCAGGACCAGGACTCTATCTGTTGAGTCAGGATTAGATTATTTAGCATGATAGAAAGGGATAAAGAGTGGGCATCATCCAAGAATCTATTCTAGACTCTCTTTTCTATATATACAGTATTCTTCCCCTTGACAATCTCCTAAGATCCCATGAACTCAATTATGATTGCTATATATATACCTCCTATAATATCTATATATTCAACAGCCTCCTAAACTGCAACCCCAATTACCAACTGTCTACTAGACATCTCCATTTGGATATCTGGGAGGCATATCAAACTCAACACGTTCAATATGGAACTCATAATTCCACTAAAATCCATCCTTGTTCCAAACTGTCCAGTTTCTGTTAAAGGTTCTCAGTTACTCAGATTTATGACTTTGGAATCATATTTGATTTTTCCCTCTTCCTCAATGCCCACATTCAGTCAATTGCCTCCTTGTCAATCCTACTTCCACAATGCATTGGAACCCTACTTTATTTTGAATTAGTCTCTACCCTCAGGCCTTCATCACCTCCTGCCTGGACTGTTGTAATAGCTTCACAATTTGTCATCCTGTATCCAATTTCTAATTCATCCTCTACACAGCTGCCAAATTCATTTTCTTAAAACACAGATCTGACCATGCCACTCACCTACTCAAATATTTTCAATGTTTCCCTATTATCTCTAGGATAAAATAAAACATCCTCAGCCTGGCATTCAAAGCATTCTGCTGTCTGGGTGCTACCTCTCTATAAGTCGTTTAACTTGAATAACCAATATTCCATCTCTTACCTCCAAACCTTTGTTCGTGTCATCTCCCACATATCTGGAATATGCTTTCTTGTCCTTTCTATCTCGTAAAATTCTTCAAAGCAGGGGCGGCTAGGTGGCACAGTGAGTAAGAGTGCCGGCCCGGAGTTGGGACGGCCAAGGATTGGATCCAGCCTCAGAAAATGAGCACTCACACATAAATAATGACTGGCCGTTAACCTTGAGCAAGTTACTTAACCCCAATTGCTTTAAAAAAAAATTCTTCAAAGCATAGATCACATGCTACTTCCTCCTACACAGGGACTTTCTTCATCTTCTCCCTCTCTCTCTCTCTCTCTTTCTCTCTAGTTATTAGCATTCTCTCCCTCTTGAAATTACTTTGTATTACTTTGGATATACTTTCTGGTTATTTACTTGTGTAGTTGTTATTGCCACCCAGCAGAATGTAAGCTCTTTGATGGTAAAGGTGGTTTCATTTTTATTATCTCCAGCACCTAATACACTCTCTTGCACAAAGTAGACACTTAACAAATGCTTGTTGAAAGAAATTTAATACAAATCAAAAGAAAACCACCAAACATCATTTTAAACACCGCAAACCCCAAACCTTTTATCAAAGTTACAAAGAGAGCTAATAAAATGATGCATACCCTTTGATCCAGCAGTACCACTACTAGGTCTGTATCCCAAATAGATCATAAAAAAGGGAAAAAGGGAAAAGGACCCACACGTGCAAAAATATTTATAGCAGATCTTTTTGTGGTGGCAAAGAATTGGAAATCAAGGAGATGCCCATCAATTGGGGAATGGTTGAATAAGTTGTAGTATATGAATGTAATGTAATACTCTTGTGCTATAAGAAATGATGAGCAGGCAGATTTCAGAAAAACCTGGAAAGACCAACATGAACTGGTGCTGATTGAAGTGAGCAGAAGCAGGAGAAAGTTGTACACAGTAAGAGCAACGTTGTGCAATGACCAACTCTGATAGACAGCTCTTCTCAACAATACAATGATCTAAGACAATTTCAAAAGCCTCATGATGGAAAATGCTATCTATATCCAGAGAAAGAACTATGAAGTCTGAATGCAGATCAAGTATATTATTTTCTCTATTTTGGTTTTTCTTTCTTGAGGTTTTTTCCTTTTGCTCTGATTCTTCTTTTACAACATGACTAATGTGGAAATATGTTTAATATGATTGTACATTTATAGCCTATATCAGATTGCTTGCCATCTTGGGGCCAGGGAAGAAGAAAAAATTGGAACTCAAAATCTTATAAAAGTGAATGTTGAAAACTATCTTCACATGTAGTTGGAAAAATAGAATACTATTAAGTGAGAAAAAACAGGTTTGCATTCCACATTTTCTGCTTAACTTGTTGAAAAAGGGATAATGAAAAAAGAATAAAGTCAAAATGAAAGGGAGAATTAGAGAAAATTTGAGGGAGAAGGGCAAAGATACTGGTGTCACATGAAAACAATAATCAATCCCTGATTCATCTGTGTTGAATATAGTATACAATTTAATAATCAATGATACAAAATAAGGTAACAAATAGCAAAAGTGAGATGTGAGTGACTTCCCTAACTTCGCTGCCTAAATCTTATAATATATATGATGAGAGAAAGGATTCAATGTCTTTGCATAAAAGCTTACATATATTGCTTTGAGACAGACCAGTAACTCTAAACATCCTTTTTCAATCACAATTAGTTGTTGACATGATTAAACTTTTCAAGAATCTGTAATGTCATCAATGTGGTTACCCTTTAGGCAGATCTAAACTCCACTTTGCTTTTAGTTGATGGTATTTGACAGTTTTTGTGACCTATAAATTATCACGATAGGCTGGTCCTCAGCAGATACACATCACCAGATCCATATTCAAAGCCTTTCAAGCTTGGTAGAACCCCCCAGAGCCTTCCCTTCCCACACACAGTCTTTAAGGAATTCAGGTTCACCTCCATATCCTAATGAGGCCCTAGCATAGGACTTGAATGGGGAACATGACAAAAACTGGTATTTAATCACACTGAAAAAAGCAGAGCAGATCCTCGAAAACGGGTCTGAAAATAGTGCTAGCTGTCTTAAAAGATTCAAGAAAACAAAAGGATGAGAAAATAGAGAAGTACCAATAAAAGCAGAGAGCATGAAACCAAAACAATTCTAACACTTGCTCTCACATACTACCTCCCTCTTGGATAAATGCTCATTTAACAAAGGAAGCACATCTCATGCCATGTTCTAAATTCCATGAAATTTCTGCCCTGGAGTGACTAGATTATGCCAAGAAAAGACTGGAAATGAATCACAAAGCTACTGTCATCAGGGGAATGAATTTCTATGGTGTCTGCCTATAGAAGACAATTGCCTACACCGATCCTTCCTTTTCAAGAAATAAAGTACAAGGGCTAGATGCATTTATTTTTCCATCATCCATCCAAAGGAAAACATTTACAAGTATTAGACAGGTTCTGTGTATTACTATGTAAACTTTGCCTCACACAGTATATGCATTGTGTCGATCAAACCATGACATATTTCCTTCACTTCAAAAGCATGGAAACCTCAAGTTGACTATATCCCAATACAGAAGTCAACTATAACAAGATGTGAAATTAAGTATGATGGCAGAAAAAAAAACCACAAATACAGAAACTGATATATGTATCTTATTGCCCGCAAAATTTAAGTTAACAGCTTAACTGAAATGTTTGTTTTTTTACCTGTGTCAAAACTATTGCTCTGGAATCTTCTCCCAACACCCTAGGCAACCACAAAATGCCACTTAAGCCAGAAACAACCCATTCTGTGGCAAAGGCCTCTTCATATTTGCTACATCTTCATGACCCGAAATATTGTCATTGGAATCTTTTTCATAAGGAAAGGGTATGGGTAAGTGAGGAAAAGTAAATGAGTACAGGTTGGACCAGAGAACCACTTGAAGTTCCTTCCATCTTTGATCAGAACAAAACCCCATGCGTGGATTACTGGGGCTGGAGTCAGGAAGACCTGAGTTCAAATTCAGCCTGACACCAGATATGTGATCCTGGGCAAACCAATTGACCTGTCTGCCTCAGTTTTCCTAACTATAAAAGGGGAATAATAATAATAATAATATATTCCTCACAGAGTTGTTGTGAAGATTAAATGAGATAATATTTGTTAAGTACTTAGAATAGGGCCAGGTACATAGTAGGCTCTTAATAAATGTTTGTTTCCTTCCTTCCTTCCTTCCTCAGAAAAACAAAAGGAATTGCCTAGAGTCATATAGCCGGTTATTGCCAGAAATAAGATTCACATCTCAGGCTTGATTTCAAGTCCAACACTCTAAGGTACCATGAAGTCACATATTTAGGATAATAAGTGACTCTGAAGAATTGGATAATTCTTTCAAAGATTTATAGTTTGTTTTCCTTTTTTTAAAAAAAAATCTTATATACTAGTAGATACTATACATACATATTCTCAGGTTTCCTGGGAGAAGCAGCTAAAAAGGGTGAGACAATTCTCCGAAAATACACCCGGCAACTTCATGTCTTGACTGATTCTGATACAAAGGATACCACTATAAAATTAAATGGGTGAATTCTGACCTTGTTGTGTCCAAATTCATTCAAGATGGTGCCCAGTTTTTTCGTGTTGCTGTGCAGTTTGTGTACAGCGATGGCTGGATGGGGATCCCTCCAATCAATGGACAGGCGATGAAACCAAAGGTGTTGACTCTCCTGCACATGAGCTGATTTAATACTAGGATCAAAACGATGCACTTCGCATCCGTCACTGGCCATGCTCAATTCAAAGCGAGTATCTTCATTTCCCAGTCTATTATTTTAAAAAGAAGGAAAAGAGTTTTAAAAATTATAAATGTAAGTATAAATAGAAGACAATTATTTGGGGGTGGCTAGGTGACACAATGAATAGAGCACCGGCCCTGGAGTCAGGAGGACCTGAGTTCAAATCCAGCCTCAGACACTTAATACTTACTAGCCATGTGACCACGGGCAAGTCACTTAATCCCAATTGCCCTGCCCTCCCCCCTACAAAAAAAAGCAAAAAAAAAATACAATTATTCCTTTTCCATAATAAATATTTTAATTTAATTTTTTACAAATATTTTTAAATTCATCTCTCTCCTACTATTCTCCCAAATTGAGCATTTTTAAAATAAAATCCTCAATATATATCTACATATTGTAGCAAAACAAATCCCCACATTAGCCATGTACAAAAATGCTCATCTCCTTCTGCATTTTAAATTCATTAGGAGGTGGGTGGCATGTTTCATCTCTATTCCTTCGTACTCATGGTTTATCATAGCATGAATAAGAGTTCTAAAGACTTTCAACATTTTTTAATATGTTGCTAAAAAGATTGTTCTTAAAAGAAATCTTTAAAAGATTTCCTCAATAGATGCTGAGAATAGTCTAAGCAGCAATAACTCCCTCTACCAGAAAAACAGCCAGGTCCCAATTAGTGTGAATAATGAATCTCCAGAAGCAGTTGCATTATTTTAATTCATACTGTATACACTTCCATTAGGCTGGAACAAGTCACCACATATAACACAACTGTAACTTTAAATAGTAGGAATTCAAATATATACAACCATTTCATGGTACTCATTAGTTGTATTAACCAGAGACCTGGCTATATTCTATAGATGAACCCAAAGACTGTATGTAAAATGTTAAGACTATAGCTTGGGTAAGGTAAAAAGCATAATAATCTTGTCTTATTGTCCAGGCTCTGCCACTAATTGGGTGGTCATGTGTGAGTTATTCAATTTCTCAAAGCCACTTCTATAAATGGAATAGAACTAAATGACCTTCAAGGCTCTTCGAGTCTATGAGACCATGGCATTTGGCTCTACTAGGCTGACTGGGATGGTGGGTGTTTTCTTGGAAAGTCAGTATGTGACAGTAAAAGCATGTACAAACAGAAAGTGGGAATGTTCGTGTAAAGTATGTTCATGTTCATGTGTATGTGTGTGTGTTGTGTATCTTCTTGAATACATATTCAAGGAGAAGAGATAATCATATAAATCCAGGGGGTGGGGTGGGAAAGCATCATCAATGAACATTTATTTAGTACCTACTAGGTACACTACAATGTAAGGCAGCACATTTGTATATCATAAGCAAAATAACATCTTCTATACATTTGCATTTCCTACAAGAATCTTCCACCCTTATTGGGACAAATATTCAATGTTCTATTCACTACAAAATTTGGCATAATGGATAGAGTGCTGGCCTTGGAGTCGGGAAGTTCAGAGTTTTAATCCTTGCCTCAGACACTTATTAGATCTGTGGCCCTGGCCAAGTAGTTTAATACCTGTAAGCCTACATTTCCTCATCTGTAAAATAGGTATTATAATAGTATCACCCACTTCACTGTATTATGATGATAGCTAATAAAATAATTAATGTTAAGTGCTTTAAAAACTTTAGAGAACTATGTAAATGCTAGCTGTTATTTTTATTGCTATCATTATAACTAATTCAAATAACATCTTGAGTGAAGTACAAGAATATTCAATTAACCAGAAAAGTGCAACAAAATCTTATCATCATAATTTATGACCTCTCTACTCAAAGCACTATAACTAGATGTGATTCAGGAAAATTCCAAAATTTAGGCAGACAGGGGCACGGATCAAAACATAAGCCAGTTTAACAAATATGTTACTCTGGATCCACTGATTCAGAATTTACAACAGTTCAAATTCATACAAGCAAAGAATTGTTTTAAATCGGTTAGATAAGTCCTCAAAACTATTTATGTTGCTTTTTTTAAAGAAAGCAAGTCAGGGGCAGCTAGGTGGCACAGTGAATAGAGAACTGTCCCTGGAGTCAGGAGGACCTGAGTTCAAATCCAGCCTTAGACACTTAACACAAAAACTAGCTGTGTGACCTTGGGCAAGTCACTTAACCCCAATTGCCCTCCAAAAAGCAAGCAAACAAGGAAGGAAGGAAGGAAGGAAGGAAGGAAGGAAGGAAGGAAGGAAGGAAGGAAGGAAGAAAGAAAGAAAGAAAGAAAGAAAGAAAGAAAGAGAGTCCTGAGCATTCTTTCCTCCCCCTTATTTTAGCACCCCAATTCTGTTTTCTCCACCTCATATTTATCTGCCTTCCACTTGCCACTCATCTTCTCCAATTATACCTGATCCTAACTTCCACTTCTATAATGTCCTCCACCTCATCTTTACCTTTTCCTAATTCTGCCAGTTCTAGCATTCTCCTTATAGTCTGTGCCTGGCATACAGTAGGTGATTAATAAATGTTTTTTGATTGTTGGCTGGTTGGTTCCTCTCCCTTTCCTATACTCTACTTCTATGGTGTCCAGTGATGCCATTGCTACCACTCACTCTCTCCCATAGCTGTGGTGATGTAAAGCCCTTATACTCAACCACACTTTCCTTTCATTCTATCCTCCAGTGAAATTGGCATATAAATACTGATGCCTGCAACTACATGGTGGCTTGATGCTGGCCACATATACATAATAAAGTGAAAATTTATGCCCAGCAATAAGAAGACAATGACTTTGCCCTCTCCACCTAACTTTGGTATTTGCTCAGATGCATTTGCATGGCAAGACTCAAAGGTTTTTGGGCCCTAGAAAAAACCATGGTGACTTAAACATACATAGTTCTTTGGTATTTCTTTGACAGAATCCCCTGAAATGGTTTGGGAAAGAGGCTCTCCATAAGTTAATTAAATGGGAATTGAGGACTTTTTAACCCTAAGTCAAATAGAGGAATGGAGCAAGAATGTGTTTCCTACTTGAATGAGAAAGTTTAAAAATAAGACTTAGTCTTGCCCCCAGGGGAACTTTGCCTATGGCTCAGCACCACAGTAATGACTAAAAAGCTATTAGTCTATTATGTACAAGGAGCAGATTTCTATGTGCCACACTCTAACAGAAAGGAACAAAGATGACTGGCATATGTCCTAAGGATATGGAGTCCAAAATTGGCAGTAGAGAAAAAACCTGCAGTCACAAGACCAGCAGAGCTCTAATAGAAATTACATGGGACTAGTGGGGAACAATATCTACATACCCCACAGAGATGAAATGCTTGACAGAAACTTGCACAAGAAACCAGTGGAGAGTAAGACTAGTAGAAATAACCCTATAACATTACCAGAAGATAATGACAGTTCTACAAGTATTGGGTTTGGAAAAAATGAGTTGTTCTGATCATGACCTTTCAGCATAAGTTTCTGAAGCATATCCATTCTTTCCAATAATGGTCTGTGTATTTGTAGATGTGTAATGCCCTATGTTTATGAGGGGAAATATTTTGCTACTCTTTTTTACACTATATTATTTCATTAAGTTTTTGCATTGAATAAATTATTCTCATCTGGTTTACTGGTAAACACATCATGGGAGACTGAGGAGTAAAGTAAGGAATCAGTATATTTTATTTATTTATTTGTTTGTTTGTTTATTTTAGTGGATATAGGCCTACAGAGTACCTTGAATCTCAGATAATTCTGCTGAGGGCCTCAGGTGCAAGGTACCCAGGTGCTACAAAGTTATAGCAGAAGCCAGAAATGATGAACCAAAGAGTGAGTTGTCAGTAATAGATTGCTCCACTCATAGGAACTTTTGGAATGCACCTGGCCCATGTCTGTGTGTGTGTGTGTGTGTGTGTGTGTGTGTGTAAGAATATGCTGAATCTAGATAAACAAAGCATTCCTGTTGCAAGGCATTCTCTCAGGTGTAGAAATGTTGTAATTTAATTTGAAACATCACTTTAAAATGATTCTTAGTCAGGGATTTGTATATGTTCCTTATGGGGTAAAATGTTTAATATAATTTCTTCTGCGGATTGTCAAAGATTAAACTAATAAAAGTAGAAAGTACTACATAATTAGTAACTTTTAAAATTAAGATCTCAAGAAATGAAGAATTCCTTTAATATTTCATCAACTTCTAAGTCTACAAATTCTTACTGTATGAGTATTATGCATTTAGTGGGTGTGGGGAGGGAAAAATAAGCATCTGTTAAGGGTCTACTATGTGCCAGGCACTGTTAAGTGCTTTACAAACATTATCTCATTTGTTCTTATGTGATAAATTATTAAACAGTGATTTTTACTATAATATAAATTATGACAGGCTCTTGGCCAAAAATGACTACAGCTTACCAGACATTTATTGTTCAGTCATTTTTCAGTCATGTCCAATTCTTCATGACCTCATCTTGGATTTTCTTAGCAAAGATACTAAAGTGATTTGCCATTTTTTTCCAGCTCATTTTTCAGATGAGGAAACTGAGGCAAGCAGGGTTGACTTGCCCAGAGTCACATAGCCATTAAGAGTCTGAGGCCAGATTTGAATGCAGATCTTCTTGACTCTAGACCTGGTACTCTATCAACTGCATTACCTAGCTGCCCCTTCAGTGCCTAGAATAGAAATAGCCAAAAAGAAGGCCTCTGATGGGCACTCTGAGGCCTGTCAGAACTCTGAATCTAAGCACAAGATGGGAATTGGAAATCAATGACAAGACTCAGAAAATGAAGTCAAATAGGGCATGAGTATGACATTCAAGATTGTACTGCTTTGAAACAAATCCTAAATCAAGAACTGAAGCTGAAGATGTGAGTAGAAAGAAAATGACACTAAATACTGCAGGAATATATGGGTCAGGAGGTGCCCAAGAAGAAAACTCAGGAGAAAAAAAATAACTGCAACAAATACAAGCAGAGTCTTATAGGGGGGAAATGGGTGAGCTACAAGGACTATAGGAATACCTCAAAGAAATGAAGCAAGAGAAAAAAGTAAGAGCTCTAAGAAGCAAAAAATGCAAGATTAAATAGTTTAAAATGGAAGGTATAAAACATTATTCAAGTAACAGACTCTGAAAATGAGACTAAACCATAGAGAACTCAATTATACATATATATGCATATATATATGTACACACACACACACACACACACACATAGATATATATATATATATATATAAACTCAATAAATTTAGAGAACTCAATAACATATATTGGAACAAAATCAAAAGATTGAAGAAAAAAAGCAACTGTCATAGTGAGGAATAAAAGTTGAGTTTTACTAAATAAAACAATGTGGATACACTGCGTACATATCAACTAACTTAGAATTTTAAAAGATAAAAGCAAGGGCAAGTGATTAAGGGAGGATAAATAGCAAATCATAGCATAGCCCCCTAAGAGTAGTGTCAGGAGTACCAAAACTCTAAAGGAGCTGGAACTAATGAGAAAGGCTAAGAACAATAAAAATCTGTCTTAAACAAAACAAAACAACTACTTGGAAGAAAGATCAAAGAACATATAGAATCACTGCTTCCGGGTGGGAAAGGCAATGGTAATGGATGATGATGATGAGACGTGGCAGATCTGTGCAGATTCTATCACTTCTGTTTCCTCTGCCAAAGAGAACGATCTTTAAATTGGAAAGAATGAACAAAAAATATCTACTGAGAGTCAATACCAAGAGAACTATAGTAAGAGAGTACCCCACTACCTTTTATTCATTCAGCTCATCAGAACAATATGAGCTACATCATAGGGTGCTGAGACAACTGCTGAGCCACTTCAGTGATATTTGAAAGACTATGAAGAATAGGAAAAGGATTATGGGATTAAATTAAGACAAATGTCTCAATTTTCAAAAAAGGGACTAAAAGAGGCTATAAATCATAAGCCAGTAAGCAAGATTTTGTTTCCTAGGAAAATCCTAGAATGTATTATTAAAAGGATGGCTAGTGAATATCTAGAAAAGGAAGCAGAGATCATAAGGAATTACCATAATTCGTTGGAGCTAGGTGGTACAGTTGATAGAGCATTGAACCTGGTATTAGAAAGACCTGAAAGATCTTTAAATTTAGCCTCAGGTACTTTGTGTGACCTTGACCAAGTCACTTAACATCTGTCTACCTCATCACCTCATCTGTAAAATGATGATATAGTACCTATGCCTTATGGTTATTATGAGGGGTGAAATGAAATTATATTTGTAAAGTGCTTTGCAAGTCTTAAAGTGTTATATAAATGCTAGCTATTCATCATTATTAAGAAAAGGTTATGCCACACTGACCTAATTTTCTTTCTCTTCTTTCTATGTTATTAAACTAGAAGGTTAGGGAAATACTGGCAATATAGTTACTTAAAATTTTATAAGTCATTAGAACAAGGCTTTTCCTCTTTTAGAAAACATGGAGCGACATGGACTAGAAAATATTATTTTGAGGCATTTGAGGCATTCAGGACTGCTTGAATGACCAGACCTATGGGGTGGTTATTAGTGGCTTCCTGTCAATTTGGAGTCAAATGAAGTAATCCAGGAATTTCTGCTTGGCCCTGTAGTGTTTTAATATCTTTTTATCACTTTCTGGGATAAAAGCATACAAGGCAAACATCAGTCTGCAGATGACACAAAGCTGGGAGGGATAACCAACATACTAGATTAGAGAATCAGGATAAAAAGAACTTTTGACAGCTAGAATGCTGGGCTAAATCTAATAAGATGACATTTGATAGTATTAAATATAAGGTCCTACCTTGAATTTTAAAAATCAGCTTCAAAAGTATAAGATGCAATAAACACATCCTAGAGAGTAGAGCTCATCTGAAGATATGAAGATTTTAGTGGAATTCAAGTGATATAAACTAACAGCATGATATGGTTGCACAGAAAGCTAATGCAACCTTAGCAATGAACAAAGGAATTGTGTCCAAAAATTTGGAGGCAATAGCTGTGTTGTACTACATCTTGGTCAGCCCACATATAGAAGATTCTGTTCAGTTCTTATTGTCACATTTGAGGAAGAATATAAAAAAAAAAAAAACTGGAGGAAATCCAAAGTGATTATGGTGGTGAGAAGTCTCCAACTCATGCCACATAAATTATAATAAGTGATATTAATGGGATACTCTAAAATTTGCAAACATAACTCATTTCCACAGCCCCTCCCACAGAAACTTTTTTTTGGAGAGGGAAGGGAATCTTGGAGACTCACGGTTAACTATGATGACTTGTGTAGTCTGTGACAAGGCACTGAAAGAACATTAATAGGACTGTCATTTTGAGGAGATTAACAGTTAAGTGCCACTGGGTGGGGGGAGGAGAGAGAGAGAGAGAGAGAGTCTTTGAGAGACTTGAACAGTTGAGTGTTGTCTCTGAGACTTTAATTGCCATCCTATGAAGATGATGAAGAGAATTCCTGAAGGAGAGTAAGCTAAACTGCCTTGCATTCCTGGTAGGAACTGAGTTAAATTTCATTCTGTAAAGAAAAGTAGTTAGCTGACATTTCTGAGGAGAAATGAGAGGAATGTTCACTCTGAAAGGAACTGAGTAGCCCACATTCTGAAGAGAACTGATTCACTAAACTCTGACTCTAGTGTTTTAGAAGAGCTGGTAGTTAGTGATGGATGAGAAGTCTATTAAGTAACTGCTTTTCCCTGCCTTCCCAGATCACAGAGATAACTCTGCTGATAACACATTAAAGGAATCTTTCATTCCTTGAGTCCTTGGTTTAAAAAGTTATTCATTTTGTAGCTCTGACCTCCCTCACTGCTAATACATTGTTTAAATATTTATGTGGCTGTATTATTTGTCATTATTAATAAATTATATACCCTGTAACAGTAACGGTAACTAAACCTATAAATTCAGGATTGAGAGTAAAAGAAGAAAGATAATCTAAGAGAGGAGTAGGAGACTGAGTTAATCAAGCAATAAACTAATTAGTGAGACAGACTTTGCATTTTAGTAATTTATGAAGTAATATTGACTTGAATGACTTTGAGATCAATAAGAAAAAGAATTAATAAGGTAGTAAACTTTTAAAAATATGATAACAAATCAGTAGCATGCTGGGGGGGGGTGTCCCAGAGGAAGGGAATACTATATGAATGAATTGCTTCATATGTTAGCACACAGTCTAGTTACAGATAACAATATTTTGTCTGATCCTTACAAAACCTCTGTGTGGTAGGTACTACAGATTTTCTTACTTCCTTTTTTTAATAAATGAGGGAAACTGAGGCTTAGGTAACAAGTGTCACATTGTAGTAACCCCCCATTTTGTGAACATCCCCCATCTCTCCCCATCATAGGAAAGCTGCCTAGGAAACCTACCCAAACCCAACAAAGCCCACCTAGGCAGCAAACCTGCCAAGTAAACCCGCCTAAACCTGCTACCTGAAGCCTATAGCCCCTCCTCACCACCACCTCCCTTCTGTTCAGTTTTCAAAATAGATTTGGGAACTTTCCAGTTGGGCAACAAACTGACCACTGAGCAACAATCATTAAGCAATGCTATCCTTTGGCTTCTGTATTTTCCCTGCTTGCTCCCCTTGGTAACATTTATGTTGTGGCTTATTGTCTATATAAACTCCGAGATGTATATGCTCATGTATATGCTCAGGGCTGCCTGATTTGGGTACATGACCCCTGGCAGTCCCCTGGTTAATTATGCTCCACAATTAAAACTTCATTTAAAATGATTAATGGTCTCACTTGCTGTCATTTCACATTACAACATTTGGAGGTCCCAGCAAGATGGCAGCATTTTGTGTCACTGTGGAGACCTTGGAACCTCAGACTCAGGGAAGGGAAAGAGCTGGCCCTTCCCTAACCCTGAGAGGAGCTGGCTCCTAAGGGAAAAGGTACTTTCCCAGGGCCCCTAGGCTTGGGCAGAATTATCCAAGTCCCTCCTCGACTCTGATTCGTTCCTGCAATCCAGCCATGTGGAGCTGTTTCTAGAGGTGACTGTCTATTCCTGGGAGTACTCATGTAGGTGGGAATTGAGTGGCAGCTGGATGCAGTAAAAGCCCTCACCCCCGGCTTCTCTCTGAGATGTCAGAAAGAGGCATCCTGTCTGTTTTTTGTCTATCTTGTCTAGGTATTTTTATTTTTATTTTTATTTTTTTTTGGAGGGCAGTTGGGGTTAAGTAACTTGCCCAAGGTCACATGGCTAGGTTTTTGTTTGTGTGTGCGTTAAGTGTCTGAGGCCGGATCTGAACTCAGGTCCTTCTGACTCCAGGGCCAACACTCTACTCACTACGCCATCTAGCCTCTCCTTGTCTAGGTATTTTGAGCATTCTGTGTCTGCCTATCTTTCTGTGTGTTTGTGTAAAGAAAAACTTTTGAGTCTTCCACCTTGTAAGATTAAAAATGCAGCCAGTCAAAAAGGAAGGAAAACTGTACCTGGGCTAGAAAGATTGATAGTCTCTTAAAGAAAGGTTGTTGGCAGAAAAACACAAATCTCTCTTTCTACTTCTTTGGACTCCAGCCAAGTTCTGGAAGTAGAAAGACAAGTGGAAAAAGGTGGAAAGGGAAAACTTCTCCCCTAAGATGTTTCTAAGAGAAAAGGGGTCACTTCACTGATCAAAGAGAGGCAAGTTTCAAAGCTGCACTTTGGAATAGAACTAACACTTAACCCTTTCTTGAGTCACAGCCCAGTTCTTCCCAGGCTAGGACTACAGTGCCTTCTCCCTGTCATCCTGGCTCTGACAGAGCTAAGGATGCAGTGAAAGGTTAGAACCATTAGGATCATTCACCCTGTCTTCCTGGCTCTGACCAAGCTAAGGCTGCAGTGAAAAGTTAGAAGAATACTAGGGAATTTGAGTTAACCTCCCTCACCTGGTGAAAAGCTACATCAGAGCCCCACTAGCAACAGCTCTAGGTCCCTGGATACCCTGAAGCCCACCCCTGTAGGTAAGCAGATGAACTTCTCCTCTCAAAATCCCAAGTCCTTGCTCCCACACAACTGGACCTCGGAGTTTCTGCTTCAAGTTCCCCAAAGTCAAGAAGTTTGTGTGTTCCTTCAGGACCCTCCTCCTTATTCACCAAAACCCCCTCCTCAATGCTCCTGGCTACAACCTCCCAGCACTCCCCAGTTCTTAGTCCCTCCCACACAAGGAGCGGTGCCCTCTTCTTCCTTCCTTCCAAATGGACCACCCCCACAACCAGGGTCTGCTACTGTGGGGAGATGAGAAAAGGAGAGGAGAAAATGAGGTCAGAAGACAACCAGTTTCTACACTTGGTAAGCCAAATTTTCTATCAATTTTTATATGTGATTTGCAAATGCAATTAATGTCATCTAGCTGTTTGTATTATTATTGTATTCCTACACTGTATATCATAAAACTTGAGTGGCCATTGTGAGCCAGAAAATGGTGTTAGACAAAGCAACTTTTGGTGTGAATATAGTTGAAACTAAAGATAGTGGAAAAATTTGTTCAAAACCAGTTATGTTATTTTGTTAAGTCCTGCTAATCCTGTCCTAAATCTAAAGCATGTTGGCTCTCACTTATAAAAATTTTAAGATTGTTTAATGTTATTTGGGATTATTGTTATAATGTTAAAACCTAAAGTTGATCCCACAGCAGCTCACACCAAGTATGTGGTTTTCATCAGTCCAGAAGAAGAATATTATAGGGTAGACAAGCAAATCAGCCCCTTCTTTGGGGTCCCTATTGATTACTCCTTATTTGTAAACTTGCCAGATCCCCTAGAAACCATCTAGTGGGCAAGGTCATCAGCCCCAGGAGAAAACTAAAAGCTTGTTTGAGTTATGGAGTTCCTAAGCAATGAACTTGGCTTACTGAGAAATAAAATCTCTTATGTATATAAGTCATGGTAAACTTTTATTGCTTATTGCAACTCCATTAGCAATTGTATAAAGACCCAATCTGTGATTGGTGAGACTTGCCATTTGAGGTAAAAGCCATTGGGACTTCAGCTAGTTTTATTTTGAGTTTAAATTAAGATATAGTTGTCTGCATTAAATCAGTGTAAATGCCACAAGCTACTCAGAGGGAATGTGATCCTGCTACAGGTGAAGGTTTGCTTTTGGGAAAAGCCAAGAGGACAATTTTAGCCTCAGTTCTAGAATGGGAACCCCTGGGTCAATTTCCCCATTGTCTCCCTTTGAAAAAGAATTCACCTGGCTATTCCTGAATCTGGCTATGAGATAAAATTAAAGTGACTCTTATCTGAATTCAAACAGAGCTAAGGATATTTTATCCTGTCATTTCTAGCATGTCCTTGCTTTTTCCTTTTATCAAATTTCTCTAATTAGAGCAAGTAGTCAGTAAAAGATAATAAAAGCACAATGCAGCTATGTGAAATGTTGCTGTTCTCAATCTGAATGTGTAGTCATTCCATATCCCAAATTACTGGGTAAATTAATACATGAGCTTGTCATCTGCCTGCCTATATGGTCAAGTGAAAGGTTAAATCCCTGGAATAAATTGTACCTGGGTACAACTAGACAACGGGAAAAGAAGCCCATGAAACAAAGGTACAAACATAAGTTAATCATTTTCCCATATACTAAGGCTGGGATACATCTGAGCTACTAAAGTGTTTCTTAGATATGAGCTATTCAGCTTAAAATTATATTCTTTTCTACAGCCTAAATAATTTAGTAAAAGGATACTTGGCCTAGGCGAGTGCCTGTTACTAGATATATCTGTCTTTCTTCTTATATCTTGGGCCCTGCATATTGAACTTGCCTGTCAGATTTGTGTCTCTTAGATTACAGGCCAATTCACCTACAGTTGGCAGCAAACAGTGGATACCAGTCTATACTCACCCATTATACCCTGAATTTGATCTATGGGTCCCTCAGGACCCATTGGGACAGGGATAGCTCTACTCCCCTTTTCAGCCTGAAGACATTATAGAAGCTGAGATCTCTGTCCCTTCTCCCAAATGAATTTAGGTCCCAACTTTTTGAGTGGGGAATGATGAAATCCTAATGAAGCTGCCCCCAGCCCCAATATTCAAACCTCCATTTGGCTCCCCTCCCTCCCCTGTCTGGCCCTTTTCCCAGAACCTCCTTCCACCCAACGCAATCACACTCAGACGATTCCTTCACTAAACAAAAAAAGAAGTGGGGAAGGAGTGGGTCAAGCATTTCCATCAAATCACTCATTTGGGAGCCAAAAAAAAATGAGCTTACTCCTGAGAGATAGGTACTTCATTCCCCAATATTCTGTTAAGTACTGTCACAAGGTGCTAAATTCTGAATGAGCTCCTTCCCTGGTTTGGCCTTCTGATTGGGTTGGGCCCTGATAATGGGCCAGCTTTTGTGCCTACTGACCACAAAGCTCAGGCCAAGTGGAATGGACCAACTGGACCCTGAAGGAGTTCCTTGCCAAATTAGTCCTAGAAACAAAGGAAAACTGGGTCACCAGTGTACCTCCCAACCAAATTGGGCTTTCCCTTTTTGAAATTATATATGGGCAACCTCCACCCATCCTCCCAGTGATTAGAGAAGAGTTATAAGCTGAGGCTACTAATTCTTCCTTAATTAAGTTCCTACAGGGATTGCAAGAAACACAAAGGAGGGTCCTGAAATTGACTCAAGATGCCTTGCCCATACCTACATCAGATCTTGTATCCTTACTACACCCACCACAGTCAAAGTGAACCCTATCCTTGCCTGGCTCCACCACTCTAGCATGAAATTAGCTGCCCCTGATGAATGGAAGGTGGATCTAGGACCAAATTTTCTCAAGTGAAGATTTTCCTGTGTTTCTTCATAATGTTATTTTGCCTTTCTCTATGTCAAACCCCCATGCTCCTAAGGTAGAAAGGGGGACCAAGTACTCTTTACTGGTGCACTTCTATTGTCCCAATGTGAAATGCTTTGCATGAATGCCCAGCCCCACTATTATGTTGGTCTAGCTCTCCCCAAGGAAGTCTCCCAGGCATCCAGTTTTACTGCTTCTTGGTCTGGCCCTCACTATAGGCCTTTGTTTTCCCACCTCTCAATCCCGAATTCAAGTTTCCCCTTGTAAGGGAACCTAGGTATCAGCCCCTGCATGAGTCACTTTCTGCCCACTATGACAATGTCTCCATCACCCTGCTACCAGGCACCAATTGTAAGTCAAGGGTTCGACTGTGAGTCAAGGGTTTGACTCTCAACAAAAAGAAGTGGGAATTGTAGTAACCCCCCCCGATTTTGTGAACATTCCCCATCTCTCCCCATCATAAGAGAGCTGCCTAGGAAACCTGCCCAAACCCAACAAAGCCCACCTAGGCAGCAAACCTGCCAAGTAAACCTGCCTAAACCTGCTACCTAAAGCCCATAGGCCCTTCTCCCCCCCACCCCCCACCCTCCTGTTCAGTTTTCAAAATAGATTTGGGAACTTTCCAGTTGGTCAACAAACTGGTCGTTGAGCAACAAACTGATCACTGGGCAAATATTATTAAGTAATGCTATCCTTTGGCTTCTATATTTTCCCTGTTTGCTCCCCTTGGTAACATTTATGTTGCGGCTTTTGTCTATTAAAAACCCCATGATGTATATGCTCAGGTATATGCTTGGGCTGCCTGATTTGGGTACATGACCCCTGGCAGTCCCCAGGTTAATTATGCTCCACAATTAAAACTTCATTTAAAATGATTAATGGTCTCGCTTGCTATCGTTTCACATTATAGCATAAGTATTGGCAGTGGGAACAAGATATGTGGAAAGGAAAGGTGTAGAAGGGAATTGTATATTATGAAGACAGACTCAAATGTGGAAATCTAGTAGCCCAGGGGGATCGTCCTCCTTCCAAGTCCAGAACTGAATATACTAAGCCACACTGAATTCCAGAAGAGGGAAGAGTTTTCAGGAGAGTAACCAGGATTGATAAGGGCATCCAGATCATATCAAATGAGGATCACCTGAAGCAACTAGAAAAGAGCAGACTTTGGGGGAATATGATTACTGTATTCAGAAGAGGGATTATATTTGCTCTGCTCACCCTCAGAAGGCAGAACTAGGAAAATGTTGGTAAAAGTTGCAAAGAAATGAATTTAATTACAATTAGAGCTATTCAAAAGTTAAATGGCATGCTTCAAGAGAGAGTAGTTTTCTCCTCAATGGAGCAAATGCTGGATGGTCACTTGCTTGGGATTCAATGCTACAGATATGAATCAGACCAGATGACTTCTGAGGCCACATCCAACTCTGAGATTCTGTGGAAAGGGATTTGTGCTCAGTAATTTTAATATATTTATAACAGGAAGACTGGCCATTGAGGACCCAGTCCTTGGAGCTTGCATGGTTTTTTCTGCATATGCAAGATGGTGAGCCTATATCTAGCTAGTATAGTGGCAACCACACTGGCATACCAAGGATGGCTGCTAGCTCAGGTTCTGAGATCTGCTTTACTAGGAAAGATGGCTGTTGAAGGGGTCAACAATCTTTTTTAATTACATTCACTAGTTCAGGGGGAAAGTCAGCACTCTGAACTTCAGAGAAAATACAAGCAGAGAAATAAAAACCAACAGACAGGGCTCTGACTTCCTGAATCA